>OU342832.1:12488276-13732415 GCA_910591585.2 Nysson spinosus
TTACCCGCCGCGTAACTAGACACGGAATTACGCCTTCCCGATTGCGTGCGCGTATCAACTACCCCCGGCTTCCGTTCGCTCCTCTTCTTACTTCCTTTCAGATATCTAATTATATTCCATTACAACGTGTCAACAAAATATTAAAAATTATGTCATATAATTCGTAATTATCCTTAATTGAAGAATTGATTAATAAGCGAAAGTAACTTGCGATATTTGGTTTTAATATTTATGTTAATGTTTGGGAACCTTGGAACTTTGCGTTTTAGGTGGAACTCACAGTAAAGATAATCATAGTGCAAAAGGGTCCTGTGCCCAATTTTGTCCTAATTTTAAACCTTTTTCCAGAAAGGACAATAGTCCTTTAATTTTATAAAAGTGTACTGCAGTGATTTAAATAATACAATTTATTTAGTCGTTTTCACGGAGTGACATTCCACAAGTATCAGCGAGGCAGAAAGAAAGATACGAAGGAACACGAATTAATTACCTGAGATCCAAAAGGAACTCGAATTAATTATGTGAAATCCAAAAGGAAGTGAAATTAATTACGCGAAATCCCGAAGGAACTCGAATTAATTATGTAAAATCCAGAAGGGACTAGAAAAGTACACAAATCAATTACGTAAAATCCAAATGGAACACGAATTACTAAAATTTAATTTGATTCGGCTTCGATAAATTATTTTTGAGATTTAAATCAATATTTACTTGACGAAATAAATATTGCGTGTTACTTCAAAAGTCATAGACTTAATTTATAATATTTGAATTTTTCCATAGAAAAAAGGAGTAACTGGGATAACGTAAGCTTCATTCAACGAGTCGATTCGTGGCCTCATATTTTATTTCTCGTTCGCTTCGTTGAGTTCCTACGGTGTTTCGTGTCGGCCGGCAATATAATTACAATATTACACGATGTCCTGATAATGTCGTGCCACAGCAAGAAACCACGTGGTTTCTCTTTTTCCTTTCGACTTTAATCCTCCGACTATCTCCCTCGTTTTATCCATAATTAATTGCCTCTCTTTCCCGACACCCAACAACGACCCGGTTAGGCCCATTAAATTTATTCACTTATTCCACCCCGGAGATGTAAACACACCATCGATTTTCATGCACGAGGATACTCCTAAAAAATGGAGTTTCATGGTGGCGCCTCTAATTTGATTGATTTGATTAATGGCTGCCGCTCAATCTCATGAAATATGGGAGAGATTTATTGATTAGACTCTCACAAATTATTATTGATACTTAAACAAATATTTACTTGACAAAAATAAATGTTGCAAGTTACATGAAACTTCGTAGATTTAATTTATATTTCCTATATTTCGAAATATTTGCCCCCTAAACTTTATAAGAAAAACAATTTTATGGATAATCATATAAAAAATAGTAACACTGGTGTTATCTAAAATTTCATTCCGGAACTTTACAAATAATATATAATATTTCCCATATTGTGAAATATCTGCCGTCTAAAATTTGTAAAAAGATTATTTTACGGAAAATCATATGAAAAATTGTATTTTAAGTATTACTTAAGATTTAACTCTAAAATCTGATATTATGGAATTTGATAAAGTGCAAAGCGTTTCATACGAGGTGCGGGAGAAAGTAATCTATTACTTGATTTCATCCCCCCGCGAGTAACGATGACACCCATTAAATTTATTCACTTATTCCACCCTCCGAGTATAAACAGTCGGCAGACTACCGTGACGCGATCCTTGACACGCGGATTCCCCTCTGTCCTACGGAAGGACCTCGGCCCTTCATTATTTTCCTTTCCTCGATACCAACCCTATCAACACATTTCCCTATTCCACTTTCCAGCACATTTTTTTCAAGTGGATTACGCGCCAGATTGAATTTTTATCCGATATGATTCTTTGATTTCACGATACTTCTTCAAATATAAAATATATAATATGTAACATATAATATAAATTCTCCAATTTCGAAATATATGAACATCATTAACTCAAATGCTAAGCTCACTCCAACTAAATTCACTACTCCACTAAACACAATTCTAAAACTCAGAAACTGGAGAACCCTTCATTCTTCAAAAGTCTTCTTTTCATCGGAATAAATTGGTCGGTCGTTTCCGGAGCAACGATGCTCGTTAGAGGAAGTCTACTTTCGCGAGGTCAAAACTTCGAGGAGACAATACTCGAGTATTGTTTATCGCGGTATCCCTTATTAGAAAACATCCCTAGTTTGGCCCACATATCAAGAACCCGGCTCCTTCTTCCTAGTCGTATTTTCAATGGGATAAAAAAACGGATCGACTAATGTCAAACACGGATCAATGATTCGTGAATGAGACAACTTTCCTTGTTGCCGATTCGACCGAATGTACGGCCGCGTTGCGGAGTGGATGCGGGTACTCAGCGGAGAAGCACTCTTCCGTGACTATCGAAATAACGAGGATCGAGTAATAGTAGTTGCACTGCATAATGGTAGTGGTAATAGTTGTCCCGTGCTGCTGGTACCACGTGAGATTTCTAATTGGCGGATCGTACCCTCTAATGATACTTCAACGGAGATGTATGAAACGCGATACTTGATTCTTGATACCGATCTACCAAATCTCGCGTACTCCATTATATCGGTTATTAGCAATTTGTTGCGCTCGAGATTTTCGACATACGTACCGAGAGTTAATGAGAGGCGCCGCTAATTATCGATGAAACTGTTCTACGGATAAGTGATGCCAATTCGTAATCAACTCGAGATCGAGGGTTAAGACACTCGATTGTAGAATATTGGATTGCTTCGAATGTTACTCCAATTAAGACAGTCTCACAGATTTGCTACGATGTGTAGAGTAACCAAGAAACTAATACTGTGATTAGACATTTTTCTTTAAATTGTATTACTTTGAATATTATTCCCAATTACGTCAGATTCTTGGAATTTTTGGATTATGTTTATATGCTAACCAAAAACTTAATATCGCTATTAAAAATTTGTCTGTGACTTCGATTTTTGCGATATTTATGGTAATCAATTAAACATTTTTCTGTAATTTGGATTACTAGAAATGTTATTCTAATCAAGACAGTCTCTCACAATTTTTGGCATTCATAGGGTAACCAAAAAATTGATATCGCAGTTAGAAACTGTTATGTAACTGACAAGATTTCAATATATCGAGCAAATCATAATTAATATTCATAGAATGATACACGAGACGACGATGAATTGTAATAATTGAAACAATGTGTCAATATAAAGGGAAACGAGATCATCTCGGAACGATTCAATTCCAACGCCATTCTAATTCCGCAATCTGCCATAAACACAGAAAACAATACGATTATCTTCTCGTGGATCATGAAAACTGATTGGGCAGTTATTCCACGGTAAGAGTAGCATCGTAAACTCATGCGACTCGATCTAATCGTAGTCCCATTCTAAGGGGACTTGGAACTCCTATCAAAAGACAGAGAGGAGTATCTATTAAACGTTATCTACCTATAAATGCGTGCGCGTACGATCTCCGAGCGGAGAAGCGAGTCTTTTACGAGGCGGACTTGCGAGATCAAGACAATTGTGTATTCGTGGAGGAACGGGATTCACTAATACGAAGAACCACGAGATACGTAAGGATTGTAGATCTACGCGTTATACGTTATTGTACTACGTAAAACTTGTATCTTCTTGGATTATACATTCGTATAAGTAACCCTCGTATACCGCGGGGGTTAGGTCCCAGAAAATGTGCATTATAAAACTCGTGGTACGCGAGGCTCGGTCACGTACGAAAAGTGGGCTCACGTTGCAACACGATTCTTTTCAATAAAATGTAAATTTAATATATATGTAAATATAAATTGATATATATATATATAATATAAATTTAATTAAAAATGGTTTTACTTAATTCGGAAAATTTCATTAAACGAAACGAATATGAAATTATTGGAATTTGTGAAATTAAAAATTGGACGCAATGTTAGTTGCTGGTACCGCGATATACCAGGCTTGCTACGATTTGTGAACCATGATATATGGACACCGCGTTGTACAAATACCGCGTTATATCGAAATTGCAATATAAGTACCGCGTTACCCTAGGATACCAATGACTCGCGAACCGCGTTACATCGAAAATGCGTTCTACAAGTACCGCGTTATATGAGGATTACCTTATAATATCAGATAAGAATACAAAAGTCTCCCTAGCAAGGTATAGCCGCTTTTCTGGGTAAACGAATTTCGGCCTCCGAATCGAGACACGTACGAAAAATCCTACTCTATATTCCGAGACTGGCGTCGTCCTCGAAGCTGTCCTCGTATTACATCTCGTATCGAGACACGACATCTCTCTTTCTCGATGCGGATCCCACCGAGAAATCGTTACGGAAACGCACGCACGAAATATTTCCACGCTTAATGGACTGTGCTTACAACGATTCTTAATGTTACGAGCCTGCATCCGCGATTCTGGCAGAAAGTACTTTGGAACCGCGATTGTTATCCGCATCGTAAACGATATTGCGGCTGATAGTCCTGTAACTGAGTTTATTTACGATCATATTTTGTTGCTCTTAGAATGCACGAATGAATGCTCATTAATATTTGTTTAGTAACAAATATTATATCAGATTAGATAGAAATTTTGATTACCTGCGATTGTTTGCGATAACTTATTAGGGTGCTTGAGTATTCAGAAAATTTGTATATTTTTTATCATATTTAATAGTCGTAATTTGTAAGTGTTTTCAATCTTATAATTCGTATCGGATATATCTCAGGTTTTCCACGACACTGCATAATAAAAATTAGTATATTATTAGTATATCATTCTGGAATTCTATAGAATTTTGTTCTATATTCAATTCTGTAGTTCATAATTTCATGGCATGGTTCTATAGTTTTATAATTGCGATATTCAAATTTCTGTGTATTAGAAGAATGTTGCAAAAATGGGCCTTTAAATTAATCACCCACTAAATATAGGTAATAAATTTATAGTGAAATTCTAAAAATCTCCTAATCCAATATATTATACGAAAACCACTTCCAAAAATGGACGTTCAAACGAATCATCCTCAAAATATAAATCCGAAATTTATAATAAAATTCCAAAGAATACGAACGAGGTTGGCAGACGATCCCGGGGTCAAAGTGCACATAAAAGAACATTTCTCAAAGGACAAGGAAGAATGTCACAAGAGTTTAGCTGCACGCGTGGCAGGGAAACTCGAGCAAGACTGGAATGACAAATTATTTTCCGAGGAGGTTAGTTTAGCATAGTCATAGAAGTCGGATTAGAGGATGTAATCGACAAGCGATCCATCAGGATAGCAATCCATCCTCGAGTACGATCTTAATACGTCTGGCCATGGTCCAATGGGATCCCTTATCTCTATCTTTTCGATCTTCCGACACGGTTCCTTTGGATCCACTAGAAACGATCCTACCTGACTGGCATACTAATACCGTACTTATTATGGTGATTGACGAATAATCGCAAGCGAATGAGACTTCCTCGTTTCGTCACAATCTTTGAAAAATTCGGGGCTTTTTTTATGAGATATAATCATGGATTTGTATTATGTTTGTAATGGCAACAATCAGTGTTGATTATATTATGGGTTATCAGAGTAATATATAGCGATTAATATAATCTGTATTATAGCATAATTATATAGTAATTATATTGTGATTATATAGTAGTTATATATAATATTAATTATACGGTAATTTTATGTGTGCTGAACTTGTATTATGTTGTCAATAGCAATAATGAGTGCTGATTGTATTACGGGTTGTTGTGTTAATATATTGCGGTTAATGCAATCTATATTATAGTATATACTATATAGTATTATATTATATATAATGAAAAATCATAGTAGGAAACTACGCGAGAAGACGATCAAGAGTTTTAATTAATTAACGTACCAATTTATATCACACATGGATATATTTTTAATGAGATGTATCGTGGAAATAAATACAAACGATAAGGTAAAAAATATATTTATGACTGACGATGACTGGTTGTAAAAGCACGAGAATTATTGTCGCCCAATGGACGAGGAATTATAAAAATACAGAAAAAAGGGGAAGAGGTCCTTCCATTATCGTATAATGAGGTTCTTTTCAAAGATATTGTGCCGACTACTTCATAGTGGAAAAGTCGCTCCGGAACCGGAACAAAGGATAAGATCCTGTTAATATTAAATGAGCTCACTAGCTTATAGTAAAGAAAATCGTATCTTTTCAGGATCCTTTCGTATTACTCCAGCGAACCCTTCTCGTTTTTGATGATGTAACAAGATCACTTCAGAAAATCAACCTCCTTATTACACACTTTATGATTATCCTAATTACGTACAGATAAACTCGACGTTGAATTAACACTAGAACTACAAAAGCACTCAAAACGACGGGTCCTCGGAATTTAATAAATGTTCCAATTTATAACGCTTCATTTTCTGAGATTTTTCACAGTTCACGTTGCGCAATAGACATAAATAAATCGATTAATTTATTTGCTGCATCTATCCTTTTTTTAAGGACGTACACATAAATATATCGCCGGTTGTCCTAATGTTAAGTATCCTGTGCGGCGGAAGTTGCATCGGGAAGTCGATATTTTAATATTTTAATATTTTAATATATTGATATATAATATTTTAATAATACATTTTAATATTTTAATATACAGAATATCCCACGTAAAACAGGTCATCTGATCATACTACGATATCCGTCTCTGTGCAAAAAAATATGGGTGACCCGGAAAATTCTGTAAAAAGCGAGAACAGAGAAAACTGTCTTCCGGGATTTTTTACTTTTGAAGCCATTTACGTAATACGTAAAATATTTTCTATATCATGCGTTTAAAGGAAATCATTGGGTGGCTTGTTTCATACGGGACACTCTATACATTAAATATAATTAATATTATTATAAGTCTCAATAATATATGTCTAATAACGATGTATAAGATAAGGTCAAATATGCGATACTTAAACACAATTAATGTATGACTTCATTAAAGTGTTTATATTAATTAAATAAACCTGCTTGCATTTTATAGAATGCAATTAAATCGCGTAGTAAATACCGTAATTATTATAAAGAAATTGATTGAAAATTTAAAAAACTGATTCGAGTAAATTGAACAAAGAGATCTGTTTTTAAAAGGCGATACTTAACGGATAAAAGTACCTCGCGGATTAAAGACGATTTCGAGGCACAGAAGATCGAAAATATCGCCGGGGCCATAATGAAATGGTAGACGATGCGAAAGCGTAGTTTTAATTAAAGATATAAGTCTCTCGATGTTATACGTGTAGCGCACTCGATGTAATTAAATTCGTCGGTATTAATTAGCCGCGACTCGACGATGAGACTTAACAAACTGACGTTTGAATACGCAAAGAGCCACGGCGAATCAAAGAACAAAGCTCCAACGTGAAAGCAATATCCGAATAAGCCGATCTTTCCTTCCTTCGCTTCATCGGTTGAAACTCATTGCGCTTATTAACAATTGAAGTTATTACTTTCCTTTGGTTCCGCACGAACAACATTTCTACCTACGTTCTCTCTATTACATCCGCGTAGTCGATGGAATATAAACATGATAAGGGTCTTCTTTCATTTTGCATTATTCAAGACTGGGTATTAATTACCTATTATGATTTATCGATAATAAATTTGAAGAAACAGAAATTATGGTTGATTCTGAATTCCGGGAAATGGAGCTATATATGAGCCATTGAAATGCCCAAATGATTAACTCCACCTTTTGAAATCTTTGTAATATTACTGCCAAAGAGTATGATTGGTGATTAACGTTTCATAATTATTAATTTTCTCGAATTTTTGGTTAACTGACGTGAGTTTGTCACTTTGGCTGTTGAGCGGCTTATATGGTGTATGAAGATAATTTATTTATTTATGTTAACAAATAAATATTAACAAATAAAAAAATATGAATTTTGAAATTCTGAATAAAATATAATATAAATGTAGAAATATAAATTTCCAAGTTTCAGGAAAAATATTAAATAAACATGAGATACTAAAATTTCTAAATTCCGAGCAAAATATAATATAAATATAAAAATATAAATTCAAAAATTCTAGGTAAAACATAATATAAATACAGAAATATAAATTTCTAAATTCTAGATAAAATATTGTTTGTATTACTATGAACATCACATTACACGAACACCATTCAAAGCATTTACGAAATGGTCCACACACACGCAATCTTGTCATATATGCTCATTAAAACGCCCATAAAAAATCATGCTCGATATTGTGATATCTGGAATGCCTAAGTGGTAAAAAATCGCAGAAAATGCGTGTTATCCCGTCCAAGTAGATGAATCCAGGTTGATGGAAAGAAAAGCCGGTTGGCACGTTCGAAGTAAGCGGCACGCGCATACATTTGCATTTTACGAGCCGGCTAATTGAGCTGTTCGTTATTTTGTCATGGCGATTCCCGGTGTATGCCAACTCTTACGGCGTATTTTATCGTCACCCGTTACGCGATCTCGTGCTCCGGATTGCTCGCCGGATCGTTTAATGCTTCACAAAAAACGAGCAGATCAACTGTATCCTATATTATGCCCCGATCAAAAATCGTTCGCCCCGAAAACAAGCCGGTTGTATCGATCCATCGATCGAGCTCAAATTGTTAGGTATGTTTTGAAAAACAAAATATTAAAGATTTCAAGTAGGATGTTATAAAACTTGAATAGTTTAAAACGGAATGTTTCAACATTTAAATAATTCGAAATAATATATTTCTAAATTTGGATAATGTGGACTTCGATATTTAAAACTTTATATAATTTGAAATAGAATATTTCAAAATTTTAATAATTCGAAATAGAATATTTCAAAATTTAAATAATTCGAAATACGATATATCAAAATCTAAATAATTTAATACAGAATATAGTCAATTTCAAATAATTTTAAATAGAATATTTCAAAATTTTAATAATACGAAATACGATATACCATAAATTTAAATAATTGAATCTAGAATTTCGAAAATTTTTAATAATTTAATACAGAATATTGTAAATTTTAAATAACTTAAAATAGAATATTTTTCATATTTTTCCTGCGCCTTGTAAGACGTGGTTTTTGGAACGAAACGAAATTATTTCTTTTCTTTATCACACTCGATGAAGGAAAGTCGTAAGGAAAGTTATGCTAATAGAGGAGAAAGGGAAATAATTCACGATAAACTATAATGGTATACGATAAGAATCTTTATAACACTTATGGGGCTCTTATCCTGATTAAATTCTTCGGCGCGGAATTATTCTATATTCAAGAGCGTTCTATGTTTCAGAGCTCAATTTAGGGATTGATAAGGATTTTCATGATAATCGAGGATTTATAATGTTGCCGGGTAATCCAGGTTGCAACAATTTAAAGTCTATCACTTCAACATCCTATAATTCCGCCTCCATTAATAAACAAACTTGATCATTTCCAAAGGTAACACGATAAGATTCTCCTGGATATTAGTTAGCATGCAATATTTTATATAATATTTTATACAATAAGATCTTAAATTTTAATTCTATCACTTCAATGTCCTGCAATTTTTCCTCCATTAAAATATTAACTTGATCATTTTCAAAAGTGGCATAATAAGATTCTCGTGGATATTATTCTTTATACAATATTTAATGCAATATGAATTCAACTTAAAATTATGCCACTTCAACGTCCAATAATTCTACCACCATTAATAAACAAACTTGATAATTTCCAAAGGTGACACGATAAGATTCTCGTGGATATTATTTTTTATACAATACAAACACGATAGTTTGATTAACAACAATGAGAAGGTAAAATAGCCGTCAATGGTATGCGGCACGATTTACCTAGTACGCTGATTTATCTACGCTCGACCTTTTTCCTGGGCGTAGCCTAGGATCTATAATTGAATCTAGAAAATGCTTACATTGTCAGCAACAAAGGTCCCTTTGGAAACCTAGCTTTCAAAATTAATGTCACGCCATTTAATGTCCGAGAAAATCGAAGTCTAAAGTAGTGAATAGATTGAATTCAAGTTATAATTTATGATAAAGCAAAAACTGGAGCCATTCATAATAATCCAACGAGTCGTAGAAACTCGCATTATACAGGAGTTTACAGCATTAATATTCATTTTTCATCCATTTCCACTCGAAAGTTTACTTTCACTCACCACTCAGTTTCTTGCGGTAATTCGACTGGCGACTGAGAGTCGGCATTCAGATCTCCTCCCTTTTCTTTTTGTATTTATATGATTTAATAAACAATCTCGAAACGCAACAAAAATCGATCTCGTGGATCAAAATGAATTCATTCCTCTACAAAGGCAGGAAGAGCAAGCACGAAATGGCTAATAAAGTGAATTAAAAGCACAATCCACGCAACGGGGGAAACAAGGTAACGTTACTCGTAACGATGTACAGAGATACGTGAAAATATTCCGGTGAGCAGTTACATACGGATGTCTATTATTTAACGTCAAATATTTCATTTAATTTAACGTACGTATATGCTACATACATATGTATATCTATCCAGTGAGCCGCGGCATTATGCGGTCCGAGAGAAAGATTTTTATTGGTGGATCTCCACGTATATGTTTTATTTACATGAAATGTAATGTATGATGCAGAGCCATGGTAGGTTGACTCTTAACCCCCTCGCGGTTCCATCGTCGCAAAGTATATTGCGCTTCGCGTTATTAGTTCCATTGTCGGCCGTGTTTTCATAAAGCTCCTTTCTACCTGCATTCATAAATAAACCCTCCCGCTTTTTCACCCTTTCCGCGGCACGAATATACTTCCAATTAAATACCGGTTTTTGCGGCGAGCGAATCCCGGCCGGACGTTCCGCGCGATGGAAAAGTCATTTTCAATCTCTCGCCACGAAGGTGAAGGTTTTAATATTCTGGTTTTGCGCTGGGTATAGAGACTTTTTATGTGGAAGATCTTGAGATGGGTTTCTTTTACAAATGTTTCTGATGTATGGGATACGTGATGAGATATGTGTTGGATTTAAATTCTGTTCGTATTGTGAAGGTCGTCAGTCAAGAACACCCCTCAGAGGACTTGTGTAATATTAGAATTTTTTTAAGCTTAAGTGTAAGAGGTCCTTTTTGACATGTTATATGTGTTGCAATATGATACAGAAGTATTGCATTGAGCGAACATGAGAAGGGATACAATTGCGGAAATATTTTGGTATATATAAAAACAGACTCAAAATGGTCCTAGAATATGTGTAGAGATCATTTATTATTGATTTGAACGATTTAGGATCAAAATTGGCGTCCTCGAAATTTGTACTGTTTTTGGTCGATTTTTGTTAGTCGGGGTCGACCCATTTTTGGCCGGAAAAAATTTTTAAACCACTTGTTTCGACCCAAAATCATCCTAGAATATGTTTATACATCATATACCATCGCTTTGGACCATCTAGAAGCGAAATTGGCGACTTTGATTTTTTGACAATTTTTGAAGGTATACCCCTTCACATTTTTGCGATTTTGTGTCGACCCATTTTTAGCCGGAAAAATTTTTTATACCACTTCTTTCGACCCAAAATCGTCCTAGAATATGTTTATACATCATATACTATCGATTTGGACCATCTAGGAGCGAAATTGGCGACTTTCATTTTTTGACAATTTTTGAAGGTATACCCCTTCACATTTTTGCGATTTTGGGTCGACCCATTTTTAGCCGGAATAAATTTTTAATCCACTTCTTTCGACCCAAAATCATCCTAGAATATGTTTATACATCATATACCATCGATTTGGACCATCTAGGAGCGGAATTGGCGACTTTGATTTTTTTACAATTTTTGAAGGTATACCCCTTCACATTTTTGCGATTTTGTGTCGACCCATTTTTAGCCGGAATAAATTTTTAATCCAATTCCTTCGACCCAAAACGGTCCTAGAACATCATTAGGCATCATATACCATCGATTTGGACCATCTAGGAGCGGAATTGGCGACTTTGATTTTTTTACAATTTTTGAAGGTATACCCCTTTCCATTTCTGTCAATTTGCATGAAAATTCTTTTTTACTAGAAAACTATTTTAATCCACTTGTATCGATTCGAAATGGTCTTAAAACATGTTTAACATATCCCGTGGCAAGAGAAAACGAAATTCAATTGGCGCTCGTGCAAATTACTCGCCATCATCCGTTTTTTCATAAACTGGCAAACTACGAAACGCGCATTGGGAACCGCATATATTTTTATGGCATTTCAAATCAGTTGCAATATTCATTGAGCATAGGGGTGTATGCACACCGTAACGAGTTTTTGTCGGTAGTTCTGCAAGGGTGGCCGAGGGAAGTAGGCGGTGGAAAGGGGGGGGGGCAAATACTCTGCGCGATGAAAAGTATATGCGGGAAAATTATTTGCACCGTCGGGCTAATACAAAAAGCCGCGGGATTAAATTAAACGCGTGGAGATGAGAGCACCGATATAATTGAGAATTACGTAGCTGGAGGAACCAAGCATTCTCGTGTGCTTTCAATTTTTCCGTGTCTACTTGCATCGTGAATTTCATGATATTTTCCGATAATATATAAACAAACGGCTATCGCCACGGATAATAATCAGTATTAATATTCCTGCTCGCGTATTATCGATTATCTATTATTTGGTTATTTAATAAGATTGTGCAGTGAACGTTCTACCTCTCAGGATGGTGAACTTTAAAATACTGTGACATCAAATATTCCGGGGTAAACTTGACTGATAGTTTCGTGAAACTTATGCTTTGACAAATCGGAACATTAAAATGTATTTCAATCCATTTTCGATTCTAATAATTACTCACAGTTGAGATATACGATTACCTTTTCTACTTATAAAAATATTAATTATTTTAGAAGATTATAAATATTTCTGTACCAATATAAATCGTAGTATCGTAATAGTAATTAGTTCTAATTTGATTAAATAATGAATTATCCAGTATATCCAAAAACAAATTTCCATAATAATTAATATCATTCATTCCGTCTTAATATTTCATAAAATGTATTGCATATACGTATGTATTAAATATTGTTTCTTATAATCAATTATATAATGATATACAATTTTAATACCGATATAAATAAGTTATTGCATTGAGTTCATCGAACAAGCTAATATTTCTGGATTCATTTTTTATATAGAATAAAGTAATACGATTGAGCAAGATAACATAAAATTTCACTTTCTTCCCCAGCACAGGGCATGCCGTTTAGCACGAAGCCGATGTCCAGTGATATATGAATCGTGCGTGAACCCCACGTAGCAGGGGTTACGAACCTCCAAATTGATTCGAATCGTTTCTCGAGCATAATGCTGGATAACTAATGACTTTCACGCGTCCCTGATATCTGGACAGGTAAGAAACCAACCTCCGAGTCATTTCGAATACTCGAATCATCCGAAATTCAAATACCATAAGTCACTGAATCTTTTAACTGAGGAGTTCTTTTAAAAAACTAAAATCACACGGGTACTTCCCATTTAGTGAAATTGAATACTGATTTATTAATCAAATAAATCCGCATGATATACATATAATATATATATATAAATATATAATATAGAATAATATAAACTAAAAATGGCGGACAAGTAATTTTTACCCCCTTGGTAGTTCTAGTGTTAATATCCGTAAAAATGTCAATATCTCGAAAGTTACGATAACGATGTAAAGTAACCAATGTATCGTAGAGCGCTGCAACAGTATTATTTCTAGACGTTATATGGACGTTACGGACGGGTATCGCGTGGTATCGTATAACACGGAATTCGGAGCGGCATTGAACGTGTTAAAAGGTTAAATCGTATTTCGTTCGATGTTCTCCACACTGGCGCGCACAATATTCCAATAAAATAATAAGCAATAATTCGAATGGGTTTGCATTCCGGATGGCCAAAAAGTATGACTTTAGTCAGCCAGTAATCTCAAGTAATACCACACGCATAATTGCCCAATTATTTCACGACAATTACCCCTCTAATATCCGTGGTACGATGTTCCATTAGCCTGCAATTTTAACGAGTACTCGAAACCCTGCTATTTTATATATGTTATCTTTCGAATACCTAGAATACTTGATACGTACACGAAGTATACGTATATGTATATACACATACACACATGTGGCGGGTTATTATTTCAGTGATAATAAATCGCCGGTGGGTTGTTATCGATGTTATAATTTAGGCTTGCATTTGTAAAACGCTTTTCTCTATTTAGTCGAAGGATCCGCGCGATTTCAATATCCGCAATGCGGCGCTTTAACCGGCTAATCATAGTCATCAGGGTGTACGTAGGTACATGTTAATTGGCGCCACGAAGGGAGAATAATCACCGATGGGAACGGTATTAAGTAAATAAATAAAAAGCGAGCGAACGGTTGATATACAGGACGGAGCGTCAAAGTAGTACCGAGTTTCTATCGTAATAGCAAATTGAAAAGTAATATCGGGACCGAAGTGTGACATAATTGCTCGTGCATTGCTTCACGTAGTCCCTCACGTATTCCATCGCGTCCGGCAAGATAATTACAAACTCCCTCTTCGTTTCTCTCTCTCGTTCTCTCATTTTTTTCCCTCCGCCGAGTTGCAACCTCGTCTCTTACACCCGCCGCTACATCGACGGGGCTATCGACTTTTAATAATCGCTCGTGAAACTCGTTAAGATTCACCCGATTAATCGACGTAATGCGAGCATTTCTCTCCTAATTGGCGAAATCGAGGTCTCAATCCAGGTGTCCAGAAAAAACCGATGCGACTATTGCGGAAGGATGTCGTTACAAGGCCTTTTTTTAAACAACAATCGGATCGATCCGTTAACTTCTCCGGATTAAAGTCATAAGCTTTGTGTTATCTCTTATTTATACAATATTTATTGATTGTATTGAAATATGAAAGTGGGACTTGTAATTTTATTATCCACTCACTCGGATATCTTGGAGTGTTTTATATCGCGTAAGGTATGAATAATTATATTTCGATAAATATATTACTCGTTTATTTAATAAAAAATGCTGAAATTGAATATATTTAAATGATCGGATTAATCCGTTTACATTTCTGGATTCGAATAATAAACTTTATATTATCTTTCGCGCAATATTATAATATTACCATTTTTATTGAATCAGGAAAATGCAACTTCAGAATGCAATTTAATTATTTATTTACTAGTAGATCTCGAAGTAAATAAAAGTCACATCTTATAAATTACGATTAATATAGTCCAATACATAATTTCCTAAATAAAATGGCAGAAATTTCATATATTATAACTGTTCAAAAATTGCATATATCAAGACGATCTCCGACATCGAAGTTAACGCGTCGAAGAGAACGAAGATGAAACGTGCGCGATAAATGAAATCGCCCGAAAAAGAAACAAAACAATCATTAACAAGCACCGTGTTAACACCTCGAGAATCCTGATCTTATCATCATCCTCGTTGAATCCAACGAAAAATTACCACCAAATTTCCCGTTAAATCACCTGACCCGTGGTTCACCGAGTCACATCACACACATGATTAATTCCGTAGAAGCTTTTAGCATGATTCCAGTGATCTTTTATACCTTCCCCGAGTCATGTAAGTATTACAGTGACATACGGACGTCGCTTAAGTTAACAGTCCTTGCGTTAACACACGATCCACGGTGTTATAAAAGAAAACGATTTTTAACATGGCATCGCCCACGCGGGCCAACTCTCGAGGCGCCTAACCCGGTGGACCCAGGTATATACATAACTTTCGGTACCCATTAAAAGGAGGAAATACAAGGTGGAAAGAGGTAGGGAAAAAAAGGAAACGAAGAAGGAATAAATCTGTCGACGACAATGATAATCGAAGGTATCGAAGGAAAAGGTATTTTTCCCGGGAATTATTCCGGCAAAGGAGATGCCATGTCCGGGTGCCAGGATACCAAGTATTATCCTATTAGAATAAATGCAAAGTAGAGCTGGTTTTCTATCCATTTACTATATATATGTATATATATGGTTTCCAATGTTGTATCTCTTTCGTTCTAGTTCTTATAATACTGTATCTTTGTTTATTTCTTTGCATTCGTATTGGTCTTTCGTTTTCTCTGTCTCAGTTCTTTACTGTGTTGCGGCGATGCTTTGCTTCTGGAATGGTACAGGGGTGGAAAATGGAAGCAGTGGTGGAAGGGAGCATTTACATGATATGAATATAATGGAGAGGGTTGGGTCGCTGGGTAGACCCCGGACTATGAGAACGCTACCTGTTGAACGAACAGTTCAAACCCACGGTGACCCGCGGAATATATTCGAGGGTCGGTCTCGTGGACTTCCAGACTTTCCTTCATTGTATATTAAGTATTAGGTTTATGAAGCTATGGATTCTTTATGGTGTGATTAGTTATTTTGAATGCACAAGGTGCTATATCTATCGAGCAAGTATAATATAATATAATATATCTTTTTTGTTTCGATTTGTTTTTCTTTGTCTGTATATAACAAAGGGTGATACCCGTAAATTAATAAATAAATAGTTAATATGTATTAATTAAGCACTGAACTTAAAGCGACGTGACACGTTTGACCCTACCTATCCATTTCAAAAAATTCGGCGACATGTTTGTCACGTCCATTTTCATTATCAAGTAATACAAATATTTGAATTGGAAAATATAGTTCTTTTTTTAAAATACCTGGGCAACCAAAACTACCAGGTCTCCTTAGACTAACTGAAAGACAATTGCCAAAAATGTGTGCTCAACGAAAAATTGCGTTAAGTAATTCTATCGAGTAAGTATTATTAATGTGTATTAATTTATGAGTCGTAATAATTTACACATATCACTTTTTATATTCGGTGTTATTGATTATGTAATTTCGACTTCCTATTGTCCAAAATATATCATAGTTTAATAAATTGACTCTAACGTAAGTTAATTAATTAATTATTAACACGAGAACTATCAAAGGCGATTATAATGAGTAGTCTGCAATTTTTATTTTTACTAGGACTACCGTCAATATATTCAACCCTATATCTATACTTATGAATATGTCTTTAAAAATAAGGATTTATGGCAAAATTAAATTACTCGGTTTAATTAGATTTATCGTACAACAGTAGCCGCGAAAGAAACTCAGAAAATTATATGTTATAAGTATGATAATTTTTATTATTCTGCAGAACCTGATTATTTTTGGTAACTCCACCTCTCACAGTTCTAGTGTTAAACATAGTCGAGCACACGTGACACAATCGTGTGTGGCATCTATTAACTAGACTGTCAAATTAAGGGTTGCATTTCATTATCACTAATGAGATCCGAACACGCGTCTAAGGTGAGCCACGGTATTCGAATCACTAAGGCGTCGTGGAAATGGAGGACTATAAATATGTATAAGATAATACGTGTCATTCATCGAATGAATACTCCGGATGCTTCCTTCCTTTTCCAAGATCTCCACCACCATAGTGTTGGTCTCCTCGAAGTCATGAATACGGGCTGGATTATATGCTCATTGGATTCTAGTTAGGTTGAATGCAACCAGCAGACATTGCATTTAAATGTCCACGATATTTTTAACTTATCTCCATGGTAGTCCGGGAAGTATCGTAGTAAAGAAGATCGTATATTCTCGAATGGAGGGAAACAAGCGTGTCTTAAACAGACGCGAGTTTCGCTTACGCCGTGTCCTTTTCCCCTATTTCACTTCCGTCGATCCTCCACCCGAGTCCTTTTGTACTTCAATAAGCCTGGCATTATATTATTATTATTCACTGTTCGATTACGAGCCACCTTCGACCGAATAGACGCAGGATCGAAGAATATTGCAATTCGCAAAGATAACAGCATCGAGGTGAGACGAGATCGAAGAATCAAAGAGGAAGAATCAACAGCCAAGAATTGTTCGCGGTAAGAAAAGATGGCGTGTCGAGGTGAAAGACATAATGAGGAAGAAAGTGAGAAATGGAAAATAAACTGGAAATATGACGGAGATCAAGGAAATAGAATGGTGTGGAGGATAAAGGACCAATAAAATCAAGATGTCTAACAATACGGGTAGACTCAGACCATCGGCTTTATCCTTACTTTATCTTTTTATCTCTCGTTCACTCTCACACTCTTTTCACATCTTTTTCTTTGAACAAGCCAAGGATACGCGTCCCAGGTCCATTTTATTTGTCCTACTAGCTCGTAGACTGCGATTCTACTCCGAAACTTCGGAAATTCTAAGTTGAACGTAGTAGCTAAAAACTCCGTTGGGACGTGGAAGAGTGACCGGCAAAGAAGACCGGGGAAAGTAGACTTTAAAGAAAGCTCCGGAGATTCTAAAGCTAGCTACTAAACGAAATATACGTTTCTTGATGCTTCTCGCTTCGTTTTTGAGAATGTAGAGGGTGGTTCGTGGGAATATTCATAAAGTACATAGAGTTTCAAAGTGAAAGGAAAAATAACGTAGATTTATAATCCGACGAAGCGAAGATCCTTAATATAAACGTTTATTTCACGACGAGATTTGAGACATAAAGGAAGCTACCTTTTAACGGTATTAGATTCGCTCGAGTTCCCTCGAAGCGCTTCGCCCATTAATTATGGAAATACAGATTTTTAAGCGGAGCTACAATACAGGGTATTAACGAGCCCGCTTTCTCGATGTACTTTGTGCCCGGGGTGGCATGAAAATGCAAAGAAACATCGATTGTTTTCTCGACACAGTGGATGTTAACCCGGTTTCAACGGAGCGTGTTTCCACGGACTATCTTTCGTTCGGGTGTGAAAACCAGTAGTTACACAAAGAAGGAGATGAAGAGAGTGGGAGAGGGGGGGAGCAGAGAGCAGGTACGTCGTTCGGATCGTCGAGACGCGATTAATTTCAATTCTTGTCGCACGGCTACTTCCTACGAGACGGCAAAGCGTCGATTCCAATGAATCCCGGGGTAGCGAAAGAAAGGACGGGAATAGTGAGACTCGGAGATGGAAGAAAAAGAAAAGAGAAACAAGAGGAATGAATGAAACGAGGCGCCACTATCCTCGGGACGAGTACATTGAAATCATTCGAACACCAGGCACGATCGTTTAAGAACCACCTATGCACTATTATCCATTAATGATGCATACGTTATCCGACTTCTGCCAACGGTCGAATACCACCGCGCGATTCCTTTTATAATTTCATCGAACGAACCTCCCATTGAAACTTTCTATAAAACTCCGTGTTTATCGCTGGCCGAAGGGACCAAGAGGAAATTCTAGTAACTCGTTCCTTTCCGTAGGAAAAATATGGACAAACTAGTTGCACTTTAAATCCATTCTCGGACTTACCAACGAACCTCGTATGTGGCTCGTTAAACTGTACACACGGAGAGGAGAGCATTTCTGATCTCCATAGATCGTTATTAACCGTAACTTGTAATTATCCAGGAGTAATAATTCAAGCGTGTCCGTGGTGGAAATCATGCATACGTTCTACGATTAGTAAAGCTGCACGAGAACGCGCGAATGCCATTGTGCCTTGCAACATCCATTGGGTCTATGACTAAGATTATTAAACGGTTGAGGTCGTGACTGAGGTTAAAGGGAAGAGGACGCCTCTTTTCATATCCCTTCACTTCACTTCCTTCGAGGAGCTTTATCCTTTATACGTAAACCGCGTGCGATTTATACGCGACCGAACCGCTCGCACGCAACTTCCCTCGCTTTTTCTTCCGCGGGAGGGGCACCGCGCAGAACGCATATCGAAGATTAAAGCACCAGACGGACTCGGAGAACTTTCTGCCGCCATGATTTAATCGAATCCAAGCGAATTCGAGTTCATTCAGAACTGAATAACTGTGGTAATAATATTAATACTAAAAGCGAATTTTTTTATGGGAATTTAGTGTGGATGTAATAGAACTTGTTATGTAATATATTAAATATGCGAGATAATAATCATTTTTGTAGGATTATACATTTTTTAAGACCGAGCAGGTTTCTCAATATTTCGACGGATCTCTTGAGTCAGTTATTTGAAAAATACGGAGAACTCAAGGGCTACGATAAAGCCGGGAATTATTAAATTCTGCGTAATAACTGATCTTTGTAATTAGAATATGCAGTAAAATAAATTTGGGTGAATTATTTAATGGTTGCAGATATTTAGGGATACGGATTAAAATCAGATGAAGGACGTCATAATATTTTATAGCGACGTCGATCTGTGTAAACTCCGACAATCATAGAACCTTGAGTAAAAAATGTAAATACAACTCAATCGAGGATTCTTACGAGTCGGTAAACATAGGGGAATTTCTAAGAATCGCACCTCAAATATATAATATTTTTCAATTTCTGAATCTGGATTTTCATTATTTAATTCACTACTTTATTACTAAGCTCTTATTTTAAACAAATATACCATGTGTTTTTGCTTTAAAATGGTTGAAATCGTTACCAGAACACATTAAACTACCATCAGAATAAATGGTCCATTTTTAAAACGTTTCCAATCTTAGTGCGAAAGCACACTATTGGTGCTTAACTTATCATAATTATCGATTTGCCCCTCTTTTTGTTTAACTCTTTTGGCAGACATTTGTTTTATGGTTAACGTGCAAAAGATGCAACATTCGATTTGTCTGACAAGAATATTTAGTGCGTAACTGAAATGAGTTTCATGCAGAAATCGGTACAAGACGATATAAATGCTATCGTTTATATTAAAGATAACGGTATCTTTCAAACTTAATAAATTATATCTTGTCCCAAGTCAAGCACTATGAGTCCAACTCATTATTTTAGCCGAATGGGTTAAAAGAGTTAGTCACCTCAGCCTTTGATCAGCTGATACGCAAAAATAAGATCATCTAAACTCATTGAAAAAACGAGGAAAAATCGACTATTTCGATCGGAACGAAAACAGGTGGAAAGGCATTAGAACAAGTAGAAGAGCTCAAGTTACTGACCTTGCAAAGAAAGCTGCGGCTGCGCTGGCCTGTGCCGGTGTCCCAGGTACCCCGCTCACGTTGTACGAGTATTTGGTCTCCTGGTACACCTGATATGCATTCTGTGGTTTCGAGTGCGACGGTCTGTGATAATAATGATCCCCGTACAGACTCTTCTCGGATGGCCGTTCACCGGTGACCTTCGCGAACCCGTAAGCTTGCATGTTCGCGGAGGACGTAGAGTTTTTCGCGTGACACTTTTCGTGGCCGTTCTTCTCGGGCGGTGGTAACAGGTGTGACTTATCGTGTGCAGAAACCACGGGTTTGTCAATGGTCCCATATGACTTAAAATCGTAACCCTTCAGTTCTCCATAGTACTTAATGTTATCGACCTTGTACCCGTGACCGACATCATGATTCTTTGCTTTACCGGTCTCGTGTTTCCCGTAGCCGATTTCCTGAGCCGATTTCATTCTATCCGCACACTTCCCAACCGCCTCGATACCGTGGAGAATCGCCTTCGTCGATGGCTTCTCGATCTTCAGCATTGACCTTTCACACAGCCGACCTTGCACTGCTTCACTGGCTTTCAACAATGAATCCACGGCACCCTTGTACTTCTCGCATGTTGAAGTCTCCGGGCAAGGCACGCCGGAAATACCGTGACAAACATTACCGGAAACGTTAACACTACCACTGTGACTACCGTTACTACTATTGCCACTACCGATCACGTTCGATCGAACTTGATGATGATGACTTGTTTTTAAGGATTCAACGTGACACCTCGACGATGGCACCACATCCGCGTCATCACTGTTTTCTTGATAGAGCTCGTCCTTGGTAATGTTGTTATTGTTTGTACAGCGCACGTCGCACGACTTGTGGATTAATCGCGATCGCGCCGACGGAATCCGTGTTGCTTCTCGCGCGGTTGGCGTGATACTGGCTAGATTAGAGGGCGTCTCGGCGCCATGAGGAACGCCGCCGCTACAACCACCACCAACACTGCCACCGCCGATGCTTGTCCCGATCCCCCCTCCTCCTGCTTGTCGTCTCCCTCTATCTTCCTGTATCAAGTGATAACGACATGTTACATTCACTTATGAAATGAGGATTCCAGGAAACAATAAAAAATTTCAATCGGTTGTAAAACAGTGGAAATTTTCCGATTGATAGTCCCAATTCCAAGGAAACGGTTATAGCATAATTCTTATTATATTTATATATTGACTGGTCGCAAATAATATATTTTTTAAAATACATATTTTTAATCACACTTAGTTTTCCATGAAATTGGTGTGGAAAATAAATCGCTTTATGTACATATTCGAGAGTACGAAGTTTGGGAGAAAATCGAAATGGTAATACAAAAATTATTACTCCATAATTCACCGTTATTTGCGAATGCAAACAGCTGAATTTAAGCCGTGTATTAACTCTTTGCGAGCAAAATGATTTTCCTTTTTTAACGGTAACGCATGGCGTCGATTTTCCGATTTCCAAATAACGAGGCAGCCCGTTTGTAGTAACGTATTTGTATTAATTAATTCCCGATAAATATGGACAATTATTATGTTATCGACAAACACAATAACGTATCAGTGTCCTTTGGTTCGCTCGAAAACTGCGGTAAAATTGTGTTTACGCGGACGAACGTAAAACCCGTGCAACGGCAAAGTACTTTTAATGCTTTA
The DNA here is from genome assembly GCA_910591585.2 of Nysson spinosus. Taxonomy (NCBI): domain Eukaryota; kingdom Metazoa; phylum Arthropoda; class Insecta; order Hymenoptera; family Crabronidae; genus Nysson; species Nysson spinosus. The sequence goes on from OU342832.1 coordinate 12,510,941, forward strand.
GTACTTTCGATATTACAGGTACATTTAATTAAAACATATCAATATAATAATATTTTTAGTGAAAAATAATTGCAGCCTCAATTCCCCGTTTTGAATCAACTTCGGTTATCGTATTCCGTAGTACCGTCACAAATAATTGAAAACAAAAATATATTACACAGGGAAATTTGTGAAATTGGAAAATATTGGGAAACTTACTGCAACGCGTTTGCACTCATCCTGCCTCCTCGCGACTTCCGAATATTTCGGGGGTGGCTCGGATTTCGGGGGTGTCTCCTGGTACTTTGGTGGCCTGTCGAACTGACGGTACTTCGGGGGGTCGATATAGGGGTTGTTTTGATGGCGATAATAATTAGGCAATTGGCACTCGGTGAGATCCGACTGGGACCTATTTAATTGATAATTCGGTGGAGCGGGAACCTTTTGTTCTTGATGAGGTTGCTTGGCGTGCTTCGAGGCGACGAGCTTTTCTTGGGGCGCATAACATTTCTCCCTTTTCTCGGTCCTGTCTTTGCACATCTCAAACTTCACGTCCTTCGTCTTCTCCTGTGCCGGAGGACCATCGATCTCGTAGAAGGTCAGCTCCTTTTTGCTTTGACTCTTCTCGCCGGTGGTGCGATGAGGCTTGGAATGGTGCTGAATGTTTTCTAACTTAACCGGTGGATCTATCTGATAAAACGTCAGTTCACGAGAATCCTGCGATTTCGATCGAGTCTCTTCAGAGGAATGATGCTGCCTCTCCGGCTGGGAATGACTTCTCGTGTACCTCTGCTCGAATTTCGCGAGGCCTTCTTGATGTCTCGATGATAATCGCGCGAATCTTTCGTTCGGGCCGAGTCTGACGGAATTTCGACCGTATTCCAAATATTCGTCACCGTATTTTAACACCTGCTTTGGTTTGTACTTCTCCTCGAATTGGGAATAATTGTAGGTGTTGAAACCAACCTGATTGAAATTCCTACTGAGATTCGTCGAGTCGTAATCCGTGGACGTCACAGCCTCCATATTTATCTGGAACATAAAATATACGATAAATGTGTAAATATATAAAAGTATTAAATATGCAACAACATAAAAGAATTCTTCGAAATATTATTCAAAGAAATATGGTTCGATTCGAGAAATAAATATATCAAAATATGAAATGCATCAGAATAAAAAATACAGAGCGACCTAAAAAAGATTCCTCGAATCATAAATCAAAGAAATATGGCTCGATTCGAGAAATCTTTGAAGAGCATTCGGTTCGAAAAATACGGAGGGCAAAGAAGCAAAGGGCGTGCGGAATAGAAAGGAATAAGAAGAGGTACCGAAGATACTTGGAGGCTATAAATCGGGGAACGTCTTACTCTTAAATGCTCGGGTATTTACGGTGAAACAAAAAGCCACCGCGCGATAAATAAAATCTGACACCGAGGGGCGTGTCGTCTTTATCCAACTACGCCTCGCGGATAAAACGTTGCTTCTTCTGGGTACCATCGAGAAAAGTGGTCCGAGAGAACCATTGCTAGAACTAGTTGAGAGTTGAAAGGGTTGCTGGAAATCGTCCCAAGATTTGAGTTCCACTTTGAAAATCAGATCTCTCCAGAACCGGTTCGCACCTTGGGAACCCTAAGGCTAATTGATACGTGTATATCAAGATATATGCGCTACGAACTGCTTTCACGATGAACACGAGATCACGCGTGCTCCCTTTTTTTCTATCCGAACCCTCGTCCTTAATGCTCGGAGGCGAGATGAACATTCGGAGATGCAGAACCACGATTAGACTTATGGTGTTCGGAAAAATGTCTGGGGGCAGTTACACCACCCGTATTCTAATATTCTAAGAATATTCTGTATTTTTATTAATATGCTAAGACTATTCTGTATTTTTATTAACATTCTGAGAATAACCGGTTTTTATTAATATGATAAAAATATTTGATTTTGATCGATATGCTAAAAATTTTTCTTGTCTTTATTAATACTTTCGGATTATTCTGCATTTTTATTAATATTCTAAGAATATTCTGTATTTTTATTATCATTCTGAGAATAACCGGTTTTTATTAATATGATAAGAATATTTGATTTGGATCGATATGCTAAAAATGTTTCGTGTCTTTATTAATATTTTCGGATTATTCTGCATTTTTATTAATATTCTAAGAATATTCTGTATTTTTATTAACATTCTGAGAATAACCGGTTTTTATTAATATGATAAGAATATTTTATTTTGATCGATATGCTAAAAATGTTTCGTGTCTTTATTAACATTTTCAGATTATTCTGTATTTTTATTGATATCCTAAGAATACTTTGTTTTTACTGTTCCAACTATATTTTGTTCCAGTATTTTAAGTGTTTGTAATTTTTAATAAAGTTGGGAATTGTAGGAATACAATTTTTTAATAGAAGATGTAATAAGATACCGAATGACCCAACAATAATTTATAGTTATATTTTATCAGTTGATCCTAACAACTTTACCGGTTATTCGCATTAATAATAAATCAGTCCTAACATTAATATATCATATTATTCCATAAAAAATAATAACTCCCTGTAAGTGTAATATACAAGTAACTATGAACACGATATCAAAATTCAGATAACCCTCGTATAATCTAACGAGCTAGATTCCAGAGAAAGGACGCGTCGTAAAAATCGCGTTATCCGAAACCTGGATCGCCACAATTTGTGTGCCGCGTTATATCGAAACCACGTTGTATAAGTACCGCGTTATACGAGGATCGCTACAATTTTATATCGAAACCGCGTTGTCCAAGGGTTATCTATACGATTATCTACGCTTCGATCAGCGTAGTAATATTAGGTTCCGATAATCTGAATAATGTTAGGTGTCCATAAGTAGATGAGTCAATTTCACAGGTCACCAGGTATAGGAGAGTTCATAACTTCTTCTGGAGCATGAAGAATGCCCCTCAGGGTGCCTGGTTATACATTACAACCAGTAATGAAGACTCCACGGCAGCAGGCTACCGAGGATGCCTTGTTTATCACCTCGTCTCAAATATACAATTAACATGTTGAAAAGGTGCCTGGGGTCTCAAAATCATAACCTCGTCTTCCGCCCCCTCCATTCATCCACAGACTAAGAAAAAGTAGTTCAACTTTTCCCCCTAAAATTCCTCTTCCACCATAAACTTTTTAACACGCCGACCATCTTCACATCGTGAAAAGCACGTTACATTATAAGTCACTAAAAATCCCAGATAATAATGTATCGATAAATATATATATATATATATATATATATATATATATATATATATATATATATCCCTCTCCGGGAAATTTCGATATCAAAGCAACGTATCATAAGAAGTGAAGTGGCGGAGAAATTATTCACGCGATGCACGGCCAAATATGGCTACTCAATCTTTCCTTGGGGAGAAACTTGGCACCGTTATTAAATGTAATTAAGGAGAAAGGCTGTCGCGCCAGTAACAATCTTCGAAATTATCATCCGGAAATTTATGACCGTGTTGGTATGTCATTCATCGTGTCATTTAAATGCTACGTTTTGTATGTGCATTTATAGTAATTATATTCAATGTGATTCGAACTCGAGAGTTTAGGATGAAAGGAGAATATAATGGAACATAATGTTCATAGATATCCGATGGAAATAAAAGTGATACAGTTGATCGATTCATTGGATTTAGTTCTTTCGGTGGATAAAGGAGACTCGATACACGTAATATTGATAGTCCGCCGTGTCAGGACACTCATTTATCTTCATCCTTCAACAATTTTCCGTGTACATGTGCTTCGTTGGAAAAGGAAAAACATGGCGGGGCTACCGTTGTTTTCTAAAGTACATGCACCGAGTAATAGCGCTTTCGAATGTATTCCATACATCATTCTATCGAACAATTCACCGGATATCGTAGTCGCGAAGGTGTCGGATACGAGACACGCGATTGAATGTCCATAAATATTAATAGATCTTTTTGCAAAGTCCCATTCTGCACGAAGGATAATGACGTTGTTTGCACTGGCAATAATAAGTGCAGCCGTTGCGCGCAGGGAGTATAGGGTCCCGTGGATGCTGTAACGGGGTACCATAATTATGGCATCGGCAAAATAATGTGGATAATTGGTGCGGGATATGGGGTGTCTCGAAAGAAAATTATTATTGTTTGTCGAATTGTTAGTCAGAAAAAAATCATCGTTGGAATTTACGACGAACTCAACATTGAAATTTAAAAAACAAATAGATTTTAACATTTCAAATATGTGTGAAACGAGAACAATTATTATTAATCGAAGTATTAAAATAATAATCGAAATATTATTAGTCGACAGATAATCATAGTTCGAACTTCCCACGAGTGACTCATAGAAACTAGAGAAAAGTAAATTCCAATAATTATAATATAATATCATCTTTGATTGTCATCTTCCTTCTGCTTCACCTCCCACACATTTCTAAGGAGAGAAAAGGAGGAGCAAGAGTTAATGAACCGTAGTCGAGCATTAATAAGAATTCAAGCTCGTCTTCCACGACGAGTGCAAGACTAATTGGGCATTTAATTGACAGTAGTTTTCCGAGAACGGTTGTTAAGCCCGAAAGTGACCTTCCACTTCCCGTTTCTCAGACTTCCAACCAGTTACATCACTGTAAGCCGGGAAACTCCGGGAAAGGAACAACAAGGAGATAAGTCTGGTGGTAGGAACGCACCATTTCTCTTGGTAATTTGCGAATTATTAATTTAACTGTTCCCCTTTAACGCTGCCGTGCCCGCGGCTAATATTTACCCCGCGTCCCTCCGCGAGTCGGGAAGTCAAGGAACAGTATGGAGAACGTTGGTACTTAAAGCGAAGAAGGGAGACAAAATAATGGTGGAATAAAGGAGAAAGAGAAACTGCGAGAGGCAGCATTCGAAATGACTAGTAAACGCTCGTCTGGTCGCACCGTGGAATCGCTTACCGTGTAAACGCGTCGGGAACAAAGTTTCGCGTCCAAACATCAAATAAAGACTGGCTAACAAACTTCGTTCCACCCGGTGAATTCTTCGCGAATGCCACGCGGCGAATATTATTGCGAAAAATGCGATTTTTATCGCGTTACAACCGTCCTTCCGTGCATCGCCGCGTTCATGGAAAGAGGAAGAATTCTTTGTGTAACCAAAAATATATAAAGGTTGCGAAAGATGAAGGAGAAATTCTTCCTTAAAGACGGTGCTAAGAAAACTGAATATAAATCCGGCTCTATATAATAATTTTTCCGACGGAGCTTTTTAAATTATTTATACCGTCGTCGAACATTTATGATAAATATAATTATTATCTTTATAATTATTGCAATAATCGTTAGCTATGCGAGCAGATATATAATATATTAGTGTCGACGGGGTCCACAATCGTTGATAATTATTAATTATTATTACCGTATATTAAGTCAGCTAGTTGAAAGGTGGATTACGAAAAAGTAACAAAAACACTAGCGATGCGAACACGCGGTGAGTTCGGTGGCAATCCAACGGTGCATTAAGTCGAAATTGTTTCTTTGCCGTAATAGCGAGTTGATTTGGAAACAAAACATTGGACAAAACGAGTGAAGATTCTCATTCGAGTGTTCAACCGGCCGTCTCTAATTCGATCGCTAGATAGAGAAGGGAGATGGCATTGAGACAGGTCAGTCCGCTGTGAAAATCGGATATCCCGAGCACCCCTCACCTATCGTACCCCCGAGGGAAATGGAAAATCCAGTTATGATATCGCGCGAGCAGAATTGCTCGGTACTTTCGGCTTGCGGTTAGTTTCGAATCATCCTCGTTGCTCTTCCGTTAATACTTACTCGCTCGAAAAATCGATTAGTTTACACGTACAGCCAACCAGTAATTACTTTCTATCTATCGTATTCCGCTCTATCCAATACTTTATTGTTTCATATTTCGAGGTAAAATTACACTTGGAAAACAATCGATACCATTTCCAACACCATAAACAATATATGTACTGTTTACTATACTATCGTATAACTATTATATAATATAATGAATTAAGGTTTTGCACTTCAAATTAATTCTTTTTCAGATCATAATCACAATTTTGTAAATCAAGTTCATCCTGGCGCAAACTTAGCTTTTCTACAAATTTGTTTTCTTAAGCTATTGTAATAAAAATCAAATCCAATATGACATAAAATTAACATAAAATACTTATTGAACACCACAAACAATATATATATTATTATTATGTTTTCATTACCTTTTCGTAACACCTTTTTACTAGCTGACAATTGTTGCATTAATTATAGCGATAGTAATTATCTTCATCGTTAATATTCGATGATAATAATTGATAATCGTAAACGATTGTTGACCCCCCGATGTAATTACATTAATATACTGTATTACGTATCATAATGAATTATTAATCACTAATAGCCGCACAGGGGAACTGATGTACAATAATTAATAAACAATTAAATCATCTCAGAAATTATCAAAATCCTTTATCACCTGAAGTCTGACTTACTGAAAAACAGTAATGGCGGCCAACACAGAAGGTGACATTGGATCCCAAATAATTCGAGAAGCTCGCGAACGAAGAAGATCTCGTTTCACCCCTAAAAGGAGAAAATCTGTACAGTTTGATAGGAAACAGGTGGAGGGTTGGACTTTTAATATCGACGGCGGCGGATCTTTTTGAGGGGCGCGGATAGACGGAACGGATAGATTTTCCTGATTGACTGACTGACACGCCACAGAAATGAGGGACGGTGGTGGTAAAAGAGCAAACAAAAGAGAAAACTCGAGGATAACGGGGAGAAAAGTTCGCGGGAAAAGAGGCGGGGGTTGGCGAGCAATCTCTTACGGTCGAGTTTGTCCCACTCGGGGAACCAACCCCGATCACTCGGTATAATCATCACGAAGACGCGCCGCGCGGCTTTCGCATCATCGCATCTGTGAAAATGAAGGAGAACCCGAAGAGTCCAAAGAGCGAGGAACCAGAAATGGGATGAAAAACGAGGGAAGGACTCCGGTAGAAGTTCCACCGAAAAAAGACAAATTTGATGAAAACGACTAAAGGATAATTCTACTGTCTCCACCATTTCGAAGAAGAAATCAGAGGAAATACACAAAGCAATGGAAATGTCTTTTCATCGACGCTGAATACTGGAACCACGAGAGGAGTTGAAACGGAGATCAAATAACCCCCTGGAAAAATCCTTCGTGTAAACCCTGTTACATTCGCCGTATCAGAATCTCGGTAAACCTACTTTAAGTAAAGCTTTATCGCTTACGCCATACAGGCTTACGTGTTTCAGGATCTCGGACCCCGTTGGTTAATCCTGTTTTTCCACCGACGCGAAATCACGCAATTAATAGATTAGAGAGATGATCGTGCATATTACACCCCTCGAATTCAGCACCCTCCTCGTCCTGCGAAGCCATACTTATTTTTCTTTCATTAAATCGACGGTATCATCCTTTGTACAGGATCTTTGGCTACTCGTATATTTTTGTGTCTACAAAGTTCATAGGAGTTATAACGACGACTTTAGATAATTTATTTATTTATAATAGTACTTTTATGGTAATTTTATTTCTATACCTTGTATTTCCTCGTCAAGCAAAAAAGGCTTGAAAAATAACATTTTTTTATTGTATTTTATAGCTAATGTTTACGTGAATTAAGTAGACTATATCATCCGTTGGAACATAAAGAGCAAGGAAATAAAATTTCGTCCGGATTGAATAAAAATTGTAAGAGTTAAGGGGATGAAACAAATACGCGGATTATGAATTTTATTTTAATGGATGAGAATTTAATGCTTGAGAATAAGATGATAATAGTGTAGTCATTTTTTAATACGAATAACGAGTTTCATAAAAATCATACGATTTCTTGTTGCAACATAAAGAAAGTCTCTTGTGATTTACCCTAAGTGTACTTTCACGTTGAATTCCATATTATACAAAATAATATTTTTGTACGAAGCAATCCCTTTAATGCGATTCCATCGCATCCACCTCTCTCTTTATCTTCCTCGAGTACTCCTACGGTATACTAGCCGGTTGATAAAGATTTCAATTATTCCAGTATTTCGTAAAGCCGAGTTCTTTCATCCCCGTTGCTCCTTCCGCGTCGGAAAATATTCGTATGTACCTACTTTTCCTCGGTACCCGGCATAAGATCTCGCGGGCTAATTGAATACGTAACTAGACGCCGAATTGAAAAGCTCTTTTCGGCAATGCGATGCCAGTCAACACGGAAATCTACAAGGCGAATAAAAAAGAATCATCCACTCGTCCTAGAAATTGAATGAACCCGATGCACGCAGCGGAATGGAATCGTATCTTGCGCTACGAGAATCATCCGTTTACGCGTGGACACGCAAAAATCCGCGAATATGCTGGAAAGAAAATGGCGTACGAGTGTAAACGCAAAAAATCGCGAATGTGTTGTAAAGAAAATGGATTACACGTGGATGTGCAAAATTCTGGGAATATGTTGAAAATAAAATGACGTACGCATAGATTGTTCGACGGGGTTCGAATTATCAGAACTGGTACGAATTATCTGGATTCGCGGAGTAATGGAATTCATAGACAGATAAAGAGAGATATCAATATTAAGATGGTAGAGAGATAAGGATAGCAAGCTTGGGAGATAAAAGTCCTTTAGAATAAGTAAGTCACAATTACTTAAAATCTCAATACAAAATGTTGTTACATAATTTCAAGACTTAGTAATGCAAGATCTGACTCACTCGACTGTGGACACCATAATATTTCATCCGACGGGCAATGTATAGAAATATGAAAATCGAATTTGGTAAGAGCGGCATGAGTAGCAGTGGTACACTTAAAACGTGGGCAGGAATGTCACGAACCTTTTAAAGCCCTCTGTTATCCTTGGCGAGGTCCCGAAGGACACTCTTATCTCGGAGGCGTTGTTTGCTTTGTGGATCTTAACAGGGTAACGTTCGCCAGCAGAAACGGTCCAGGACGAAGCTCGACATCGGCGAGTAAGCGGCCGCCACGAAGGGACGAGTAGTGAAATAACAAGAGTGAAATGCGCGGGGGTTGGAAAGTCGTAAGGAAGAGGGACGAATGTACGTTTTAGGGGTTTGGAAAGATAGAGAAGGAGGGAGAGGGAGGGTAGGAGGTAGCAGAGCAATGCGGATAAGACGACAATCCGGTGCGCAAATGCCACCGGGATTTAGATCGGACGTCTCTAATGGCAGCAGGATTTCAATGGCAAATGGCACCTGCCAGATCCTCGCCACTTGTTTGGTTAAAGGATTTGCAAAGTCTAACTAAGATATCCGTACTGATACTTCCGCTGGATGCGGAAGATATCAAGAAAACAATTAAGAACGGAATACCTAATACCCTTGAATTAAACCTGTATCAGATGATACTACGAAGTCTTATCTTGTTACCATAAAATATGAGAAGATATCGGGCCAGAATATTCAAGTATACTAAACATATTCCTTCTATTTCGATTTTAATGTCATCATTGATAATACTGAAGAAAATTACTTTTTAAATATAACACTGAGCATGTGAAACGTAATAATGATACTGTAACACATTTCAAGGAATAATAAATATGATTTAATATAAAAATGATTAATATCAAAGCTAAAGTAGGACGATGATAATCCTTGATTTCTAGTACAGAAGTTACATCAGAAGCCTAATCGTCATCATCGAAATATGTGGAACAAAACATGTCTACCATGCTACCACATACGTAATCCGATCGTTAATGCCAAGAATAAATATTACGCAAGCACACAAAAAGCTTAGCCGTGGAAAGAGCACGATAACGATATCTTATAACACCGCGTCATCTCACGATCCCTTTACGACCTGGCCGAACAGACCGATCGTCTAAAAGATCAACAAAAAAAGAAAGCCGTGTCTCCGTAAGCGGTGCAATTGCTTCGGAGACGAAGAGCGAACGTGTCGGTCCCTTTCTGAAAAACCGAATCATTCGCCCCGTCGTCTGAGGCAAGCAAACAATCTAACAAGCAAAAAGTCCCTTTTACGTTCCGAGCACCGAGGTCGCCTCAATGCTTGTTAAGAGAAACCTCCCCGTTCCTTTTACTTTCTCCTTCTTCCTCTCTTCTCACTTACGACTTCTTTCTGGTGTCCTGGTTCCAGTGAAAAAGAATAAAAGAAGGCAAGACAGAGGTGGGAGGTGTGAGGAGAAGGGTGAAAAGGAGAAGAAGGGTACAACGAGGGCGAAAAGCACGGCGGGAGTCGTGTCCTTCGTTAAGAAACGTTAGCGAAGCACCTGGTGCACGATTACGCTCGCACCATGCGCACATGGGGTTCACCGATCTCGTCTCTATGGGGGTTGAAAGCCTCCTGGATACACGACGACACCATGACGGATGGGAACGTCAACCTTCCCCGGGAACACGGAGTTCTGTCGTGCTCGAAACAATGACGTTACCAATGTTTCGTTCGCCGAATTCTGTCCAGCTTCCGGTTTTTGCTCCTGTATCGGGCCGAACTTTTGTTGCCATCGATCATCCCCCAGTAAATGTCTCGATATGATGTGTTTTGAAATAAAAAATATGGAATCAAAAATACGAGGAGAGTCGATGTTTGATTGTTGCATCCGCGGATGCCTTAAATTTAATTAATATATTTGAAATGATTTCTTTCGAGAACAATATTGCCTTTTACGCAGATGATTATTTCTTAAGAAAGTAATATTGGTTTCGAAACAAATCATTATTTCTTTCGAGAATAACACTGGTTTCTAACAAAATAGTTACATTGCTAGTCGATGATAGCTATTATATTTAAATATTTATTAAGAGATATTTCTTTAGAGGATGATATTTCTGAAGAAATAATTATTTCTTGAAAGCATAATATTGCTTTCTAATCAATTCTAACATCGGTAACGAATTTCGAAGATAGTTGATTTTGTGTTCTTCACTCGATGCCACGGAAAGATATAAAGTATCTGGGCGAAAACTGAGAGGAAGAACCACTTGACTATAACAAAAGCTCTCGGCTGAATCATGCCACCCTTAAGAGGTCTACTTGATTTATATATGGGGAACGTCGGTACTAAAAGACGACAAAGAAATTACTCCGCATTCGTAGGCTCGTTTTCTTCTCTTACGGGAGGGACGAAAATGGTCCGGTGCTCAGGATCCTCGTAAAAAGCAAAGTTTCCAAGACAGGAGTTTGATTTCGTGGAACTAAGAGTCGAGTAAACCCCTTTATTCCATGAATTGTTTACATAAATCTTATAATTAGATCAGAACCACGATAATATAATACAAATAAAAGACATAGAATTAAATGAAACTTTATTTAAAAATAACAAGTTCGGTGGATATAAAAGCTCCACTGAAACGCGGTAGAAAGACTCGATGGATTTTAACTCCAATTGATATTCGATTACTTTATTCCATCAATTGTTTACATAGATTTAGAACAGGCACTATGACAAAAAAGTTTGATGGAAGTGAAAGAATTTATATAAGAATCATGATAAAATAATAAGAATAAAATACATGGAGTTAGAAGAAGGAATATTCTAAAATGTAAGAGCTCGGCGGAAGTAAAAGTTCTAGTGAAACGTGGAAGACCCGATGGATTTTAACCCCAACTGATATTCGATTACCGATCACCGTCCCTTCACCGATAATCCATTACTGTTCTTGCATCCTCCCTATATCGAATACCCATTCCGCTAGTGACTCGTATGTTTTCTGGAATTTATCAGACTGGATTGGATCGTAAATGGGGTTTATACGGAATTTCGATTCGACGTTAGGGGGTGGTGATGCCGGTGGACGTAAAAACTTAGGAAGGAAGAACGTGCTTGATAAAGTATCATCCTGCGCGATATGTATATCGAATAAATGATGATGCCTTCGCCATTTTCTATTCCCTGACAACGATTGATGAAGAATACCAGAAGAATTAAGTCAGGATATAACAACGTGACATTGAATATCATGACTTTGTGCTGAACACAAAATCGAAATAATTTTGTAATACATCGAATAAATAAATATTATTTCCACTTCCGAAAATTCATACCTTCGACTACCAGTTTCAATCGAAATCAAACTACAACGTAGACAAATAACAACGAATATTCTCATATAATAATTCAATAATATTTCCACTTCTCAAAATTCATATCTTCGAATACCAAATTTGTAAGACATCAAATAAATAACTAATACAGCCAAGTTTCAAAACGTCTACCTTCGAGGACCAATTTCAACGAAAACCAATCCACAAAGAAGTAAAATGACAAAAAAGTGCCGCGGAGTGAAATCGATCGAAAATCAAAGAGACCCCTCCGTCGAAGGAATGGAGTATAAAATGACAGGATCGAGGAGCGGCGTATTCGTTTGTTCGAGAAAGGATCAGGATAGTGTCGAGACTGCAGGATATTTACGCACTTGCGGTAGATAGGAGGAAAGTCGAAAGTGCAGGAGTACGAAGAAGTATGGCGCGTACGCGAAGGGTGAGAAGTAGGTTGGGGCCCCTTTAATCTTCGCGGATCAAAACGTCGCGGCACGTTCCTCCGCTCTGCTACGAGGACGTGATTGCTTCGTGTATTCGAGTGGAAGCCTAACAGCATTTCAAAGGACCGGCTACCGCAAAGAAAATTGCATTGTAATTAAAACCGCGGCTTCTTTCTGGCTCGTTGCGCGAAATGTGCAACCTACCCCGAACCGTGCTTCTACTCAAAATTTAACTTGGTTTCGGAGCTAAACGATTGGACTCCATGTTGGAAGTCATTCCCGATTGTTGCTTTATTACTGGCTCCATCATGTACGATTATTATGCACATTAAATGAAATGTTTAAAAATAATTCTAATAAGAAAAGCACCCCTAATATAATTCTGCTTTGGATGCAAGTATTTATTTATTTGAGTCACGGAATTTTAAATTCGCAAGTGTTATCAGAAAATATTTGGAATTTTTGTTTATTTTAATCGACTGGCACTCTTCGTGAATGTTATATTATTTGTGAAGATATAATAATGTTATGGAGATATGATCATAATTAAAATAAACAGTTATAGAGATATTAGTGGTTTCTTATTAGAAAGATTATTTACGAACATAATCTCAGTGATTTATGATGATTGATGTTTGAAAGTTCTAATTATTATAATCATCTTGAGATGGTTGAAGAAGAAAAGGACGTAGAACTAATTCAATATCGGGGAAGCAGAAAAAAGTAACCATGCTCTCAAAGCGAGGCCTACTCATCCACTACCATAAAAAAGTATTGAAATGAAGGGAGCTGCCAAAGGAAGTAACGAATCTTTTTTACGAGCCATAAACTTCTAGTAACTGGATTGGAAGTTTAATTACATATCGCCGAATGGGCCCGTTCTAATTTTCCATTCTAGAATTCCGTTCACAAAAAGACCGCGTCGTATCAATGTTTCCATACATTAACTTTTAAAAAAAAGTCGTTAAACAACCTGAGCCCTCATTGGACGTTAACGCTTTACGCATAACTTGCAGCAAAGTCGATGTTTTATTTGCTGCTCGTTTTCAATATATTTATCACATTTAAAATGCCTAATCATCAACTGTTTGTTTATATCTTTTCAATGCGAAATATGTGTTTTTATTTGTTTCGTGATCAACTTGTTTTGTCACCTGCCACGTGACATACCACTGAAACGGCAAAGTTATGTCACGTCAGGTGTGTCATACTACGAATTAGGATTAAAAAACATTCCCGAAGAGTTAATTAAAAATAAGATTACAAAGAGCAAACTATTCCGGTGGATCAGTTGTATCGTATACTATACTCCGCGATGACACAAGTATTGTATATAAAAACAAAAATATTTTAATGTTTTCAAATTGGTTAGGGATTCAAATAGGGGTCATCCAAGCTAAGTGGGCAGGACTAAGTGATCCAGGAATTCGGGAATTTTTCTAATCAACTTTCACCGCGGGTTACTTTAATCTCCCCGAAATCGTGGAGGGAAGAAGGGCCAGGAATGTCGAGTGTCGGGCTGGGAAAGTCAGTTTACTATCGGTTCCTGGTGGTAACGCAATTTCGACGGCAGAAAGTGGGAACTGACCCTCGCAAGTCCAGCGAGGAAGGTCATCCTGGCCCTTTCGGTTTCGCCGGAAAGCTCGGACCCTTCGAATAATAAACGGATCGTTAGCATTGATTAAAGCGTACACCGTGGATGAGATGGTACGCACTGCTTCCGTGCCCTTTTCTCTGGATATTCTCACTTTCCCTACTCTATTTTCCTATTCGCTATACATAGGAAATGCGAGTGGTTACTCGTGACACGTAGGTGACGGGGTGGTTTATGTCTTACGCACCCTGCCAGCGAAAATTGCTTCCGATTACTTTCGCCCGATCGAGGGTGAAGACTGCACCGACGAAATCGCTCGTTTATCTTAATTAGAGATTACTTTGACGTCGAAGCTATTTGCGCTATGATATATATTATATGATCCGTTTATTTTGAAAGCGGTCTCACTCCATTTCTCGACGAAAATCAAGTTAAGATTTGTAATAGTTACGGAAAGTTAATTTCTGAGTATTAAAACGTTAACTTGATTCTTTTGAAAAATGGACTCACGCCACTTTCAAAATAAACGGCTCATATATTATATTTTTAATACAGCTATATACGATATAATAAGGAAAATCGAAGAGGAATGAATAATATGTAATATTAATTAATAGTGATTAAAAAGCTCAACATCGAACAATAATCGGTTGATTAATACTTAATACATTTTTATGTGTTTTATTGTTTTTAATAAACTTTTATGCGTATTTGAATTGCTTTTATATTTGATATTAAAAATGAATAAGTTTCATTACTTTATGAATTTGTATACTTATTTGGTTCACTGTTATATGAATTATTATGAATTCGTTTGTATATTAATTAATTAAAAATATTAAATTTGAGGAGTATTTAATCGGGATTGAAATCAAACATGTCACATTAGATCCAAGGTATAATCCGACTGAAAATAAGGTCACCAAAAAATCCACGAAGGTGACAAATATTACCTGGAACAAACGAGACTCAAAAAACAACATATACAAAGCCTCAAGAATTACAAATACCAGCAACAATGAATACAACAGAAAGAATAGGACACCTGACACAGAAGGGAGCAAGCAACGGCCGAGTAATCAGAGAAAATGTACATCAACGAGAAAGTGTGGTTAGACAATTAACCACTTTCTTCGATGAAACTATTATCCAACGTCACTGTACTCAGAAGATGGATAGCGAGATTCCGGTGGTAAGATTTTCGCGTGTCCAACTATTCCAAAGAGAAATAACGAGGTCGTACCTTACTTTACGTAACAACGAGGAGGCCTTAACTCTTTCGTGATTGTCCTCGCGAGGATACGTCCATCTTTTCTTCCCTCTGTTCTGATCCCACGTAAGAAGCGCGTTGTAGCGATCTACCGTAACCTCTAAAGAAACATGGTGGCTTTTCATTTGCTTGGTAACCCGTGCGTTTCTAGTCGCGGTTTTCTTTTCGGGTTGCTCAACAGAGAGAGTGTCTCCTGGAGAAAAGGCTTTCGTCACATATTATGTTGGCCTAACACGCGTGACCTTTACATAATGGAGACCAAATCCTCCCCCGTTTGCGCTACTCGCGGACAACTCGTAGTAACGAGCTGGCATACATCTTCCTTTACCTTCTCTCCTTTCTTCATCCTCTACTTCGTCTTCTTCTACTTCCTCCTCGCACTGCGTTATATTCGCGTGGATACCCTTCTTACGTAATGGAAAATGCCACGAAAGAAAGGAAGCGCCTTACGAGTGGAGGCCTGGATTTTAATTATGCAGACAAGTCCCCCTTTTGAATCCCCAGCAATAGTCGTGCTTCTTCCGCGAGAACCACCAAAGAAATTTCGTGAAGTGCGGAACTGGACTAACGAAAGGTTGGTCCAAATTCTGCCCGGGAAAGTTATCGTGAAAATGAGACTACCCAGGACAGAGTACATACGTAAATGTTGGGTTATAATTATGCCGAGAACTACTCGGTTTTAATGAAAAGTTTTAAAGAACAGCTTTTTATTTAGGTCAAGTATGGTGCTAGGAAGAGGACCACGATTGACCTTTGCACCGTGCGAAACCATGTAACTGGCACAGTATATGTAGATAATGGAGTAATTCGAACGATTATTGTTTTATGGTTGTCATCTAAGTCCATGGATATCAAGTGAGGGATTCCCATGGCTGAAGGAAGCCAATGGGAACCGGCAGGGTTTTTTCTGCAGCGATGACAATTAATTACAGACGCGGGTACCTTTTAGCCACGCGATTCGTGGATCCATCAGGAGAATAGTCTCGGTGGCATGGTTCCTCGTTAATGCGTATAATTAACGAATTGCAATTGCTAATTACCCGCGCGACTGTTAAGAGGGACATAGTGAGACCGGTAACGCGTGCCTCGTAGTGGTTCCATCGATTCCACGTTCATACGGGCTCCACTCGAATTTCTAGATCCCGCTAATTACATCTCTAATCTGATTAACTAAATGCGTTTCCCAGGGCTTCTGCTTTTTCTCGGGGTTCTATGGCTTACTCTTATCGGAGATCCTGGCTCGCGTGTCCGTCACGTTATCACGTAAAAATGTCGTTAATACGATCGACCCCTCGGTGCTCATCATTCCCCTGCAACGCGATTCGAAACCGTTTCGAACAAATTGCATCGTGACACGAATGAATCTTACTCCGCACCTTTAACCCCCGAGTGAAACGTTGATAGCCTTTTTTTGGAAAGCACGAGTCATTGAGTGGGAAAATGACCGTGTAGCGATTGAGGTAGCAATTTGCAAGTATATGTTGCACTGAGTATTAGAAATGATAAGGAAATCTTGGTAGCCTTTGTGTTTCGGTGTGCAAGGATTAACGTAAGAACTACCTAGAGTGTACGTCCACAAACCGTACAAATTTCAAAGTCGCCAATTTTACTCCAAGATAGTCCAAATCGGTGGTAAATGATGTATAAACATATTCTAGGATGATTTTGGGTCAAAAGAAGCGGTTAAAAAATTTGTTCGGGCAAAAAATGGGTCGATCCAAAATCCCAAAAATGTGAAGGGGTATACCTTCAAAAATTGTCAAAAAATCAAAGTCGCCAATTTCGCTTCTAAATGGCCCAAATCGATGGTATATGATGTATAAACATATTCTAGGATGATTTTGGGTCAAAAGAAGCGGTTAAAAAATTTGTTCGAGCAAAAAATGGGTCGATCCAAAATCCCAAAAATGTGAAGGGGTATACCTTCAAAAATTCTCAAAAATTAAAAGTCGTCAAAATCGGTTCTAAACGACCCAAATCGACGGTGAATGATGTATAAACATATTCTAGGACGGTTTCTGGTCGACAGAAGCGGTTAAAAAATTTTTATTGGTCAAAAATGGGTCGAATCCAAGTCGAAAAAATGTGAAGGGGTATACCTTCAAAAATTGTCAAAAATTAAAAGTCGCCAATTTCGCTTCTAAATGGCCCAAATCGATGGTATATGATGTATAAACATATTCTAGGATGATTTTGGGTCAAAAGAAGCGGTTAAAAAATTTGTTCGAGCAAAAAATGGGTCGATCCAAAATCCCAAAAATGTGAAGGGGCATACCTTCAAAAATTCTCAAAAATTAAAAGTCGCCAAAATCGGTTCTAAACGACCCAAATCGACGGTGAATGATGTATAAACATATTCTAGGACGGTTTCTGGTCGACAGAAGCGGTTAAAAAATTTTTATTGGTCAAAAATGGGTCGAATCCAAGTCGAAAAAATGTGAAGGGGTATACCTTCAAAAATTGTCAAAAATTAAAAGTCGCCAATTTCGCTTCTAAATGGCCCAAATCGATGGTATATGATGTATAAACATATTCTAGGATGATTTTGGGTCAAAAGAAGCGGTTAAAAAATTTGTTCGGGCAAAAAATGGGTCGATCCAAAATCCCAAAAATGTGAAGGGGTATACCTTCAAAAATTGTCAAAAAATCAAAGTCGCCAATTTCGCTTCTAAATGGCCCAAATCGATGGTATATGATGTATAAACATATTCTAGGATGATTTTGGGTCAAAAGAAGCGGTTAAAAAATTTGTTCGAGCAAAAAATGGGTCGATCCAAAATCCCAAAAATGTGAAGGGGTATACCTTCAAAAATTGTCAAAAATTAAAAGTCGCCAAAATCGGTTCTAAACGACCCAAATCGACGGTGAATGATGTATAAACATATTCTAGGACGATTTCTGGTCGAAAGAAGCGGTTAAAAAATTTTTATTGGTCAAAAATGGGTCGAATCCAAGTCGAAAAAATGTGAAGGGGTATACCTTCAAAAATTGTCAAAAAATCAAAGTCACCAATTTCGCTTCTAAATGGCCCAAATCGAATGGTATATGATGTATAAACATATTCTAGGATGATTTTGGGTCAAAAGAAGTGGTATAAAAATATTTTCCGGCCAAAAATGAGTCGACCCAAAATCGCAAAAATGTGTGAATTTCGCTTCCAAATGACCCACATCGATGGTAGATGATGCCTAAGCATGTTCTAGGATCATTTTGAGAAGACACACGATCTGAATATTCAAAATGATAAAGAATAATGCCGAGAGAGAATCAAAGATGAATATGATAACAAGCGTATGCTACATAATATAATTCTGATACCGTAAGGAGTCACCAGGGACTTAACGTTTTCGCCGGAAGCAAAACCCCAATATAACCTAATGGCCCGAGAGACAAATGCCAGAACGATCTTGACTGGGTCCGTCCTTCCCGCTGTAGGAACCCCCATGGACTGCACCACCCCCTTTAGAAGCAGTGATTTAATTCCAGAGACTCATCTTCTCGATTGGGGCGCACTAACTTTTCAATCAGCCGTCAACTCCGTGGTCGCAAGGGGGTGGAGTACCAGAGTCGACAAGTACCCTTGGCAAAGTGCATCGAAATTCCTATATCGTTCCGTTTTCTCTGTATCGCCAGAAACGGGAACTTCTATATTTACGATTGGTATACTTTCGAAAAATTATTACTCGATCGAAGTGCATTTGGAATATGCTCGTTTCATGGAAAAGCAGAATGTCATAGAAATCATCACACAGCATCTACTACATTAAAGACTGACTTCATAATTCATAATATTAAGAATTTTCATAATCCACAATTTTAATGATTCCCTGAATTTAATAAATTAATTCGCTAAACCACAGTTTAATTGCAATGTTTGGTTTGAGATAATTAATAATATTAAGGATTTTTGATAATATACAGTTTTTAGCGTCCCTTAAATTTCATTCGTATTTCGATAAACTACATTTTAATTGCAACACGAATCGTGTACATTAAAATTAACATAGAAATTAAATTGCTTATCCGACGAGAGGCAAACAAAACAATTTGTTATCGAAACGACTTTGTATTCGATAGGATGCTAAGCATTTGCCACGGAAGGATATTGAAAAAGTGTTCGTTCGATAGAATATACAAAAGCAGAAGGCTTCGGACGCAGCTTGAAACACGAAGAGATTCGGTGGAAAGCATTGAAATTCAAAGCCAGCTTAATCCGCTCGGCGAGGCGAGGCGAGACAGGGGGGGAACGAAACCTGTGGAAATATTTTCTTAACGAGAATATTCAATTTTACCGATCGATTCCCATCGTTACGATAACGGGGTGAGCGATCCTGCCAAAATTATTCTTACACCCTTTCGCGCCACCCCCTAACCAACCACCAACCCCCCGTCGAACGAGGACGGTATCAATATCGGTTTCATTTTCGATTCCCTCTGCGTTAACCCATTAACACTGAAAATATTATTTTTCACGGTTTAAATAATTCCTTTCAGATTGTGTAAACTTTTGATCCATTAGTTCATTTATCTTTTTATTGAAATTATTTTTAAATGATATCATCATAATATATAATATTTTCATGTAATAAGTAATATTTTTCGGAAGCAAGGAACAATTATCCATAATTATTTACCCGCAATATATAATAAAAGTATATCAAATAATTAATTTACCTCTTCATAAAGATTCTTTTCGAACGGTTTCCATATAATATTCCAAATCCAGTTTCCACGTAACAAATAATATTTTCTACACCTAAGAAATAATTATCCATACCGATCCCCCTAACACATATTAGAAAATATCAACCGAACAAATTCCTGGAATAAAAACCCGTGAATGAAATCATAAATTAATTACCACCCAATATCCGTCCAGGATGTAAAGCTACGTAAAACTCGCGGTTCGGGTGGTGGTGGAATATCGTTAAAAGGCAGCCAATCATTGTTTACGGTAAAAGAAGAGGAAAGTGAAAGGTGGGGGAGTATAAAAAAGGGAAAAAAGGGTGAGATGGATAGACGGTGGAAATCGCGGCAAATGAGACAGGCAAGGAATTCCTACGAAATTCCGGGACATGGAAATCCGAGGAGCACACGTCGATCCAAACCACAATATATCGTGTCCGAGGGTTTCGGAGTCTCGGCGGCCGTTCACCGACTAGCGAGAAAGTTTTGTCGATACGTGTTCACCGGTTTCCCCGGAATACCCGGAACGAATTCCAATATGCCACGCGGGATTTAATATCGAAAGAACCGATATTAACGCACTTATAATAATACACGATTAAAACGTCGCTCGCTGATAACGCGTTTCAGATTTTACCGGGTGTGAGTCAGAAGAATCACCGCGAGCGGATCACGTCTGCGTGAAAACCCGCGGATAATCGTAACGAAGAACAATAACACCGATTTAATACCGTGGGATTGGAAATATTCAATCGCCGATTGATTATTAAATTACGTATTAACATCTGATTTAATACAATATTATACCGGTAATTCATGGCTGCGTTATTATGTTATTTAACAAAGCGTTTCAATTTTATATTTGTTAACAAGTTACGCGAGACTGCAGTCTTCGTGCGCGTGTGATGGTGCGCTTTATTGACTTTGGTGAGTAATAAAATTAAAAATTGGGAGATCGAATTGTCCGGAATTAATTTGAGATAATTATGTACCGTTTGAGGAATCCGACATTTTTCGAAATAAAAAGCGAGGTGGGTTAATAAATAATAATTTCTTAGTGTACCAAGACTGATTTCTATATTAATAATAATCCAGTAAAACCAAGCCAATCAAATATAATAATCAACATTCTTTTAAGTACGAACGATCCCTTTACATTTTACGATATAATTTCCTTAATTATAAAATACTTAATTATTAAATCTGTATGACTTAAGAATATTCTTGCTAGTAATATTGGAAACTATTATTTAGTAATACTAGTAATAATGTCACCGGTGATCGCCACGGTGATCGATATATTAATATAATTCAAATAATAATTATTCCATCAGAACGGGATGAAAGAAAACCATACCGCAGAAATATAATAACGAGTACAGTAGCAAGGACGATTATTTCAGTTTCCCGGCAAATGGCACATAAACATAGCCACGGGGTAGAACGAGGGTTGGCAAGGACTATGGGGTTTCCAAGTTAACCAAGCGAATAGAAGTATGATTTATAAGAGAAGGGGGGGGGGGGAGGTGACCTCAGGAGAAAATGGAAGTTCTTTAACCGTTAGTGAAACGTCAAAATAACGGTACGAAATCAGAGAAAAATTCAGACCCGTCAAATATACTTGTCACGCGCAACCCTCATTCATCCCTAGGAATGATTTTATCATCGATAAAATGGAAAATATCTAATGCGAGAAATTCCGACGAAGGTGAAACTACCCTTCCATGGTTCTAACGAGATTCTATCAATTTTTGGTACGCGTTCAGCGAGCGTGCAAAATAGCTTCCGAAATCTAGATAGTGCGGTAAACCATTTTGAAAATCCAATCCGATAGGAACGATACCGGTATGGATATATATTTTTCATTTCGAATAGAATGTGGGCGCGCCGATTGGATTCTGCGAGTGTCTCCTAAAACACGGATAAATGAATTATAGAATAATTAATCACACGCGTTGAATAGAAATTTTAATGGAAACTTAATTAGATAACTGACTCCTAACAATAAAGTTGTTAAGATCCCCTCGAAATAAACAAAACAAATTCCTCGTTATTAATCGAATTGTAAACTATTATCGCGAGAATTACCGACAATTTAGTCAGTCATATTTGTACATTTCTGTATGTCCTTAAAAAAAGGATAAATGGTAAAAATAAATGAATCGATCTAATTATTTGTAGTTTTCTAGTTTTAATTTTACTTTTCAGTTTTATTGTTAAAATTCGACACCAGTTTATACTTCTTCATAAAATGGAAATAAAACCAGCTCTTTTTCCAAATTAATTACGTTATAAGGAATAAGGAATAATACGATATAAATAATAAATAACAAAATACAATATAAAATATAGTATAAAGATATTTGAAGTTATCCTAATAATTAATACCGAAGATGAATCGTAGCGCAGAATAATGTAAAGATAATCTCGGTATAACAGCGGAGGAAACACGGGGCACGATTTGAACCCTAAGGGCAGTTTTCTTTTTCACCGTCTGATGAGAAATAAAGTGGCCGTAAATCCTGGGTTCCTTCTGGGTTCCTCGTGGATTCCTCCGGTTGGACCTCTTCGTGGGACCGGTCTTATTTCAGGATCGTAGGAGTATTTAGGCTGTTGGCCACTACTTACCGAGAATATCCGTGAATCGCGTATCTTTCCGCCCCACTGATTTCGGGGTCGAAGAGAAATGACCGTGAAACGGCGAACGATACCGTCCGGAGATCGTTAAGTGCATTAGCCGGCTCTTACTTTGCCAGGAGAATGGTACATTCGAGTTACAACGATTTTTTGTATGGTACAACAAACGTGAAATATTACCGCTGGATATTCATATTGTTTCTTTAACCTGGAAATTAAAGGGTTCTTAGAAAAACGACATCGCAGAAGTACCTTGTAATTTAGAAGTAAAATAAATTCGTGCGATGTATTCTTAATTACTTTGAATATATGAGTTTAAGTTATAAATTGCTTTTTATGATATATATAAGGTGTTAATATATGTATCATATTCTTAGCATGTATATTATATATTATTTAAGCACTTAAAGAGAAGTTCGTACGAAATTTAAGAACTTAAGTAATATATAAGTGGAATATATGTTATTCACAATTGAAATTTGTTTATATAATAATTAGTAACATTGCCAATTACGAGGGGAATAATTGTAAGTTCTTTTAATTGGATAATAAATTTCTTCTAATTAGAGTTCATTGGGGTCGTTTGTTACATTATATTCTGTACGTAATTAAAACATTGTATTCATTCAAATGATTTCAGTAATGTATCTTAATTTAATTAAAAACGGTTCATTTTATTATAACAACTTGAATTCTCCAGCTGCATAATTTTTTACGAATAAAATATATTAAATACCCACACACGTGAATAGCACAATTTATGTATTAATTAAAAACTTAACAATCCATAATTCTTTTGAAGCATAAATAATGTCATCGTAAAGAAGAATCCATTTCGGTGCACATTAAAATCGGACAAATTTCTCGAGAAATAACACGTAAAAAAAATCAAAGTATAATCCGAATAGTTAAAATACCTTGCAACCCAAGTCGTAGAATTTCCGACAAAAGTTCGAAAGATTTGATGGTGGAATCTTTTGAAAATATTCTAGCGTACCACTGGGAATAGTAATTATTCTGATAATCCGTGTTATACGGCTCTGTCAATAAAGGAATGAAATCGGAGGATTTTTAATTTTTTATAGTATTCAAATCCATACACGTCATAAAACCTACTCTCGAATGTCCCTCTCTGGTATTTCAACGATCCAAATGGCCCGGTACGAGTGGGGTGTCTGCGTATGTCCAAACGTCCGTGGATTAATTTACAGCCGGTTTTCACGGGGTTTGATGTGTCGAGAATTTGATGGAATTTTATGGGGCCGGGACAGCCCTCTAAATATTTGGATTATTTTTTCCTCCGGAGCTCGTGTTATTGGACAATGATGAATACCCGTGAATCATTTTTTTTCCTTCGCCATCCCTTTCTCCTATTTTAATGTAATATTCGATGGTAACATTTTACGAGAGCCGGTGGTTTTTCGCTTTCCAGTTGATATTCGTCCCCGTCGGGGTTTCATTAATTAAATCTCTTCAGGAACATATTAAACAAGTTTTATTTCCGCGATAAGGTATCACCGGTGTCGTCAAAGATTCTGGACTCTTTTAAAAATTTCCGAATATTTAATATGTTTAATAATATTTTCGAGTGTAATTTGATATTATTTATTATTTATGTTATATATTAATATATGGTGATATACTTATGTAGTGTATTAGTATAGAATTGTGGGAACATGATACAATTATTTATGACCGAATGGTAACTTCGAAGAGATCATTTATGAAGGAAGTAATTATTGACGAAGGTGTACTAAAGGGTTCTGGAAAGAAGGCACTCGTAAGTGTCACGCAAAATTTCGATTGCTCATTGGTTATATAATATAATATAATGTAATGTATTATACCATAATAGTAAATCGATAAATCGAAATAGTGATAATAAAATACCACCAGAAAATAAACTACAAAAATAATATATAATATTCTCGGGAATCCAAAGGAATCAAATCGCACCATAAACAAAGCTAAATCCTTCGGTCATAAAAACAGGAAATACTTTCCTCTGATATAATGATTCATCCCTTTCGTCGGGAACACGCGGCGACATCCGTCGAATCCGATTAATCAAATCGAAAGATCCTTTTCGTGGGGCGCGTTACGAAGCAATTAAAGCACAGAATTAATTGCGACCGCACGCCAGGAAAAATAAGTCTATAAATTAACGACGCTCGCCATCGCAGCCCCGTCCCCCTCTCTCTCTCCTCCATCCATCGTTTCTTCTCCCTCCACCCTTAACCCCCGATCAACCCCACACTGCCGCATTCCACCCACCAACCCCTCCATTGCTTGCCAACAATCTTTTCTCTTGCCACGGATAACTTATTGCTTTGACTACGCACTATGCATTTCCGAAGCGATTAAGTTCCTACCCAATTTTTTTGCATCTTTCCTCCACCAATCCACTCCTTCCTCGGTCTATTTTTAACTGCGCGCATCGTGCCAGGAAAACTTCGGGAAACTCCCGCGGGAGTTTTCCACGAAAGGGCCGGGGGATAATGTATTCATCCCCGGACCTCCGCGTAATTATATTGTTGCAACAATAGCCTCGAAAGAGTTGGAATAGTTCAAGAATTTGATTATAAAAATAGACATATTTTTGGGGCGGTACTGAAAAGTTAATAGAAATTGAAAAGTTGAATAGTCGATGAAATTATGTTGCAATAATTGGAACAATTGATCAATATCATAATCATATATTAGTGGTACCGGAAAGTAATCAATTCGACAGTGCAGAATTTTTTCATATCGAAACTTGGCAATTTGATTTTTACAAAAAAGGAATTATGGCATTGGTAGATCGTTGGTCAAGGATCATAGATAACGATGTGGATTATTTAATAGAATAATGTTTAATATCCAAAAAATATAATTATAATATGAAAAATGATCGATTAATTTCGAGTACCCCTAATATCTTCGGATGACAATATCAGAAATTTATGATTTCCGAGAAAATCGAACACGGACAATATCATTGGATCGCGGTATAGAATCGGTGCATTCGTCTATCTTTATGCATGCTTGACATTTCATTGGTATCATTCCCGTACAGATACTGCTGGGAACGGTAATAAAAGATAAGGAGACGGTTACCTGGACGTTACATCGAAGTTGCAATGGCTCGTAAAAGATTAACTTTCGCATTTACGATTTCTTAGGTTCCCTTAGATATTTATCTATCTGCCGGGATACGTGTCTCCTTTTATACACTTTATACGAGGACCAACCAGCAATCCCGAACAATTCACTACCAAAGATCGTCCTATTATTTTTGTTAAGTGCAATCGAATATATTTAACTCGTGTTTCGACGATGCACCACCATCGGATAATTGTAGGAACATAATAAAATTATTTATGACCGGATAGTAACATTGAAAGGATCATTTATCAAGGAAATAATTACTGACGAAGGACTGTGTACTGTAGAGTTCTGGGAAGAAGTCACACGGTGACTTTGGACGGGGAGGGGATAATCTTGTCTACAACTTATGGGAGGGTCCCTATGTGATGTAATATAATATTAAATATTAGTAAATTCCGAACCAGCAAAATATTTTTTATTAAAATAATTAGGAGCTGTTTGGTTTCGGACAGAAGACACTCCTGATGTGAATATCACGTGGGATTTTGATCTCTCATTGGTTATATATTATATATTATATATATATATATATATATATTATTAAGGTTACCCGTAAGTAATGTCGTTATTTTCTGACGTGATTTGTTATTAAGTAGACTATATACTAATTAAATTTATTATTAATAACGATGGTGATTGTATCATTAATTAATCTGTACTAAATGTTAAGTAGAATAATATTTTGTAGAAGTATAAAAAACGGCATTACTTGTGGGTATCTCTATATAATGTTATGCATTATATAATTGTATATAATAATGTAATATATTTCCTTCTCTACTCGACTCAATAAATAGTGAAGTCTTCCTCGAGTTTCTCCCCCCATCGATTGCCCGGAATCGAGTGTTCAATGGCGAACGCGTGAATCGTTTGACTCTTTCATTCCCACCCTTAAAATTAACGTGGACCATTTGTGTAACTCGCGGCCATAGATACAACGAAGGCTGTTTCCTGGTTTGAATGCGACAGGAATGAATTCCTGATCGTACACTCACGCGACTCCCGCGAACTTCGATGTCGGAGGTGGCGTGGCCGCCCTAAAAAGATTCGGGTCATTTGGCAAAGTGCTACTTTGTGTCACGTAAAAAAAGCGCCGACGTCCCTCAGCCCTGCCAGTTATTTCGTAGTCAGCATTTTCCAATGTCGTGCCATCTCCCCTTTTCCCGGGGCCATTCTTCCTTCAGAAGGAGATGGAAAAGTGAAGCGTTCTTCGATCACGCTTCCACGGACACTTAGATTTTTGCCAGATTACATTTTACGTAGCGGAGTGGACTTTAAAATTTCGCAGATCTAATGGCTCCATTTACTAAATTAAAGTGAAATTAATATTAAATTCAAATAAAATTAATATGAAATTAAAGTGAATTTCATACGAAATTTAAATGAAATTAATATGAAATTCAAATAAAATTAATTTAAATATTCGACAATTTATGTAATATCAACAGAGTTGAGACGACTCCGAAAAATGAATAAGTTTCCAAATTCCAAAGCAGAAACATATTTGCCAAAGTGTACATTTTCGAATATTTAATTTAATAAACTTATGAGACCACCAAATATAATTCGTATCCACATTGCCACAAATACAGCCCCCAACATTGTTATAAAGCCACAGGCATTCTGACGTCTTTTTTACAAATATTATAAGTTCTACACTCCAAAGTATTATAAAGGTACTACAAAGTGTTACTAGTTTTTGCACTCCGAATCAACAATTTTGAAGATCATCTTCATCTTTTTGCAAATCGAATTCACCCTTCCACTTCACATTCGATTTTATTTTCATTTAAATAGCTTAAGAAAACAAATTAGTAGAAAAGCTTGAGTTGCAAAAAGTTGAATA
Organism: Nysson spinosus; assembly: GCA_910591585.2. Taxonomy (NCBI): domain Eukaryota; kingdom Metazoa; phylum Arthropoda; class Insecta; order Hymenoptera; family Crabronidae; genus Nysson; species Nysson spinosus. The sequence continues at coordinate 12,538,605 of OU342832.1, forward strand.
TGATCCGCAAAATGGTTAATTTCGAGTGCAAACAGTAGAATGTCATCTGGAAAGGGTTTAATTCGGAGTACAAAATCTGTAACACGGGTGTACAATAAATAGAAAAGTGATATTCCGGTAACAAGTGTAGGTACTTGTATGGAGGAGTATAAAGAGGGGCAGCAAAGGGTCGATATATATGGTTTATAAATATTAAAGGAAGATTACGGTGTCCCAAGTAGGTATGATATCCTTAAGACGTCAGACTGCGCATTGAAGGGGGATCATGGGGATTTGGCGGAAGGTAACCCTCGTTCTACGATATTACACCTTATACTCACGGACTTACACCCTCGAAACCATAGACTACGTCTGTCTACCTATGCTGTATCAGCGTGTATCCATGGTGTATCGCACGGTACAAGTGCCATCCAGAAAATTACGAGACTACCACGTCCTTACACGAATACGTAAAGTACATCGTCAAATATCTCCAACGTGGGGAGCAACGATTGATTTTCGGAAGTGACTTCACCGAACCGTGAAGGGACTGACTTTTTTCACAAGGATTTTTAGGGGCACTTGTCGCGTGGGGATGCGAATCATAAAAGGCGTGTTCCGGGTCGACCCGTGGCTTTCGTCGAGCGAATTACGTCTTCACATTCGGAATGAAATCATATTAATCCTTGTCCCATGGCTATTTATTTTATTACTTTGACTTGTGTGCGAATTATTCGGAACGTAGTAAGGGTTGTGGTAGCATTGTAAACATTATTTTTTATTATATATGGTGGCATACTAAATAGTTGAGTTTCCTTACTTTATCCATTTTTTGAGCCCAAAACGAATTATGAATTTTTATAGAATATATAAATATTTATGTTATTATTAGAGAACTTTGATTCACAGAGAAACATCTTAATCTGATCAATTTATGGCTTGTATTTTCTTGTATGTATATTTATATATGTATATTTTTAGTTTGGATAATTTATTAAAATTAGTATTTCAAATATTTCTTTCGCTGACAAAAATGTACGGTGCTTTAAAAACTCATCATTCTGGATGAAGTATGAACGTTGATTGACAATGTTTTTTAAATTGCATTTGGTACAAGCAATCTAAAAAAATGTCAGTACACTTGTAATGTATCTTCCTAAAAACAACGAGTGAGTAAAAAGTACGAGAAGTGCTTTTTGTTACACAAATTAGTTACGAAGCAATCTTTCTTTCAAAGCATCAAAGTTGGAGTAGAAAATAAAGTTAAGTAAATTCGAGCTGGAGTGCACCTTAAATATTTATTTATTCAACGAAACGCATCATTTGCATTTCCCTTCTATCCCGGTATTTTTGTGTAAGACACATTACTATTACAGGTAATCCTCGTTGACGCGTTGTACGTTGCAAAGTACTTACCTGTATTTTACAAACGTATTTGACTACTTAAAATAAATTTATAATGAATCCTGATAAACGAAATATAAAGGAGAATCTCGTTAAGTAAATCGTATATAAGTAACGCGGGTGTATCACACGAGGATCTGATTAAAGAGGGTGTGTCACTCGCATACTTGATAAAGAACTTATTACGGTGTTCAGGAGTTAATTACATAATTTCCTATGAAAGAAGTTCCATGGAATGAACTACATTAACGAGAATCCTCGTAGTATTCAAAGGACCTCGAGGAGGCTTCGAAAGTTTCATTCGAGGCAGCAATCCACCATGTCCCACCCCTCCTCTCGTCCTACGACTTCGTATCCTTTGGAAGAGATGTCGAGGAGCCACGAGGGGTTAAGTTGCCACCCCTAAAACCGTGTATACGACTTCTCGTTATTAATTACTTGAAAATCCGACGCCCGTCAACTGGCGTTGGTCCGCCACGTATAAACCATCAAAACAACGTCGACGAGAATCACGGAAGTTACAGCGTGCTCCTACGAGTACCCTTACTCATAATGCTTTAATTATACTAAATGGATCCGAAAGTTCCACGTCTATCGTTCTTCGGGAAACCAACATAATTTCTCAATCCTTTCAAGTCCGGGAAAATAAATAGACCCTGGGACGCGGTACATAAAACTCCTCCTCACCGGTTTTACTTTCGAAAACAAATCGCGAGGTAAAACTAAGAGAGCCGAGTTCAACGAGTTCCCGACGTTGAGAATCTTTCGTATATTCACCTCGATGTGGAAGAATAATTTGAAGTTTGAGCATTCAGATATTCGACTAGAAACTGATGCGTAATATATCGCAAGATCTCTTAATACTAGAATTACGAAAGCAGTCCAAATTACAGCTCCTCGGAATTTAACAAAAATGTGCAATTTTATAACGTTTCATTTTCGGAAAATATGTCGAGCTTCACGTTGCACAATGGACGTAAAGATTGGGATAGCCAGTTTGTGGTTTACATTAGATTTTTGCAAAGCTGTCGACCAATAATAGAATATTATAAATCAAAACGATCAATAGATTATTGAATAATAAAAATAGAAAGAATATATCAAATTGAATAAAAATCGAAAGAAATCGATTAATTTATTTCTTCCATCCATTCTTTTCTAAAGGACGTACACATAAATATACAAATATAGCTGAATATATCGCCAGTAGTTCTAGTGTTAATATCAAACAATACATATTTCTATGAAATATACGTAGAACTTTAAATAAAGTGAGAAAGAGGATGACACGAAGAAGAGAAGGAGGGGAGTATGAAGGCAAGGAGATAAAGAAAGGCAGCTAGAAAAAAAAGGGGATAAGAATCCCCCGGCCAATTTACCATAAACTTTGGGCTTCGTGGAAAGAAAGTAGCCGGATATTACCGAAAGAAGTAAAAGAAACGTCGACCGGTGCGCGGGGTACCACGGACTGGATAAGAATATTCGGAAAGACGAAGAAACGAGGGAAAAACCATGCGGCGTTTCTATGAAAAGGATCACGAGAAACGGAAGGAGAGACAAAATGGAAAGAGTAACGGAGGTGTGAGGGATTGAACAACAGAATTAAAACGTTTCCTCGTGTACTTTCTTCTTCTACCGTGGAAAAACGTAAACCTGTATAGAACCTCTCCAACGAGTTGGCCACCCACCTCCACCCCTTGAGTTGAGAATTTATGAATGCCTTATTTAATTTCGGATTCGGATTCTGCGCTTCCCGGCAGCCGGTGTTTTTCTTCCCGCGACTCGTAAGGCGACGTCGACGAGACACACCGGGAATTACACGACAGGGCGAGTGTCCTCCGGAGGTGTAATTCGCCAGCTTTAAACTGCGATAATTAAAAAAAAAGCTTTTGTCTTCATTTTCGCCGGGCTTAATGAAAACGTTTGCATTAAAAATTCAATTAAACCCCACCGCGAATACCCACCCCTGTTTAATTCCTCCGGTGTCTCCTTGATATACGCCACGCGATCCTCAAGATCGAGATGCATTCCGGTTTAACTTCGTGCAGTGTATTTAACCGAAAACACCGAATCGTTGGGGAGAAAACGTAAACCGACTACCCGGCGAACCTATTTGCAACGACTCGCCTGGAAAATACCTGGAACAACCACCTACTTTAATCTACCTACTAATTTGCCGGCCGATGATGTACTACCTGTTTTTTACTTCGAATTGGAATCCTAATGTACCCGTATGTTGAATTACTTTATATCCTAGTTAGCTGAGTCATTTTTTATCTATGCGCCTTCAAATACACGTATTTCCAACTCATATTAATAAGTAAACTTCTATTCATCCTGTGGTAAGGATGTTGGAGGGCACTGATAATAAACAGATTCTAGATGAGATGATTGTATCATTTATAACTTAAAAAACTTTTAATCGCTCGTTCCGGAAAAGTGACTTAGACTTTCAAAATTACTATTTTGAATGACATTAAACTTGTCAGTGTGAATGGGTCTGCCATGCGACCACGCGATCAATGGGTTGATAATGCTACGGAAAAAAAGGACTGCTACGAATGATAATGTAGCTCGTTTATTATTGCCGAATGCACATCGTGCGTAACGAGAGAGACGATTAGGGAATCCCTTATGATGAACGATGAGTTTCTTGCGAAGTAAGATCCGCAGAAAAATATAGCGCGATAAAAAGTCTTAGGAATCGTGCATGCACTGCACGATAATAAATCACAATCTTTCGTCTGGGCTGAAATGTCGGTGCAAGTATGAATATAAGAATGTAAGGGACGAAAGACAAGGGTCGAAGGAGGACATTGGCGGAGAGAGGGAAAGAGGGAGGAAAAAAATGGCAGACGAAAAGGACGTAACGTGGTCGACGTGGTCGGAAGATATCGGAGGGGTTGAAAAATTAAACAAAAACAAAGGGACGCGTTAGGGGTACAATGAAGGAAATAAGCAGCCATTGATAATGCTGGGAACCAAGAGTCCGAGGTCCCACGACAATGGAATATCAGAATGGCTATTATACCCGGCGTAGACTCAATTATTTTAAGCCACTTTTGTGCCGCGCTAATGAACCGAACAAAGCTGAATATTAAACCGGCCTCCTATCCTCCTTACTCTTCCCGCTTATCCGTCTTCGACACGTATCTCTCTGCTCTCGGAACTTTCGACTTCGTTCATCGAAGATCGATACACGTTCGCTTTAACATTACTTCCATTTGCGATTATTAATTTGAGATAGTAATTTTAATATTCGCTAACTCCGACATATTCCTACTGCAATTTCTGCTCCGTTCCCTTCGGCGGATCTAATGGATCCAATTTTCATATGAAATGGAACAAGGAATAATGTGTGAGAAATTTAATCAGCTATACTTTTCAGGATGGAATTTCTACTTTATAAGAAAAGTCTTAAAAATTATATTATACATATTGGCTTGGCCACAAAGATTTTTATTAACATAAAATTACGAAGATGTCCAAAATAAAGGCAAATATTTCAAGTTAAAATGGACAACATATTGTTGTGAATAGAAGATTTAAGAAAATATACAAAATTGAATATAAGTCGCTTCCTATTTATTTCTGAAAACCCGCAAGAACTTCTCGGCCAACCTAATATATATGTATTCTGTGTATAAATATATTATATAAATACTTTTTTCAGAATATTCAGAATATGGAATATTAATAACATATTTCAAGTAGCGTATCACACATGTCAATAACATGCAATATTATTCATTAAGAAGCATAATAAAATCTCATCAATCATACTCACATAAATCTCGAGCTACTATTAACAAGGTGTATCATTATAACATATTTAATTCCATCGAAGAGCCCTAATACCTATAGTACCCGAATATAAAAATCCAAACTAACACTACTTAAGAAGTCATCACGGTGCCTAGTAATTTCTATCGGGAGTGACTCGGCGAATTCCTTTGACTCGGAAGCAAACCAGTTTCTTCGGAACCATCGAAGATCCGCATAGAAAAATAATACGAGAAGAAATATGGAAAAATATTCGATCCAAAAATTCGGCTAATATTGTAACGGGAAGTGCGAAGGGCGAAAATCTACCTCGTAAGTGAACTGATTTTTTGTGGCACGATATTCAGCCGGTTTCGTCGGAATTCACTGGTGACGTGATATCATGGATACCCTGAGGAAAATCTTGTTAATTAGACGTCCAAAGTAAAGCGCGAAACGTAAGGCAGATACTATGGGGACGGGAAATGACGTAGAGACGTTCCCCATGTAGCCACCCCATAGACATGACTTCAATACTAAGAGGAAGAGCGACGCCTTTGGGAACGATCCTTTTCCTTCTCTCGAGACATTTCTATATCCGTCGTTTTATCAAGGGATTTATGTCTAATCTTAAATATAATCGATCATTTTAATTCGTCAGCCAACCCTCGCGTCTTACAAGTGGAATAAGTCATCAATGGAACGACACGGGCTTCACGTGGGTTAAATAAACATTGAAGTATAACATTCTATGTTAATTATATTATGTACTAGATTTGTAGCAACGCAAAAAGAGAAGTTTTCCGAGTGATAATTTAACTGTCACACGGGACTTAATTATCCCCATTCTCTCTCATTATTTCTCGTTCTCTCACGCGGTTTTGAGCGCGCGATTTATGGCCGTCTCGATAAAGCTGCCGGCAGTAAATTAACATTACGTAATACTTATATTATCTTCCGGCGAGGAGGTAAAGCCTGTGGGTTACAATGAAAATAAAAGGAGGGTACTTCCGGGGGCATTCCGTACGCTCGAAAGGTTGGATAATGGCGGAGGGTAGGGTGACGTACTTCGAAGTACTGGATACTCGTAAGGGCTAAGGGAAGAAGAGATTCCTGGATGAGAACTACAAATCGGCCGTGAAATCTAAGATTTAACTTTCCATCCGTGATTCGAGGCGACGAAATGAAAGCCACCCTTTCCCTTACTCGTTGATATGATAAACACCCGAAATGACAGGAGCATTTACCCCACGACTTTCCTTCTACCTAACCCACCCTTACTGAATTTCACTCCTTCGAGCTCTCCTTCTCTCCTGCCGACTCTTCCAGTTAATCACGTCAGGCAGGCAGACCCTCTGATTAAAACGGGCCTCCATCCCTTCTTATTATTATTGTTATTAGAGAAGCTGAGTGCAGGGCACTCGGGGAATCTTTGGATAGACGACGGAAAACCTCCCTCTTCCCCAACCCCCAACCCCCCTTTTCCATCTCCTCGTATACGCGTTCGTGATAACACCTAGGTTTATCTACATATCATAATTTTATAATATATATTATAATTATATTACGCGCATTTAAAACTTCAAATTAATAAAAAAACTCAATGTTTTAACACTAGAACTACGGAAGTCGTCAAAATGACGGATCCGCGATATTAAATAAAAACGTTAACATTTATAAAAATGAAATGTTTAAACTTGCATCACGTTGAGAAAGGATCATAAAATATCAAGGAGAATATTGACCATATTAAAAATTGTTAGTTCAGTATAAAATCATTAATAATAATCAGGTGGCTTATTTCATACGGGACACCCTGAATAGTCGAAGAAATTATGTTCCAATAATAATCAACAAATTTTACGAATATCACAAACACATATCTCCAAGTGACAATACCACAACAGTATGATTTCTGAGAAAAACAAAACAGAAACAATATCACTGAATCACAGTACAGATTCGGTGTCCAGTGCATTCGCCTATGTTTACGCAAGCGGGACACCCAGTATACAACTTGAATAACATTTTAATTAACACATTCGACAAGTACTTACTGATCTGGTAGAAGTTAAAAATATTCGCAGAGCATTAAGACCAAGTTTAACGAAGCAGTCACTTAACAAATTACAAACGACTGCCTTGAATCCTGATGGCAAAGGACTACCGTCTGGTAAAGGATGAAACGAGTTCTGCATACGTCGAATGCTGGATCATCATATTCCTGGACGAAGGATGATCCGGTTACGCCAAGGTAATCCATCCTCGAAGTAACCAATCATGTTAATAATGCTGGCAGGTATAAGTAATATGGAGCAACCGTAAATCCTGTCAGATCTAGAGAAGTTGTGCTAGCTACTGACGTTAGCATAAAAGCCATGCTCACGATTGAGTGAACCAATAGAATCGTTTTAATTAGCTTATCCGACTGATGTAACGTTAAATCGTTACTATGGCAATAAATGAAACATCAGCAATTTCGAGATTAATCTCAATTCGTCCGTTCCACATCCTGCGCCGTAGCGTACTAAGTCCGTGATGTTGTTATCGTTCGACTTTCTACATGCTAATAGGATAACTGTCGTTTCGGTACACGCGTCATTTACATGAAGATCGATCTGTTCTAGCTTTCATCGATAAATACCTGAATAATCGTCTTTCGAAATTTACTTTCGAATATATCGCGACGTGTTGCCACCCCTCTTTGAATTTCACGAGTAACTTTATGCTGGGTATTTAAATACTTGTTGCATTAACAATTGAAATCGTAACAATATTATTAATGTAAGACACAAGATTGGTGAGTTTCTGATTTCTCTTGAACAATATACGTTAGGTATTTGAATATCTATTCAAATAAAAATTAAAATAATGACAATTTTATTAATATAGAATCCAAGATCCGCGTGATCGTGAATTCCCTATAACTCCTACTATTTTTTACCGATCCGGATGAAATGTTGTTTACTTACTCTTTATGTTCCAATGAAAAGTACAGGCTGCTTAATACGTGGAAATATTAGTCATAAAGCAGGTAATATAATATAAAATAATAACCTAACATTATCCGTCCGTCATTCTTGACAGGGAAATAAACAAGTCGTAATAATTCTATACTAAAATAATATAAAATATTCAATTTCAAATAAATCTTAGAAAATGGGTTCTCCATAGACTTTCACTTTTTCATAATCCCCGCAATTCACATTGCATATGCGCGATAGTTCGATAAAAAAAGAGGTATTTCGAAAGTAACGCTCGCCATTAAATCTGCATTTAAACAAGATGGAAACACGATCGTCCCAAAGACCTATTACCATCCAATAAACTACAGAGTGTAAACATCGAGTATTTATTACGACCGTCATTCAAACGAAAGGGAACAATCTCAAGAATGATCGTACTCAAAGACAACAAATATAAAAGATCGATTTAAAGAATTCTCTTGTTATTTATCGATCATATCTTACGTTCGATTACGCCATCGAGTGCACCGTAAAGTGCACGCAGGTGCGTAACTATCAGGTGGAATTATTGACGTAACCAGGTGCCAGTAAAGCGAAACTCGTCGTGGAATATTACGTAAGCTCATGACCATGAGAAACAGGATAAAAAGGATCAGGATAAAGAGAAGGTGGTGGTGGGATCAAAGTGTGGAAAAAAGAAACAAAATTCTATCTGTAGAACTATAAGTATCACGGGAATTCCATGGTGTGTCATTTCAATATAAAGATACTTCGTGACATAATATCGTTATAGATAAGAAGGATAACAGGAATCAGGATAAAGGAAGATGATAAAAAGCATGGGAAGTGGGAAGGAAAAAAAATAATGAGTTCGAAAGAAGGATACTGGCAGCGGATCCTGCAACGTTACGAAACCAACTCCCGTAGCTGGGTTACGATGATTGCGGGGTTGCATAGGCTAATGGCACCCGCGAACATAACGAAGGGTTATGTGGAACAGTAGTTTGTTATTGGCTCGCTTAATGACTCGTCTACTCGTTCTACCTGTCTGCTACGGAGATTGGCACGAGTTCGTTGGATACCGGGTGTTATAAGAATTTTTGAATTATTCTGACGTTAAAAAAATATCAAGTTCGCTTGAATTCATAAAACTATGGGAACATATGCACATTCCTAATATTTATTGTATGATTTTGAATCGAAATTCAAGAAATGCAAAAGTTTTTTTAATATTAGCATATCAAGGCTTCTTCCTCGTATTCCTTAATTAAGTATAACGTGTTCCATTTACGTAGTGAAAAATGAAGTGTTCTTAGACCTTTAAAAGTTGACGGATGACGATAAATTATAGTACGACTTTTAATTGAAATTCAGAGATTGCTGAATTTTTTTTATATCAAGCTTCCTTTCTTTCAATCTATTCCTTGTAATCCTTCATCAAGTATAATCTGTTTCATTTATTTAATGAAAGATCAAGGGTTCTTAGTGTTTTTGAAAGTCGATGAATGAAGATGAGTAATCATAGAATTTTTAATCGAAATCCAAAAATTACTGAATTTTGTTAGTATTAATATATCAGGTACACAAGATCCCTTCCACTATCAGTATGACAGGGTAACCAACCCGATTCGAATATCGCATATAAAATGGAATAAGAAACGAGGAATTTCAATAGAGTAACGTGACGTCATACTCGTAGGGGAGGGTAGTTGGATGGTAGTCGAAGGGGGTGAACGTTAAAATGTACCACATCTGTCGACGTTTCAAGTGAAAATCTCCGACATTTTTCCGAACGAGTTTCACCGAATATTTTCATCGGATTTCCTTTGTAAACTGATCCCGGTGAAAAAGGATTAAAATACGTATGTAAATATGTGCATATAATGGAAATTGGAGCGTAGCGCGTGGATCGGGAAACGTAGAATATTTGATCAGGCATTCCACGGTCGATTAAAGAGGAAGAGGGGGATAAAATGTCCAGGAAGATACGAATTAAAGCATCGAGATTCAGCATCAGATTTGCATCTTAATCGCTCGGTCTTACGCAACTCGTCGAATGGATCTGGTTACGATTCCTTAATGAGAGCACCGCTACCTACCGAGTTTTATTCACTCGCAATAATCCCAAACGCCTACTACTCGTTATTTTTAACTATCCGCTTTACAAGGCCGTTTACGTCCTACAGGGGGGACGTCCGGGATCCTTCGCGAGGATAACGTAGAAAGAATCGAAAAATGGATACCGGGGATAACGCCGTGGATTAATAAACGTAATCCGCGCCACGGAAAATGTGTCTGAGTGATGCATTATGTTTCCCGCAGATCGGCAACAGAATTGCAATTGTATTACGACGTTCCACCTGGAGAATGGAAATTCGTGAACGCGGTATAAAATCCTACGATTCCTCGCATCGTGAATACATAATATACATCACGACGTGATTTTGATGAAAATTGAAAACCATATTAAATTATTGCATAAGAGTATACGATTAAAATGAAATTGATATTCTTACTCGCTCGCAAAATCAACAAAATCATTGTTACGCTATTAAAATAAGTCAATAAATATAGTCAATAAATTAGCCAATAAACATAATACTATTGATACACTATATACACTATCAGAGTCGAAGAATGTCAAGACAACCAATTATTGTCCCTCATTCAAGTGTCAATATTTATATTCGATAAGGAACACGAGTACCGTGATAGTAGGATCTAACGTACCGTATAATCACTGCATTTATATTCACTCACCATTGATATTAGACGAGGATTGATCCACGCCTGCTGCATGTTATCGTCGAGATACCGCTTCGCTATCCGGGCGATATTTTCATGCGGTTCTTTCCTCTGCACTGGAACGCCCGGCTGGGCGTCAACGTTCACATTATTCCTGAAACAAACGCGCAAACGGGAACATCAGCATCTAACATTTTTCGAAACATCGATGGAATTAATTTAGTACGAGCAAAAGGTGGGCGTGATTACAACGGATGACAACTATCAGCACGTTTGTCGCGACACGAGACTTTTGGTGCCGGTGGTCCATGAAAGATCAATTGTCTTGGAGGCTGGATATTAGAGTCATGTAATTCTACATGCTTTGTGTTTGTTATATTTAATATTAGATAAATGCTTCGATAAGAGCTTATGATTTAAGATGGGATTCAATTCATGTATATTTGGAGAGTGATATATGACATTTATGACGGTCTGAATATTAATTTTATTATATTATTAAATTATCAAGAATAATTGGTAACAGCCATTATATTATATTGTATTATTATTCCATTACTATTCCATTAATATTCCATACTGAATTATTAACCGTAACTTCCGACAGTCAAATTAGTTTAAGGACATCAAGTCGATCCATTTCTCTACGTCTACTTTTAATCTAAATTTTGTATACTTTAATCAAAATAATTAAAGTCAGAGATTCAATATAAATATTCTATGAATCGATATAGAAATATTCCGGCTATATTTAACTCAAAGTCATCCATTCCAAAATGGCCAAATAATCGAGCAATATCCATAGAACATTAAATAAGTAAATAGAAGGAGAAACTTCAGTCGGGCAAATTCTCGACAAATCGTATTCCCGAAATCTCGATAGTGACAAACTAGGAGCAATGTAACATTCTCCATTGTACCTTGGCAAATGCTATTATTTACTTGGGTGAGTTATTAACGTGAACGACGTTTGACGGAGAACAGCAATCCACGGGTCGGGTACGTTGTGGGCCAGGAGGGCACGAAATTAACGGTCTCCTATGCACTGGCAATGCATCAAACCGAATCTATTGTGCAACCACCACACCGTCACCGACCATCACCACCGCCGCCAGATTGCACGTTGCATCCAACCCGCGTTTCAAACTATTCGCAATGAGGAGACCGATAACAATACGTATCAGAACCACCAGAGATCATTACAACGCCATGCTACAGTTCATGATATCTTGATTGGGTTCGTACATTGCGAGCCAACCCACTAACGCTGTCCTTTCCCTAATTATTTATACACACGTTAATCATCCTGATTAATATCGTCCATTCCCTTACATTCTTATCCTGCTATCCTTTATCTGTAACACATAACATCTGCATATTTAGTAGTCGGAAATTGTTTGACAATTACACGAATACTAAGAGAAGTCACGAACGTGTGATATTGCGGGACACCACGTGACAAGGATTACGAGAACATTTTTTATTTCTCTCTTATTGTTAACTCTAATAATTTGGAAATATTAATATTCGTCGACCATATTATGATCCTACATATGATATCCTGTATACTTGATTAATAATCATTTAATTCATACAATGTATAGCAATGAATTTTTTAAGCTGCGACTTTATCACTATAAAGTCACTTACGGCGAAGTAAATAAGGGTTGATTAATCCGGTAGTATTTATAACCCCATACTGGGCAAGTTCTCGACGGAAGTGACAAGTAATTCGCTTCGAAGTAAAAGTTATTAGAGCCACGGTTCGCGGTTGGATTGTATCGAAATTTCCATCTAATGGGCATGTCTGTGGAAGGCACGTAACATAAGGTAGATCCGCGAGCCAGTAGAATACGTAGAATACGTGGAATACGTAGGTTTTGAATAATCGTACGGCAGGGTATACAAATGTTACGAAAGGCGCATTCACATTGAATGGAGAGAGAATTTCCCGGAGTATGGTTAAACGACGTCGCGGCTCAAGTTTATATGGTTTATACCGGCAGGATATCGCGTAAGTGAATTATGAGAGTTTATCGTGACTTCGCGGTCCCGTGCCCGCTGTCATGGCACAGCTGCCGGGTTTAGGCCTCCGGTTAAATTATGCCACTAGATCCCTCGAAACCTTCGAGATTATTGGCCTCCTATACATCAACGCTTCTAACACTTCGCCATTTCAACTTCAACCCTTGTTTTTTTTCATTGGAATGCGAAATTCATAATTTTTTGAATATTGATATCACTTGCTGCAACCTATTTAACTGCTTAACATGCAGCGACGTGACATACTCGTCTATGCTTAACCATCGTACAAAATATTCGTCATTATCGCCATTATCAAGTAATGCAAATATTTTAATATAATTCTCCTTCTAGAAAACCTGCATGACCAAAATTACTAGAACCCCTTAGACTGGTTGGGAGACATTTTTTAGAAATGTTTGCCCAGAAAAAACGTTAATTCTAACGTTTACTTTAAACGTTGGAGTGAACATCGCAAGTAAATAAAATATATACGAAATTTAGAAAATTCTTCTATCTTATAATATCAATATACATCAACCTACAGATGTACCTAAAGAAAAGTATCCCATTCCATTTTATACACAAGATATTTAATAATACGCTTAACGGTACTAAATGATCCCAAACTTATGCTTTTATTATTATACTTATAATTACCGGTAGTGTATATCACGGACTTATTATTTCCGGTTTACTCAGCCCACATTTTACATCTTCCTATAACCGCCGGCATTAATTATATTCATGCGAGGACGAGTATAAGCAGGTTGGTATAAACTTAGGAAGATGAGTGTCAGTGAGCAAGGATTATAGCATCCTTTACCCTTCTACTCGGCTGGTGCACCGAGATAAGTGTGGGAGTTAATAACACAGGAAGAAAGAGTAGCCATCTGCGAAGCGAAGTAAACCGCGCCGTTGTAAACGGTGCGACGCGGGATGGTGAAAGGAGGCGAAGGAGAGGAGAGGAGAAGAAAAGAGAGAAATAAACGGAAAGGGAGAGGAGAGAAGAGGAGACAACGAGAAGTAACATCGAGGGACCCGCAGTCCAGAGATAATCTTGGAGGATACGTAAACACTCCTTTTACTCGTCTTCCGGTTTCGAGGTTTCGCAAAACCTGGAAACCTCGGACTGACCGGTACAACCCAAATCCAACGTCTACGTTACCGCCTCCATGTTAAATCTCCGTGAATACTTCTCGTTCTCGTCTGCCCTGTTGTCTGCTTCCACTGATATTCTTTCGTATGCCGACAGACCAGGATATTCTCACGAAAGTTTTATCCCATTTCATAGAAAATTCACGCTGGACCAAGATTATCCTTCTGATATTATAGATCCTTGTAAAATCGTGGATCATTGAATTTTTTGAAATATTTGTTCGTGGGAATTTTTTGAAACTTGAAGTACATCGAGTGTCGAGTATATCTGTTATGTGAATATTGTTTGGTAAACCAAAATCTGAAAATAATAATATTATTATATACATTATATATTATATAATAATATTAATATTAGCTAATTAAAAACCTTAAAATCTTTCGGATCTAACACAGCGTTTCTTGTAATTAAAAGAATTATACTTAATATCAATCAATCTTGGCAGTTTAAGGTAATAGAAGAAATAAAAAATATGCGTAAGAGAAGATTATTTATATTATGAGAATGTATTCCAAAACGTCCATTCCGACACGCGATATGCAAAATGCATAATTTGAAGCTCCCGATATTACATTATTTGCACAGCAATATCAATGATTTTTTAATAAAATCCGAAACGATAGTGGTAAAATATCATTTATTAAACTCGCATATTCGCGGGGTTCAATTTATTCGGAGTACGAAAATAATGCTAAAAAAAGGCGGAGGATGAATTTGGAGGTAAAATATCTCCTGTCAGAGCCGTTCGAGCGAAATCAGAAGCCAATGAGAATACTTGTGGCGGATTTTACGAGCAGCTGGACGATAAACTCTATAGTTTAGCGTGGTACTCTCGTTCTCTACCTGTCCTCGTACTATCGTTAAGGCACCCGCCAACCAGCCACCGATGCGGCAGGTGAGTAGAATATCCAGGTGATTCTAATACCAAAAAACTCCCATAAAACATGATCAATACCCCGCAAAAAATTAACGAATTTCAAGCTCAGCTATGCATATGAATTCTTTAATATCCTTGCACCCTAACGTGTTTCATATATATACAATAATAGCTTGATGTTAAAAATTGTGCGAGATATCACTCGCGTTGTGAATTTAATAAAATATAATGATATGCATATATTGATATATTGAATAAGGTGAGTCTTAAGTCTCTCGAAATATTAATCAACATATTCAAATTAATCGCCGATTCTTCTTCCATTTCTCTCCATTCTTAATCGGCAGATCAATCAAGCGGAATACAATCGACGTAAATCATTTGCAATTGCAAGTTCCGGTACCATAGCAGTTTGTTCAAGCAAACCGAATAGCGAACATCGTGCGGGGCATTTGTACACCGTATGCAAATCGTGAACGATCATCGTGAAAACAAGGTAGCAAAAGGTAACCAATGGATGGTCAAAGAGAACCAGCTCGATGGCTCGAGGGCTACCATTTCCGAGGGAAGGAAGGAGAGAGAGGGAAAGCGAGAGATAACACAACACGCACAGTATATTAATCGATATAACCATGGATCGAAGTAAACGATTCTGATTATGCGGGAGCATGCGAATGCACAGAATGTAATGCACCGTAATGCGCGGTTTGCTGGCGAATTGCCAAAGGCGAAACTCCATACTTTTACCGGCGTCTACGTGCATTACACGGAAGTTCACGCGCGATATCGCGCCAGAGGAGGCGGAAAGATCACCAAAGATCGACCTCCGAGACTCATCTTTATACCTCGTTCGCACGTATGTCGATACCGGATATCACGGATGACGGCCCGCTGGAAAACGATTTCATCGATCCTCTTGGCACCGATCAGTTTCTATTCTCGTTGCTTCCAAAAATGGTTAGATATCGCTCGCGTTGTGAATTTAAAAAATATGAAAAAATTAGGATTATTATTTGGATCGAAATATATATCGAATATTGGAAATGAAGGCGGTCGATCTTTAGAATTAATACACCAAGACACAATTCCCTAAATAATTACTGTGTCGGATATATTAATTCCACAGTTCGGGCATCTTTATCCCCAACATATAATATCTTTCAATTTTTGTTTCGTGTGTTATTATTATTCCAACATTTTCTGATCGAGACAAATATTTTAACTTACAACGAATATTCTATTCCAGTCCAAACACCCCTGTTTCGTAGGACTACGATTTCAACCCCTGTACCAATAGTTCTTTGTACGATAGATTTAATTAATTCCAATAAAAATATCCTTTAATATCCATATGGAATTTTAACTCTTTGTATTCGGAGGCGACTCAGTTTTTCGTGACAACGCAAACGGCGATTAAGAGGCGACATTAAGATTCAACAACAAAAAAGTAAGTCCAGTAAATCTTACTGCCGTCTCTCAGTCGTCACTCGAATTACCGCAAGAAACCGAGTGGTGACTGAGAGTCGTCTTCCGAGTGCAAAGGGTTAATAGAAAGAACACAGAATGTTCTTCATTGTAATCCAACGATATACAGCCGATATTAAGAAGCATCGCGATTATTCGGAACATCGAGTTACCGCACCATTGTTTATAAGGAGGTCGGGAGAAATGTTAGTAGCACAGTGCGATCGGTTATCGAAACGATACCGTATCCCGACCAGTCTCCTGATGTAACTTCTTTCTAAGCAACGGACAATCGTTGGCATTGAGCATAGGTAAAGTCCAGAACGAAATCGTTAAGCGATCCCATCCAATTGATCACGGTGCGTGCTCGTCGGTACCTTTGAGAGATAAGACGGCTCGTAAATCCGTTAAGAACCCCGATATCGATCTGCCATTCGATGAACTCTACTCGCTTATACGATACAATCGGATCCAATCGTCAAACGTATATTCTTCTCTCTGCCACCACGTTCCTCCACTTCTTCCTTTTTGACTATCAGTCGCGTATTAATCGCACGAACCAGTGACTCGACGTAAGTCATGAAAGGATCATGAAAGAACATACTACTAGGTGACTTGAATTTATCGTGATTTATGATATCCACTGTGTTCATAGTCTCCATATCAATATTTGATTTGCATCATTTTTATCCCTTGATATTCATATGCTCGAATTCCTTGGTTCCATTTTAGGTTTGCTTCGTTACTGGGTTGAGGCATAATTCAGTTCCGTTTTAAATTAAAGTTTATTTTACAATCAAATGAAGTAGCGGGGACTTTAATAGAATATATATTCGCCGTCGTTATTAATAACTTCTCTACCATTTTTTTAATAAAAAAAACTCCAGAGCGAACGGAACTTATTTTTAAGGCAACCTAATATTTGACCACTTGAGGTCAAATTGTTGTCACTCGTTCTCAGGTCTCTTCACTTTTCTAACGTTTAAAGTAAACGTTAGAATGAAGATAAAGCAAGTGATCCCAAACATTTGACCGGTAGTGTATATTACTCGGATATCGGCGAGTCGAAGAACGATACAAAGACAATTTCGAAAAGCTGGTTACTCGCGAAGGAGGTAAGGATCGTCAAGTAAAGACCCCATGAAAACTATAGCGCGGGTGCAGGCGAAGGTAAGCACGTCGAATGATAAATAGTCTATCAGATCGTATCGGCTCGGTAACCGCCCCTACGGTTCTCCAATGTCTCCTCCTTTAACCTCGCTTCTTCCATCTCTCTTCTCTGTCCTCTTCTTCTTTCTTCCATCTCTTCTTTTTAACCCGTCTGCTGCACGTCGCGTATACTCATATCGAAGTATCTATATAATATCCCGATACGATAGTTTCGTGTTTGCAAGTACGTACTCGAGTGATCGTAGCCGGTAGCGCGTTGGTGTTCATCGATGATAACGATAATCGTCGGAAAGAATACTCCTCCTCTTTATCTTCTTTTATCTCGAGATACCGCACTCTCAACTATGCCAGCATTATATTTCTTTTTCGGTTCACGCCTCCCTATGGATTCCCATCGACCTCCTTCTGTATTCTACTCGAAGACCAAGCAGATACTTTCCGACTAGTTTTCTATCTGAAACTCTACAAAGTCCCATCTCCCTTTTCCCTTCAATCTGACAAGGGATGATCTCCCGTACATCGAGGATAAAGTTCCACTGACCAAAATACCTAACCCCAGAAACTAGATCGACATTTATCCCCGAATAAGCGGCTTCAGAAACTCGCCGGTTCTACGGGGAATCTTTACGTCGTTATGTCGCGGAATAAATGACGTAAGACTTGGATTTATAAATACATTCGCGTCGGGACATTCTCAGCTGAAAGTTCCGCGTAACGTGCCAAATTTGTGGCAAAAAATCCTATAAACACGAACATATAACTTAGTTAGTCAAAACGTATTCAAAAGTTTTTAGATTAAGTGTAACGTATTTAACTGCTAAAGAAAGAATTGTGTGATTTTTTGTCCAGCAGTTATTTTATAGAGAAAAGTCCCCTCTTTCGAATGCACTTTGTTGCATGAAAAAATATTCACGGGTTCCTTAGTTATGCACGATTATTCGGGACATTCATTCAATATTGTTCGCGAGTGTGCCCACCGCTCGGAGGAGGTCCCGTATTTTAATTAATTCCCGAAGAACGAATCGCGCGACATTTTTGTCCGCCAGTTATTTTGTTGAGAAAAGACCGCTCTTTCGAATGCACTTTGGTGCATAAAAATATCTTTACGGACTCCTTAGTTATGGACAATTATTTAGGAACCTTCTTTCAACTTTCTTCGCGAGTCTCACCCACCGCTCGGAGGAGGCCCCGGATTTTAATTAACCCCTTCGTTACGGGTGCCGGATATATCCAGCGTCACCGGCGAACACCGAAGACTATCGACGCAATGTGCACACTTTTCGGCGCGGTGCCCCGTTCAGTGGCGTTACTTCGGCGGATCGGGCTGCCGTAACGAAAGGGTTAAAGACTAGTATTTGAATTATTCGAATTCTGGTAAAGAGTTCCAAAGACTCACATGTGCGTCATCCGATGCGAATGTTTTAAATGTTTTATCACTAAAACTACGGAAGCCGTCAAAATGGGTCCGTGGAATTTAATAAAAACGTTCAAAATAATAAGATTCCATTTTCTGACATTTTTGCGGCTCACAGTTACATAGTGGACCTGATTGAATCGACTAATTTAATTGTTAATAATTTATGTTTAATTTGAAAAAATAAATGGGGTTTCATAAAGTATGTCCAAAATAATAGATTACTTTCTGGTAACCCTAATATAAATATAGCTGAATATGTTGTCGGTGGTTCTACTGTTAAATCGCATCGATTTATGATGAGGCAGTCGGGCCAGGAATATGGCGAGGAAAAATGGTTGATCTTATGTTTCGACGAAGTCAGGAATTTTTGAACGCCATTCATCTGTAACGATTCTTTTTCGATAGTAGCAAAGGGGAGGATAAAAAGAACGATACGTTTGGAAGTCCAGACGAAAGGATTCTTTTCCTATTCCACGCATCGTTAGCAGTTATAGACCGGTGGCTATCCGACTTCGCGAAACGAGATTTAGCTGGCTCCAGCAGTGATTTGTGAGCCATTGTTCTCCGTGAAACGGTAGCCGAGCCGATGACAGGGCTTACAGGAGGGCCAACCTCGAGACCCTACTAAAAACTCGAGCATCGAACTAATGGCCATTGATTTACCCGGCCGAAACTCCGGAACCCACCCCAAACCACTACAGTTTTTACCTCGACCCGTGTTTACCTTCGACACCACATAAGTCTTCCTCGTAGACGACGAAGAACACTTGTTACGATCACCATAAAATATATCCCCTGGAATCCTCTCTTTACTTCTTATAAAACACCATATAAGTCATGTACGCAAACACCACAAAGTTCATGTTAAATTATTATTAACGTAAAATTGAAACACCCTTTGATGTTTTCTAGTAATATATGCTCGGTATCTGAATACCCATGGCATTAACAATTGAAATAATAACAATATTACTAATTTAAAATTGAAGATCTGCGTATTTGTGATTTACTTATATCTCCTACTATTTTTGTCCAACCCGGATGAAATATTATTTATAATAATTGCTCTTCGAGTCCCGAGGAAAAATATAAGTTACACAATTCGCGGGAATATTAGCTATAAAACAGATAATCTAATATAAAATATACTAGTTAATAATAAAAATATACTAGTTGACATAATAACAAGAAAATCAACATCGATATCACCGAAGCTTTATAAAGTCTCTCCACCATGCGCTTATCATCCTCCACCCCCGGAATAGTAATTAAGATCCATTTAATTCCCCCCTTCGATTCGAGATATTTCGGACGAGAATTCTTTCAAAGGATGCTTCGGATGACTTTAAGAATGGAAGACCTAATAAAATGTTTAACTCCATTCCTACGGAAGTCAAGCTGCAGTACAATGGAACAGTTAAAGCAACTTCTACCATTCCTTTTATTTAGTCTATTAACGGAGTGGAATTGAGAAGTAATCCGTTTCCTTGTCTGCTTACTTGGCTGTATCTACTGCCACTTGTGCGATGACTTTGTCAAGCGGTTAGCGATACGATTTATCGGGCAGGCTTGGCAAATAAATAACACAATATTTATTATTATTATATGACCTGGGTAGCTCAATTAGAAGAGTACCTGCCCGGAAAGCAGGATATTTATTATTTGTACACCCAATTCTATTTGTACACGAAAGATAAGTTCCCGAAGAATACGTGTAAAAAAATATACTGTACTTATGGAAACTTAAATTAAAATTTTAATTAAATTTTTGTATAAACTGTGCGTAAAAAATGTTCGTGTAAAAACAGAATTAGGGTATTTTTATTTGACCTAATTATAAGATATAACAATGCTCTATAATTATGCGATTATTGCATTTTAATCAATAAATGAATATCAATTTATTTTTGAACATATGATGAAGTCTAATTTTTGTTAAATGTCACGACAATATTTATTCTAACACTTGATATGAAAAGGCACTTTTTTACGAGTTCCCATAGCGAAGGACATTCTTCGAGGTTCCATCTAAAGGGACTCGGAACAGCTTCACCGTGGCGGCGTTAATTAAGGTGCGATCGTTAATTGACGGACAAATCCAGTCGGCAGCCAGCGCGATAAATATAGACATCCGATCAGGACGTGAATCGCATTGTCAGTGACTTGTTGGCTGTCGAAGAACTACTTCCCGCGGAGAAAGACAATCAATCCTCTCGGCTATTCTACTTGTCGGCATTATATCTATCGTTTCGGCCTTTAAATTAAATTGATCCTTCGCTCGCACGATCTCCCTTTCATTACGCGTTTCGCTAGAAATTCGCCGGTCGAGTGTTTTGATTTATGAATTACAATGTTTTTTTATGCCCGTCTTATTGAGTTGGCCCTGTTTCATTTTTTATCTCGAGCAAAAATATTAGAGATCTTGGTTAATCTTTAAAAGTAAGACTCCAAGAGTATTAAAATAGCAACGTTGAAAGACCCAAAATTATCTGAATTATTGATATAAAATATTAATATTAAATATTAAATAACAATTTCAATATTATTGAAATATTCTAATAATAATAATAATAACAATGATATCCAAATTATATATATGAATTATTTCATTATTATGTATTTCAAATTTCAATATTAAATCGATGAAATTAATTTGATCGTCAGAGTGCAAATATTATTTTATACATATATTATATATGTTCAGAGTTTAAAGGGGGGTTTATTTCGAAGTAAATATATATAGATCGGCACTTATTTTGCTCAATCTCCTCCGCGACACGTAGTCACGAATTCCAGGAGAGAGCTATCAAGCGATACCGATATACAGGCATCTTGTAAAAGTGGGTATTCCACCCTCCACGAAACCGGGATTTTCAGGGCCCCTTGCAGTGAACCAGAAGCGAAGCCACCCTCGCCAACCGATATTATGATAATACACTTATATTCATATGCAATGGGGTCTTCTTAGGGAGGCAGCAAGGGCAACGAACGGATCTTTGGTCTACAAGCCGTAATGTAATTCGATCGACACTTTAGCCTCGAGATGATGGAACGTCGGATAGAAATTGACAGTGGTTAGAAAATGAAGACACGAGAATACATCTTGAAACGATAGTCGAGATCGAATCCCAATCGAGAAATATTTAAGATGTGTATTAATTGCATCCATATAAAAAATTATTAAAATTCATTCTACCATGAACGGTTAAATAATGAAGACATAAACGAAGGCAAGAAAATATAACTCGAAACAATAGTCAAGTTCGGATGACAATCGAGAAGTACTTAAAATATGTCTTAATTGCATAAAAATACAAAATTATATAAAACTCCCTGCACGGCGAACAGCGAAAGGAATTAATATAAAACGATCATCTTTCAACATATTCTTTATGAAACATATTTTATACATTTTTTTAGAAATATTCGTATCACGTACTAATTGCATGAAAATAAAAAGTGTATAAAATTCCTTTCACGATGAACAGTCAAAGGAATCGATGTAAAACGAACATCTTTCGATAGATTCTTTATGGAAGGTATTTTATAAAAATTTTTCGGGATATTGGTACCACGTGAGATTTGATAAGCTCGAAGAAGAACGATATGATTTTCGTTCTCTTTCACGTGGAAACTTTGGGATGGTATCAAGCCTGGAGCCTTTGTCCAGCTGGATCAGAGAATCTCGCTACTGGAAAATGGTTTTCTCTTAGGGTTCGCCGGACCACTGGCCGAGAAGACGTTAACGCTCACCGACAACTACTTTTCTCGTCGTTTTCTCGTCCGTTACCCAGAATTCTCGTTCGCGGGATCTACGGGAACCCATAGGAACCCGTAGGAACCTACGGGAAGAAAGGATCCGCTGGAAACTTGCTAACGCCGGGGATCCCCAGATGGATTCTTTGATACTGTTTCTCTTTTATTTACAACAAAGTTTCCTCTGGGAATCTCTTCTTTCCCGACCACCCTCGTCCTACGCAAGTATTTTTATATAAAATATGAACACGCATCCTCATACCTCCATGATTATTTTATCCATCCAACTTATTTTTATTCTTAATATTTCTTTAATATTTCTTATTCTATTGATATTTTATTAATGTTTTGTATTCTTAACGTCAAGTATACTTTAATTATATTAGAATATTCATTAACAGTTAGAAGTCAATTGTTACCGTATTTTTGTCTAAAGAAATACTCCAAATTATCTGGATTCCAATATTACGAATTTTGGGTAATTTTCAATATTATGGATTAAGTAATCCGAGATATGAAAATGTTTTCAAATATAATACAAGAATATTAGTAAAATAGAATATTCATGTTACATCCCAAATTAAGTGTTTCATAAAAAAAACTCTGCAAAGATATCTCCGACTATTTAGTTCCAATGTCATGGTACCGGAAACGAAATAAGTAGCCATAGGTTTCCCATACTCCGGGAATCCTATAAGTGCATTGTCTTGTCACCCAATATCGTCTTATCACGGTGTTTCATTATCGCCAGTCGACGAATTCACTCAACCACATCTACCTATCGAACCACCATACTACGATACAACGATAATGACACTAATCCCAATTATATAGCATCGAGGTAAAATAAATATTACTTAATAACCACTATTATATTTTATTTTATTATTCCATTATTATTATTCCCACTTTTCCGTAATTATTCGATGCATTATCTTCTCACCCAATATCGTCTTATCACGTTAATTCGTTATCATCAATGGACGAATTCATTCAACTACTTCTAACTATCGAACCACCATGAAACGATACAACGATAAGTACAGTAATCGCAATTATACAGCATCGAGGTAAAATAAATACTTAATAACCACTATTATATTTTATTGTATTATTCCATTATTATTATTCCCAAGTTCCTATGATTATTCCGCGCGGAATACCGTTCGAAAATGATCACGGTCGTATTAGCCGTTGGCCGTGCGAATTGGGGAAGAGAACAAAAGGTCTCATTCATCCATATTCATTGGATGCTTACGAGAATGGCAGCATCTACAAAAGGAGAGACACTCTTTTTTTCCACCGTCCTCACGAGCAAATTAATTCCGTGACACGGTTCTATCGCTCACTCTTCTATCTCGCTTTAAAACTCGCCTTAATCTTTACTACTTACTTCGGATTTCTTTCTCGGAGGACAATCATTCGCGAGGAATAAATATAACGAAGTATTCTTAATATCAAATATACTTCAATCCAGATATTTATTAAAGGGTAGTAATTAATTAGGAAATTTTCAAGTAGAAACAAAATATCCAGAATTATTTGGATATAAGTATTATGAATTATGAATTTCAAGTTTCGGTATTGTATCGATCAAATTAATTTGAAAGCCCAATTATTAAATTATTAGAGAAATGATTGAACAGGAAAACTATCGCAATTATTCTAATCCCATTTTTTTCCGTCCAAAAATATGAATATTACTATCAAATATTAAATCACGATTCCAATATTGAAATATTATTGGAATCATTAATAATTTGACTCTCAGATTAATTTTATTCGAGTAATACTTGAACAGTTAAATATTTCGGAATATTAATTCCTTCAACATTATCCTTCTCCCTAATGAAATTCCATAGAACCCGACATCCATGAATTATTTTAAGGTGATTCCTTATAAAGTGACCCTTTGCTTAATCAATTGTCCCGCGCGTTACATCGAGGATAATTAATATCACGATAGGTATCTCCTGGCAAGAGAGAATTGCAAGCAAGAATAGGAATATGCTTTATGAGGGAGTTTATGAAAATGTTCGCCACAGGAGGCGAGGAAACCATAGGCAAAGGAAGCCGCGAAAGAGAAAGGGGAACAGAAAGCGAAACAGGAAGAGGAAGAGTGAGAGAGGATCCCGAGGGTGGCTGGTATATCGTATCCTCTTCCTGTTCCTTTCGCAGGTGACGCCGGCACGTCGCTCCCGAGGGAGGCAACGTATGTCGTTGCCAGATATTACCGCATAATTTTAGGATATTTCACTCTCCCTTTCTCTCTCTCAGTCGGATTCCTACCAGTCGGCGTGCGCGAATACCTTCATGGACGGTGGTTATACAACCGGGCTAAAAGAAAGAGATACTTGGAAATCCTATAAGGATTTTGAATTTCCATTTCATATTTCCTCGCTGAGGGAATGTTATCGTTAAAAGAATATCAGGATGAGATATATATTACGCCGAGCCTAGACGATCCTGATGCTCGGAGTCCTTGGAGGAATAACCGGATTCCTGCTCCTTGTATCACTTTTTAAATACGTGCGGAAATTATTAATCCTCATTACGTATGTTGTAATCGATCCTCTGATGTGATCAGAAATAAACATGAAATATATTGTTCGACGTGTGTTATTTAAAATTATATATTTCTGTTTCATATATCTCATATATTTCATATATTTCAGGCATTTTATATATTTCAATATTCCACATATTCTTGATCGAATTAAAGACACATCAATTATCCCAAATTCTGACAATACCCATCCTCCCCTCCCCACATTTGAAGGATATTTTAATATCAACTTAAATGGTACATAAATTAAAACCAAAGTATCTGGGAATGTAAGTAAAAGAAAAGATCGACTAGTCCAGCACCCGGTTATCCCGCAGGATATCGTTTACAAGGCAGGACAATACGGTGGAGGCTATTCTTCGGCAAAGGCACCGTGGCCTCCGGGTATCGGTAGAGTCTGTCGTAAATGGTATATGTATATAGATAGAGAGATACAGAAAGGGACGTAGAAGGTTTCGCGGTGCGTGGATATCCATTGTACGATGACAAATCGCGCATCAGCGGTCCACGAGCCGCTTATCCATCAACATCAAGCCAGAACACACGTTGTCCGCCTCTGGGCATTCCACGTGAATCGATCTCAATGCGTTACATCCATACCGATGAACTTCGACGCCTCCAGGGATATCAGTTCTGATCTCGCGACATCACACCAAATCGCCTCGCTAAGTGACGATCCTCACTGTCACGAAAGATTTACTCTCGCCACTGGCTTACACCGATTTCCATGCATTTCAACTGCTCTACTTTTTCCACGAAAAAGTATTTCGTACAATATCGATGCACTTATTATTCTGACGGTGCACTGGCTTTCTGATTATTTGATTATAAAGTATATCAACAAACAATGAAGTTCTATTATATATATCTACTAGAATTATTAAATTCGACCGATCACACTAATATTTCCAAGAAAAATTATTCCGTATAATATTAATGCATTAATTAGTTTGTCGATGCACTGGCGACATAATTAATTGATTATGATATGTATCGAAAATTATAATAAATAATAATTCCTTCTATTATAGGAATATTATTATTAATTAATTATTATTAATAATATTATTAATAATTAATTATTAATAATTAATTATTATGTATTATTAATTCGTTCTCAATCATTTTTATATGTTTAACTGCGATCGATTTAAAGTGAACAAAATAGAGATACGCAACTAAACAAACTGATTTTATCCAACTCTGAAAAAGTTATCCTTGACGAGGTTAAATAATTTTCCAATTTACAGAACGCAATGTGTGCTAGACTTTCGACCGTCGACAAAGGCTGCGCCTTGAAGCAGCACTGAAGAACGCACACCGTCGACGAGACGAGCTGTAGGAAAAAATTAACGCATCCAATTGTTTGTACACGGCACTCTCGTCCGATCATTCGCGCGGAAGGATCATCCTCCCTTTCTCTCTCCATCTTTTTTCGATGTACCCCGAGAGGAGTACCTGGATAAGGGCAAGGTACATCAACAGAGAGACTCCCCGATAGGATGACGCGCGGTGTGTGTCTCGTACACGATGCACCGTTGCACCGGCACAATGCACTCGTCTCTCCGGCATATTCTCCGATCCTTCTCTCCTCTCTGCCGTTTCCGTCACTCCGCCTCGTATACTTTCTCACCTAACTCAACCCGCGTCCCTTTTGTCGCCCGCTCTTTCCCGCGCTTTCCTGCGAATTCTCTTTTACCCCACGGTACGCTAAACAGGTCTTGAGAGGCACACGATCTATTGATTTCATCCACCACTCGAAAACACTACAATCGAGTTTTTGTTTATCCTCGAGAACCACTTCCGAAGCATTTTACGTCCTTATTAATTCCGGATAACTCGGATACATTTACGTCCGCACTCCTTTATGGCATGTAATAAGGGTGAATAACTGATATCCCTGTAACGTGGGTTGTTAAGAGAGGATGGAAAGTTGAAATTATTACTGTGAATAATTTCTCAAGTTTTTTTTGTGCTTCGATATTTGTTTGGTGGAATGTGTGTTGATAGTGATAAGGTATTAATTATCTGGTGTGGATGAAATTATATCCGCGGGTTTCAAGGTATTTAGATAATTTTAGGAATTCACGGGTGGAGGAATATAATTTTAGTTGAGAACCAAAACTTAGATTATGAACGATATATGTTATTAAAAATGAGATTAGTCCGAATATTTCTGGGATAAAGAAGTATTTGTAATACAGAAATATTTATCGGATGTAGGTTTCGATTTAATTATCTGCAAAGAATTCATTAAAAATAGATAAGGAATTTATACAAAGATATTTGTTTCCATGTAAAAAAATATGGTGATCTGGAAAATTCTAAAATACACGGCAATGGAAAAACTTTTTTTCGGTATATTTTCCGTTCAAGGTCCTGCATTAAATATTTCCCGTGTTATCGCAAATAAAGAAGATAACTAAGTGGCTTATTTCACACGGAACACCCTGTATAATAATTACCTAAGGTATGAACGCAAAGTTAATTATGAATTTATGAGTTCGGTATTAATAAAAACTGATTAATTATGGGCTAACGAGCCACTATTTGTTCTAAATTCACAGAAGTTATCGATAGTCCTTCGAATCCACTCTTTCAATTGACACTCCAACATCCAATTTTTGTTATATTATAAATTAAATAACGAATAAAGAGTGCAACCATTGGAAAGGCGCAAGAAATGAACGGACGTTTATTCTATCACGAGACATATTTATCGAGTGAAACGAATGACGATAGACGGGAGATAAGAAGAAAGTGTCGTAAAAAAATTCCTAGACGCGCATTGTCTCCGCGATTAATCTACGGGATACTTTGCTCGATTGTTTCTTAACACGCGGAAACGACGAAGACAATATCGAGAAAATATGAGTATTATCTCGCGCGGCTATCTGGCACGGCAGGAAGGTGCACCTGGCAGACCAATAGATTACTATACTACTAGTACGACTGGGAAGTGGCATAGTAAATTCTCCGATTAAATATCGAAGTACATAGAGCAATCTGATATTGATTTATACTATAATTCGGTGGGTTCCACTATCAGCTAAACTATCGTTTAAAGCATTAATTATATATTCGTTCGAAGATGTAGCCAAGCGTTGCATCGTCTGATAACGAATCCAGATTCATTGAATAGAAACGGAGTCGCCCTCGATAAACTCCTGCGAGTTTATTTCTTGCCTTAATGGCCGCCATGCGTTTCCACTAATCTCGACTCATTAGGAAACCTCGCTTATTCCATGTGTTCCTATCATTGATCTACTTTCAGACATAAAAAGAGTGGTTCGATAATAAATTCAAGGGAAAGGCGATCCGTGGAATATTTCTGTCTGTCCACCGGTTAGCAAGGTGTATCGAATTCGCTGGAACTCGCTGGACTTGGAAGTATATTTTAATCAGGTTACCGCGAGACTCGATGGTCCACGAGATAAATCATAGAATTTTACAATAACTCTTGTGCAACCAGTAACACAATACGCGACGCGGGACGGCAGGAAGCAAGTGGTTACACATCGAGAAATCACACCCACCTTTTATCGGTTACAATCAATTGTCAATGAACATCGACTCGGGTGTCGCGATTATAAAATACGGCCCTCGCGCATTTATTATCCGTGGTTTACGTTTATGAAATCTCTTTAGTAGGAATATATGGGTATGGTAGGTTACAAAATATTTATTCGAATGATTTATTCTAACAGCAAGAGTACTCAGCATTTGAACTGTTATGATTTATCTTTGTCATGTGGTGGTATTTAGGGTTGATATTTACAAGGGGACTAAAGCGATTTTCCGGTGAATACAAATTTTGACGGAAATTGACAAAAATGTCAAGGGCTACTGATATTTGGGCCAATTTTCGAAGTCGCCAATTTTGCTTCTAAATGGCCCAAATCGATGCTATATTATGTATAAACATGTTCTAAAATCATTCTGGGTCGAAAGAAGTGGTTTAAAAATTTGTTCGGGCAAAAAATGGGTCGAATCCAAGTCGCAAAAATGTGAAGGGGTATACCTTCAAAAATTGTCAAAAATTGAAAGTCGCCAAAATCGTTTGTAAACGACCCAAATCAATGGTGAATGATGTATAAACATATTCTAGGACGATTTCTGGTCGAACGAAGCGGTTAAAAAATTTTTATTGGTCAAAAATGGGTCGAATCCAAGTCGAAAAAATGTGAAGGGGTATACCTTCAAAAATTGTCAAAAATTAAAAGTCACCAAAATCGCTTCTAAACGACCCAAATCGATGGTGAATGATGTATAAACATATTCTAGGACGATTTCTGGTCGAAAGAAGCGGTTAAAAAATTTTTATTGGTCAAAAATGGGTCGAATCCAAGTCGAAAAAATGTGAAGGGGTATACCTTCAAAAATCGTCAAAAATTAAAAGTCACCAAAATCGCTTCTAAACGACCCAAATCGATGGAGAATGATGTATAAACATATTCTAGGACGATTTCTGGTCGAGAGAAGCGGTTAAAAAATTTTTATTGGTCAAAAATGGGTCGAATCCAAGTCGAAAAAATGTGAAGGGGTATACCTTCAAAAATTGTCAAAAATTAAAAGTCACCAAAATCGCTTCTAAACGACCCAAATCGATGGTGAATGATGTATAAACATATTCTAGGACGATTTCTGGTCGAAAGAAGCGGTTAAAAAATTTTTATTGGTCAAAAATGGGTCGAATACAAGTCGCAAAAATGTGAAGGGGTATACCTTCAAAAATTGTCAAAAATTGAAAGTCGCCAAAATCGTTTGTAAACGACCCAAATCAATGGTGAATGATGTATAAACATATTCTAGGACGATTTCTGGTCGAACGAAGCGGTTAAAAAATTTTTATTGGTCAAAAATGGGTCGAATCCAAGTCGAAAAAATGTGAAGGGGTATACCTTCAAAAATTGTCAAAAATTAAAAGTCACCAAAATCGCTTCTAAACGACCCAAATCGATGGTGAATGATGTATAAACATATTCTAGGACGATTTCTGGTCGAAAGAAGCGGTTAAAAAATTTTTATTGGTCAAAAATGGGTCGAATCCAAGTCGAAAAAATGTGAAGGGGTATACCTTCAAAAATTGTCAAAAATTAAAAGTCACCAAAATCGCTTCTAAACGACCCAAATCGATGGTGAATGATGTATAAACATATTCTAGGACGATTTCTGGTCGAAAGAAGCGGTTAAAAAATGTTTATTGGTCAAAAATGGGTCGAATCCAAGTCGAAAAAATGTGAAGGGGTATACCTTCAAAAATTGTAAAAAATTGAAAGTCGCCAAAATCACTTCTAAATGACCCAAATCGATGGTATATGATGTATAAACATATTCTAGGACGATTTTGGGTCGGAAGAAGCGGTTTAAAAATGTCTCTGAAACGTTAACAAAAACTAACAAGGCATTACACAACCGATGCACACGAACAATAAAATGATCTCCAAGTATACATGTCACTTTACCATAAACGCGTATCTAGCAAAATCCAACAACACCACGAGCACTGTAATAGACACCGTATTCGCCTTAACACGAATCGCGACATTCCCTCCGCGGATATTTCAACTTCTCAGATTTCTCGGGTAAAACAATGTCGAATGATCCTAAAGCACGGAGTCCACCTTGAACAGGATAATCTCGCGGAGCACGTTCGCCACCCACCTATACACCCACCTGTAAACCCTGGTAAACGCGGTGTCGATTATTCATAAGGGATCATTGCCAAGACTCGGTTAACCTGCCGTTCCACGTGGGTGACTGCGCGCGAGTAGACACCGCGGAACTATGTGCATTTGCAACCGAGACGACGTTTCCATCATAGAATTGACGGTTACGTCAAACGCCTACGAAACCCGATGCGGTTACCGGAGACAGGTCGGATAGAGATGGTAATTTACAGTCATTACAGATGACTGGGACAGCTTGTGTACGATGATCGTGTACAAATGTTTACGGAGACCCGTGAGAAGCTAATAATGTCGTTACGGGAATATTAAAATAAAGAATGGATTTTTCCGAAGATAGTATCTCATGCACCTATGAATTAGATGGTGCAAGAGGAAGGTGCTTTCGATAATTATAGGAATATGAAAATAAAGAATGGATTTTTGCGAGAATATCTTATGCACCTTACATATGAATTACATGGTGGAAGACGAAGGTGATTTCGATAAGAAATGTTTTGTGTAATTACAAAAATGATATACAAAAGTTGCATTGGTTCTTTGAGTATCGAGCGGCGGTGATATTATATCGTGTTTAAATAGTAATATTAATGTTACTTATTTAAATATACCTGAAATGAATTAAGGGTATAATTGTATATTCGAATGTTATCATACGCTGCATCGTCGAAACGGAAGCAATAATCGGTTTCCAAGCGCGCCGCTAATTATTTATCAACGATCTCCACGGGCCGAAAGGTGCGTGAAACTTTTCTCCATTGTAGGAGCACTAAAAGCGTACCAACTTAATAACGGTACTCGAAAGCGGTACCGGTTTCTAATCTGAGAGAAAGATTAGGCTCACTCGAAGAAACAAGTCGTGATCTTGAACGGCGACTGCCAATCGGTAGTTCGATCTCCTATTATAATTCAAATGGCTCCATTAAATGCGTTCACGCGCTATTAGAGAAACGCGAGATTCTCCTTGGGGTATCCTTGCACCGTTTTCTCGCGATTGGCTTTAACCTGGGATCACGACGACAACGACAACGACAACGACGACGACGACAATGACGACGAAGTGCACCATATCGATCCTCGCCTTAACGCGGTTTCCATTAGGTTAACGACCTACGCCTGATAAAGTATTCACGATGCGGATAATTGCTACGTGATTCCATATACAACGTCTGTCGCGGAAATCTTTTACAGCCCAAGAAATTTGCAAACTTCGTTCGATAGTAATCCGGCATAATGTTACCCGCTTATCGCCAAGTATTTTCCCCTTATCTTTCATAACTTGTATCGTGTAAATAACGTAATAATAATTCAGATTAACAACCTTGCTGGAAGGTCGAATGTAAGCACCGAGAAACCGGCGGAAATGAAACTACCAACGATGCAACAGATTAAGTATTCTGAAGGTAATTATTGCAAAGCGATACCGCGTGTCGCGAAAATTATTTGCAATATATCATAATTGGGAATTATTAGGGAAGTTCGTAAAGTATAATAATTACTATGTGCGAAAAAATGCAATTGTTTATAGCGTTATTAAATATTAGCGAGACATTTCATCGAGTTTTCACCTCAATGTCGAAACATTGATGTATTTAACATAAATTGAATGATGTTAAGAAATTCATCGTTCTAGTTTTTTTTTTATTTTCGTTGGTGGAATTACAACCGTGAATTCCAGTTAATGAATTCATATATGGTATATATAGTATAGTTTGAAATAATTGGCAATGTATATACAATATTATGCAGATTTGGACAATTTATATAAAACTGAATCAAAATAAACAAAGGGATGAAAATATTTGAGGTCAGATTTTATCAGAAAAAATTAGGTGATTCGAGTAAACATTTAAAGAGAAACTTGTACGATGATTTGTCCGGACGTCGGTAGGGGTTGAAATCAACCTCCGGAATGGATTTCACCCCTATTCGTGGCGCCTACTAACGGAGACGTCAGGAAACTTCGGCGTCCCGACGCCCGACTTTCGTCAACCTCCACCAGATCGAGATCCAACGTTATTTCTAGCAGCGATTCCAATTTTATACCGGATGTTTTATCGCAGGCCGATAAAACAGACGCAAAATCATCCCCTTTCGCGCAATCCACCCCTTCGAATTTGTTCATTACATTCATGGAATTATCGAAAAAATCGCAATTTATCGCAACTTCACTGAATTCATTCCACAATTATCACATTCCAAATATTAAACGCAGTGCAAAGTCATTTAAAGTACTCCCATTAATTAATATGGAATGAAGTTGCAATTGCAATTACTACATTCCAGGTGTAACTGTGAGAACGTTATTCAGTAATTGGAACGTGAAATATTAATGGAATTTTATTAATAACATTCGTATGAAGTTGAATTAAAAATCAATGAACTCCCGCACGACTGGTAAACGATTATACGAACCATGTTCATAAAAATTATTATTATATTTGAAAGTACTTTTCGAAACTACCGAGGTTGATATAAATATTGCATCATACTAAAAACTAGTGCACTATTTCACCTTAAATAAATCCAAATATGATAATAATAATAAAATTGCTAATAAGAAAATTACAATACAATATATGACCTGCTAAAATGGCAAAGTGATTAAATCCACTTTGAAAAAAGTTTTCCAATATTACTGCCAAAACGTATGGTGCTTAAAGTTTCATAATTATTCATTCTCGAATGTTTGTTTAATGGAGTTAGTCACGTGGGCTGTTGAGCGACTCATATATTACTGCAATATATACAATTATTTATGGATACTGTAATATATATAATTATTTATCGATACACGCAGACTCGCATTAAAAAGTTCCTCATTCGACATGTAAACCGAACGAAGAGCGATTAATTGGAAGAGAAATTAATTACACGATTATTTGGCTAAATTCGTGGTTACGAGACGATAGTTGAAGTACACTTTTGCGGTCGGAAGGTGTGAAGTGTTATCGATATTATTTCGTCTGGGGAAATAAAGAGGGGGGGGGGTCGAAACAAGCCCCGCGCGGGGGTGTGAGTTGGATGGAACGACGAATGAATATCTTCAGTTGGTCGTCAAATGATACACCGTTCGGAGAGCCGCAGACAAATTTCTCCTCTCTATTCCGTGACTTTCTCACTTTCTCTCTAACCAGCAGGCACTTTAACCAACTTAACCGTCGTCGACTCGTTATAGCATAACGGTTCGGCAGTCGACAAAGGTGCTAGATCGCGCCAATGAAGTGACACCCTCGATTATTACGCGTTCACAGCTTTCTAAAGCCCCGAAATGCACGACAGAGGGTGACAAGGGATGGGAAGAAGAAGCGGAAGAAGTGCCGACGAATACCACGGGGGCGGACGGGGGGGGGGGGTGAGCGGAAAAGTCGAGGCAGGAAAGAGGAAAATGTACGGAAGGGATGAAATCGACGACCCTATTCCGATTCGAAACTATTGAAATCGTATAATGAGGCCGGCGATCACGAAACATCTGTCGAACAGTTTCTC
The DNA here is from genome assembly GCA_910591585.2 of Nysson spinosus. Taxonomy (NCBI): domain Eukaryota; kingdom Metazoa; phylum Arthropoda; class Insecta; order Hymenoptera; family Crabronidae; genus Nysson; species Nysson spinosus. The sequence goes on from OU342832.1 coordinate 12,573,068, forward strand.
TCCCCGGGATTCAATCGGATCTACTGGCTGCATCATCGATTTATTATTTATTTATTTATTGCTTATCATTTATGAAATGATAAATTAGGAAATGAAAGTATTTTCGCCAACCTTCATCATTTATGTTCGTCGAATCACATTTATATCACTGCGTATTTAATACAAATTTGTTTATGAAAGTAATCATAACGTATCTATAATATATTTGGCCCTTCGAACCGATCCATTGCCGATTTATTACTGATTAAACCTGTATTAATATACTCCGACCTTCGTAATATTAAATTGACGATTCATGTATTTCACTGTTGGGTTTAGCAAGTAATTAGTTTCAATCTCCTCCCATATTAATATTAATTAATGCGAATGATCGATTTAAAAGGCGGGTACATTATTCGAGTAGCTTTTCACGTAGATCAGCTGATCTCACCAAAACATTCGCAGGACGATGCAATTCCATTCGAGGGTTATACAAATAACGAATATGTACCGACAGAAACATCGCGCAAAATGGATCCAAAAAATAGAATAGAGAAGGTGGTAGATTAATCTGTAGAGGGTATTTCTGTGGCGGGTACGCAACCGATGTTCAAACGCGGAGAAAGAAGGAAAGCGGGAGAGAGAGGGGGGGGCACTCGGAGTAGTTATAGAGGTGGCCTGGCACCTCTTTTACCGCTCGCGAACACAATGAACGGCTTTGTTCAAAATTTCTGCGGGCTTTTGACCCCAGTTTTCCACGTGCACTCCCCTACCTAGCCTCTCGAGCATTTTGATGCGTGCATTTCGTTCCCCAATAGCTATCCGATCGGCTCATACGCCACTGAGCCCCCATACGAGGATTCCCATCCCGTTCCCCATACTGTTCCCCATTCGTGGCCGATCCCGTGAAATCCGGCTCATTAAATCGCTCGACGTATTCGAGATGGTGCGTTCGCACGCGCTTCCAGTTCCTATCAAAGGGAGGCCGGCTGTATTTCCACACGTCAAGAAATCAAATCCTCTTTCGACGTAGCCCCCTGATAACGAATTTATTCGATAGAAAATGCGGATGTACGGGATTAGCTGAATACCCCACTCGCGCGGATTCCCGGTCTACGGATCTATTGGATAATTGCGAAACAGGTTTCACGGTGGCGTACTTTCCTGTTAATGAATTTATTAATTATATACGCGACTCCACGATGTTAAGGTAATTTTTGTGAATTCACCGGTAGAGCTACATAATTTAGCTTGAGAGATTGAGCTTTAATTTTAAACGATATACATTATTAAATATGGGATTATTTATGTATTTATTTATTCATAGGTATCACTCTTTAATACATACCGAGAACAAAAAATATAAGATCACATAGAATAACTAGAAAATTAGATAGTTAAATTAACAGGATGAGCGGAATTACAAATATTAATATTACGTGTGGCAATTATTCATAATACTCTGTGATAAGAAAAACATTATCAATATATTTGTGGAATACTGTTAGAGGTATATAATTCTACTTGAGAATCGAAGCTAAAACTTGAATCGACATAAATTATGAAAAATGAAATTATTCCAAATACTCTGATAAAAAATACTTTAGAGATATTTATGGAATATTGTTTTCCCTTTAATTCTCCATAGATGATTAATTCCAAATTTCACCGTGATGAATCTTCTATATTATGTATTATGTACTTACTACATATAATACAGATCTTTTAATAAGAACTAAAGATTCACCACGAAATCCTATAAAATTAATAAGTAATATGAAGTCACCGATCAAAGTATTCAACCACCCCATCCTATTTATTAAAATGATTTCTCGAACACAGCCATTTAACTTTCTCCCCGGCGAAGCTAATGAGGCTGAATAAGCTCAAAGAAAAAAGTAATCATTGATGCAATTACGGTATCGGTCTGGTGGGAAAAGAATGGAAAACAAATCTCGTTAAAAGTAAGCAGAGGAAAATAGGGTCTATTAGAAGAGCGAGCGCCGGTGGTATCGTTCGAGGAATACTGAAAGGATGAAAAGGAAGCGGGGAGGGTGGTAGTTTACATACACGACGGAACAAAGATTGAACTCAAATAAAGAGTACTCTTTTTCCTGGATTAACCTTACGTAACGAGTCTACACGTAGTATCCTTGCGTTCGTACATCCGCGTACGTATATCGATAGAGAAAGATATACCATTTTGATTCTAGTGTAGTCGGTCCAAAGTACCATTGCTACTCTGTCCATGTCTTTTCATCTCTTTTACGCCTTTCCCGACTCGGACTACTATTCCGGCTCGAATGAGTATACTCTCCCAAAAAAAAATAAAGAATCAGTGCCACGCATGATCCACCAACAAAACCAAAGTTCCTTTGATCCTTTGACGAGTTACCAGGAACACGGCATTCCTAACTGTTAGTTTGGACTGGCTTTGTGATAGGCAAAGGACTCGTTATAAACTGCGTGCATTGGCGCATCGGGGAATTTGTTCGATGCAATTGATTGTGATCTACGAAGCGATCGGTTTTGAACGTTCGATTGGAAAGGATCTATCTGACAAGACTTTGTAATTTCTTTCATTGGAAACCGATGCGAAAAAGGACTCCTCTATTTCTGCGTTGTCCTTTGTTCTTGACTCTCGGCTTGTTTTCTTGTTCGGGTCAATTTAGACCGTAACCTCCGACTTATACGGCAGCCGATGCTATCGATGTTCGTTAATTGGCTGCGCTTTAAGATAAACCGCCCCCCTCCTCCTCCTCCTCCTCCTCCTCCTCCTCCTCCTCTTCCGCCATCGGTAAGAATCTATTTAAAAGTAATACTTGCTTTCTACGCTCGCTTCCTTCTGCTTACTTTTTCCCCGGTTCAAAGGAATTCATAATAAAGTATCCGGGGAATTTATTAATAGAGTATTTATGCGGAGTTTCGATGGGAACTTAATCTCATTTTTTTCCGGTGAATAAAATGATCAGTTCGTGGATATTATCAACCTGGCAATATTCAATTTGCGTTATACGATCCTCATTTTAAATTATCGCAAATATTATATAACCTTTAACATAATATTAGTATCTCAAACCTGAAGATGCAGAATCACTTGATATATTAATTATTAAATATAGTAACTATCGAATAATATCAGGGGTACCGGAAAGTAATCAATTCGAAAGTGGAGAATTTGTTCGCATTGAAATTTTGGAATTTCATTTCTTCAAAAAGAGAATTATACGACGGGGATTATCTAATAAAATAATGTGAAATATACAAAAATAATTGTGCTTTCCTACAATGTATGAAATATAATTGATTACTTTCCGATACCCCTATTTCCAAGATATGAAATAATAATATATGACAATACACAATTGTGCCCGAAATATGCAATTTCATAAAAGTCGGAATTAGATGCAAGGACTGGAGTCCAGCAATTAAATGGTATCCTTCGTTCACGATTCCAGGAGACCGGCACCTTTTTTACTTGGAGCAGGGCACCGTGCCGTGATTCCGATTGGCATCGACAATTCTTTGCTGGATAGTTACCATAGAGATATACATATAGGTGTACATAGTTCGAATACTCATTGGAAGTATGCTAAATACCACCTAATGAATACATACGGGTCCCTCTTTGATACAAGAGGTTTCTGCTCTGCTTTACATAAAGCGCGAGCGAACTATTTACATTGTGGTCGACAGAAATTTCAAACCGTGGAAGGACCTAATGAACCTTTCACCTCTTCTCCATTGCAGCGGACGTTACATATCGTCTGACCGAAGAAGCATTTCCGCATCCTCGCTCACCAGCCGTTAATTAATTAAAATCCACGTGAACCGACATTTGCATCCCTGCAGATATTTTAGATAATTGGCGGATTCTTGTTTTTTTACCGCGGCATAATACTTCAAACTTTTTTACGCCGCCCTTGCCCCCCCCCCCCCCGCCGACCTGCTCCCATGAATTTCTGGATTCGGAATTTAACCCGCTTACACATAGTTCGAACTACTGTGCATTTAAATTCTCAACCGGCCAACGATTTCCATGCTACGTCAACATTCGCGCTGGTATGATTAGTCTGACTTGCGAAAAATAAACATCGATGTTGGTATTTGCTCGACGAAAAATACTACTGAAATTCACCCGTCTTTAGGTCTCGTTTTATGGAGAAAATTCGGTGCGATGTATGTACGCGGTATTAATATTTTTTTAATGAATTACCGATTAAACAAATTATCCCATTTACTGGCTCATTTAACTCGTACAAAAGAAAGTCTAATAAAAATTATGTCAACGATTCAAAAATAAAAATCGAATCCATAGAAGCGGGTCAAAATAAGCTCGCTTTAAGAACTCGAGGGTTCAATGAATTCTCAGAATTCGAAGAGAAATGTGAATAGAAAAAAATCGACGGAAGCAGTCGAATTCCAGTTGGAGACGCGGTAAATTACACGTAAAGCGAATATAATTTGCAAGGCACGCATTATGCAAATATTTCCTTCTGGCGTGCGTGTCCTTTTTAATGCGGTTAAGGGAGGCTCGGGCTCCGAGGGATATTCATGACACCGCCACCGGGGAGACTCGAATCTCTAATTAATAGAATGCAGATTTATCCGCGTATTAAAGTCGCGCGATGCGCGCCAAAATCACATGGACGGACATTTAAGCCGCTTACAACCACTTGTACAACGACGAAAACCACTTTTCGAGATAACTTGTAGATCCCTAATCTCCTCCCAGTCTTTCTCATTCTTTCGTCTCATCGCTGCCTCCTTCCTCTCCCTCACCCGTGCCCCCTCAAGCCCCCTATTACACCGTCCCACTGTCTCCCGTTTGGTCCACGAGGCTCACAGATTAAAACCCGACCAGTCTCCGACTCGTTCGACCTCGCTCGAATAACTTCGTATTTTGAACCGGCTAAACTTTTCCAAAATTCATACGAATATATCCGCGACTCTCCATTTGCTACAAAGTTGCACCAGCAAATATTTTTTACATTTATCTTTTTTTTTAAATTTTGCAACCCGGAGTTCCCAGGACTTCGAGTGCACTCGAGGATCGTTTAGATTTTGCTGACTTTGGGAATTGCATCGTGGAACGTGTATGAGATATGAATGATAATTAATAATTATGATAGCGAAGGTAGAAATCTGTTAGAAAAATTATGCATCGGTGAATGAGATAGAATTTGGAATTCTTAGGCAATGAATTTCGCGAATGGAAATATGTTATCTGAATGGGAATAAAAGTGGCGGGGATTAAAGAAGAACAAACGAAATTAATTATCCACTGAAATGTTTCACGGTGTATCCTGATATATCGTGTTTTAATAGTCTATCCTGCGTATTGTTTTAGATATAAAAGCACCGTCGATGCGTACCTTGCGCCCGGAGAAAGGACCAGAAGCGCCCGGAGAAAAACCGAGAGAGAAAGCAAGGTTTCATTTCCAAGCGTGGAAAAAACTCCAGCCGTTAAGTAATTAATTTCGCGGTGCTGTGAGAGACTCGTTAAAAATTTGAACAACCAGCCGACCATCGATCACCGTCGGTTGCATTACGAGAACTGAATTACTGAATTTTAGTTTTTCATGCCAGCCTACATTTCCCTTATGAATTTTAAGCTTCCGGAAACTATTCGGAACGAGTGTTAACCCCAGCGCCAGACTCCTAACACCGTTATAATCAGCTGTTGGTATCAATTACACGGAAAAACGGAGAAAACGGAAACAGTGCGACGTACTTTTCCACGGCTTTTGAAATGTTTTGAAATTCACTGAATAATATTCGAGAAAAAATGTCGTGGATTATGAAATATTTAAAGAGCATATTGAAGCGCTCCTTGGCGTATAAATAACCCCTTCTCGTGCTTTAAAATCATCTGTTGCTTGCATTAATTAAGCGGGATGATATTTTCGGTTCGCGAATGGAAATTAGCTTTTGTAAAATATTTTACTATATCTTTGTATATTTGCTTTTTTTAGGTTGATAATATTAAGATTATATTTTGGATCGGTAATAGTAGAATTACTTTTTGGATTCCAATTAATTTAGGTTGATAATAAAATTTAAATTACTTTTCGGATTTCAATTATTCAAGATTGATAATATTAAGATTACTTCTCGTATTCCAATTATTTTACATCCATAATATTAAAAAATTCCGATTATATAGATTTCATAAAATTGAGATTACTCTTTGGTTTCCAATTAATTTAGATTAATAACAGTAATATTACTTTTTGGATTTTCAACTACTTTAGATTGATAATATCCTTCTTGAAATCCGGAGAGTCCTTGGTCACCAGAGTCTTTAACATCATAGCAAACTAACGCAATTATTTATGGCGTAGACAATGGATGGAATTAAAGAAACGGTCGGAGAGGATAGGAACAGTGGGACTGGACATCGTAGAATCGTAGAATCGTAGAATCGTAGAATCGTGAGATCCGTAATATGGGACGTTTGGGAAATGAATTCAGTGGGTACCCAGTGGGTACCCCGTGGGTACGGTACTCCGTTAAGTCCCTCTACGTGGTTCGAATTCGGTAGAAGTTGCACGGCAAGTGCTTCACGATGTACACTGTACATTTTATAGCTCTATCGCGATCGCAACGTCAGCCAAGTCTCGGAATAACGAGCCAAACAGAACGAAGCCAATCCTAACTTCTCTTCTCTCCTGCCTCTCTTTCCTACTCTCCACGTTCCACCCGGAACCAACTAACGTTTCCTTACTAAATATCCCCTAATGACTTACACTTTCGAAATAAATATCACTGTAATTATGCAACCCGATTCGTCTCATTCAAATGGATCGATATTTTTCTTAATTATTGTCGTTAACGCGCTAAAGGTAAACATGGGTCACCATTACTCTACGAAAATTATGATCAACGCCCTTTTCATTTATCGCGGCGAAAATCAAGATTATTGGTGGCCCTAGAAAATATACGATTATATTATTCACATAATTTTTAATTATTGCCAGTTTCCAGATACTTATCTTTATCCCAAAATCATTCTGATTACAAGGAATAATTATTGCAAAATTTTGTATAAAGAAATATATAATTATACTATTTCCTGAATACGAAATTGTACTGTTTTCTTGATACAAAACTATATTATTTTCTTAACACGAAATTATGCTATTTTCCTGATAAAAAAGTTATACCATTTTCTACCATTTACTATATTTTATAACATAAAATTTTGTAAAAATAATTATTCTTTGTAGACATCATTATCGTTGGATATAGATAAGCATGGCAAAATACGTAGATACGAAAGGATAGAGTCCCATACTGGAAGTAGATTGGCCGAGGAGATCGGTAAAGTGGCCGGCGGTCTCGTGTTCGGTGAACTTTAATCAGCCGGACGAAACTACTGGTATTCCGTTGGTACGGTGTACTTAATAGCGCCTATCCCCATCGCTAGCTCGAAACTCACGCAAAATCCCCTAAACCGCAACCCAAACTTCTCTGTCCCTTTTCGCTTTCAGACAAATAACTACCCCTCTTTCCTTGCCACATCGGATTAAAAGATCCTCGACGATTCTAGCAGTTTATCTAAGTGAAATTATTGTCGTTTACCTCCGTCTCTTGATCTTATACCGATTTGATTACTAAGAGGATTAATTGGAGCACCAAACTTTCAAGTATTTATGTGCTTTCCGGATCTACTAGATTTATGATGGAATTATAATACAACGTATGATACATATATATCAAATAACAATTTTGAAGCGAAAAAACGGGATAAAATAACCGGTTACAATATCATTGTTCATAAAGTTCATTTAGTAGAAGTGGAATGCTAAATGTTCCTAATTTCACATACCGCACGAGGTTTATCAATTAATGCACGATTCAACCAGAAACTTCAGTGAAAATTGTCTACGTAACGTGCCGAGAATTCTGCCGCGTAAACTCGCAATTATATAAACTTCGCGGTGTATGCGAATTATCTGTAAATTCCCTTAAGCAGCTTCCACGACTGTATTATATGCAAATCAGCGTGCACTTCAACTGCAAGTGTTATCGTACGGTATGGTAATTTAAATAATGGAAGAAATTGTTTCGGCCCTTCTAAGGTTGATACTTAACGCAATCAGATATCTGTCGGATTATTTAGTTCGGCAGGTTTACGATATCAGCGATAAAATTTACTTACTTTTTCTGATTATTGTTGGCGGTTGGCATAGGGGTTGGCACCCTCGGCGGTGGAACTGGTATTGCTTTTCTTCTTCCTCCACCTGGCTGATGGATAGTCGGTGTAACGCGTCCGGTTGGTGCTATCCGACCAGCCGTTCGAGGTCTTTCTGTTCGTACTTCCATGTCGCGTCTGTAAACACACGGGAATACCGGGTTATGACAAAAAAAGTAAGGCGTCTACGCGCTGCTCAAATGTTTACATCGAACTCTATCTCAATATAGAATAACAGGTGCAATGACTTCGCTATAACTCGTACTATTCTTGTCCGATCCCAATGTTTTCATCAAACTCTACTCCAATATAGAATATCATCTATTTACAATTATTACTAATATAAAATTCGAAATCCACAAGCTTGTGGTTTCCATATAACTCTATTATTTCTGTATAATTCGTATAAAACTTTATTCATCGCTCTTTTTGTTCCGATGGAATGTATAGGCTACTTAATACGCGGAAATATTTTAATATAAAATTCGCAATTGTGTATTTGTGGTTTCTCCTTAATTCCTACTAGGAACAAAATCTTAAAATTTCAATAAAGATTTCAGTACAAATAAATAGAAGTACAATTATACAAAAATGTTTATTCGAACCTTAGCCGTCCGTCATTTCGACGGGGGTAAAATAAGTGATTTATAAACAATAACAGATTCAATAAAAAATATTGCATGGCTACAATCGTCACACTATCAGCCATGTCACGTGATACACGTTAAGTTCCACTGAATCGGCACACGACTCGAAACCTTCCAGCTCCTGCTTAATTTCTCGTAGCATCGCTTTAACGCACCTCTCGCGAGCGATGTGAGCCGTCTAAAAAAGGAGAGCGCGGGGGCAGAGGGAGAGATAGAAAGAGAGAGAGAAAGGGGGGAAAGGTGGAGGGAGAGAAAATCACGAGGAGAAAATGAGTCCCGCGGCAAAAGGCCGCCGACAAAAAAAACGAAATTATTACGAGACGCATTAGTAACCGGGACATAAAAGTGGCATTTTCCCTTGCACTGGTAAGGCCAGGCAGGCAGACATCACAGAGGATGATGGTGAGCTTCGAAAGAGCGAATATCCCGAAAGTCGCATGTGCGCGTGGTACCCGTAGTAACAAGAGAAAGGAGAACAAAAAAATATAGGATGGAAGGGGGCGAGGGGGTGATGCTGGTGGTGGTGGTCGTGGTGGTGGTACGAGAAATAGAAAAATCGCGGACCGTGAAGCAGAAAATGTTTCGCGTACAATCGTTGTCCCTCATTCATTTCCCTCTGGCATACCATTCTATTAATTCAACATTCGATCGTTCAACCGAATTAATTATTTCCTCGAAAATCATTTGAAACCCATGCGGCACGTAAAAGTACCACGCGTAAATTGATATGTCAACAGTGACTGCGTTGTAACAATAATTGACTAATGTTTGTTAACTTCATAATAATTGAGCTACACGCAGCACGATCGTTAATTCTTCTTTGCTAGATTTTACCGCTCTTTACGCCACTCGCGAGTCGCGCGGATTGCCAACAACGTTACCTATCCAATTATTTTCCCTGGCACTTCGTTAAGCTGGTAAAATCATTCTTTCCTCTCTTTAGGCCGGTTAGAATGAAAAAAAACACACACACACAAGAAGAAAACTCGCGTAGAGCCTCGCCCACGCCGATGGTAAGCGTGTGTTCCTAATTAAGCACATGCTACCGCTAATTTACCTTAATAAAAACGATAGAATCTAGTCTGTGATGGTTTCACTCGAGTGTGCACGCGCGAGCATAGTCTACTATGCACAAACACATACACCTACGACTAACCAACACATATCGCAGGATAAGAGTGTTCAACGAATACAAGTACTCGGAAGTATATCGTACGTGGCATTTGCGTAACGGAATTTCAATTAATGATCCGCATACGTCAGACTGCCGTGAGCCATTTCAATGAACGCTTTCAGAGCATACGGCGGAACCAAAGTGACGCCGTCATCCCCTTTTCACTCTTCTTCCCTGTTTTTCTCCTCCCCCACTCCTTACGCGGCAAATCGTCTCCCATGATATTTCCCGATGGATGTTTTCAATCGTACATGCTCACTTACTTTTAACACGCTTATCTACGTCTGTCTCAACTAATTCAACCTCCACCGATAATCTCGCCGACTCAATGAATCGCCAATATTCAACGGGAGTCCCACTCGGGAAAATTCACCGAAATAATGCGCACTCGTTGAACACGTTAATCTCCGACAGACGAAATAAGAGACCTCTGTCTCCGTTGTGTTATCGAACCTCGTTCACCGCGAGTGGATTAAACCGGAACGAAGTTAAGGATGAATCTCTCTTCTCTCCGCCGAGATATTTAAATTCGAGTATGCTTCGTGTTTAACGGAGCCAGTGGTTTAATTGATCCACGAGCCTCCAAACGGATAATCAAATAATGACTAGGTAACTCCGTTGTTTATGCACCTGTTTTATAGTAATATTAAACAATGCGAAATCGATAGTAACATCGTGCCTAGTGAATACAAGGAGCGAGGTAAAAACAAAAGAGAAGGGAACCGTGAAACTTTCCGAAGCGAATATTGCAAACCGTTCATTGTCGGATGTTAAAGATCCTCGAGAGGAGGGTGGAAAGAAAGGATCTTATGAGAGAGAGATACTTTTCGGTTGCGCACTTTTCGAGCCCTGCCAGGGAGTTGCCAAAAGCTTGTTTGTACTTGCGTGCCCTTAAAATCATAGTGTATTGCAAGGAGGAAGGAAGGGCGGAAGGAAAAGGATGGAAAGGGAATGAAAGGGATGATGGGGTGAAGATGAGTCGAAAAAAAGGCAAGTCTCCTCGAGGATGCAAGCGCCGTGACGAATACTCCTCCTGCTACTCTCGTGGGATCTATTCTTCGAAATCCGTCGACTTCGTATCCTGATTCGTCCTTGCGGAACAAGTACAAGCATCGTGAAACTTTCCTGGAGCTTTTACCGCGGTGATCCTGAAAGATCCTGAAGGATCTCGAAGACACCGAGATCGCGACCCGATAAACTTCGTAAAGTAGAATATCAGGGATTTGGTAAGAATTAACAGGGATTAGTTTACGTGAAAGGATTCCAATATTGTCGAGAGTAGAATCATCATCGTTCTAAATTATATCTTAGGGTCTCCTATGGAAAATTCAGGGGATTTTCTAAACGTTGAAGTTTTATGGAGATAAAGGATCTTCTACGTTGGGACAGGGATTTCTATGGTTTATTTCGGCCGGACGACTAAAAATAAAATTTAAAGCTTCTTATGTGTTTTCTTAAGCGGAAGCGCTGATATAAACGCGTACACCACGTGCATCTGCGACACGTTGTTTACGAAACAGGAATGGAGCAATAACCAAAGGATAAAAAAGTGCGTTCGGATGTCTGGAATTATGTATCTTTGACTTTCGTCGAAAAATCGCTAATTATTCAAATATTCCGGTCATTAAAATATACCATTTGCGCATAAATAATTCTCCCAGTATTATACCGATTATATACTATTTGATTATATTATTATTATTATCAAAAATAGCCGTAAAAAATATATTATTTATGCATAAATAATATTTCCAATATGACACCGATGATATATTTCTTTATTTATTTGTTTGTTTATGAGTATCAACCTTTCGATATTATTTGATTATATTACTATGACATAGCATAAATAATATATACATATTATTATCAAAAACCGCTAATTATTAAATTATATTACTCGTAAAAATATATTTTCATGTATAAATAAAGCTTCCAATATTGTGCCGATTATATATATTATTTATGCAAAATCATTAAATCCCAATATTACACCGTGTAAATATTCTATATCTAATAACACAAATCTGTAATTAATATCTATGTGAAGGAACTCTACTAGGAAGAAAATAAAAAATGTTAGAATCTCAATTAAAATATATTGAAATCATCAAGTATAATTCCGTATCAGTGCAGCACGTAATCAGCAATTCGACGTCGAATATCCCAAATAGCCTTCGTGGAACTCCAAGCACATACGTACAATAAGCTCATTAAGCTTCAAAGCGAATCATTTATATGGGTCAATCGACATGAATCTCCCCAACATTCTAAGATGGAATCCGTCAATCAAAGCTCCACGAATAGCATTACTAACGATCAAGCTACTAATGGAATCAGAGTGGTGCACAACGTCCAGAAATCAACCATAATCAAATCAATTCATCTTCTTCCTGTAGCCACTTAGAAATATCAAATTCGTTCCAACAAATTCCTGCAATCCATTCAAATCGATCAATCATTATATCCACTTTTTAACACTCGAACTACCGAACGTTTAATCACTTATGTTTACACATTTATTTACATATAAATTATGGCCAGAGGATTGAAGTTAATTAATGTATTCAATTATTTGCATTATGTATATAAAATCTCAAACAATTCGCTGTGGCATATTCGAATAATTTAACTCAAAATGGCAGACAAGTCATCGTGACCCCCTTGATAGTTCCAGGGTTAATTGTCTTATAAAATCTACGACGGCCATCGCCAATTATAATTCACACCACGAATGACGTAAAACCATTGAAACGTTACTCCACGGAAACCAAGATGATACCACTGAATAAATCACATAATAATCCCCTGAAAACCACGGAAAAGCAACAGACACCGAGAACCAGGTTGGACAATAAAATTCCAGGACAAACAGGCGGTAGATAAGCTCTCGTAAAGAAGTCCCTGCGCGATCCTTTTCCGTGGCAGGCAGTTTGGGCCGACACGATCGAAGGAAGAAAAGGACACGACGTTGCAATCCTCTCGGGCGTAGTGCAACATTGTTGTCACGGATGCTTGCCGGTTATAAAGAGCGGAAGAGAGAATGCGGGGAGAGAGGGGGAGAAAAAGAGAGAGAGGAAGATGTTGGTAGGTGCGATCATTATTTCTCGACTGGTGTAGTAACACTGGGTGAGATGGAGGGATGCTGCCTGGCGAGACAATGCACCTAGCCAAGTTGGTTAAAATATGCAGCCCCCGGCGTGCTTGGATTCGCGCGTTTTATATGCGCGTATCTATATATATAGGAATCACAAACGTATCGCGGAGAGATAGAGAGATGCGTGTCGAGGGAAAGAAGAGAAAAAAGTTAAGGTCGCGCGTTCGTGTGAGCCCCGCTCGAATAAGCGTGCGTGCACATTCCGACGTGTAACACACAGGTGAAAAGAAAGGAAGAGGGGGAGAAAAAATTCCTTCTGGCCGAGAACGACGAGGGCTGAATGAGGGTCGAAGGGAAGAGGAAGAAGGAGGGAAAGATGGGTGATGGGTAGGGGGTGGTGTGGGATGAAAAGAGAGGCAGTGGGAGAGAAAACAAACCCCTTGCTGTCAGCCACCGGGTACAATAGGGGCATCTGCTTAGCAAATTGCGAAAAATAATCACGTTTGCCAAGCAAGACACGTATACAGCTGGAGCACCGACAGAGGAACATCTCGAAAGCTCCCTGTATCCCTGTAACACAATAACTCCTATTCGTAACCCGACAAACACGGGACGAGAAAAAGCCAGCCACTGCTATGGAGATATATAGAGATATAAGGGAATATACACTTGTAAAGTAGAAAAGGGACGAGGGAGAAAAATGAAGCGATATATTCCTCCCCCGGTCTCTGTGTCGTGAAAACAATGTGTTCTGGACGATGCCACGAAGATTGGTACCCGTGTACCTATCCATTGTAATACCGCTTCCCTCGCCTCGATATTCAGATTTCTTTATCCCGACATCTTTTATACGCTGCAGCAGTTTCTCTGATGAATATGTCTTCGTTAAGCATATAGGTTTCACTTCCAGTATACTATAACCGTGGATTTTATTTATGCATATTTATTTATGCATAAATTATGACCGTTGTTTACTCGAATAATTTTAGTAAAAATCGCGAACAAGTTATATTAACTACTTTCATAGTTCCAGTGTTAAATCAGACAATATACATAATAATATATGCATTATAATTGACTTAAATTATTTTATTAAATACCATTATATTAATGCAACTCAGTATATATCTAAATGCTGAAAATATATATTGATACTTGATAGGTTTCCGTCGTCATATTACTTCGGGGTAGTTTGGTGTCGCGGGTCAAATGAGAAGAATAGATCACTGTTTGCCGATAGGATAATAGTCACGGAAGAATTTATCGGCAATATTTGCTATCGCGAACCAACGTGGACCGTGTCGATTAGTATTAATCATCGAGAGGACTGCAAGCTCTACGTCAACACGGAAGCAAGATACATGCGGGAGTTTCTCATGGTAGGACGTGGTGACCACATGTGACCAGTCCTCGGAGTTCTCATGCCGATCGCATATCGAAACATCACGTGCGTGAGAGTCGCGTGACACGCGTGTAACTGCCCTTCTGTCTTTCTCATGAACGCATTCTTACGCATGGCGAACGCTAACATCTATGGATTTAGCAGACGCGATTCACTGGGATTAGGTAATCAAGGAATTTATAAGGGATTACATAATCGAGTGAATTCTACGAGTGCAATTTTGTAATGATTTAAAGACAAATAGCGAGATATGCATGTAAATGGAAGCGAATTTTTAATTGTGATATCGGAACATCATAAGTATATGAAATGTAATGGAATCAAATAAAATTGTATATTTATATTAGTTTATATCCGTAATTATGATATCAGAACACTATAAATACGTGAAATATAATGGAATGAAATAAGATATTATATTCCTACGAGATAACGTAATTAAGCGAATTCTATCACTAGCACAGGATTGCTAATTATTTAATCATTATTATTATAACAATAGAGAAACAATAGAGAATTAAAATATATGTATATCAAGTCGTATTCTATTTTATTCTAATTAAAATAAATAACAAGACGTATTCAATTGTGGTCTTATTACAATAAATATCAAGATTAATTATGATATCACGTCACCGGAAAAATATGAAAGGCAGCGGAACAAAACAAGATACTACAATATATTCACCGCGATGTTCCACGGAGACAAATCTGCGCGATGTAGTTTCCGTTTAGTGTTTGTTTAAATATATAAACGATCCATGTATCACTTCCACAAGGAACGAAAAGGGCAGGCGGACTTTATAAATCTGGAACAAATTAGTTTATCTTTGGCCGATGTTTAGTGCACACTAAAAACCAGCCAGGCCACCCACCTTTCAAAAGCGGCGCTAAAAATACAGCTCGTTTCTCATCGCGACACCCTTCGCGCCCCCCGTTCCCCCATCATTCCTTTAACACACCCTAAATTCTCGCCCTACAATCTCCATCGATGGCTAAACTCTCTAATTACAGTTCAATCACGGTTATTAATAATACATTAATTTCCCTGGAAAATTACATTCGAACGTAAAAAAGATTTAAAACTCTTTATCACCGTACAATGTTATATGATTTTAAACATTTTCATATATTCCTTGATAAAAGGGTAAGTTCTACAATCGTGTATTAATTAATTCTTTACAATAATCCTTCCATTGAATAACCTCGAATAATTCAACGTCGAAATATGATTTCAACGTTTCCTATTAATTTATGTATTATTAATTTTAATTAAAAACGTGAATGGAAGCTTTATCAGGGACGCTTTTATCCGTGTGATTATATTCTGTATATTCTGGGAACAATGAGACTTTATCGATCGCAGAGATATCTTCCTTTCTTAATGAATCTGGAAATATAATCTATTCAAAATATCGAACAATTAATAATAATATTACGATTAAATACTACGCCGTCCAGTCCTCAAAGGAGTACAATAAAATTCGTAATTTAATTAAATATGTAAAGAAAGATTGTACAAATAATTATAGTTTGGTGATACAATGTATTTAAAATATTAAATGAGCCGCTTATTTTAAAAGTGGACCTAAAGCTTAAGCCCATTTTTAAGAAGAAAAAGAAACAAGTTAACGTTTCTAATAATTACACAAAGATACATTGTAACATTTTAAACGTTAACTTGATTTTTTTGAAAAATGGACTAAGCCCCTTTCAAAATAAACGGCTCAAATAATTATAATAATATGACTATAAAAAATATACCATTATAAAAATAAATGTATGAGCGAAGGCACAATAAAAACGCCGAGATTTCCATCAAATATGTCACTCGATTTAATTATTTCTAATTATTCTGGTTTCGCCGTTGAACGCGGATAATATTTCTTTCCGTTAATAATTACGCGCAGTACGATATTTGAAATGGATTGTTAACTGAACCCGGCAACAAATGGTTTTTTTACAAAAGTATCCGACCGACAAACGAACCCCCATGTTTGCCGGGCGTAATGCGTCCGGTTTATATTGACGGAAAGCATACGGCACTAACGACGCGTAAAAGAGCGCAAAGAAATAATTTAGTGGGAGAGAAAAGGAAGATCGCTCGAGTGTACCACTCTGATATTTTTTTCCGGATTTTTTTTTTAACTATGTGCCTCTCGGAGATACGGCGCATTGAATTGTGGCATTTCGAAATGCCGACTATCGAGAACGAGAGCCATGGGCTTGAGCTTCGAAAAAAAACAAAATAAAAGAGAAAGAGGGCTCGCAAGCCTGAGAGGGTCGTCGAATAAACATTTTAATAAGTACCCGACTGCCCGTTATCTATGCCCTATAATAGCGGTAGAAAACAAATAAAATAATACCACTCGAATTCCACCGACTACCGGGAATTTTATTCTACTTCCGGACAAGTGGGAGTTTCCACCCCTTTTTTATCGCTCTTCATTGTCACGATCGGCTTTTCCGTGTTACGGACGGGTAATTATTCAAGCGCTCTATTATCATTTCTAATTTGATTTTTTTAATGAACTCGAAGATATTAAATTACTGCTTTGAAGGCCCAATCTGAATACCTTGAAGGTTTCTTTCCAAGCTAATTAGAGTATGGAATTAAATATATAAACTAATTTCAAAAATTAGAAACTAATATAACATGGTGTCTCACATGCCATAAGCCACCTAATTATTATCTTAATTTATCTGTAATACAGATATTTTTATCAGAAAATATAGTTCTTCTTCTAAAAAACCAGGACGACCAAAACTACCAGAACCCCTTAGACTGTCTAGGAGATATTTTCAAAAAATGTAATCGCGATAACATGGAAACTATTTTATACTTCGAAGAATCAATATCCCGAAACAACATTCTTTCAATTGTCACATCTTTACAGTGTTTCCCAAATCACCCATATTTTGCAGATAGTACCTGATACTGTCGTATAATTATGCTGTAATAATTTAACTCTTTCCTATTATTAAGAATACGATATGATAATAAAGAGTCCATTATTAAAATGAATCTCTTAATCCGGCGATCAATCAAATCTACTTTGCGACTACTTGTCTATATCGGATATCAAAGGTATCCTTTGTCCTTCATCCAGATGTCTCAAAGTATCCACCGGGAACCAATGATCGATGTTGTTTGTCCTCGAAGGAGAACCTCGCCAATTTACGACAGTTTACTCGGTTTATCCCTCCGGTCTGTCGAGTAAAAATCAATCGCATCGAAGACAAAAGTAGTATAGTCAAAACGTTGGAGAACATGGCTTCCATCTAACACGAAGATGAAACCAGGACATATGGCAGGCAAATACGAGCGCCAGAAAAACAAATAGGTGTCTCTCGCGGAGAATGCAACCCCGAAACGATCTCTCGGAGTTCCACCCCCTTTTTAACGACGCGGTCGTCCTACGCGACGACAATGCAGGGGTTAATGAAAGACGTAGGTGCTAGTTATGGATGCCATAACTCAGCTGACAGGGCACCCGAAACACCGTCGAAATCAGCTCGTACACTGCCAACCCCCGTAATACGCTTGTATGACTTCTGACTCACGGCTTGGTGGGGTTCCATGGGGGGGGTCACGGGGTGCGAAAAATAGAAACTAGTGGGGGTGAGTTCGTACAAAAGCATCGCTCGCTTCGCAGCGGAGGAAGAATCGCTAATCGTATATACGTTGCCCATGGGCATTGACTCAAATCATGAAAAATTGTGCCACTCGTACTTTATATGGATTGAAATATCGTTTATATTACTTTCCCAGTCGGTCGTATATTTTTTTGCTATTCGTGTTTATTGTTTTTCCTGATCGCCGTGAAACACGTGAAGTCAATGTTCACGTTTAACTGAAATAACATTCGGCCGAAATAACCAACTGACTCGTAGTGCTTGATTCGAGTCAAACTGTATAATTTATTAAATTTAATAAATACCATTATCTTTAATATAAAAGATGGCGTTTATTTCATCCACTATCATTTGCTGCCTGAAATTTGTTTAAGTCACACACCGTATAGTCTAAATATTGTTTCCTAACAAATTAATGGGTTAAATACTGATATTTTTGTTTGTTTTGTCTTCAAAAATTGGGACGAAATAATGTAGCCGATAGATCGAAGTGAATTAATCAAATCGTGAATCTTACATCAAATATAGTAGTCTTTTTAATTCGCCGTATATTTTGAATAAAAAGTAAATAATTCGTGGTGACCCAGGTGTGCCCGGAACGCATGCTTTTCAAGTTACAAGTTAAATAAATACGAAGCAGCGAAACACGAGTACTAGAGAAAATAATTTATAATAGTCCGAGTAAGATAAAGAGCCTCATACTCTGATACTAAAACAAAGGAGTACCGAGAGATTCTAATTGAATTAATTAACAAGGCACCAAAAATAGGAAGGTTTCTTGGAGTTCCTTTAGACTGGCTTTGTCGTAGCCCGGTGACTCAACCCCTTTAAAGAGTCTCGTTGCAATTCTTGCTAATGAAGACACCACGCGCGTTCCACGGTCTAAACAATAAACAGTAGCACTTAAGTTAACTCAAAGCACGCAACGGGTTCCAACGTCTTCTTCCACAGCCAGGCTTACTTTTACTTCGTCTTGGAAAAAGGAACCTATCCAGCCGGTCTTGTTATTTTCCATAGCGGAACTCGCTAGGAGTCCTGGATCCACCCTGAAAGAGACATCCCTATTTTTCCGTGCCGTTTCCCCTTTATAATACTTCACAGTCTCGCATTTATGGAACACGAACTGTACTCCTTTCTATCCTTTTATCTACGAAACCCTCCCCAGCCTTCTCTTGGCCCTGGCGAACAAGAAAAGCAGCGTCTCTCTTGTTAAACATCTGCCGCGTATACTCTAC
This sequence comes from Nysson spinosus, assembly GCA_910591585.2. Lineage (NCBI taxonomy): Eukaryota > Metazoa > Arthropoda > Insecta > Hymenoptera > Crabronidae > Nysson > Nysson spinosus. The sequence goes on from OU342832.1 coordinate 12,592,435, forward strand.
ATCTTGTTGACCCGACCGGTGCAATTATCTTGTTACGAAAGATACAATTACATTCAAGTTTATCCTACGACTTCATTCCGTACTCCAAGCACGAAACCTGTGACTTTTATTTTTTCCGATGTTTTCATATTATATTTAATTACTTGGGTCGGAATAACGTGTCTCACGCGTGATAGCTGATTCGGGTTAAAAGTGCAACATTAGACAAATATGAATATTCATGTTAATAAATTACGCCATTATGTGGCTGGTATAAAGTCGAAGGGCCCGTATTATGTTTACTTTGCTTTGTTACAAAAATTAACAAAATGGTAAACATTTTATTTGATTATTTTACTGAAGATTTTCCTCGGTTAATTACTGAGAAATTAAATCAACATTTATGGATTGTATATTCTCCCAAATGGGAAAGGCATTTTTAAATCCAATACACTCGATATTATTTAAAAAATGTAGTATACGAAACAGAACTTTATTGCTTTGAGGGAGGGCTTATCCTTTCTCGATATTTCCGAATTTCCATGGGGTACGATAAAACCAAGCGAATGGAAGTTAATTTAGTTGCGAGTTTATCCGATACTTTTTATACTTGCCAATGTGTCGCGGCAGATAAAAAGAATTATTCCCGTATCGGATATCGAACGAATATCGAATCTTCCACGGTCTCTTAATGCTTCCCTGTAGCCACCAGTGCCACCCTTGCATCCCGTTTAATCACGATGTCGCCCATTACTTCGTCGCATTATAGTCCAATCATCGAAGAGTGTACAGTGAACATGCACTGAGTACGTGCGTGCAATGCGAACGTCGAGAATTGCGCGTACGATTATTCGCACGTGTAAGTGCGAATCTCGCATTCGCTGCTGTGTTAATTTTGCGAAATCAGACGCGATTCACTCTAATTCTCTGATTCTCTTCGGTTTCAAAAAAGTATATGTTCCCCTAATATTATCTTAATTATCAGCTTAATATGAAATTTTGGAATATCTCGATTATCTCAATTCCAATAATACCAGATATCTACATAATTATCGAATTATATGATATCGGTCAAAATAATAATCAATTCTTAAATATTGCAATTATAATATGAAATATTTCCATCACCTTAATTCCGGCGATATCAAATATTCAGATAATTGTATGATTATGTGATAGATAAAGCAATAATGATAAGATATCCTTAATGAAAATGAGTAGATAAGTAATATAGAAACTACTTGAAGCTGCTAGATTGCTCAATATCGTGGATAATGTGGTTCTACTAAGAGTGTACTACGAATTAGACACGGTCCAGGAGATTCGGATGCTGGTCGATCGAAATCTGCCGGGCCATCTGGTAACCGTTATTAGCCAGATTCTAGGAGCATCCCGGGGTTAATGATGGAGATTTCATATTTGATTAAACAACAATAAAGGACCTGCATTCATATAGTTTTATACACCGAACAATACCGGGTTCCCTTTTCGTTCGAAACCATCTGGATAGACAGTGCACTCTATTACATCCTTGGCAACGTGTAACACTGTCAACACCATAATTTAAAAATTCAAATACCACTCTTTATAATTTTCCAGGTAACCCCATATTTTTTACGCTGAAAGAAACACCGTTGCAGGCTGCGAATTTAATGTCTCAGTGAATATTTCAATTATTATGGTTGTTAATACTATTATTGTAATTACTTTTACTTCCCTTCATTAGAAGATATAAAATATCGTTGTTATAGAGGTAATATTAATTAACTACATTTTGTTCAAACAGTCTTTTTTCATATTTATTGATACAGCTCTTTGTGATCCATTTATTGGAAAAGTCGAGATTTTTATATAAAAATGTTAGTTATTTATTTTGCTTATATGAGAACAATTGATTACCTATTTTTCTCTTGTTCTACGCTAAAGTGATTCCCTCGTGTATATTAATAGATCAAAATCAAATCAATAATTAAATAATCATTTTACTCGGAATTGTTCGTGTCGATTATCGAAAAAGAATTGTTCCACGTTCGATATATGGAACACGTATGACTAGTACGATTTTCCTCGGTCAGATATTAACTTCGAAATAATCCGCGATAAGTGGGAAATATCTTATCCACGGAGGGCGGTGACTGAAAAGTAATAAAACTGGATTACTGGGCGAATCCTCGAAGCTCTGCTCTTTCAGTGAAATCTCATCCCTTTCAGGGGTGGGAAAATGGATTCCACGGGGCGGGAAGGGGAAGAAGTGAGGGCTGACTCGCTGACTGACTGACTGACTGATGTCGCCCGGTAACCTATACCGATCGCCATTCTATATCTCAACCAAAGTAATAATAAACAGTTTATCTCTTCCCGGAGTCTAAGCGGATTATCAGCAATTCCTCTCCCTTTCCTGTAACTCGAGATATCCGATAGGAAAACCGCGTTCCCCTCCGCGTTATCACCGGATACTGCATACAACTTGTGGATCGCACGATTGGAGGGGTGTTCTTTTATATTAACCTATTTGGCCGACATTTTTCCCCCCTAACACACTTGCGTCGGAGCATTTTCTGCCAAAATTTACTTTGAATATTTGTATATATAATTATGTTGACAAAAATGCTATTAATACCAACATATTACATAAAAAGAACCCTATTTAGGTGTCCGCCTTCGATGTTGTTCGTTTTTACATATCTTGTAATTCTGAAGAAACTAAACGACGCGTATCTTTTTATGCCTGCCGAATTTCATTTTAAAGGGGTGAAACCTCTGATCAAAGATTGGACGTGTAACAAGACTAATTATAATTTTATATAGAACTGTTGAATTCTTTTGAATTTTAGTGGTTGCTTATTAAAAAAATTATCACTTATAAAAACCTTGTTTCTCAGGTTTTTCTAAAAACTGGTCAACGACTGATACATGGTCATTTAATGGTACCTTTACTTTAGTTGTTTGTAGTTATTTCGGCCAAACGAGTTAAATAACAAATCCCGGTGTATCTTGTAGATGGTAATTAACTATCTTAACTATGCGAATGTATTAATGCGAAAGTGAATTAAAACAAACGCAGGGATATCAAGAACCCCTAGACACCTCGTTCTCAGGTCCTCCCTGTCCTTTATCGCGTATCAGCTTCCGACGAATATATGCGTCACGTAGCGACGACACGCACGATTTCTGAATATTCATAAGCGATACCTCGGCACCCTTACGCGACCCTCCACCATCCCCCTTGTCGAATGACAATACCGAATCTATCGTCTCTCCTTTCAATTTGTCCGACTGATCGAAGAATCCACACGCGGAAATTTACAAAGACTTTAAACGTCTCTCTCACTACCTCTTTGAGAAATATGAGAACGAATTTTGAGTTAGGATCAAAGACTGTAATTAAAGGTTTGTGCTTCCTTTGAGTTTGTTCGAATGATTAAAGAATTCGTTTCAGAAATTCAGGTGGTTTGCGGAGGATGTTTCTGTGGGATCTGATACGAGTAATGAGGAACTTTATTCACCATAATTTTTATTATCTTATTGGTATATTTTATGGTACTTTAATAATAATATTTATTCAATTTGTCAGATATAAAGTAATCGAGGGAAGCTCGAATAAATATTATAATAAAGGATTTCAAATAATAGAAATTAGTTATAATACTCAATATTTCAGATAATGAAAATTATATACTTAATATTTTAGATAATAAAAATTGTACGCATAATATTTCAGGTATGAAAATTCTATACTTAATATTTCAAATAATAAAAACTGTACACTTAATATTCCAGATAATAAAAATTGTACGCTTAATATTTCAGATAACAACAATCATAAACTTACAATTTCAAATAAAACAAACTCTATACATAATATTCCAGATGATAAAAATTGTACGCATAATATTTCAAGTAAAAAGATTCTATACTTAATATTTCAAATAATAAAAATTATATGTATAATACTTCACGTAATAAAAATGATATACAGAATATTTCGGATAATAAGAATTATAAACACAATATGTCAAAGCAAATTTAGTCGAAGGGAAGAACTTAAACAATCCCGGTTGCAGATTAGCTCCGAAGAAGTTGGACGGTGTCGCAATTACCAGTGAAAGAGTAAAAAACGAGGGATCCTAGGGGGATCGGGTAACGGAAACACGAAGGGTGAAGTTGGCCGGGTGGAAACTCGCGATTAAAATCCCAACGGTAACATTAGCATGGTTCAACGGGGCGAAGGACGAGGGTGGTGTACCGGTCGGTGGACTCATGTGTTCGAACGTCGGCCGCGTTTAAACCACGATCTGCATTTAAATTGGTCTCCATGCCGATTCTCGCTTATATATGCTTTCGACTATGTTTTCCTATACCGAGTATCCGGACCACCCTGTTGTCCTTTCATCCCCTTCGCGGGAACCCTTAAGCCTTCCATTACCTTCGATTCTACCTCCATTTCCTTCGGCTTAATTAAATCATGAATTTCCCAACGAGACGCGTGTCGAAACATCGCATTTATTTCCAACCTTATTTCCGACCGATTTCGAGTACTCGCGATATATCGATTAATTGCAATAAAAATGATCAATGTAAAATATTATTCTCTTTAAGATTTAATATAATTTTTTAAGGGTTTAATGGCAGTATAAATATTTAAGACGAGCGAATTAGGCGAACTATTCCATTCAGGAAACATAACGTATCGTGGTAAGTGATTAATTGTAACACTCGACGACCGTAATAACGGCGTACGTGAAACCCGAATATGTTGAAATAGACAAAAAAATATTAAAACCACGAGGTTTCGAATGTCAACCCGCGAATTTAGCTCGCAAAAATTCTGTGCGTCCTGGTATCGTAGGAAGAAATGGATGGTTGCCTGTGAATACACTAACCACTATTACCCCTATTTACACAAAAGGGCCCTCTATTTCTCGATGAAACTTTTTTCCGCATGAAAAACCATGCTTCAGTTTCAGCCCCCTATTTCCGAGTATTAAAAAGCCCCGAGAAGAGCTAATTCATCGGGGAAAGAGCGAATTAAGAAATATAAGCCAACGTTAATAACGCGATCCAGAAACGACAACTCTCCTGACCTACATTCGCGATTCTATAAAAAAAGCAGAAGGATGATAAACACAACTTCCGAATAAAAACATCCTGTCCTTTGAAGCGCAACAAAACCGTTTCCTTTCGAGTTGTCTGCGCGACTGAATCGTTCCATTTCCTCCACTTCTTCCTGATATTAACTCGATGTATAATAAACAAAAACCAGGCTTACTTTAAGTCTCGCACAAACATCGTAAAGCTCGAAGCAATTAAATGTGGTTGAAGAACGTCCTATTAAAGAATGCTATGCAAAACGGAAATATAATCATTTAATACTTAATAAAGAAGCCTTTTCAGAAGCATCCATAATCTCGCCTTTTCGGAAGCAACAATAATCTCGCCTTTTAGGAAGAAATCATGACCAACAACATATTTCAGACATATTTTATATTCATAGCAATATTAACTCCAGCAAGATATTTAAATCCTATTTAGTTTTCGAAATAATTAGCGCCACACGATCCGACAACTCGACCTATTGAGAACACTATCGAACTCACGAAGAGGCATTTGGTCGGATATCAGACGTCGTGGCGGAAGTGAAAGGGTGTAGGGAAGCGAAGAAGGTGACGAGAACTTAAGCCCTACGCTGGTAACCAGGGTCGCGGCTGAAGGGAAAGGGGTTTCATGATTACGGAGATCAAAGCAAGCAATCACTAGACAACGGAGAGAAGACTGGCGAAAATGTAGGGAGGGTTGAAACGGTACGGGGGATGGTTCTAGAATCCGTGACACCGTCTCACGTGCTTTTCCAGCATGCGCCTACGCACCTGCCAGACAATTCAGATCCTCCTCGAGTCGCTCGGTCGCTAAACATTAAACTCACCTAGTTGCTGGAATACCGTGCCACCGTCACCTCTTCGTCCTCAGCGTCGTCAGGGCTACTACACCGTTGTTGTATGTTGATGATAAGGGCAAGGATGACGTGGATGACGAGAGGAGGACGAAGATGACAAGGATGACGATGGAAACGACTACAACGATGACGTCGCTTGGTCTGTCATCCTCAACGTAGGTACGTGTGCTTACACCGCGACTCCCTTCGACGCAATTCAAGTACACCCTTGAGACGCTACGTAACTGCTACGAGAGTTCTTATACGTCTCACTCTCTTTTTCCATCGTCCCTTACTCTCTTTCTCACAATTTCCTTCCTTTTTTTTCCTTTTCGTCTACCGCGTACTCATCTTTCAACTGTGCTCCACTTTCTACTCTTTTCCGGCATGCACGGCTTAACGTTTTAGGCGAATGCCGTCGAGGTAAGCGACGTAGAGGTACGTGTACGCGACGGTGCCAACGACGAGTCATTCCTTGAATCGTAATAATCGTAGAATATGAGACATGCTGTTATGTATGGATGGAAGTGAATTTACGGACTGCCGATGTTCTTTCGTAAGAAAAGAATGTTTTATGCTTTTCACGCGAGGCGTGAACACGTGAATGGAGAATTTTCTGTAGGTGGTATTATATGTACACACGTGTTTATATACGTGTGTATATATATATTATGCGCGTCTGATACTTAAGTAAAAAAAAGGGACTCGTTATTAAGCTGAATAAAATAGCCTCGTGGAACGAGAGTGGTGTGAGTACTGTAATGTATCACGTTTAACTTTCGCGACATTTTAATTGGCCAAAAGTAGAGAGGTAAAAGATCTTTCCGCTTTGCGTGGGACGGCGTATTTCTATCGTTAAAGGACTGGGCTTCCATGAATTCATTAAGTATTTCGCAAACCTACAATATTTGATCAAAGCCAAAAAGGTAAGGACCTTCGTGGATTTTCTTGCGGGAATGGGAAAAGATATTCACTAAGAAGAGAAGGAAAGTGTAGGGAAGAGAAGAGCAACATGGCTAAGAAAAGACGAAGGAAATCAACGTCGAGGGACAAAGAGGGAGGGAAGACCAGTGAAAAGAGTAGACGCGAAAAGGAAATATATAACGAAAGGGAAATGAATAAGAGAAAGAGAAGATACGAAGTCTCGTTTGACTTCTCGTAGGCGGAAAACTTGAAACATAACGAATATAAACAGCGTAAGATAAATTCCAAGAATGCTTCGTGGAAAGTCCCGTTCGCTCACTGGGAATCGTCTGGTAACCCTGTAGTTCGACGATCCAAGTAACTTTTTAATATTAAATTCCAAGGTTATACCACACTTCTTCTGATTTCCCCAGACGTCATTCGATCTCCGAGTGAAAAACAGGAGGAAATCATTTCGTAACCGACGCTGAAAAAGGATTGCTACGTGCGGGGATTTAAAAAAAAAACCCACGGAAACGGCGGAAGTGATCCTCCACTTTCCCGCTTGAATAAATCTATGGATTTACATCTTCCCTCACTGCAAATAGAAACTTCATCAGCTTCATGAAGAACTTCAGTAAACCTCCCCATCTTTTATTAACTTCATTCTACACGATTATTACAAATGCCAATTATTCAACCCCGCCACTGCATCCAACATCAACATCAACTTCGCCTCAAATATGAAACCTCAAACGATTAATATTTATAAATACTTTCAGTAATCCCAAAAAAACTACATTCCAGACACAAACGAATATAAATCCACTCAACCGTATCTCCTGTCTATCATTAACTTCCTATCAAACATTGATTACAAACACTAAACATTGGACCTCTCGACTTCATCCAACACGAATATCAAGATCATCACGAATATAAAACTTAGTATTCATAAACGTTTTCATTAATTCCAAAAAGCCGAATACAGTCACAAACGAACGATAAATGTCCTCAAATATCATGTCATACATTCTCGATGTTAAAGGACCTCTTTGATTCCGTGCGTTATGAAAGGATCAGGGAACAGAGGTCGAGTATCTTCGCGAAATAACCTAAAGTAGGATACTGTAGATTAAAAGGTGATTCTTGTGCTGTCAAGTGTAAGACATGTCTACAGGAATTAGTGTTTGATCAAGGTATGTATAACGTTCCTTGAGCACACGAGTCTGACATACGTATGCTTTATCTACTGGTCCATGCATGTGCACTGTGCACATGTTCGCACTGATACAGAGTAACATGGTACCTACGCATAGAGATTTATAAACGCGCGAAACACGACGTGGCATTAACTCATGCCTCGTTAAATCGTGCTGGTAGCCGGGCTCTGGTTGGAAAGGTGGAAGGAAGGGGAACAGCATGGTAAGGAAGCACGTGAGTGCAGAAGGGAGGCAGGATCCACACTCGTATTTGTATTTTAAGGGGGATAAAGCGGGAGTCGATCGTTTCCACAAATGATACGAATACACGTATCTCGTCGTTACGATAAAACGGGAATAACGAGGAGACCGGGGTGCGCCGATTATTTATTAGGGGTGTATACACCATTCGTGTCTTCATAGAGGAACGATTTCACGTGTTTTACGAGTGTCCCGTTACCGGTGGTGACTGTATTCAAATCTAAGGTGCAACACGACCTTACCAGCATCATTACGATTAAGTATCGTCAACTCGATAGTCGCAGCAACTACAAAGTTCACTTTATTGCTACTAAAATCGTGCAATATCCTCGTGTCTTTCCACGGCTTCTTACGGACCAATAAATTCTTTGATATCGTACTGTCGCGTGCGAGACGATATACTCCCGTTTTATGCTCGAATCGTACGTAACTGCTCTTAAATTTACAACTTTCGATTGTTAAGTATGATTTTTTTTATCCGTCCCGGTAACTGGTCACCTGGAATGGTATGCGACTACTGATAAAATATTGATATTATAACCTGATAATATTATAAGCTTTTACTAAATATTCGTGCGTGTTTTATGGTAGAAATGACCGGAATCATTGAAAGGGTGAAGAGTACTTGCGATTGAATATCTGGCCGATGACTACCGCTTTAAGGGTGGCAGTACCGGTGATCCTGATGATCTCGATTATAGTCGAGACTACGACCCTTGAGAATTTCTTTGACGAGTAGATGAATATGTAATATCGATGACTGCCATTGCGTAGGATATGGGGTGGTAGAAGTGTACCCCGTTCACTTGTTCCGTCGATGACGACTTCGACGTATCGCCGCATAAATATGCACCGTTACCGTCACCATCGTATTCCCGACGCGCGACGAGAACGTCCCGCATGCTCCATATGTCCAATCGCCGAACGTGATCGAATTTCAAAATTTCATCGAAATGTTTTCGACCCATAGAAAACGCGCGGTGAATGAATCACGAGGAATAAGCGGGGGAGGGAACGTGGTGTCGATAAATCACGATTGCTGATATTTCATACGTCCTCCCGTGATCGCACTATTTTCTGACAACCGTGGACCTTTTAATCGTGTTAACGTCGCACGTTTATTTCAACCTAATTCCTGGAAGGCATTCAGCCACTCGCCGGCAGCATCCGCTCTGATTTTCTCTCGATCGAGTCACGTAAAGGAACTCGTTAAGGCGTCTATCAAAGAAGGAGAAAAAAATGAGGAAAACGACGACGATGTCGACGGGAATGAGGACTACGACGACTCTACTAATTGAGCGAGACGGAAACGGTTGAAAAAAGGAAAACTTCACGGTAAAGGTGTTGCTCGCGAATCGTTAAGCTGCATTTAAGTCGTCGAGTTGTCTCGACTGGTAGCCAACCCCACGGCTAATTGTTATTCGCGAAACATTCACCGGTATTGTCCAATCGGAGACTCCGAATAATAATACATCGAAAGACGTTTCGTTTTCATGGTGTTATAAAGATGATTTAATTTATAGGTACTAGACAAGAACGAGTCAAGGGCTATGGAAGCGTACAGGTAGAAGGGTACTCACGAATGGAATTACGCCCCATTGATTTGCCATATATAACGCGCCAGAAATAAATGTCCGGTTGGACCACCCGTAAGTACCACGCTGCACGTATCGCAGACAGCTATACGCCCCTTTAATTTATTTATGCATCAACCACGACAATTCAAAGCATTCCTGTCCCCCGTAAAGCGGCTTAGATGCTTGAACTATCTTAACCATCACTCAATACATTTGAAGGTTTACGTTCTAACAACAGTATTCACAAGATAAATGTAAAAGTACGGTATTTCATATTTTTATAAAAACCCTTGCTGTATTATTTCAAAGAAGAGAGGACAGAGTAACCAGGCCCACTAAAAACGACAAAAGTTCATCGTCCTGAAAGCCGAAAATCCTGGACACAGAGAATGTCCGCAAGGTGTACTACAAAGGATTTACACCGTCGTCTCCATTTCTCGTTGTCACATGTAGACCCATAATAATCTCCTTAGTGTCTGCGACTATTCTGTACTTTATAAGCTCTGCTTGAACCTCGCCATTGTATGATGTAATAATAATCATTAGAAGTCCCTCTAATATTTCTCGGAAGTAGTAAAACATCTTCTCTGTGGTGGTTCGGTAGCATGGATGGGGGTCCCATAGGGTCGAGTGGTACTTCGGATCATCGAATTGCTTAGGGTACCGATATCAGGCCCCAATTACATCACACGCATGTCCAGCCATGTGCACTAACGTACGTTCACTTAGAAGTGGCAAGCATAATCACCCGGTACAAAGCCATTAGAGAATTGATGCACATGCATGGTACGTGTAAGACGAGCGGGAGTGGAGGAGAGAGAAAGAGAGAGTTATATGGGTTCATACGGGAAAGAGAGAGCAAGGGACTCGTCTCTGGCGCCATATGGCTGCTGGGTTCCTTTATCCGCGAAGCTATGGGGTACCAACACGAGTACCTGTGTACCGACACACGCTGGTATTCAATGTTCATGTGCTTTCGAGACCTTTAACAGGGTACCATCACGGGGGTACCGGAACACCGGGGAATCCATAACCGCAGAGCCTCGTGAATGCAAGGATTACCCATTGTTAGCCGTGTACACGCTTTACCTAACGTATCCTCGCGTATCAATGCACGTGACTAATTAGATAAGAAGTTTTGCTCGAGGTAATCGTTCTTCCTCAATTTAGCGTTTATTTTAATCATTTTTCGTCTCATTTTCGAAGTGTGTCTTTAGAAGTAGAAATTATTAATTGGTAAAAGAAGTTACTGATTGGAAGGAAAAATGAACGTGTTGAACCACATGGCGGTCTAAAACTCGAATCAAATATATCGCTAATATTCGTAAAACTTTTCATATTTTTAACGTTACGATGACGAATGTTCATATTCGCGTTGTTGGAACTCACGTTACACGGGAATTTACTGTATACTCGAACCAGTTGTGCTGTCGTGTTACGAACGATAATAAATGTAGGGAAAAAAATAGGAAAAAGATATCGAAGAAGTTCAAGCTCCTGAATGAAAGCTGATGGAATAGGTACTTAAGCTTTTGCGGCCTTAGGCAAAGCCGTCAACAGCTGGTCTGTGCAAACACCTCGCCATGGGGATAGTTTTAGTCCCTTTATACTCACACAGAAGGGCTGTTTTACTCTTCTTTATACACTCATTGCAACTTAGCCTACGACGTATAATAAAAGCCTACCCATAGCACATCAGAAGAACATCCATTAATTTGCCATCGATAATATTTCCAACAATAAATTATTCATGAAAATCTATTCATTATTTTCCTCAACATAAGCTGAGTCAAAGTAAATAAACATCATTTCGATATCCATAGATTTACGATGCCAACAGATAGGAACGAAATCCTAATTAAATTCCACAAAGGAAACGTAGGTACACGATCTTCGTTACATCGCGTACTCTTCACACGCTTTCGTAACGGTACACTTGCTCACTCTCTTTCCCTCTTTTACACGGTTCCACGTGTAACCAGATATTCTAGTAGAATCTACCACGCCTTGTAATAAATCCTAAAGCGACAACAACTTTTTCGCGTTATTCGTGTTGCACTCTGTAAAAGTAACTGTGAGAGTTAACGCTAGAACCACCAATGGAGTCAAAATGACTTGGCTGCCATTTTTAGTTAAATTATTCGAATATACCACGGTGCATTGTCTGAGATCTGATATATTTTTGTTTTATATACATAAAGCAAATAATTGATTCCATTAATGAACTTAAATCCTTCGGCGTTAATTTATATATAAATAAATGTTTAAGCATAATTGAGTATGTATTCGGTAGTTCTAGTGTTAAGGATACCATCTTCGTTCAACCCTCTCCTCGTACTCGTGTTTCATTGGATGAATTACTTATGAGAATGTACATCGCGTTTCAGGTAATATGGCGGACTACGTAAGCTCGATGTTCCAGGTACAAGTAATCCAACTGGGAGGCGATAAGAAAGGAAGAGTGATTCGTTGAATTTTAGATCTTCCTCGCTGGAGAAAGAAACGGAAATCGCACGTCTGGGGATGGTTCACTTTATTATTCAACATCTACGATGCTTCTTTCCACTTCCCCCACCCTCCATATTCTTACTCCTTCTATTCTTTCTCTCTCGAGGAAGAAGGAGATAAGTGAAGAAAAGGAAGCCCAAGGGAGAAAAAGAAAGGAAAGTGTCTAACGAAAACAATAAAGACCGATTTTTCCAAGTCGGTGACTCTAAGTTCTCATTCGGTTCCATTCACCTTATTGCCCTCAGCTTTTAATCGTCACCTCTACTTCGAAACTTTCAAGTCACGTGAAAAATACCTGCCACCAAGTAATTATTAAATATTCCCGTTACGAAACTCAATTTGAAAGTAACTTTTCAGGCGGCAGGAATTGGGATCAAAACTATGCGAGTTATGCGCCAACAAAGTAAACAAAGTTGAATTACCATGGAATTTATGATCAAAGCGTGATCAAAGTTACGCGGAAATATGATCGGAGCTGGATGAAATATTTCCAAGAAAAATATCGTGGGGGGGTTAAGGGAATAACCGGATGATTCCGGAAAAGACAGGTCGCAATTGATATTCTTGTTCCAGGAAACAAAGGGTTGTCAGAAGTAAAGAAAAAGGGGTGGTTTAACTGATGAAAGTGGCGATTTCCCTATGGCGGTATTGAATCGTATCGGAATTGAAAATGCTGAAATTCTCGTTCTTCGAGTGTCTTCCTCTTCCTTTTCCTTTTCGTTATACCTTTCCTATTTCGAAGGGGGTCCCCTGGGATTCGACGGTGAACACGTTCCATGGAGAACTATGGTGGAAAATCGAAGTGAGCAAAGAGACGACTCGCGATTCCTTTATTCGCAGCTGGTAGTGCAAGAATGTAATCATCCTGCTTAATGGTGCCCCGGGGTCAAAAACAGTGGTTCGCATTGTCAAATTTCATCCCCCGAAATCGTCTCCCAGACGGATTATTATATTCGTGGAAAATCACTTTTTACCTCTTTCACTGTGAATTTCAGCATTTCAGATTGGAAACATTCATTTTCTATGTTAATTATATTGGTGCTCCGAAGAATTCTATTAAGAATTCTAATTAAAATGGTCTGATGGGAAGTCTAAATTGAAGTACCAATTTTAATTTTATTTTTGCTTTTAATGTTGATTTCAATTTTAATTTTGATTTTAATTTTAATAATTAAAATCCGGTGTAAGGGTATCCCGTAATTTAATTAATACAAAAACCTCGTCGAAATCACAAGCTCATTCCATTAAAATACCGCATATTTAACCTTATTTGATGCATCGCTGTAATATGAATATTATTAAGACTCATAATAATATTAATTATACATATTACACAGTGTCCCGTAAGAAACAAGCCACCCAATTATCTCCCTTAATCGCGATAATATGGAAAATACTTAAAACATACAAACGGTTTCTAACAAGCAATATCCCGAAAGAGAATTTTTGCCTTAATTATTGTTATCAGAAATTTCTAGATCACTCGTATTCTGATACAAATATCGTTGTACAATTTGGTGGCCTATTTTACATGGGATACCCAATACATCCGCGTAATAAAATAATTAACGTAATTATTATTAATCACTTCCCATAAAAAATGGGGAAATATGTCCATGACATTACAGCTCCTTAATTCATTTAAGTACGTAAGATTAAAAGAATGAGTAAAGAGAGTGCGTGGTGCGTTTCTCAAAGGATGCAACGGTTGTTGCACAGGAAATCGTTTCTATTTGAACCGGTAGGAAATAGAATCTAATTAAATGAAGTAGCGTAACAGCTTAGACTTTCTAGCCCAGAAGTTACCGGTGTAATAAATGCACTTGAAGGAGCTGTCTTTAAGGAACTTTGAAGTTCGCGGTACTGAAAATAATTTAGCCAGATGCAGTTGCTTTGAACTGTTTACGGGTGCCGCATAAATGCCTGGTAATAGGTTTTCAAGATTTTTTCAGGGGTGCTTCCGGAGAGGGAAACCGTGGAAACCATAACCGCAATCGTTTAAGACGCGCCATTTTTTACTTCACTCCACGAATTTGATACCAGTGAAACAAATTATTGCTCGCTATATTCATTATATATTATTACCTTGATATCTTGCTGGTACCTTAAACATCATATCTTAGATTGTTATTTAATTAGTGGATCAAATAATTACCAATGAATCGTTCGAATAAATCATCGCAATAATAACTCGAAATATTGCTGCGTCAGAAATAAAATATCAGGAAGATTCCAAGCTGAAACATTTCAAGTTACGAGTAACACCGTAAATGAGAAAAAGAGAGGATCGTCACTCGATCTCGGTGAATTCCATTAATTGCGAGTTAAAACGAGATAGCATTCGTTTCATGTCGGTTGAAAGGAGCGGGATTTAAGCAGGATAATTGTCGAAGTTTCTTTAGGTACGTCAGAGGGATCACTCATAAAGACGTACTTAAACGTTGGTCTCTGGGAAATACATTGGACTAATCGGCTAATAAATAGCCGTCAAATTAGCTGTAATTGGCTCTGGATGTAAACAGAGCGCGAGTGTACGGACGTAGCCCATTAGCATCCCGTAGGATCCATTAGCTACTCTCCTACTCTCTCCCTGTCTCTCTTCATCTCGTCGAGCACGCGACATTCTCGTCAGCTTAAATCCTTTCTCGCTTTGTCTCGCATACTCGTTTTCCCTCATCGATTCATGGTTCTCTCACCCCGTTCATCCCTTCGTTCCCTCCCTACCCCCCCCAACCTCTCCTCTCCCCTCTGATTCGTTTGTGATCACAGGACAAAGTGTACAGACGAAGTCGTTGAAACGCACAAATCGCCGGGAGACGAAAGGCGACCGTGTATTAACGAACAGAAAGAGGAGAAGAGTTATCGATTAAGTAGAATTCCGAAGGAGCGTGGGTGGACGGAGGAAAGGAGATCCTTTGAATCACCTGAAATCCACGGAGAAGTGTTTGATCTTGTGAGAGAACGATTCGTTAGTTAGAAAGTAATGCCCACGTATAGAGAGACAAAAAGAGATCACTGGAAGAGAATGGGAGTCAGATGGAGCACGATAAAGGTCCTGTGCTTAACGGTGTAAACGAAGAGAAAAAAGAAACCAGGAGAAAGGGAGAAAAGCAAACCGGTGTTTTAAGGGTGGAAGAGTATCTCACTTGTTGCTAGAAAACTAGGATGATCCAGTAGACACATGGGAAATCCTCTTCCTTTGTAAGCTACGGAACTCTTATGACTTTCGTCCGAATCGTCGTTTTTTTCCGAGAAATCACTCCTCGAACGTCTCCGTCATAAGATAAATTGAAATATATAAATTAAAGTTACGATATACGTGTCATAACAATTATCGTTGGATTAATCGCTCTTGTTTGATTTTATTTCTCGGTTCGATCCAATGGACATATTTATTAACCACTCTTATCATTATTTAATTAATCCTCTTGTAATCTAATAATAAGCTGTGGAGATCCCAACTTTCGTCCGAAACATCGTTTTTCTTCCTGAAAATCACTCCTCGAGCTTTTCCAGCGCAAGATAAATTGAAGTATACAAATAAAAGTTATGACATGCAAATCGCGAAAAATATCGTTGGATATAAATCCATATGCCGTACACGTATCGCTTGATTTCAATTAACAGCTCTTATTTTATTTTATTTTATTTTATTTCATTTCTCGGTGGATTTCAGGGGAACCACAGTTTTATTCATTCACTGATAACAACGAAAAGAGTTCGGTTATGTTTCACGTGAGCCACGAGCCACCCCCGAAAATTCATGCCGGCGTTCGTGCTATATTTTCATTCCTGACTCCCCAGGCGTTTCCGCGTTTGAGTGTGTTTCGCATGACTCGCGTTTGCATCGGCTTTGCAAGTAATAACACATACAAAGAGATGTACTCGCGCAGAGAAATACAGGCGAAACACCAGGAGGCTGTCCGCGGTCCATTAAAAACGTGTCGGTTTTATTTGTCCAAACCCACCCGGCCAGCTGACACACACACACACACGGGGGGGGGGGGGGGTGTCGTCTCTTTGAAAGAGAACCGAAATGTTCCTCGTAGCTTGCCTCGTTACGAGAACGATTCCATACCGATCGCTCCTCGACGATCGCGTCCTGACTGAAACCTTTCCCCGGGGACCCAACATGTGTACATACATCTTCTACGGTAAAGTAAAAAATAATAAAGAAAACCCCGTATTCTATTTGCTCAGGAACGGCGATAAATACACCGTGTAGGAATAACTTGGAAATGTGTAAATATTAATATGAACAAATTTCTACGAACCACTCTGATCATCGATTATTATGCGGGATTATTTAAATATATCGTATCGCACATATTCTGCGGTGCAATAATATTCTGCTGAGATAATATACGCCGTATAATAATTTGTTCCCGGCAATAGTGCTATACAGGGTATTCCGCGTTGCCTATTTCGTGTTGCTAGTATTTCAATAAATCATTCCCAATTTTACGAAGAAAGCTATATCTTTATTTATGACGTTTTTCATGTCGATTATCGTGGAAATTATATACGGCATAAAACGAGACTCGACTGTACTCGATTATGAATTATGAACGTGGTTTAACAAATGAATAATCTAACTTAAATAGTTTCACGCTGCAACACTTCGATTAAATAAAAATATGTAATCAAACGTATCGAATATTATTTCCGAATGATTTTATGACATAAAGTTGGCTAATTAAATTAGCGTTGCATGAGGAGCGTAGAAAACGAGGAGCATTAAGTTACAGAGAGAATAACTGATCCCGTAAGGGACACGGGAAGCGAGTTGGAAATTGGTAGTGGCATTAAGGGGATTCATGCGTTAAGCTACAGGTGCGCATCGACCGGGATGTAGGTTTTCCAACTAACCAGGTAGGTTTATGTACAACGAAACACACAGCGACGACTAGGTCACAGGTAAACCGAATAACTGGGAGTCAATATTTAGCTGGCCATTAAACGAATGAGCCATCGAAAGCGCAGTGAAACGACTGTCGGAGAGAAAAAAAAAGCAAATCTGACCCACGTAGTTCAAACACCTCCACCACATTTAAAGATCAGGTTTCTCCTTTCGGAAGATCTTTAAAACGTTCGACTTACTTCGAAATTTGTTATAAAACAAAAGACATGATTTGTTTCCAGGTACACTTTTGAACTTTAATCATGATTTTAATTCTTGCATTATTAATGTGAGTCTTTTATTTTGAAATGACATAGATCACTTTTCCAGAGAATATGACCGAGAAATAATTTATTCTCAATATCTAGAGAAATCCTTGATATTTATTTTAAAACAAGGATCACATAAAAGTGGTATATTTAAAAATTCCATGAAAAATTCTGGCGATTTAATTTTGCAGGAAAGAATGTTTTTATTCTGGTAACAAGATGGAAGTTATACAAATCATGGAAGAATATCGTTGTTAACGGGATAAAATTCATTAATTACATTTGTTTCAAAAACTCTCTTTTTGTATTTATTGTTGTACCCTTTGTTATCTATCTATTGGAAAAGCCGTGATTTTGACATGCAAACGTTAGTTAATGAATTTTATCTCTACAGAAATGATATGAAAGTGGAGAAGAAATATTCCGTTTAAATCTCTTCGATCGGACAGTTTTAGTAAGTCGACGGAAACGGTGAATGGTGAGTTATCCGAATAATTTACTCTCTAAAACCCGCCGATTCGTACGGAAAGGCTGGTGATTCCGCGCGTGCCAAGCCATATGCCGCGGTTAAAGTACCTATAAATAAAATCACGTCCCTCTCGAAATCGTAGGTGGCGAGGGGTTCCAATCCTCCTCCTGTAACTCCCGGTTTGTTTGGATTTACTCAGGATTTCCTGCACGTGAAACCGGGACCTCGTCGCGACCCGGTTTGCGTCGCCGAAAGAATTTATTTCCATTCGTAGTTCGTGCAACACGTTCGTACATCGCTTTCGACAAATTCACTAGCCACCCTGAGTCCACCGGGTTCCCCGGAAACCACGGAAAACTTGAAACCAGGATGCGTCACGTGCGCCACGTGAACCAATTTAAATTCACCGTCCGGTGTTAGGGTACAGGAAGAGGAGGCTTCCCCTGAATATTAGAATTATTTTATTTTGTTGCATCATATAGGAAGATTATGTAATATGAGGTAAAATGTCGATGGAATCCAGTTCGTGAATTAATTTCCGGTGAATATTAGAATTATTGCATTTTTTGCATGATAAGGGAAATTATGTAATACGAGGCAAATTGTTAATGGAATCCAGTTCATAAATTAATTCGTGATACGATGTAATAATTTTAATATGCAACTGCATAAATTTATATGTACTGTATAAAATTTCGTTTCATATTATTTTATGTTATATTATATGATCATCAATTTAATTGTGTCATTTAAGACAAAAGTATGTTGATCAGACTTTGTTAATTTAGTTGACAAGCATTAATTAAAGAATAAACTGCAATTCTTCCCCACTGATTCAATTATATTATATTATATTAAATATTCCGTCTCCTCGTCTCGTTAAAAATTCCAAGAAAAATTGATGCAGCGCTTTGAGACAAGGAGAAATTTCCTTATTAAATAGTTCAGGTTCTTCGTCCTGTTACGTGTCGCGAGTAAAATTCGCGCGATATTAATGACGCGGGATGAATTTTCGTTATCAAGGTGTGTCGCGCGTCAACGGAAAGGAGGAAGAATGTCACTCGATTCTCGAACTATTTCCACGTCCTGAGGTGTAAGAGATCCTTACGCCAGTTGAATAATTCAGGAGAATGCTTTCAAGTATAAGGGAGAACAGGGCGGGATTAGATCCTTCGAAACACGTAATGGCGGGCGGTAACCCTTGTCAATAATCGCGTGGAATGCTTTTAGTTTTAACCTCCGTTCGCCTAAGACTTTAGGTAGCCAAGGTCCTTTGCGACAGCACTAATGGCCACCTCAGAAGGATTTTCATCCAATTCTACCGTCGTCGACGTTGATTGACAGTTTTTTCACCTTTCTGACCTTCCGACATTTGAAAGCATAGATGTCCTACGACACTTTTCCGGGGCGAGCCTTTTAATTCATTAATCTCTAGTTATGAAACATGGGAAAGACTTCGGTCCGAATAAATAATATTTAAAGTCTGATTATGCAAATAATTAGATGATTACACTTTGTGCAATATTCTTTATAATATAACAAAAAATATTGTCGCCAATTTTGTTCCTAAATGGTTCTAATCGATGGTAAATGATGTATAAACATATTCTAGGACGATTTCTGGTCGAAAGAAGCGGTTAAAAAATTTTTATTGGTCAAAAATGGGTCGAATCCAACTCGAAAAAATGTGAAGGGGTATACCTTCAAAAATTCTCAAAAAATGAAAGTCGCCAAAATCGGTTCTAAACGACCCAAATCGACGGTGAATGATGTATAAACATATTCTAGGACGATTTCTGGTCGAAAGAAGCGGTTAAAAAATTTTTATTGGTCAAAAATGGGTCGAATCCAACTCGAAAAAATGTGCAGGGGTATACCTTCACAAATTCTCAAAAAATGAAAGTCGCCAAAATCACTTCTAAATGACCAAAATCGATGGTAAATGATGTATAAACGTATTCTAGGACGATTTCTGGTCGAAAGAAGCGGTTAAAAAATTTTTATTGGTCAAAAATGGGTCGAATCCAAGTCGAAAAAATGTGAAGGGGTATACCTTCAAAAGTTGTCAAAAAATCAAAGTCGCCAAAATCGGTTCTAAACGACCCAAATCGACGGTGAATGATGTATAAACATATTCTAGGACGATTTCTGGTCGAAAGAAGCGGTTAAAAAATTTTTATTGGTCAAAAATGGGTCGAATCCAAGTCGAAAAAATGTGAAGGGGTACACCTTCAAAAATTCCCAAAAATTGAAAGTCGCCAAAATCGCTTCTAAACGACCCAAATCGATGCTAGATGATGTATAAACATATTCTAGGACGATTTTGGGTCGGAAGAAGCGGTTAAAAAATTTTTATATGTCAAAAATGGGTCGAATCCAAGTCGAAAAAATGTGAAGGGGTATACCTTCAAAAATTGTCAAAAAATGAAAGTCGTCAATTTTGCTCCTAAATGGCCCAAATCGATGGTAGATGATGTATAAACATATTCTAGGAGGATTTCTGGTCGAAAGAAGCGGTTAAAAAATTTTTATTAGTCAAAAATGGGTCGAATCCAAGTCGAAAAAATGTGAAGGGGTATACCTTCAAAAATTGTCAAAAATTAAAAGTCGCCAAAATCGCTTCTAAACGACCCAAATCGATGGCGGGTGATGTATAAACATATTCTAGGACGATTTCTGGTCGAAGGAAGCGGTTAAAAAATTTGTATTGGTCAAAAATGGGTCGAATCCAAGTCGAAAAAATGTGAAGGGGTACACCTTCAAAAATTCTCAAAAATTGAAAGTTGCCAAAATCACTTCTAAACGACCCAAATCGATGGTAAATGATGTATAAACATATTCTAGGACGATTTCTGGTCGAAAGAAGTGGTTAAAAAATTTTTATTGGTCAAAAATGGGTCGAACCGAAGTCGAAAAAATGTAAAGGGGTACACCTTCAAAAATTGCCAAAAATGAAAGTCGCCAAAATCACTTCTAAATGATCCAAATCGATGGTAAATGATGTATAAACATGTTCTATGATGATTTTGGGTCGAAACAAGCGGATAAAAAACATATGAACCATGGCATTGAATCGTACAAACGTCATTAAATATATTTATTTAAAGTCCACAAAAAAACTTCGCAAATTTCCAAGGCGAAGAGCGTAACTCGATTTCTAAAGTAGTTTAACCCAGTTCTCGAAGCAGAAGGGTAAGGTCGTAATTTCGAGGGAAAGATTGAATCCCCTGGCAATAGTGGAAGACTTCACCCTCCTTTTTCTTAGCCCAGTTCACAGGGTGGTATACATGGAATTTGCCGCGAGTCTAGACGACCTATGTCAACATCGTCGGCCGAGAAAATTTCCCCCTGTGTAGTTTCGGAGCAATAATTTCCGATGGAAGAAAGGAGGCTGTGCCGAGGGAAGAAACCAACGGGGGTACCTTGCCATCGGCCATATCCCTGTACCGTAAGGGTGAGGACGGTTCAGGTACCGCAGAAGAGAACTACCCCTTTTCGATGGACGTTTTCTCCTCTCTGAGAAATCGGTGAACCGTCCTCTCGTTACGGACCGAAAAAGACTCGTTATACCGCGGTCAACCAGACGTCGGAAAGCTTTCGCGTTTAAAGCAAGGAAGCACAAACGCCACCGCCAAACCTATTCGAACCTTAACATCGGATTTTTAACACTCGATGAGAGAATGGGTTTCAACGGTTCCTCAAACGTGCCGAATTAATTACAGTTTTTGCTACGACGATTAACACTAAAGGTACCAAACCAGTCAAAATGAGGGGTGTGCAATATTTAACGTTAGAACTACCGAATATGTACTTGGTTTAAGCTTGCACATTTCTTTACATATAAAATATGCCTGGAGGATTGTAGTTAATTAATGGATCGAATTATTTGCGTTATGTATAATATATAAACTGAAAGTATATAAAATCTCGAACAATGCGCAAGGGCATATTGGAATAATTTTATTAAAGATGACAGACAATTCATTTCGAATCTTTCGGTAATTCTAGTGTTAATAAAAGTAATCATGTTTGTAATATTACTTTTTCCGGATTTTTCCACGGCTCGTATTGCACAGTTAAATGTATCATTTGGAATTATTTTTATATTACTTTATAACGCGCAATGTATAACGCCCATTAGTATGTAATATTTAAACAGAATTACGTCTTACGTCTAATCATATATTATTACAATATTCCCATTCAAGTTTATAACTATAATATCACAGATTTATATCTATTTATATTTATAACAGATTATGTATATTTATAAGTGGAAATGATTAACATGTTGAAATTAGACATCCGAATCTAAGATGACTCTATTTCTTGACAGGATTCCTACAATTTCATTTTATTCCGGAGACTCTGTATACCGATTCAGAGGAAAGTAAACATCGAGGAACCAAACTCATTTGGATTTACCCTCGACTATACCCTTAACCGCAACATATTGGAAATTGGAAATTCTATCCGCCGGTATTATTAAAGGGAAAATATTGGAAGGTGAGTGCACCGACATCCAGGAAAAGAAGATATCCTTCTGTGCGTATGCACGTGTACATATATATATGTATACATATATATACAGATATATTGAAAGTACGAGGAGATACCTTCGTTTTCAGATGCACGAGATACATGAAAGCTAGTAGAATAAGCCTAGCAACTCGTCCTTCATCTAACTATCCTGAAGAGAGTTTATCTAGCGTCCTGGCGAAATCCGATTTACGGAGGTGGGAGATGCAGAATGTTAAATTAGTAGGCAGTCCATTGCATCACCTAGATTCCATGAAAAGGCAGTATAAAAGAAAAGGCTGGAACGAGAATTGCAACGTGATAGAAGGCGGAAAGGGTTCACTTGATTCACTGCGTTCCAGGAATTTACCGGATGCCCACGGTGGCAAACTTTTCACTCTGCGCCCACCTATGTCTGCACTCGCCGAAATTCACTTTTCAAACTAACCCCTTTTGTCGCTAGTCTGACTGGTCATGTAAGTTTACGAAGTGGGAATCCACGGAATGAAGAAATGGAGATGGTTAAGGTATAAACAGAATATTGTGTTGGTAGTGATAAAGTCTTCCACCTGGTGAATTAAATTAATTCTGCCAGGATTGTGAGATACTGGAGAAATATTAGATCATCCCATAAGTAATGTCGTTTTTAGGCTCTAACTTTTAAATTGTTTTTCGATTGAAAAATATTGATCTGATTAGCTTGAACGCACGTTATATAATGTCGAAAGAATACTCTTTACGACACAAAAATGAAATTCCTATAATCATGTCAACGAAACATGATATGAACATTTATATGTGGTAAATAAGAAACGACATTATTTATGGGATAACGCATTACTAATTATAATAGAAGTGTAACGATATTAATATATAATACAATGCATATATATTATATAATATATCGGTGTTATATATGTAAGAATCACGGATTTTCTAATAGATGGATAAAACCTAGTAGATACAACAGTAAATACAAAAGAAGAATGTTTGAAAAAGATGTAGTTAATGAATTGTACCTCTATCAGAACGATATGTATATATAATATATAATATAATATATTAGCATATAATAATGACTTTCATTTCTACGCACCACATAATTATTAATTTCACATTCACATTCTCCCATCACCCTCGTTTCCCCCCCAAAAAATATTCATTTCGCGCATCATGAGTCCTCCGCGATACACTCCTCTTCTTATATCATTAATTATAAATAAAATTCATGCTGATACTTTTCCGCGAACGAGGACACTCGTGGAGCCACATAGACGGGGTAAATCTCGTGCGATTAAAATTAACAAATCTAGCCAGAAGCGAAGGGGGGGTGCAAGGGGTCGCGGGGAGGTCACAAGCGCGTATGAATAGCCGGGAGAAAGTAGCGGAGATATAGCGTTAAAAAAAAGAAGGAGGGAAAACGGGAGAGAGGTAGCGGAGGTGAAAAATAATTTTGTGGGAATCGCGTGGTGATATAAGTGGAAAAAGAAGGGTACTGTTTCAGGGAGGGAAAAAAGGACGTGGAGTCGCGAGAGGAGGTGGTAAGGGCCCGGTGAGAGTTTTCTCCTGTAACCGGTGGCAAGTGGTTAACGTCATCGGCGGGGCCCGGTACCCGGTGAAACACGCACATCCACATGAGTAAGAGAAATGCGCAATCTTGGAAAGCCAACCGGGGTTGGGGAGGGGTGGAGGGGGCTGGGCACTCACCGAGTAACCACTACCACCTCGGCAAGCGCCGGAAAAACTTTAATGGATCTGTTTTTAAGGACCCTCCCTACCATCCTGAGCCGCACGAGTTGAACCGACCTCTCCACCGTGCAAAAACCCTCTCGAGTCAATGCTCCAGTCGAGGCAAGAGTAGAACGGAAAAAAAAGAAAGACAGACAGAGAACGACGAGTGATGTAGAATGAGAGCAAACCAACGGCAAATAAAGCACGAGACAGATAATCGTGCCATTTAACAGTGGTGCTCACTGGACATTATTTCCTATCGTGTGTGTGCCCCCCCCCCCCCTCCCTCCGCTAAATGCAGGTTACAATTAAAAGTACACTTTGCATGGGAAACCAAAATCGCGCGAATATCCAGATGTCCGTGATTCGATTGTTTGCGATGTTAAGCGATTTGGTTGAATTAGAATTGCAGGAACCTTGGTTTCGTATCTACTTCGACTTAGGTCTCATATTATGTACAATATATATGTGACCAATATAAATATATACATATAGAGCATCCCACGCAAAATAAGCCACTCTATTACAAGATTGTATTCATTTCCGTGTAAAAAATATGGGTGACCTGATAAATTCTGAAAAAGAACGTCAACGGAAAAATCGATTGCGGGATATCACCTGTTCGAAAGCATTCGGATAATCTTTAAAATATGTTCTGTATTAACGGGATTAAAGGTGATAATTACGTGCCTTGTTTCATACGGGATACCTTCTGTATCAGTGTAATATATATTATATATTATTATGAAATTATAATTTAGTAGAAGACACGAGGGAACAACTTTAAACCAGCCGTAGAATTAGGATACCAATGGTAGAGCGTGGCGCAACTGGTATCGAAAACATGTTTCATACTTCAAAACACCTATTTTCTTGATCTCGCTATTCATCGGTTCTACGAATTATAAGGATGGGTACGTAAAAACTGTCTAGACACAAGAGAAGAAAGATAGTCTATTCTAAAAGATAAGATTCACGAAGTTCAGGATGGTGGTAGAGTCCCGAAGCAAAAGTTCGGCGTAACCAGAAGTAGGAAAACTTGCCGAAACTTCCGGGGAGTAGAGATATACTTCATGGCGCGGATATATACCGTCTAGGAAGCATTAATCATTCTGTCCGAAAGGCGGCTGCTTGCAATTTCCCAATGAACGTCAGTTCACCAGATTTTTCATCTGTTCCCTGAACGAACGAGCTGGATATCCCGCTATACTTTTTCCTTCGTTATCCCTTTACTTATTCATCTTTCTGGTTCTTCTACCACGGTGCTCGTTCTTCGCGTTGCATCCTCTTTAACGCCCGCGAAAAATACTTCACTCGTAAAGCCTCGCCCACGAACGGAGGGCCCGGGAGTAATACCGTGTAATAAAGTATACGAAATACAAGGCGCCGATCCCTCCACGAAAAATAATGCCCGGCTTTGTCTCGCATCCGTACGCGGGATCTTTCTTATTGGCCGATTAACGACCGCCCGTCGATCGACGTAAATTTTCCTCCGACATATCAACCTTCTCCTTTATTCTCTCTTCCTTTCTCTCGCGTGATCCACGCTCTTCTACTTTTCGGACTTTCGAACCGATACGAAAAGTCCAGGTGAAAACGTACAGAAATGCAGGAAGATTTATCGGCCAGTCCTTTATTGCTTCGCTCTTATCACCGACATCGGGATTTATTCAGTAGTGATTTCAAAGAAATATTTTACGCTTTAATATTTTATTCTTAATATTGGTTCGCACGGAAAGTTCAAACCGATTTTCAGTACTTTTCGACGAAATACCTGAGAAGTTCCGGGAGGATGGAATCTTGAAATTGCGTAAACAATTGGGTAAGGTTGCGGAACAAAACGGTGGACATATAATTGAATAAATATATATCGACATATAAAAATGGTGTGTTTGCATTTTCCTAGTATTAAATATCATAAATTTGCTATACTCCCGAATAGTGACACGATACAAGAAATACACCACTGATTACTTGCACCATACTCCGGTAGTACTTTGGCATCCGTGAAATCCCCGGGCAGAAAACTTCGAATGTAGCTCGTTAATTTAAGAGGATTTCAGGATTCCGAGGGAAACTTCGCAGACAAGGTAAACATTTGACTAGAATAATCTTATAATGAAATCGAATAAAATGTAACTGAAGCGTAGCGAAATATGTATACCGGTATACAAGATCATACCAAGTGATTCTGTCGATCGGGACTCTCGATCTACGAGATGAAACTCCAACTAATTTCTTCGAACCACCATTATCCACCCTCGTCCACCGTTGAAAACATATTCTAATCGTAAAGGTTTTTGAAACAATGCTCGAGAGATGTAAAGAGCCACCAGAGGACAAAAGGATAAAGGTGACGAGCGACAAAACCTTGCTAAATTGGAAACTACGAGCAAATAGCCATTCTTTGTTACGAGCACATCGATTTGTGTGTTAAACTGAGGCTTCAAGAGATAAGGGCCAGTATGCCAGAATAGGGATGAAACAATGGCTGGCACCTACAAGAGAATAGAAGGGTCCCCGTGCTTTATATTTTTTCTCTCTTCCTCTCTCTTTTTCCTTCCTTTTCTCGTGCCTCTTATTGATACGGGCTGGAGACATACAGATCAAATGACACTCCCTTTATATTTAATAAAACATATCGTAAAGGTAAAATAATGCCTGAATAAATGGAATGTTCACTGGAAGAAAATATTCCCAGTGATCTCGATATAAAGGGATTCTTAGTATTGGAATATTTACATTAAAAAGGAGTGGAATTATTAAAACCGATTTTTTCAAGAATTCTTTCACGCGTTGTATATTAATTCTTCACGTGTGGTTCATTTTATGATAGTATAAAATCTACTTTTTTAATTACTTTACTGTTTTAATAAATCTACTTTAAATTAGCAGGAAAAATACATTTTGCTTTGAGTCCGAAGTAATAATATTTTTCCGAGAGAAAATAGGTAATAATTTAGGTAATAAATGTGTGTATGACACGAAATTCCATTCCCAAATGATTGAAAATATTATTCTGAAAGCCCGCAATTAAAACTGCCTCTTCACATCGCTAATAGAATCCAACAATAATAATTTCATGGAAAATGAAAAAAATGTACGATATTATCGCATCCTTAATTAAATGTCAAGTAACGCGATAATTGATTTCGCGGACGCAATTGAACGTTGAAATATTAATTATGATATGATACTGGGATTAAAAGGGCGGGTAAAAGTTAAAGCGACGGTGGGCTCAAAGTTGACCGCTAAATTCGAGTGGTGTATCGGCGCGAGTACAATGTTTTATTGAATAAACCAATTTGATTGAATCGTACAATTTAATCAACTAAAAGTAATCAAACGTGGGGCGTAATTGCTAGATGGCCGGCCCACTAAATTACTGGAATCAATTAAACGTGATTTAATTACTGCAAACACGATGCGTTCATTAATATAAGAAGCGCATGGCTCGAACTACGATTGTATCACTGTATGGTGACCAACGAGCCACGGTGAAACCGCATTGATTTTATTGGGAATAATCATTCGCCGTAACCAATCACTTCCATAACAGTACAATTACATAATACCATTAATTAATGCACGACGCACGTGTATATGTTTATAACACTATTCTATGCGAATATTTTTGTAATAAGGCATTATACTGGAATACATAAATATCGGCACTCCCAAATAAAATTATTAATAGAATCATACAAAAATGTCATCCATAACTTCAAGCTATATTATTATTATTTTCCTATATATTTCATTTTTTATTTCAAATACATAATAAATAAATGACTGCAGATGTCTATGAAGAGAAAGGTACAGTTTTGTTATCCAATTTTATATTCCCGATAAAAATATATAATTATAGAAAAATCATAATAATATAGCTGGAAGTTATGGATGCAATATTAGTTGAAGGTTTTAATAAACTTTTATTTAAAAGTACTGAAACAAATGAGGAAAGAGATATAGAACGAAATAACGATTTAATCAGTAAAAATTTGAATGAACACTTCCGGCAATTCTTCGACATTTCCAAGTAGCGATCGTAAGCGAAAATACTGCAATGGCTACGTAATATATTCAGTGGTCATACCAATGGAAACACGAAGGAACCGACAGGATGTTTAGATTGAGAGCCTAGCCATTATTGCTTGGTTGGTTCAGAGGCTCTCAAAACCTTGCAATTGGACGCCGTAGAAAATCTTGACCCTTCGAACTATTCAAGGATCTACCATGTAACCCAATACATCCAATACATCCCAGAAACTCCTCAAGATAGACGAGGCTTATTTCTAGATTCCTCGAATATTCCCGTCGAACTAATCCATGACTCCACGACTCCATGAATATATTAAGTATGTGCAAAATTTCTCGCCATTTTAAAATGACACAGTTTATGTGCCTTTTTTAAAGGAAACAAATGCAGTTAAAAAGCTTGTAATTCGATGTAATAAGGTTATAAAAACATAATGGAGAATATTTATTTGAATAAAAACAAATTTTTTTAAAAAAAGTTCAACTTTGTTTGATTTCATAAAACGGTGAGAACTTATGCGCATATTTAATATTATGGCTTATGGCAACAAATAAAAACTCGACGTGCAAATGATAATCCTCGACCATCGCACAAATAAAATATTAATATAAAAATATTTCCAAAAAAAAGTCACTGTCGGAGGCCGAGTGGAATGGTGGCGCAAATATTCCGATAAATTTGGAATCTCTGTTAACACACATGCCAGTATCATCAGGTTTGCCAGGCTGCGGAGTCTGGTACTGGCGGCTCTAATATAAATACCAGAGTCGCGGTATTTATTAAATAAATCAATGACACGGTGGTAGACTCGCGTGTGGTATCGATGGCTTGATAGCACACGGATTTATCAAGAGACGATGCTTGAAACGGATAGATACAGTAAACCACGTAACTTCAATAAACCACCCCTCTTAGCAAGCTTCATCCCTCTTTCTCTCTATGCAACTACAACCACCTCTGCTTTCAATAAGGCGAGTCCTTTCGACTAGGTTTCACTGCCCTTCCCAGGGAAAACGGATATGTATCCTTGTATATTGGCTGCCAAGGTACACGACCTGCCTTTCGAATTCCTGTCGAAAGGATATGCATGGATCTCTTCAATGAATACTTCCTCCAATCGCGAGTATATTGGTAACTTCATCATCGGATTTCTATGGTATCTTCGTGTTAGTTAATAATGAGAAAATGAATTAGCGTATCTTCGATATCGCAATGAAGTTCGAGGTTATTATTACTTATTATTAAAATATCTTCAATATCACAATGAAGTTCGCTGTTATTATTGCTAGTCTGGAATATTCATATTATTCAATTCTGTGTATATATTTCGAAGAACATAGTTAAGTTATTCGGTAGTAAAACATGGTAACTAATAAAAAGTAAAATTCCGGGAAATCCACTGTAAAGTTTTGAGTGAAAATAATCAATCCATTGATGACAATAACTCAGTATTACAAACAATGTCGGATACCATGTTTTACGACCGAACTTCGTATTCATGACTCGTAATAAGTTTGGATAATTGGTGGAATTTATATTGATCTTGAAACATTGATTAAAATAAAGATGCGAATATCGAGATTGACGTCTGATGACAAACGGAGCAGAAGGGAAGAACGGTTTTTCATGGAGATAAAGATTCGTGTGCCAAAAGTGAAGACACTTAATAATTCTGACGAGTCTGGAGAGGCATGAAGCTCGATTGAGAGTAACCAGAGAACCAGAAGAGACTCTCTCAGCCTAATCACTATCCCTCGACTGTCGAGAGATCTGGAGATGCATTCTCCGTTTTGTGTACGGGAGACCACTTGTACCATCGCGTATCAAGATATATAGATGTAGAGAGATAAGTATCGTGTTGGCGATGCTGCCGAAGAAGAAGCTACCGAACGAAGCCGACAATCTCCGCTCGAGTACGATCGATGTTTTAAGAACTTGAAAAAACCGAGTGAAAAAGGAGGATCATAATAAAACCCAGAACCTAAGAGGCTCGTACAGCACTGATCTACTTGTAATTACACTCACGCATAATTCGTTTCCCAATTTAACCGAAAAAATCTACTTTAATGGAAACCGAAAGTATTACTTGTAGAAATCAATTCTTTACGACTTTAAGTAAAATCTAAGTTTTATTTAGAAAGATTGAAAACAGATCAATCATCGAAATAATTTATATTATTTTTTTACGATCTTTTGCCATTTTTTGATAGTAAAAGAGGAGGGAATAGTTTGATTTGAAGGGCTGTATTGATTATGTGAATTCAATCGGAAATAATTGAGCCGTTGATTCTGAAACTGTCCTAAGTCTATTTTTAAAAATAAAATCAAGTTAAAGTCTAAAACATTACAAAGTAACATTGTGTAGCTATTATAAACTTGACTTTCTGAAAAATGGACTTCGGCCACTTTTAAACTAAACGGCCGAATTCATTTCTGTACTTAATATAATCAGAGAGAAGAATCTCAGTAGAATCTCGTAAATAAACAAAAGAGAATATCCAAAATTCACACGCTACCAGTCGAATCTCGAGGGCGTATCAACTGCGTTGATCGCAGCCAATGATTTATGAAGTTGAAATTCAAAACGTGTATACGAAGGAGGTAGAAAGCATCGCGATAAGTCGCGCATAAAATATGAGAGATCTAATGATCAATGTGCGCGAATAACTGGGTGGGTTCGAGGAAGGTTTACAGGAAGTAACGAGGATGATAAAAACGATGACGATGATCACGACGACGACGACGACGATGAGGAGAACGATGATGATGACGGGTGACGACAAAGACCCTCGACGGTGCACCCTCGAGCACGCATTCGAATTCAATTCCTGAATGGGACGAATGTCTTATTCATTCGTCACCCCATAGAAAGTAGAAAAACTCGGATGCGAGTTTCCGAATCTCATCCGTCCTTACTCCAGTCTCGTTTCCTCTCTTCTATGGCTTTTTACGACTATTCTCCGCGGACAAATTTATTCTGAAATCGACCGACCGAACGACCGAACTAAACTTTGTTAAACCTTCCTCGCACGGTGATTGAGTATAATTAGGCATTGTCTACGCTCGAGTATAGTCCGCCATGCCGATCGCGAGTTTCGCACTGCGATCAAGAATGCAGGCTATTCAGACTACAAAATTCTATAATACTTCAGGGAAATACTTCCTTTCGCGACTTCCTGGGATATATTATAATGTTGGTAGATACATGTGAGAATAATTAAGTAGTTTACGTAGAGCATAGTTAAGAATTAATAAAGTTTAAAATCAAGTGGGTAATTCGATACCGTAAGTATTATAGAATACCAAGTATTGAACAATTTCAATTCTCAACATGGTTAAGTATCATAATTAAGTAGTGTACGTAGTGCTTAATTAATCAAATTTCTATTCAGTTTGAAAATTCGATACCGTAAAATCAAATGATTGAACTATTTCAATCTTCATTTACATTATTTAAGTACTTTAAGTTCGTAACTATAAATTTATGCTACTGTAATATGAATATCATTTCAACAAATATTACTATTTATTATTATTACATTGTAAATCTATATCCCGCGAAAAAAATTGCAATTCATTAACACTAAATACTTAAAACTTAATAATTCGACTGCTCAAATCATTTCTTATTTCAATCTTTGGTATTACCATGAAGTATTACGAATTAATTTATATAAACTTCTGGCCACAATTAATTTCTTGTAATCCCGTATTACAACAAGCCGCAGAAAATCACAGAATAAGCAACGAGTACCAGGAATTCTATAATTTCTGGTTATTTGAAATTCGAAAGAATACGTGGTAAATATTTTCTTTGGCGATATCCGAATCGTGAATTTACATTTCTTAGTTCCGTTGGAGAATATGGGAGAAGACGTTCAATATTAGACTAGCAAATAGTTTACGGTGTCGGTGACTATACTCGGAGAGGTTGAATGTGTACACAAGGTATGCCTATCCTAAACGGGTGCATTAGTGGGAACCAGAAATTGGTTGAATTTCAATTGCATTATTAACAGAAACATCGAACGGCACCGTGTAAATACAGAAGCCGGTTTCGAAAGGATCGTCATAAAAGCATCATTACTGCAACAGGCTCTCATTCGTTTACTACATAATTACTCCTCGGGAGCGTGTAATCGAACACGCACTCTCATCCTAAATATGGATTTTATTGGATTTTATACGTACCAATGGAAAACCATCGATAAATACTCCCCGGATTTCATTTCAAAACCTTTACGTAAATCAACTGTAATATCGCACCGGTATTATATCAAAATATAACCCCCAAGCAATTTCGAATAAATTCGCGTACCAATGCTTTTCCGATGCATTTTTGTTATTTTCGGATACTTCTTTAGAGACACAAATACAAATATCTCTGTAGAAATGAATTCCTAAAGAAAATGGTAAACGAAATTGTTAACGAAATTAATAAAGTTATAATATTTACTATTTAATTCAGAACTTAACTTAAACGCATAGAAATCGAGTAATTGTTACGGTATGAAATTTGCGTAGAAATTAATTCATAATAATTGGCAACTGCATTTTTGTTTTTTTCGGATAATGATTTCGGGACACAAATATAAATATCTCCATAGAAATTAATTTCTAAAAAAGTAATAAACGAAACTATTAACTAAATTAATATAATAGGAATATCTACTATTTAATTAAAACTTAAACCCATAAAATTCGACTAATTGTTACCGTATGAAATTGACGTAAAAAAATTAATTAATGACGAAACCAAACGGAAATCGCTTTTATTCCGCAACAAGGCATAAAGAAACTAATCATTTCTAATGATCACCAATCATGTTATATCTCTTTCATCTCGATGCACCCGGTGATTATTCCTCGTCAAAGCGTTCAGAACCGCATGGGTTCAACGAGGTCGAAAAGAATCGCTGATCGTTCGTTTAAATCCGAAACAGCGTGGAATTCGCACGATCGAAATCTTACTCAATCGAAGTCGCGTGCCGACATCAATCTTCCAGTTCCGCAAAATGATTCTCGGCACGATTTTACAGGGCGACCGGTGACTGAACGAAATACTGACTGGGTCCTAAGGGGATTCGGGCCACGTGGCTGTGAAACGCGTGCGAATCAAATTCAAAGGGGGATGCCGAACACCCTTCCGACTATTTCTGCGTTCTCTCTGTTCTTAACCCGAACGGGGACCAATGATTCTCGGAGTTGGTGAATTTCGGTGACCTTGATAATTCTCATCGATTAAGAGCAATATGAAACTTAATAAGATCCAATTTTCTTACCGATATTATTAATGTAGTTTAATTTCTAATATTCTTTGGTCTGGTGGTGCGGCTAGTAGAATAGACCAATATTTTATTTAAATAAAGAAGATTAAATAAAATATTGGTCTATTCTACTAACCGCACCTCCAAACCAAAGAATATTAACAATTTGAAGACCAACGAAAATATTACTCAAGATTATAATAGTTTAATCTCGTAACTATCAATTGATGCTTATTAACACGTTGAACGTCGCGCTGAAATCCGCGTTATACGATACCCCGCGATACGCGTCAGTAATATCTAAATATGAAACTGTTTAAGAGCTCCACGATTTATTGATTACTTTACATTGTTAAAAATATTGAAAATTTTACAATTATTAGCGATATACTTGATTCGAGTTTTGGAGTTCAACGTGTTAAAGAATATAACTTCAAGAAATATTGACATTTTGCAATTGTACAAATTATATGTATTGCAATTGTACAAATTATATGTACAAATAAAAATGAAGAACAAAATAGAAATGCACGTATTTCTCCCGCGAAGGATTCGAATTCAAGAAATTATGAATTTCATTGTATTACATTTATGTATAATCGGATTACTGCTATTATTATTATTGCTACTAATATTACCACTATTTTATGACTATTATTATTATACTCTATTACAAAATTGCGCAAAAAAATATAGCAATTTGTTAATATTGACGTATAATAGTAAAAAGTTGGAGATAAAAAGGGGGATTTTTTTTGTTGACCGGTTGAATGCATATTAAAAAATGTCGCGGAAATATGACAAAATGAAATCTCTGGCGGTATTGATTGTGCGTTATGAATGTCATAGACGTAACACGCGCGAAGCATGCGAGAGATGTGCTTCACGTTTTCATCGGCAATATTTACGAACTGAAGCTACATTGATTTCGGATTGCGCGGATGGGCACGTAACTGCGTAAATAATGAGACTGACCCACGCGGAACAATGTTTTATTCATCGGCGAGCTGACGGGATTCGTGTTGGATACAAAATTTTTAATTCCCCGCGAAATCACGTGGTTATACGGGAACAAACTCGTCCCGTGTTGTTCGACGACAGACTGCACGTATTTTCCTTGCGAAGGACTCGAATTCAAGAAATTATGAATTTCGTTGTATCACATTTATGTATACTTCGATTACTAAATAATGCGGCGAATAAATAAAAATATACGCAGATTAAAAATCAAAAGTAAATTAGAAATGCACATATTTCTCAGCGACGAATATGAATTTAAGAAATTATGAATTTTATTGTGTTTACGTATGCTCGAATTAATAAAGAATGAGTGTAGATGAACAAATAAAAATATATGCAGATTAAAAATCAAAAGTAAATTAGAAATGCACATATTTCTCTCGCGACGAATATGAATTTAAGAAATTATGAATTTTATTGTCTTTACGAATGCTCGAATTAATAAAGAATGAGTGCAGATGACCAAATAAAAATATACGCAGATTAAAAATCAAAAGTAAATTAGAAATGCACATATTTCTCTCGCGACGAATATGAATATATGAAATTATGAATTTGATTATATTTATATGTATGTACGCGGATTAATAAAGAATGCGCGAGGTCTAACGAATAAAAAAAATATATATATATACGGATTACGAGACACGGAAAATCAGGAACGAAATAGAAGCAAAGCATTGATGAAAATACGGAGTCCGATATGAATTGAATTATTCACGGCACGATTCGATTCAAATTTATAGTGGAATTTCAGTTAATTCGAGAACGATGCATCCCAAAATGCTACGCAAATTTAATATTGATATTTCAATGTATCCCTCAAACGAAGCAAATTTTATACAATCCTGAAATAGCTCGACATATAAATAAATATATAAGTGGCCGCGTAACATCAAAACATTTAAGTCGAGTGTGAGTAATTGAAAGCAGCGTGATGATAATCATCGATTATTATCAATGCATAATATTAATGCAAGGAACGTTCGAAGTGTTTGAGCACTCGTATCACCGAGGAGGTATAATTACCTTTGTATTATGCAACCGATTGAAATACTTGTATGCAACGGAACCGTTATCATCGGAACCAGCTTTGTCTTGATAACCGGTAATCGATCCGAGATATAATCACGATAGCTAATATCTATGAAATTTTGTTGCAGCCTCTCGTAATCGAGACGAGCATTGTCCAGACGGGAATTTATTGTTCGTCCGCGGCACTTCAGAACTGTCGCGGATTCTTTTCCGTGCTTCTGGTTTGCCTCCTCGAACTCGGAATCGCGCAATATCGAAACAGCTTTGCGGCCTCCTCGAAAAGAGCCGTTCACGTTAAAATTGCCCGACAACTCATGATACTTTTTATCGTTTGATATCGTACTTTGCCAGCCAATTCGCGTTACCCCTTTTTTTTCGAACCGATTACCCGACAAAGATAATGGGGAAACTATTCGAATATCGTTTGCGAGCATCCTATGAAATTCTTCTCCTGGATGAAAGAATGCAATAAGCACTTAAGAGTCAAACATCTTTCGATCGCAGAATTTTTCATTTCCCTCTGATTAGACGAGACGATAAATAGGTCAATGAAACGAATTCCTGAGAAGAAGGTATGAAATCTGTTCCGCGGCGTACCCGCGGAATCATATTTTACACACCATTTTCTGTTCTATCCGTATTCCACGAAACAGCGAAGTTAATCCGGCCTTTGTTAAGACAGTACGCCTTTAGTCACGCGGCACTTAACATGGGCAGAGGATAACTTCGTTGTTCCGATCTAATAGAAAAGGCGGCTAGCAATCTGCACAAGATCACATTTGGCGTGCAGATGGCTAGCACATTTATGACACGCAGGCCAACAGGCTGTTTTTGAGAAAAGTCACAATACTTTCTAATCCCTTGCGTTATTAACGTTTTAAGACTTCCGCGAACTCAACACCTAACTGCATGTGTCATAAAACGTGTACTTCCAAAGGGTCTCGAGACTGGGCCCAGCGGTCACCGACCAGGTCATATCTCGAACCCTTGGCCCAGCGGAAGTTCCGCCACGATGCCAAATCTTACATGGTAAGGCTTTCCCTTTCCATGTAGCACCCCCTAGTCCGCACGGATCGCGCTTCGGGCGCACGGAATAGGCGGGTGCAAATATCCAAATTCCTGATTGGTCAAGACTGTCAGGAATACATCCGAGAAAGAGTTCTCCTCTGTTCTGGAGAACTCTTCCAAAATTAGTCTTAGAACACCATTCCAACGGAGCACAACTCCCTATTAAGACTCCGGAATATCTAACATCCGATATTTCGTTAACACTTCATTCACTTCACTGTTCAACCAACATCAACTTCATGTATATTATCTTTTTGTAAAGTCTATCCTGTTTAAGTGTTTTGTTTTCATTTTTCAATATATATACATACAAACTGTTACCTAAACTGCTCCATTACTGATATCCACTTACATCATTCATTATCCCTATCTCCGTAAAAGGTCATAGGGAACGGCCAATCATACGCGGTGTGACAAAAGTCTGTGCAGAGACTTACGACCTCTGTTTGTCCTGTCGGCCCTGACCACAGGACTCATCGTGTGTGCGCGGCGAAACATTGGTCCTTCGAGCCGGATTAACTTCGCTGTTTCGTGGAATACGGATAGAACAGAAAATGGTGTGTAAAATATGATTCCGCGGGTACGCCGCGGAACAAAATCTGTTGATGAAAAAAAGGGGGTGGAAAAGTGGGGTGGCTCTGTCGTCGGTGACTTTGGATTTTAATTGTTAGGCGAAATATGAAACTAGTTTTTTTCAGAACTGCACGTGACATCGATTTTCATGGGTTAACGAACACGAGATTTAGGAAGCTGGCATATTCGCTTGCGTAACAAAATCTCGATCGAAGTAACACGAGCCCTCTCTCTTTCCATGCTCGCCTACACGCGCTCAAAACATTTTCAGCCACGTGACCAATTTTACGATCAAATAGCGCGCCGTGGCTACCCTCGGCCTCTGAAAGAAGGCCCGACAAAAGTAAAACGTGTTTTGTTAGTCAGCTGGAATTGGAAGTAATTAGTGAAACGAACAAGGAACGGACGGATGAATCAAATTCCATCCTGCCGAGCGGAATCGTATATCGAATATTAAAAGTGTTGGCAGATTTTTTAATGAACCTACTTTGCAAGACATGCTACATCATATAGTGATATACTTCTGATACAAATTTCAATTTGAAGAATAATATCAAAATTACAATTTATTTAATCCATTTTAATATAACATTTTTATGCGGTACTGAATATTATGATGAATATTAATGTAACTAGTATAATAATGAATGTAATCATTTAAATGTCCTCACTTCGAATTTTTGAACTCTACAAAGTGCTTAAGTGAAAAGCACGTATTTAGAGTATGCTTTCTCATAACGCAAAAGGTTTCCTTTTGAAGAGGCTGAATTAAACCCGGCACGATGTTCTTCGGAAAAAAAAATATTCACGAGTGTTAATAAACACGTGCTCGGTTTCTAACGAACACTTAGGAGAACACCGAAAGAAAGCGCGCGGAAATTCGTTCCGAAAATTCCTCTCTACCGTGAAATGAGAGGAAACAAGTTTGGAGGGTGGCTAAAGTATAAAGGAGGAAAGTCGAGGCAGTAGATCCTCGGGGGTGAAAGCAACGGTAAAATAAGGTTTACGAGCCGATGTACGACGGTAGAGTGGAGGGTAATGATTCCCTGACGGCCCGTAACGGTTTGTTCGAGTTGGACTGCATTTCCTGCGTGTTCCGCGAAACGATCCAGACGCATAACTTCCGTTCGCCGGTACAACCGCAAGGTCAGAGCCGCATAACGTCCACGTCGTTCGCCCCGGACTAACTTTCGACATTATTCGCGTTACTGGCCACGGTTACTCGCGCCCGACCATTATTATTCCTCTCTTCCGCCTCTCTTTCCCCGCGAGCTCGAACCGTCCTACCTATTTCCCCCTTAACCTTCTAGAAACACGACCACCCACAGTTTACAGGTAACTAACGAATAATTAATAGCCGCGATCGAAACATACTTTAAGGGATACCCTTTAAAACCGACGAATATTTACGCTGAATTTTAACGCGTTGAACCTCGCGCTGAAATCTATGTTATACGATACCTAGCGATACACGTCCGTAACGTCTACAAATAACATTCTTTACGTGCTCTACGATACATGATTTATTTTACATCGTATCGTAACGTCAAAAATATTGCACATTTTAGGAATATCAGCGATATATTTCATTCGAGTTTTATTAATATTCGCATCGGTAATCACCGGTGACCGTCATGGAGTTCAACTTGTTAACCGCACATTGCGAAACTTTGGATTGCTTTGTACAACGTCGTGCTAAGGTTGCATTTACTTTATTAATTAAATGCGAACCCTGAGTTTCACACGTGTAATTTGTATGTGGCGCGGGGTACTTGTACTTTGTAACTAATTTTAATGTTTACCATAATTGTAAATAGTGATTACAAGTTATCCTCTAACGAGTTGTATTTAATTCGATATACTTTGATCGTTGGTATATTGGTACCATTGGCAAATGGCAGCGGTATATCCAAGTCGAATAGGAGCCCCTTTACTGTAAAGTATCACTATGGCAGCTCGTTGGTGGGTGGCAAGTGGAAAGTGGCTTTTAAGGTTCCCAAAGAATCAAGAGGTCAACCACTTTCATTTATCCAAGTGGAAGCTCGAAGAAAGAAAGAAAGATCGTTGCTATCGGTTTTCCCATAGACAAGTTACTTTCCCATGCATCCTAACGGACCCGGTTGGCAACGTTACCCTCGCCTGTGCAAAATGCACGTGAACAACTTGGCAGACATTGAATGTGGTAAAAGGGACAAATGAACACGACAGTAGACCAGACACAGTAGTTTTCGGAGAAGTAAGAAAACGGTGAATGTAAGGATAAAAAGCAGGGGAGATTTTTTTGTCAAAGAGGTAGGAGGTAAGACTCGTTACACTGTGAACGAGCGATGAACGGCTCGTTGACCAACACTTGGTCCACCGTCGAGAGTCCCATAATGTACGTAACACCCTCTTCAGAGACGCCAAGCGTCTTATTCACGAGAAGCTCGATGAAAGCTCATAATATCTAGAAGCTACGAGCGAGAAAGAAGGAGAAAGCATGCGGGAGAGAGCGTCCACGAGACGTCCAGACTCACTCTTCCGCGGCCATAATTACGAGACTTTAATTATGCGATGAATGAACTCTATGGTTCTTGGAGAAAGGGGGAGGGAGAACGTTACTCGAGAGCGGTGAGCTTTGAAAGGTAATGCAGCAGCCACTCAGGTGCCAGATGGTGTCGATTCGTTCGAGTTCCTTCTTTTATACTCGCGCGAGTGTTATTTCGTCTGGTGTTAGGGGTTAACAATAAAACTCCATCTGGCCGATCGCTCGGGGGTGTTATAAAACTGTGATCATATCTGATGAAATATTAAATATCCCTGCTAACTGTGGTTCAAGCTTTAATCGTTCTTATTCGATCAGATTATCGGATACTAATATATAAATCGTGATTCAATATATATATCCTCTTGATCAATGATATTTACTTAATCAAATGGTAAACTTCACCCGGTTTACTTTGATATCAAGATATTTATGATATACAAGCACAATGACTCATTAAGTATTCCCCATGCCGGTATATTACCGGGATTGTAAAAAAGGCTCGATCTTTTACAGGTGGAGATCGTGGTAACAGCTCGAACGGATCTGAACCGAGGGACTGCACACAACTATTGGGGTAGGGAAGTACAGCTCCTTAATTAGCAACGAGCCTACTCGAGGGTTTTTTTTTCAAACTGCGAATCAATGATTTGCAAAGTAGCTCGAGGTCGACGGCCTACAGCCTCCCGTAGATTCAACCGAAGGAATTCCTCTCAACGACGCTCGATCGAGCACCACCCAATATTCCGCGGTGGAGCCTTATGCCTTCGGATACCGGTAAAGCTCCAGGTATACCACAACCGATTCTCTCTCCAACTACCTCCGTCTTTCTCGATCTCCCTACTCCCTTCATTCTAACCGATTCTTTTTTCTCACTCGTACTCGATTCACCTGGCGCAACTACCACTTTCCATCAACTCGATGCCTGCATCTACCGTATACACGAATCACTTCTCTCTCTCTTTCTCTCTAACAGGCTAATAGAGTGCCATAGGGAAGAGTGTTTATTGGCAGTGAATGGAAACTGGTGCACAGACGAATCGCTAGCGGTATTCGAGTCGGGTATGCACTGGGTCAAAAAGTCACGGTGGGTGTCGAAAGAAATTTTATATAAAGTTTTTAATTAGATATTTTTCACGTGGAACTGATACGGGTGCTTCTTCTCGAAACCTTTTCCGATTAAATCAAAGACTAGAGTGATTAAAGAATTAAAAATCGTTACAAGTCTTCAGAAGTGAATCGAATCGTACTTGTAGTTCGAGTGGTGTCGAAGTTGAACATGTAATTAAAAACATTACACCGACGTTCATCCATGGAATATTATTTCTTGCTGTCTTTTATGATTCACTGTTCTTTGTTGTCGTAAATTAATATAGAATAAGATATTTGAGAACTAATTAACACACAATCGAAAGTACTGCACGAAGCCCTTTTGACCTACTGCATACATATCGTATATCTATGACACGGTTGTTGATCGAACAAGTTGCCAATTCACGAGAAAGTTCGTTGATGTTGGTGGATTAATTTAATGATACAAGTGGTATATACATATGTGGCTGGATAATTACGATTGTTACGGAACAATCGTGCCATTCAGTGGGATCCAGTCAATAAACAATGAGATTCGTTGATGATATGATCATTCGTTATCGGTGACACATTTTAATGATATAAGTCAACAACCTAATTAAGCACCGGGTTATATTGTCTATTATTCTTGACGCAAATAATTCACTCTTTAATGCCACTCTTTTCAAGGGGATACTCAACCGTCAAGTATGGCGGACAAGCCAGGTCTAAAAAAAACATTTTTGTACTTCTACTTGTTTCTCTTAAAATCTTTACTTACAGAATTACATTACAAACTACGTTCCTTGTAAAAAGTAATATATAATTTTATATTAACACATTCGCACCGGGTGCTTCACTTGTGAGTCTTTGGGATTCTTTACTAGATCTCGCATAACTCAAATGTGAGTCTTTAAATACTTTACACTTCGATCTCAACACGTTTGAGTACGATTTGACTAAATTATATGTTGGTTTTTATGGCATTTTTCTGTCAAGACAACTTTATTTAGCAAAATTCCACGAATCTGCTTCGTTACGCCTGTAATATTCAGCTAAAAATGTCCCGACGTAAAAGTGTTAAAATATAATTTTTCCGCGAATTAAGTAACCTACACTTTCCATCAGAATATAAAAAGCAATCAATCAAAATAGTAGGAGTTATATGAAGACCACAAAACACGCGGATTTTAAATTTTATATTAGTAGGATTCTAATTAAACCTTCGTCTATCATATTTCAAAAAAAAATCTATAAATATTGTGATAGCGTATGCAGGGTAGAATAAAGAGAAATAAAATGAAAATTTAATCTCGAAGTTCGAGGCAGATGTCCGTTCGATGAGAGATTTCTGACGGAAGTATGGTTTATTGAGCGGCTCGGCAATTAAATCGCAGTTTGTATTAAGCCAGTCTGTGGAATCCATAAAGGGTTATTACTGTTCGAGATAAACCCCGACCAGAAGGGTGGGAGAACCAGATCTCCGTAAATGCATCGGGCGAACCGTCGTTTGCAATTAAATCAAGCCAAATTACGCACAGGAAAATGAATAATTATCGGATACGGAAATACAAGAGACAACGGCGCTGGGTAAACTCTACTCGCCATTCGCACTCCGTTACATCAAAGTACGCGAAACTTGTTGCAAAATTCAACGGTCAAATTACATATCCCTCGTTTATTATTCGCGTTGCTCGTTTGCGACCGGGTCAGTTCAGCGCTTGCCTTGTTAGTCTGGCGAATCATATGATTCAATAATATATTGAATAAAATCGTATGTAAACGAACTTTTCGTCGAGTATTAATTAATATCAGTTTTCCATTCCATTATACCTTGAAGTACTTTCCATTGTATTTAATGTATCTTAATATAATTAATATAGCATCCCCTGCCTCTTGTTAGGCAGGAATATGCACAAAGATTTATTAATACACGGAATATGAAATATTAATTTTGATAAGCACGAATATATTAAAATAAATTTCATTAAAATGCTAGGATTAAGGTTGTTCCGGAAATACTTAGAATCTACATAATACCAATCCACTTTTCGAAACTTTACGCAAAACACGTTAAACTATCATCATCCGAAAGTTCTAACAAACCCATCGGCCATAGGAGATAACAATAGATGTAGGAGGGTTGTTTTCGAAGGAGAATAAAGTTGGTAGCAGATGCAGGACTCGAAAAGGGAGGAGGTAAAGAACGAGATGCAAGAATAGGAAAAAGTCAGGAGCGGTGGAGCAAAGGTATTCACGATACGAAGTTTTACGAGCGTCCATGACCCCCGATGGAAAGGTTGGTGGATAGGTCACGAACATTGGTAAAGCAACGTTAGTCGTTGACTCGAGACAACTCGACAGCTGTACCGACAGGAGTAATAGGGGTTGGAAAAGTGACACGAGGGAGAGGTTGTCGTGGAAGTTTTATTTACGGGAAATTAGCGGAATTTATCCTGCGTTGCAACGAGCGCATTCGAGTTCCAGACGGGGGTTGAAACGTAGCGGTGGGTGTATCGGCTCGAACGTACGCCATCACTTAGCCGACCATCGACAAACCCCATGAGCCAAAGTCAATAGCTAATATTGCCCGTTTAGATCGAGCCGGACGAGAGCGGAGAATGTTCCCTGTTCAAAATGAAACTCTCCATCGGCGTAACCCTCTCGCCGTCCTAAATTTGTCCTTCTCTTTCGTATCCTACTATACGGAGATCCGTGTCTACCTGCAACCCCCTCTTCGAATGTTGTTTCAACCGACGTCGAATCGTCTCTCTGTGCTACCCCCATTGATACCGTTCACCCTTTACGGTCCGTAATTATTTATAAACACCGTGCCGTTGACGCGACCGAACTAATATTGTTTTACAGTTAATGGAGTGCGCGTGCTACTCCGGAAGTGCTGATATTCTCAACAAACTATAGGTAAAAGGTCCACGATTTCACCTCGATTTGCATAGTCAATATATAATTATTTGCAACGTGTAACTCGTATTAATGTTCAAAATGATATGCACTTAAAAATCATTTAAAAGCTGTACCAGCGTACAGTGTTACTGCAATGATCATTACAAAAAAGAACGGAAGAATGTCCACGTAAAAGGAAGAATGTTTCAG
Organism: Nysson spinosus; assembly: GCA_910591585.2. Taxonomy (NCBI): domain Eukaryota; kingdom Metazoa; phylum Arthropoda; class Insecta; order Hymenoptera; family Crabronidae; genus Nysson; species Nysson spinosus. The sequence goes on from OU342832.1 coordinate 12,636,395, forward strand.
TCGTACGAATTCTAATTCCGTCTAGGTATTCGCTTTGAGAATTCTTCGTCACGTCGGAAAGGCGGCGAGGAGGGAATTCTGTTTTTCTTGTCGTCCCATCTCTCATAGAAGTATCTCTCGGTGGGCCGAAGGAGGCACGAGAAGAGGAAGAACCCGAAGGACAAGTGATTCGTCTCTGCCTTGTCTTATACCGTTTCCTCACCCTGACCCTGTACGAATCCATGCCATTTTTTGCAACTTTTTTACGACTGTCTTTCGGACCAACGCAAAGCGAAAATCGCGAAACGACAAAGAGGCCGTACTTCGATGACATTCGAGTAAGACTCCTATTATTGTAGTCGACAGTGTCTTCGAGTACCATCGATGATTCTACGTTCTGCATTTTCTTCTGTTTCTCGTACCACTTCGTTCTCATTGTAATACTTCCATTGTGCCTCCTATTATTTTCTATTACTGAATAGTCACAATTCCCAAGTATCTTTGTTCCTTCCCGATTTACTATTCCCCTAGTTCCAAGAAAAAGTTCCGAACAGTTCGGTTGGCGGAGTGGCACGAAATGCAAAAGTTGAAGACAGAAAATACATGACAATAGCGGGAGTAGCTACCGATTCGAAATGCCTCGCGTACTCTGTACTATTTCTCGTTACTCCGGTGAGTTTCTTTCGAGAAGAAAAAATAACGAGGGTACGAGAGATAGGTTGAGGGGGGAGGGAGATAGAGAGAGAGAGAAAGAAAGGGATGGAAACAGGAAGGGAAAGAAGGAGAGAGGAATATGCAGATAGCACAACTGAACGGACGAACGGATGCACTTCACGATGCACTCGTAACGAGTGACTGCACTTTCAAAGATGTTAACGTTTAAGTGTCTAGTCGCGGAAGAAGTGCCTCTCCGATATAACCGTGTCTTATTATATTGTCAAATTCTTCCGAGAATTCCTCCGTCTACTTCTATCTTGTTCGAAGGTATTGTATCATTTAGAAGATATTCGCTTGTATTTTAGTAGTAGAATATTATATGTATTTTTATATGCACTTATTTCGTCGTTATTTTATATTTAAGATCAGCTGGATTATACTAATCCTGTTATATGCGTTATTAACATACTTAGGTCTTTCCTTTGGCACCTATAATAAAATATTATTTTATATTGTTAATCAATGATCAATATATTTATGATATTCCTATTCGAGCGCTGTTTTAAATATTACGTTGTTAATGTTGAATTTATTTAGATGATGCTGGTATTCGTACCAGTTTATAAGTACCGTCTACTTTAATGGCCAATTAACTTGGATATTTTCATATACATATCATTATTTAAGTATACAGGAATATCAATAAATATTATTAAAAGCAGTCATCTTGAATTTCAAATATTTCGTCTTAACTTAAAATATATATATTCTATCGATTCGGTGTATATTATCTTTATAATTGGTTCGGCCCTTAAGATCTTTTCGAATTATATTAAATATATTGTAGGTATAAAATAATGTGTATGTTTCAAATTAATATTGTAGACGGTTAACAAATGTAAAGAACTAATGAAGTTTCAGTCACATTGGTTTGTCATACATTTCTATATAATTGATTAGATAAAGAATACATTGATTCAGATATAGTCTCATCGAGCACGGAAGAAAGACAAGAATTAATTTGCGATAAGAGTAAGGGATACTTGGAAGGGAAAAAGATAAAAGAAATAAAATAGATATGTTGACTCACCAATGCCGTGCAGACGGCGGGCTCAGACGTTGTAAACCTGAAGGGTAATCTCAGTGGGATGTTTCATGGTTGACTCTTTAAAAGTAGAGAGGAAGAGGCCTTCCACGTCGAATTGCACCTGTTCGATTTACGCTTACATAAGCCCGATTGCACTTTACTGTTACACTGGCTCCATTAACCGGCAATTTCCTGCTGTTCCGTTTTCATTGCACATCCTGTCTCCATGATCGATCATTCGTATCACACTACACGATCGATTTACTTGCCTCCTTTCCGATATCTCCCTTCGCGAGAAGGTACTGTCCTTAAAGTCCTTCCCTCGCGGGACCTCACAAATAACCGGTTCCACCGGCGTATTCACGAATTCGCGATCCGTGAATTCCGCGAAATTCCCTCCGCCCGACTTTCTACGTGTTCGGTACGGCGACCTCGACGACGATCTAACGATTCCTGACACTCGCGATTATTATTCACTTCAATTCATACCGAAATCAAACGAACCGATTAAAGCAAACTCCCGATAAGCGACGTGCCGATTAAACTCTCACCACGTGTCAACGAAAACCGGGTTTTCTTCGAACAACGATGATCCACGATAAAGAGTACGTCCAGCCACTTCAAAAGTTACCCACAAAGTGCTCGAAGTCAAAAGTGTTGCCAACCGCGGTGCAATATATAATGTGCGTTTCCATGAACTATATACGGTATACAGTAACTTCGTTATACAGTATTTTACAAATACCATTAAATCCCAATATATTCGACATTTGTTAATAATCTCGAATAATGAAGAAGGTAATTCGTTTTGAATTAAATCGCACGACATCATTTCGATCATTTCGTAAGTGACATCACTGAACACTGACCGTTGGCGACGGAAGTCAACAATCGCCCGTTGTTACACCTGTTTGTCGGAAGTGCCATTCTACATCCGGTGTGCTCAAATCGGCGGTAGAATTAGATATAAGAAGGACACGATAAGGGCTGGTGACGACGGTCGCGAGGCACGTTGCACAGTGTCCTGTTAATCGCGGTTTCGCGGGTTTCTCCTTCGGCATTGGAAGAGCGCAAATACACACGAGATGCGCGCGTCCCGGCGGCTGCGCGTGCACTGCCCGCTCCTCGCTTCCACCACTCCCCGTGACTCTTTCTCCCATAGAACCTACACGGGACACCGTATCCCTCTGTTCAACACCATATTCTCTCTCTTTCCTTCTCCCTTCTGCCTTACCACTATTCCCTATCTTCGCCAAATCTCGTTTTATCCTCTTCTCTCTTGCCTTCTCTTTTCCTATCGCGCGCGCTCGAAATTGACAATGTGCGTGCCGCGAACTCGACTTGTCCCCCTTCTACCGAGCGACGATGTAAACACAACACCGAGGATAGGTACAGAGAGACATTATCCTTGAACGTGAAAATATACACGGACGGTCATTGTAGACACATCTGCTCGCCTCTGCCTCACGTATTATTACCTTGATTAGCGTTACCTTGATTAGCCTCGCAGTATTAAGCACACTTAAGCACGGGTTTAGGCTTCTTTGAAAGTTCTACGAGTGATATACGGCCACCGAGCATCGTGCTTTCCAATGTAATTGTTGGTCAACTGGGGATAAAGGTATGTTTTGCATATTTAAGATGATTTGCCGTACGTTTCCGTACGAATTAATACCGTGCTTGCGAAGAATATAGGTTAGCTTACCGGATGATTGTTCACTTACGCGTACAGGAATATACGCATTTACAGTTTATTTTGTTAAGTAATTTTATTAATTGAATTTATAAGTGCAACTTTGAATGCCAACGAAAATAGTAATTTTCGTATTGGATATTTTTCACGGCTGGTATAACTGGCTTATGGAACGCACGCCATATTTTTTGCCCTTGTCGAGCAGAGTATACTTCGAGTTAATTACGCGTTTGATAGAAATACGTTGTTGTTCGTGCTTCTCGTGGCATTGAAATCAGTTCTTAATAACGTTACGTGTACTGAACAAAGGAAGCAACGTCATAAAAGGAGTTTACGTAGAAAGTATGTATGTCATTTTTCTATTGCAATATGCATGCATGGTTAACCTAGAAAATGATCCTCAGAATGACGAATTTCGTCGGAAGAATTGCGATCATTTATCGCATTATTAATACAATTATCAATTACAAGATAGATGAATCTTGAATTATTCTTTTTATTATAGTAATAAGTTATGCTGCCTAGATAATAAGATTCCGTTACGTTTATTAGATTTAAATGACATCTAATTTCTGCATTAGTATAAGCATTATAGGTTTTAAGTGTAGTATAATTATTAGTATCGTATATAAGCACAGAATATTTATTAAGCATAACATAATCATATAACGTACTCATTAAGTACAGCATATTCATTAATATTAATATGACATAGTCATGGGAATGCCACTTGTTTATCTAGGTTTACGAATACTTTTCAGGGACATAAAATTCGCGTGCACTTGAAATTTGACTATGTGTCTGCATATTAGTGTTAAATACTTGATTAGATCCCCCTGACACACGACCCTTGGAATCCCTCTCAATATCGAAACCCTGTCTCTTACTTATCTCACCCTCAGACAACTCGAAATACGTTCTTACGCGGTACGTCTCTGCTTTAAAGCAGATATGTATGCGTGCAATACCTCGAGTCTCGTACGTCACCGAGCGTGTAACGCATCTTCAACCGTGCATCCTCTTATTGCACCCCCCGAGAAACTCGATACCGTGCAGGCTTCGTTAAATTGTAAACCGAGCATAGAACATTCGAATCTTAAGCATCCTTTATACGCCTCGTGATATAAACACGTAAACACGCATTCAACAAAATCGTTTGTAATTTGTTATCAAAGTACACCTAGAACCTCCGCCATATTTAGTACGTACGTGACACGCGGAACTTAAATCTTAGGAAATGAGATATAGTTTTAACATACAGGGTGTCTCACGTAAAACAGGTCTCCCAATTGTACAACCATATCTGTTTCTTTGTCAAAAATATGGGTGATCTGGAAAGTTTCGTGAAAAATGACAACGGAAAGAATTCTTTTTCGGGATATTCGCCGTTTGAAACCATTTGTGTAACGCGTGAAATATTTTTCGTATTATCGTGATTAAAGGAGATCACTTGGCAAATTATTTTATACGGGATACTATTACTATATATTACTCCTAATTAATTATATTTGTCACCATAATATTTCCATGACCGATACACCGATACAGAATTAGTTTATAGAATTGCATACCACGAATACAATTTAAGGTAATATTTACGTAAAAAATGAACTACAGAAAATACGACGAAGAAGCTGCAAGAGTCATCGATTTCTCATCTAGTTCTCTATATTACTTTAATTAATTGTATTCGTCAACCTTGATATTTAATAGCCGACACACATTAAAATAGCCAATAATGAATTTCTAGAATTCCATATTTTGAGTACAATTTAAGGTAATATTTACATAAAAATTTCACCACCAAAAATATGATGCACAAGCATCAAGAGCGATTTCTCACATGCTATCATTGTTATCATACATTATACGATACAGAGTCAGGTAGTAGGAGAGTAGCTGAAACGTAGTTAAGTATATATCGTCTATCGAACCTGCCCTTAAGGGATACTACACGAATAAGCATGATAAAGAAAAAAACGAGAGAAATAGGTAGAAAAGGTAGAAGAGGAGGAGAAGAAAGGACGAGGAGGTGGAGAAAACGATTGAGATTGAATTATGGCTTGCGGCTTAAACGCCGGATTCAAATCGATCTCATATATCACATTACCTGGCACCTTCATTCTGCTTTCTGCAGTTGCATCCTGCTCTCCTCTCCTCTCTTCTTCTCTCTGCTCCTCCACTCTTCCTCCTATTGTTTTACACGCTCTTATTATTCACGATGCGTACAACTATTTTGTGGCACCTTGCAACGCGATTATTTATTCCGATCTTCGCCATCGGAGAATTATAATCCGCGCTTCATTCGTGCGGTTTATTATTAACATTGATATAAGATCAATATAACATACGTCGATGTTTATCCTTTAATTGATGCTTCATAATTTTGCTGCCCCCGTCATTTTATTGGCACAACTGATATAAATTTCCTCGTAAAATACGAACATCTTTTCTGGCCCCGTAAATATAAAACGTTGATAATATTTCATTTTACGGAGTAGACACAACAATATGGCTACGCGTGGGTTTTAAATCGAAGGAACATCCCTTTTGCGGTCAGTTCCACGGTTAATTATGCAGGAGGTTAAAAAGCACCCCTATGTGCTGCTTTGAGGGACGCAAGGACATTTGATGAGAATGTCTCTTTCGGGAAAAAACAATATTATCACCGACATAAAACATTCCTTTTAATTAATACATAACATAGTATTATCAGAATGTTCGCCTTGGTGTTATTAAATCCACGTACAACATAATTTTTAATTACAACATAATGCACAGAAATATGCATAATGCACGGTGCGACTGAGTTTCCTGAACCACTAAAAAATGTATGTTAACATGTTTATGTGAAATGATAGCATAGTTAAGATGAAAGCAATGGTACTTTATATGATCAATGATCTCCTTTTATTCCCCTACGAGTTAAAGCTAAGAGATATAAAGAAGGTGAGGGTTGGCATTACGTTACCGGCGTCACCTTTTACCCCAGCTTACGATAATTTTCTCGTGTTTACGGCCGGCGGAACATCGTGTCGCTTTTTCCTTGCCGCGAGGTAAAATAAAAAGAAATATCCCAGCGGCAGAGGTGGTAAGCGGGACCCATGGAAGCACAGGAGATTGGAAACGCCGGCGCCGCCGACTCGCAATTCCAGGGTAATACGTACTTCCACAATCGTGCACCAACATAAGTACGCCCGTCTGTAAATCAAGTCGATTGCTTTAACGCATACGTTCCCGGGAAAAACCCCCCATCGATCGCGATCGTCGAAAATCTCACGACCCAAGAAACCCGATCGTTTTTAACCGGCAGCAGACGTTAAATCATACGCAAGAAGTTAATCTGATTATTCGTATTAATCATTCGTACCACTTGATTCATTATCGTCCGATTTAATAATCCGCAAATACCTTCCCGTTCTCGACCCTCCGAATACGAGTTTTCTGCATTATTTTACTTCATTTTTTTCCTACTACCGAAGTGGAATATGATATTTTTCGAAGTAAGTAATGTAGTAGTTTGGACAATTATTATGGAGCAACTGTGAACAATATTTATATAAAACTGTTGGTTTATGTAAGACAAGGAATATTTGATGTTATTATTGAGGTTCATTTAGTATTTTATTCAAGCAACTTTCTTGAGCTTAAGGAACGAAAGAATGAAATCGTCCGCGAGTTTCATGTATTTTTGTCATGTCTTTTCTTCCTGGGGAATTGAATCGTGAACCCGAGGTGATTCTTGGTTCTCTTCTTATTCGGTGCCACGAGAGACCTTTCTTCGTCCCCGTCATTTATATGCACGTTACATTCACTAATGCACGCGGAGAGTCACGGTGCGTTTAAACGAGTTTCGTTACGGAGATTGTCCAGTTGTCATCCCGTTGCAACGAACGCCGAGCGAAGCTTCATTCGCCGAAGAACGGAGCCATGTGCGTACCAAGAAAAAAAAACATGGGGGGAAGCTATTCGAACTCGCAACGATGATATGAAAAATATCCACGTAGTAAAACGTTTAACGAGATCCGGTTCATTAAAAAACAATAACACCATGAAATATACGAAGACAGAATATAGGAGACATTCAGTACACTTCGCGACACTAAGCGCAGTGCATAAAAAAACAGGCTTACACACTGAAAGGCTAAGCGATTTAATTTGCAAGATTAAGTCCAGCTTCTTTTCCTCAGAATTTACGCGCCACTTCATTTCCTGTATTTCCTATGAAATAACCTTACCAGCCACACCTTTGCACCTTACTTCCTCATATTTTTACTTTCACGATACGGAGGTCGAGAGTCGGCACTCCATATTCAAGCGAAACTCCGGTAACACGAGCTTTTTTTTCGTACACATCATTAATAACGAGACTCCTCCAGGTTCGTCATTATAAATCCACGTGAAAGTACCTTGGTCGGGGAGGAACGAGGAGGAAGCATTAGTGATAATACAAATATTCTCGAATGCGAGACAATAATTATAGATGGTAGCTCACTTTGTCTCGGTAAACGACGTCTATTTAAGAATCCACGTCGGCAAGAAAATACCCCGTCGAATATCTTTGTCTGGCCTCGGTATAATGACACGGAAGGAGGAAATGTAGGAGGGAAATAACGCGACTGGTTGGGCATAGCCATTGCTGTGCAAGCCCACTCATTACATTATTGCAGGTGGAAAGGATGCGTCGGGGGGGTATCGTTCAATGCAATTTCTCGGAAAAAAAACGTCCCGTGTTGTTTTCCCCGGCGACGCTTGAAAGAGCCCGTGTCGTGCCCAAAGAATGCTCCGAGGCGAATAAGAGAGAGAGACTCTACTCCACCGTACTCCCGCATTGTCGACCTTTTTCCAAATAGTCAACGGTTTTGCGAACTTTTACCTTCGTTCAGTGAAAAAAATAGCTCTGCCTTCGACAGGCTCACGCGTGTATCGGCCCTCTTTCAGCCTAAGAAACCCGCAAAGTGTACCGCGCCCGGTACACAATTTTCTTCCTTTAATTCCGAGTTCAATTTTACTTGGTGCTAACATTTTTCCTCAATTAAAATCTTGTACAATCTTTATTATAATCGGTAATATTTAATTAAATACTTCACGATCTTCAACATTACTATTACTACCACTCTTATATTAAATAACCATTATATAAGTGTACAATCTATATCGATATTTAGCATCCTAATTCGATATCTAATCTAATATTTGCTGCTGCGGTGTAGCCATAATATAGGATATTCCACGTAAAGTAGTAATCTAGCTGGTTCAACTAAATTCTAGGGGGGTTATACGTTTAGAGGGTCGCGCTCGAGGTCGATCAATCCAGTATAGGTAGGCGTAAGTCGGAGTATTGCGTAAGAGCAGTACAAAGGTAACGTAGGAGGGTGAAAATGGGGTGAGGATAGCAGAGGTCGGCTTTGTTTGGTTGGAGTGCACGCGTTTCACCGGTAGCAGTAGTAGCGGTACGTAGCAGAACAGACTCAGGGGTGGTTGATTTCTCTGTATAGGTGTTTCAGTGTATGGGTGTGCTTTGCGAAGCCATGTCGTCCACGCAACCCCGAACGCACCCCAGGCGAAAAGAAGAGGGGAGGAGTTTTTCGAGTGTACGTACGTATACGTATACCCGGCCGCGTTTAATAAGAATACGCGGCAGAGCAGACAGTCGGTGCGACGGTGCAGCGCTAACTTTTTATTTATCAGCGCTGATGGCTTTTCCGTCCTCGCAAGGGTTTTTTTTCGCGAGGAACCTGAAAGAAAGATCCCCTTGCGCCTCGTACAATCGAAATCACGTGCGACGACCTACGACCCGCTCACCAGAGAATCTACCTTGACGTTTGTCTTACTATTTCGCGACATTTCCACTTACATCTGTCTACGATTTTTGTTCGATATACTATAAACGAAAGTAAGATGAAATGTAGTCGATTAAACTATGATACTACTTACACCGAATAAGTCTTTGCCACTATAGAATTGTCTAAGATATTTCATTAAATATTATCAAGTACGAACATCTTCTTTCATTTGCTATTTCATACTTCATACAAGTTATGAAGTAACATTTACATATCTGACTTCAAAGGGACAAATGTTACGCGAGATAAGAAGCGAAGTCCGGTGTAAAAGAAGTTTCTAGCAACTCGGACCATAAGTTAGGATTAATTAGGATTAGAAGTGACATCAAAGGAACGTTGAAGTCCAATATGCCACGCAATCATGAATACTGTTTAACCGAGAGAAATATTATTCATAATTCCGAGTAGCCGACACGTGGTTTCTGAAACACGGTTGGTGTTGTAACGTTCACGGTATGATCCTCGTAAGGATAACGCGAAAGGTTAACGCTGAAAGTTACACCTGCGCAAGAAAGTTCAGAGTTCCATCCGACAGTATCGTGATCTTCCAGCAATCACGGTGGAACATCACATAAGACTTCCAGTCATTCGCTGATATTTCCTTCTGCCGGGATGTATATGCATATTCATATGTATCCAACGCGATACACGGGATACTGAAAAATATTGTCAAGATGCCGTTGAAATATTACACTCTGTCAGACCGCAGGAATTGCTGCGCCGTCGACGATAATCTACCCGATGTCCGTGTATGCAACGCGACGATTCCTATTCCTCCCAAGAAGGGAATACAACTGGAGTGACAATAAACCCTGCGACAGGTGGAATCCCTTTGTACTCGTGGAAATCATTCTTCCAAGAATTTAAATATCTTCGAATCTGAAAAGGATGGCTTAACTTATCAGTGATTATTACTCGACCTCTTATTCTCTTATTTATATGCATTATTTGTACTATTATTTAATGTCAATTGACAATAAATATTAAGTTCCATGAGGAAATTTCATTTCAAGTGATAGTAAATTTTAGTTATTTGGTGGATGATTAGAAAGAAGATGATTGTATTTTAAGAATATTTTTACAATTTTAAGGGAATAATAGTATTTTTTGTAATAAATCATTATTCGTTCTTTGAATTAGACCCAAGATAATTAGTCACGAGCAGTGTCCTTTTTTAACTCTAATTGAACATCGCGTCAGTTATACGAATCGCGTGAAAGTCACGAAGCACGGCAGGAAGTTGGAAACAAAAGTTCCGGTATGAGAATGAAAGAGAAACAAATGGCCGGTTAATTAACCCCGTTCAATGTCTGCCGGAAACCTTGCGTTACCGCAATTACTTTTGACACCTGAATAGTACCGCGACTTCTTCCTGATTTCGGAAAATTCTACGCACGATCAGCCTGAAATAAATTTCATTTTGATCATTGAAATTTTTAATATTTTTTTCGCACGTAAATTACACCCGCCAATTAATCAAACGTCAAGGATGAATTAAAAGATTATATGATTGCTGATTCCATTTGTAATCTATATTTATTTCTTCAGGTCGTACAAAATAGTACTTTACTTTTGTTCTTGAAAATATAGTACTTCAACAATACAGTTTTTGTTTCTTCTTCTGCCTAAACAAAATATGCGAGTGAAATTCAATTTTTTTATTATCTTAATTATTGAATCAAAATAATTATTCGACCAAATAATAAAGTTTACCAAAAATTCAAAGTAAATATATACAAGGTAAAGTAAATTCAACATTCCATATTTATAAAGGAATCTAACAAAGATCCATTAAATTGGCTGATCAGAGAGAAGCATAAAGTCCTGACCGAGATACGGGAGCGCATAAAGCAGTCTACCGTGAATTCCGAATAAAAATAAACAAGAGTCGTTAATCTGTTATTCGAGCTTTCACATTGTACCTACAAGTTTAACGTCCGATTACTTTTATCCGTCGGCCAGACTCTTTTATTTTATTGTACCGAAATCGTTTTATCCACTCATCTGCCCCTTTTATTTTAATAACGAACTATTAACAGACTTTGCTTCACTTTGTTCCTCCCCGTGGCATCCGATCAGGGGACGACTTCTTACCCTTATCTACTTTGAGGAGCGCGCTCAGTGATTGTAAAACTTCATCGCGAAAAAGAAACCAGGAATTATTACAAGCCGAGTTCATCCTGCCATGTGATTTCTTATAGACATTATTATTCGTGGAATACGTATTTCAATAACTCTCTGTTTCATCCCCCTTTCTCTTCCATGTCCACGATTTCTTTCACGATATTCAAGTCCTCGTGGAAAATGCTTTACCACCGGTGGGAATTATGATAATGGAATTCAATAGTTTATTCATATTTCCACTGGATTTTTAAGGAAGTAGATTTATTAAATATATTCATATTATTTCATTTACGATGAAATATGTAATCGAGGGAATGAAGTATCGGAGTTAGGCTTTGTATACATTGTTTTCTAATCAACCACCTAATCGATAAGGTAATAGAGGGATATAATATAATCCGGGGTAATATTGCGCGGTGATAACGCAGAATTCCCGGATAATTGCTATCGCCAAGTAATATCGTTGTTCATTGAGCTTCATTAGAGAAGTGGTATATTCTCCGTCAAGCATGGCGGACGATTAACGTTTGATAAAACATGTTTGCGCTTTTATTATTTTATTGGATTGAGTCATAAACAAGATCGGGTTTTTTTAATTAAAGTTTATTCGCCAATGAAATGAACTAAAGTGGACTTTAATTTAATATATACTCGCAGGCATTATTAATAATAAATTTCTTCCCATTTTGAAGCAATTTGTTATGGAATTCCATCTGAATTGAGCAAAAATAGTAGGAATTATAATGACTTAAAAGTAATAGAAAAATCACCATATACAAATGTTGGATTTTACATTAATAATTATACTATTCCGGCTTCATCAGATACATAATTCTACGATATTTAAAAACGTCATTAGAACGAACGATGTCTACCGTATTGTAGCAAATATAAATTCCGAACAGTATACTGATTATAAGAAACGACGAAAATTGACTTCATCCACGGAAATAGTAAAAACCAAGAGACACGAATAAGTTCTTCTAACTGGCAGACATCGCGGTGCATAGTTGCACAGAGCCGTTGATATCCAGGAGCGTTCTATCTCAAAGAGTACATCTCTCTTACTAGTCACGGGAAATGGCTCTCGCAATCTTTCCTCTGAATGACGGTTGCGAGTCTGGCCGACATTCAGTGGATATTAAATGAAAACATTGGAGGCAATCTTCCGGAAGCGTGGAACTACCTAATATTTGCTAAGAACGATATCGCAAAGGAACCATCAGCAGACATGTTTCCTTTTCTCTTTCTTAGCGAGCGGTGTAGGGAAGTACCTATCTAGTGCGACGGTAGTCCCTTCGACTTACGTGAGCCCTTCGTACTTAAAGTGACAAAAAAAATCCCCCTCTTGAAGAAGCCAAGTTCCAGCATACTGCTCTGTTCCGTTCTCGAAAGAACCAACTACGAAATCGCATAACGACGAGATACGCCTTAAAATAATCTTGCCATTTCGCTGGTACACGGTACACAACGCTGGCGCAGCACGGTCTACTCGTCTTGCCCGAATAAACCCGGAGAGATGAGTAGATTTTATCGCTATCAATTTACAATACGGCTCTCAACGACCGCGCCACGACAGGTTTTACGGGGCCCTGTTCACCGGTCAACTAACACAAAACGGATCTTATCGAGGGAACCTCGATTGTTCCCGTAAATAGAGAGCCAATTTTATGGTTTATAATCCGCCGTGAAAATCCACGATCTTAATGCGATTCGTATATCGTATGATTTAATCAGGGATGACGAGTTAACTGGTCATTCGAATCTACGCTTATCTCGAAGATTACGAATTAAATTACTATTATACCTCTCATAGTTATTATATATTGAGACGTATCAATTTTAGTTCTAAATTTTGTTCCTCGGTCAACGAACACAAAACCGATTTTATTCAGGGAACTCCCGATTGTTCTCGTAAATAGAAAACCAATTTTACGGTTTATAATCCGCCGTGAAAATCCACGATCTTAATGCGATTCTTGTGTCGTATAATCGATGATTTAATCGAGAACCGATTTTTAAACTGGGATGATGAGTCAACTCCTTATTCAAATATACGGTTATCTCAATTACGAATTAAATTATAATTATCGTTCTCGTAATTATCGGATTTTTAAACGTATAAATTTCAGTAATGAATAGTCAAACCATATATATACATATATCGTAATTACAAATATATGGCATGGTTTAATTTTATTACTAAATCGAAAGCACCCGCGCGATGTCGTTTTTTGGAAGAACTCGGTTAAAAGGTTAAAGATCTCATTGCGTACGTAGTAAGATCCAAAAGTTTTAGGCCCGAACGTGCAGTTTTGTACCATTTTAAGAATGTAACTTCAGATTATTTTTTCAGGGGTATAGGAAAATAAGGGTTAATTAGTTCTGATTTGTTCTGAAAAATGTATTGAAGTAAAGGATAATTAAACATTATTGTTTGATTCCATCGCCTCTTTAATACCCTTAAACCGGAAACGTTTGCATCTTACTACACATATATATACAACACTATTGTTACATTTCCACGAAACATTCATTACATTAAACATAACAAAAATGTCCTCCACGTCGATCACAAAAACTGTTAATTAAGGTTAAAGCAACTGAAGTTAATTAAAGTAACCTAAGCGTGCATTTACCTTGAATGGTTGACATTTTCTATTGAATTTAAAAAATATTTAATTACTGTGTACATATGGCTCTAGTTTTCAGACGAACTCGTTAGACGCCGAGTGTCTGATTAATATTTGTGTTGATTTTAATCTTGGCAAATTTGCGCGTTTATTAATTCCGTGTTAGTGGCTTGCACGAAATTCTTTACGCAGCGCGGTACACCGTGCTGCATTTCGAGGATATTTTTACGCGTGTTGTATTATGATATGAAGCTTTCACGTTTATCCAATCAATTCATCGTCCTGTTCGTGGATTGAATATCAAGATTCATCATCGGTAATCATCACTAACAAATATAATGGCCCTCCGTCGATGAAGATCAACAATCTGCATCAGTACACATTGCGAAACCCAGTATAATGTTTCATTGTTATTCGCGATGTTATCATCAATCAACGGATGTAATGATAGACTTCTACACGAAAGTAATGCTTAATTTATATTCGACGACATAAATCACGATTAAAAACATCTGCGTGGAACATTAAGAAGATCACCATTAACAATATTTTTAACGGTAAAACTACCAAGGGGTTCAAAATGACTTGTCTGTCATTCTTAGTTAAATTATTTAAATATGCAACGGCGTATTGTTTGAGATTTTACATACTTTTATTTGATATACATTAATTAACCTCAATCCTCCATAATTCATATATAATTAAATGTGTAAGTATAAGTGAATGTGTTCGGTAGTTCTAGTGGTAACAATTTTTTACCTAAAATGAAATTCAAGTAGATAGTGGAATATCAAGTATTTGAATTAATCAAAATATGTGGAATACTAACATGATTATATGAAAATGAATATTATTATTTTTGGTAATACAATATTGTGTAATATTATATAGCGTAAACCATGTAAAAATGGTTACATAATGAAACTACGATTTTTGTTTCCCGCTAAAAAATATGTGTGATCCCGAAAATTCTGTAAAAAGAGATGCAACGAAAGAAATTCTTTTTCAGTATGTTGGAGGTTCGAAGATATTAATATATTGGATCAAATAATTTCCGTATTAACGCGATTAAAGGAGATAATTAAGTGGCTTCTTTCATACGAGACATCTTGAATTATTAATCACATCAAATCTCATCTACAAAACAATATCATTAATTTCTTTGCCGCCTTAAATTGATAGCAAAGTTAATATTAAAACTCACCGATAGTTCAAGTGCACTCCTCTCGCGCACATAAAAATACTTAATTAATTATCGCCGACATGAAACCGGGTTATTAAAAAACCTGTCACGCATATTACACCGAACCGCCGCTAAGTAAAACGTTTAAACTACCATTAAAATAAACATGACAAATAGCGTCTATCGATTACGTTCGAGTTATTTATTGTCACTAATTGCTACATTGAACCGGTAATGCATACGTAACAGAAAATTTCGAATATTAAAATATCGTTTGATTAATGTGAGGAGCTCGGTTTTCAAAGTGTGCGTAATATGTGCGATTAAAATAAAACAATATTAGATGTGTGCATAAATTCTCCCCGTTTTATGAAATCAAACGAACTTGATCTTTTTAAGAAAAATAGTTTTCATTCGAAAACATATTCTCCATTATTTTCTATAACCTTATTCCATCGATCTACAAGCTTTTTAACTGCATTTGTTTCCTTTTAAAGACGGTACATAAACTGTGTCATCTAAAAACGGCGAGAACTTATTCGCATACCTAATAATTTCAAAGTAATATTGAAAAGTAAATATACTAGCTTCATGTAAACGTATTTGTGAGTCACTTTATGTGTATGTTGACAAATACATATATGTACACATATACATATGTATTTCTACATATTTTCAGTGACTCGAGTGGCAGTCTCGGGTTGAGAAGATATCGGTGTTAATGATGTGATTTTCATGTTAGGCACACCAGGAATGAGTGTACCCGCAAGTATGCCAGTACGTAGGCGATATGTAATTAAATCGACGGTTGGGTTCACCACTTCTATTACACACTGCTCTTTACTCGTTTATTAATTAACGCGTAGAGTAGAAAATTATTACCGTGCAATGCAACCGTCGACGAGACAGAGAGGGCACGATATTTGCCCGGCCATTATTTGCCGATTACTTTTCCCTCGACTGCTTATCAACTTAATTAATTACAATTACTACTCCTGCTCGAGGATTCACTCTACTTTCGAACTATTTCATCTATTTGCGATGCGGCATTGGTGAATCGTCATTTGAAATTATTGCCGTTGTGAAATCGTATTTATTATACGATTTGAGTTTAGAGGTTATTCAATCTGCTTTGGAATCTGGAATGAAGTGATTTTATTGTGCACAATTATTTTCATTGTTCTGATCAAGTGGATTTATATTTTCTGACTTAATACCAGGAATACCAAAGCAGTCGAAATTACTGGTCCGTGGTTTTGAATAAAAAGGTATTTTTGTAAATTCATAACGTTTCGCTTTCTGAGATTTTTTTGATTCACGTTGCATAATGGACATAATTGTATCGATTAATATATATTTGCCATTTATCCTTATTTTTAAGGTATATTCTGCTGCTGCATTTTCTTCTTTCGTTCTTTTTATTTCTTTCTTCGATTAATTTCTCTGCAACAATACATGTTTCAGATAATTTATCATAAATATGTTTTCGAAAAGTGAAATCCAATTTCATAAAAAAATTCGTTTATTCAACTTGGAACAATGTATTATTAAAGATCGAACAGTAAAAATTAATATTCAGTACGCATAATGTTTTATGAAACGTCAAAATTAATTCTTGCGAATCATTTTTCAACACACGATGCATTAAAATTATGATTGTCACATTGCCCTCGCAATGAAACAATACTATTTTATAAACCCGACAGTAATTAAATATTATAATCGTACCGAATCAAAATGGCCTGCAGATAATTTCCATTAAAAACAGCATTCAGTGGAAGACAAACAATAAATTTACTGAAAAAGCAACAAGTCCTCGGAGAAGAAGAAATGCACAAGTCACTTTTTCGAGTGGCCCTTCTTCGCGCAATCCATTTTAATTGGAGACCTTTTTCTTAGGAACTCTTACCGCTCCATTTTCCGGGAAATTTCCCGGAGTTTCCACAGTGGTGGAACAATCTTCGTTGCTTTCTAATTCACGGTGCGATGCGGAAAATTCCTCAGGAAAAGATGTCATACCACCGAGAGCGAATTGCAACCTATTTTCATATTCCGCGCTGTCACGCTTCATCTTTTTATTTTCATTTCCAGCCTCGCGATTTCCTTCTCCAATTCTGCCATACGTTTATCCTTCTCATTTTCTCTCTTAACCTTCTTACGTGCCTCCTTCTTCTCCGTAGACATCTTCAAAGCCAGTTTAACTTTTTAAGCTTGAAGTGAGTCACTAGTGCTCTTAACTTGCCTCCATTTTCATCTCGTCTCTAAACGAAGTTGGTAACAAACTAATCCTGACAATTTATAACCCAAATTACTGAAAAATTATAAATCATCCTTCAAACGAAATATAAAAATTATGTCGCTAAGAATGTCATCACTTTCATTAAATTCAGAATTAAGATGTTTTATTTGAATTTCATAAAAATCCTTTTATTTCAATATTTCTTTCCGTAAAAAATATGGTGTCTGAAAACTTTCTGTCTAATCAAAGTATTGACCCCTCGAAGTTATTCATACAACGCATTAAATATTGTTTGCATCGTCGCAACTAGGAGTTAATTGTATGGTCAGTTTTACTTGAGACACATTGTATCTATGTTCACGGAACAAAGAGGATAGAAATGTCCTCAGATAAAATACGTAATTTCAAGGAACAGGGGTTAAAATATCGTAGCACTATGATCCAACGAACTCGATATTCCCCGCAAATGTATTAAACGAGCGTGAGCTGATGCTTTTTACAATATTACGGGGGGCACATTTCCTTCGTCCCAGCATGCGTATCGCTTTTTATAAGCGCAAACGTGGTAGTCGCATATCCGTGCTCGGATAAACCAGAGTCATTCCTGAAGAGGATGCCCGTCGTAGTCGAAGGACCAAAAAATGCCGTGAGCACCCAACCCCTTTCCCTGAATCTTTCTCCAGGATCGTAGAACCTAAATGAAAAATCCTCCAACGATAGGAGGAATGTCGCGGCAATATTTTAACACGATCTCGTAATAATATCGTTTACAAGCGAGATCCCACGGGGGTTGAAACCGTACTTTTCTCTGGGTCTTTATTCCATTAAAGCAAGGGAGTCCTTGCCGGTGAACGGAAACTTCGTCGAGGCCAGACAGACGCCATGCCTCGCCGCGTCAGTTCCCTCGAATTCTTCTCATCCCCCGGTCGTTATCTCCTTTTTTTTAAACATTCGGACTGTTACGTCGGTCTGTCCGATATTGAAATGCCTTTTTAATAACGGTCCTCCTTGCATTAACGAACATCGCGTAATCGCCCGTTCCCTCCATTCACCGATTCACTTCGTAGTTCCTCCTTTCTCCGGGAAACTAAATACTAGCAGCCGCCGGTGATTAACAGTTCCGAGCTGCATTCGTTATTTATCGCTTTCATTTAAATGCAAGTAGACCCGAAGAGAGTCACTTCGTCTCCTTCTTACTTATGCAGTCAAATTTAATATTAAACGAAACTGATGCGACGCTTTTATTCATAGTTGAAGAACGATCGTAGATGGTGCTAATCAAAAATATTTCTCATAGAAAAACTACTGTAATACATTCGCAAGTTTGCTACGCGAAGAATCACTTTCACCCTTGTTTGCTCGCAACGCGTTTAAATGAAATAGGTTTCAGGGGAGTGTTCGTTTATGGAATTCCAGGACGTATCCCTACTTTCAATTTCATCCCTTTGCTGTGAAGGGCGTCGAAGGGTGCGTCTTACAATATTCGGACATGGATATAACACTGATAGACACCGATACTTATTCGGAGTAGAAAGAGTTGCACGTGTGTGTACGGTCGATCGCACGAAATTTATTTAACCCAATTAACTGACTTCCCCCTGTCGGGAATCTTCGAGTGACTGCTCAGTCAATTGAAAGTTACATGTGTTTTTGTCAGCTCTCATTTAACAGCAAACCTCGCGGGGAAACGAATTGTAACCAGATACAAGACGTGCGAGAAAGATTAAGAGTTGGGAGGGGGCGAGTAAAAAGAAGCCCCTATCGAAGGCGGAGAACACCGATACACGTTACTCCTTACTCGGAACCCAGGAAACAGATATACCCTTTCAAGATCATCGCGTTGAGATCGATCGTCCTTTAGCCTGTACTTAATTAGTAAGCCGATCACGGGAAACGAGATACCGTTCAAGTATTACGATCCTAATCTCTGTGTTAAATGAAAGTTATTAATATCTGATGACCATGCGCTCGAGATAAAGATTTATTAAAGATTGCAATGAACCCTGAATTAACTTCGGGCTGAACTTGGTCTTATATAGATTTTATTGTGGTCTTCGGATTTAATTATTAGATTGAATATTTTTTGGTGCCAGCTGATGTATGAAAGTAATATTCCATCAGCTTAGGGTTATATTATAATTGCAGTGAGATGGTAGTTGGAGGATAGTTAATGTAATATGTGATGTTTAGTAGTATATTTGTAGCATTAAATTCACGGTGCAGTGACTGTTGATCACAACGGTAGAATTGATATAAGTGCAATGAAGCAGTTTTTAGATGAGTAAAACAACCGACCCAATTCGGGAGATGCCTTCAAAAATTGTCAAAAATTAAAAGTCGCCAAAATCGCTCCTAGACCGTCCAAATCGATGGTATATGATGTATAAACATAATCTATGATGATTTTGGGTCGAAAGATGTGGTTTAAAAATTTTTTTTAGCGAAAAATGGGTCGACCCAAAATCGCAAAAATGTGAAGGGGTATACCTTCAAAAATTGTCAAAAATTAAAAGTCGCCAAAATCGCTCCTAGACCGTCCAAATCGATGGTATATGATGTGTAAACATAATCTATGATGATTTTGGGTCGAAAGAAGTGGTTTAAAATTTTTTTTGAGCGAAAAATGGGTCGACCCAAAATCGCAAAAATGTGAAGGGGTATACCTTCAAAAATTCTCAAAAATTAAAAGTCGCTAAAATCGCTCCTAGACCGTCCAAATCGATGGTATATGATGTATAAACATAATCTATGATGATTTTGGGTCGAAAGAAGTGGTTTAAAATTTTTTTTGAGCGAAAAATGGGTCGACCCAAAATCGCAAAAATGTGAAGGGGTATACCTTCAAAAATTGTCAAAAAATCAAAGTCGCCAATTTCGCTTCTAAACAGCCCAAATCGATGGTATATGATGCCTAATGATGTTCTAGGACCGATTTGGGTCGAAAGAAGCAGTTTAAAAATTTTTTCGGTAGAAAAATGGGTCGACCCAAAATCGCAAAAATGTGAAGGGGTATACCTTCAAAAATTGTCAAAAATTAAAAGTCGCCAAAATCGCTCCTAGACCGTCCAAATCGATGGTATATGATGTATAAACATAATCTATGATAATTTTGGGTCGAAAGAAGTGGTTTAAAAATTTTTTTGAGCGAAAAATGGGTGGACCCAAAATCGCAAAAATGTGAAGGGGTATACCTTCAAAAATTCTCAAAAATTAAAAGTCGCCAAAATCGCTCCTAGACCGTCCAAATCGATGGTATATGATGTATAAACATAATCTATGATGATTTTGGGTCGAAAGAAGTGGTTTAAAAATTTTTTTGAGCGAAAAATGGGTGGACCCAAAATCGCAAAAATGTGAAGGGGTATACCTTCAAAAATTCTCAAAAATTAAAAGTCTCCAAAATCGCTCCTAGACCGTCCAAATCGATGGTATATGATGTATAAACATAATCTATGATAATTTTGGGTCGAAAGAAGTGGTTTAAACATTTTTTCGGTCGAAAAATGGGTCGATCCAAAATCGCAAAAATGTGAAATCTTTCGATCTCGCTCATTGTATTCCTAAAAGGACAAACTAGATACCAGACGCTACTTAACACCTATGATCTTCTACCGAGACTTATATACTCATAATATCCATTATACTCTAATTTCATAGAGCGATTTATAGTATAAATTTGATGATCCTACCATGAAGTGCCTCCATAAGACTTTAATTCAATACCATTCTGGTTTCTATTATTTTACCATACACGATGCAATAAGACTCATCCCGAAGATCACTAAGGATAACTCCGCTATCACTCTTATCGCAATATCATTTCTCGGCAGGTACCTCAGTATCCAATTAACTACATCTTCGTCAAGTACGTAGTCCACTCGTTTCTTACACTTCGCTCTTTCTACATGTATTGCTTTTAATCAAGGATCGCTTTACGATCTTCGCGAGCATAGACCTCCGTGTTGCGATCGTCGAAGAAATTCACATCGGAAGTTCGTAAAAGAATAATTTCGACATGCCACGAGACGATCTCCCAGAGAAACGCGGAGGGAAGAGTCGAGCCTTGTTGATAGTAGCTCCGTCTTTTTTCCTCGCGAGTCGTCAATTACGGTGGACGTAATGAATGAACGCCTTCATAAATCGGTGGAAAAAAAAAACCCAGAAAAATAATACTTATCTTCTCCGGGGCCTTTAACGCATCAACGGATGCCGTGAACGGGCGGCCGTACGCTTGGCTTAGCTCTGGGACGTAGTAATGATTCTACAGGACAGAAGTAAATGTAGAAGAGACCCCGGCACCTTCGTGTCTCTGCTATTTCTCGTCGCGACAGACCGTATAATGCGCGGGCCGTGTCGCGACAGATACCTCCGCACACCTATACAAACTTTCGCGACACCTCGTCTACCGACGATCCTCCACGGAAATCCGGGGACACTTTTTCTCTATACATGCTTTTTTTTACAAATATAATAACCATTATGCGAGAAGCTGTAAGAGTTCCACGTAGAAAGCGACGGTGCTACCACGACGCGAGGTATCGTTAAGGACCCCGAGGTTTAAAGGGAACGTCTTGGTAGAACCACGTGAATGTATTTAATATAACATATTTTTTCGAAACATAAATATAAGAGTTTCCGCAGGACGAATGCTTCGTTAGAATATCGTACGTGTTGTGCTTCATAATAAATCATAATAACCCGAAAATAAGTTCCAGTATTCGGGAAAGTGAATATAGATATAGTTTAATTCTTTCGTTTTATGAACACACATATCGAGGATATAATAAATACGGAATGGGTGAAATGATTAATCGCCACGAGGATTCGGGTGGATCTTAATTATTAAGGGATGAAGATAGCATCCATCATGGTGTTAAGTTACGAGCTTAACTGTAACTCGTAAGTATCTAAATACTTGGTTGATAAGAGATTAATCTTTTCATATGCCGCGATACGTATCGTATAATGCGAGTCACGTACTATCGGGGTAACACGTGAAAGGGAAGACAGTGCATTGACACGCAAAAAGATTGGCGCATTCCTCCCGGGAGGTACCCAATATGAACGAACTAGAGTTCGAAGTCTATGGATATATAGGTAGATGCGTAATATCGCAAACGCATTTAGGGTAGATGCGTGCAATGTGGAAGGACGAACGTTAGGTACCTACATACCCATCAAGTTTCCCATTGCATCGCGCACTAATCACGGTAAAAGCCGTACCTCTCGCCCGTTATACTCGTCATCCGACTGTGTGTTTTGCCTTACTTAATGGAAATATGAGAGGCGTTACATTCGTCTCGTGACATTCCTGTTCTTTTTTTTATTTCTAGAAATACCACCGGGACGTTGTTCTACAAACGTGGACTGACTCGAGTATGCTTGGCATTATTTCTCCAGGACGCTCCGGGGTACGTACATGTCTATCCGCAAATATAATCGATACGATAATGCGAAAACTTCGTAATCGTCCATATCAGACGTGTGGAACGTTCCAAATATGAAATAATGTTTTATTACTGATTTGAAGTAAGAATACGTCTTTTGATGACATGCTACTGAAGTCTGCTTCCGGATATTATATATATTATGTATTTCATTTATATTTTCAATTATCTTTACGATAATGCGAGAATTTAATAATCGACCCTATCAGACGTGTGGAACATTGCAAATATGGAATCATATTTTATCGGTGATTTCAAATATGGAATAATATTCTATCGGTGCTTTGAGATTAAAGTATGTCTTATGATGACATTCTACTCAAACCTATTTCCTGAAATTATGTATACTACAATTATATTAACTTAAGTATTCTTTAAAATTAAGTATATATATCAAGCATACATAATTGACACAAACATCTTGTAGTCTTATCAACATACATTTCAATGCACCTCTAATTAATACACACAATATATCATAACTTCGCAAGAAAAGTGACATAACTGACATAATTAAGTCTTAAAATTTTCGAGTTATGTCAGTCTTCTTACGAAGGTACAGTATACTGAAGAAATGCTAGTTTCCCTATTATAGTCTCAACTGTTCTTTAATCAGTCACGGCGGAGATAACATCAGTGCGAATTAAATCAGCTACGCGTTATCACTCAGATTCAGGATACACAATGACGTGCTTAGAGATTCAAAGTCCCGCTAGCCCTGTCCACCTGCGAGCAGTAGGGCAAATTGTGATTTATGCGAGCAACACGTTCTCGGCTGACGAAAGAGAATTGTGAATGTAACGAGTTATGGTGGCTCGCTCTTAATTCAAATATATGGTTTCGCGGCGTGTAATCAGCCGTTCCCTCGACGTCTCGTTTCCGCCTCGAGATAATATTCATTATCGCGTGACATTATTCTTTCACTTCTCACGGAAAGTAATGGTATTATCGGGGTACGCGTAATAGCCGGTTAACTCTTTTTTTCATCGAATTTCATTTGTAATCACGACTCGCCGCCCGGTCCTTTCATCCCCCGATGCATCCCCTCTTTCGAACAACATTGGCATATTTTATGCGTTACTTTAAGGGTGAGAGGATGTCTAGACTCCCTTGAACGGTACTGGGAGCATGCGGATTAAAAAATTCTAAAATACTGTAATTACAACCTCTTTGTTTCCAAAATAATATGAATTATTGGATACCACACTCCACTTGCAACATGTTTGATTTTAATTCGGAAGAAAAACTGAATTATATGAAGTGCTAATTACTGTTATGGTTATCACGATTTTATTTCTCTTGAAATGATTAATAAGAAAAATATTCTTAATTGTTATTACAGTTTAATTAAACATTTAAGAGACGATATAACGTTGCATTCTTGCAATAACGTTGAATGTTTCCATTAATTATCAAAGACAATCGAAGAATTGGGTAGTTTCTTTGACAATTTGGAAGAAAATATAAATTACCTGAAAAGCTAATTACTCTTACCGTAATCATTACGATGTGTTTTCCCTCGAAATAATTAATAAGATATTCATAATTGTTATTCCAATCTAATTATGAACTTACGAGACGATATAACGTTGCACCCTTACAATCACGGAACTTACATTGTTCTATTAATTACGAAAAGACAATGGAAGAATTGGATGGTTTCTTGAATCCGTTTGGAGAGTAGAAAGTAGGCAGTCTATTTTCGGATGAAATTGTGTCGGAATTCAATAATAGAGGAAAACTAGTTTGGAAAGAGGTGTGCAGGGAGTCTCTCCGATAGCAAGGGTCTCTAGGGTTGCATGCTCGTTGAAGCAACCCTTGATAGGTGCACTTTTGGGGTAGCCGGCGCAACCCCCTACGCTAGTCACTGCGCTTCAAGCCTCGAGTGCCCACCGAGACGAGCAAGAGCGAAGGGCTGCATACCGTCCCTGTCACGACTACCACGACAGCCACGACTACCAACGGCCCCAAGATGAAATTTCAAATATTCCAGCCAACGCGTTTAATCCTCTTCTTAAGGAAATACTCCTCCAACCATGTTCGTATTATTTTCATATATTTACTTTGTGCCCTTCATGTTGAGATTTAACAAATTCTTACGTATCCCGGGAATTTTGCTGCTTGAAGTTGCTTGAAAATCAGGTACTTCATCATCTGAATAATATGAGAAGTTATTTATTGAATAGAAAGAAAATGTACTCTATTTCGTTAAAAAATATCTATTTTTTATTGTATGTGGATATGCGGACCCCAAATCGTCTGGAATTTGTCAATAATTAATTGGCTTTGATTATGGGTTCATTAAATAATTTTAGATAATTATGAGCATAAATACTCACTTTGTAGTAGATTTTAAAGATAGCATGTCTTAAGTATCCAATTAAGAGTAAATGAATTAAACGTCTAACTAAACATAAATCAATATCTGATGTGATATAATATTATGAAATACATAAAAATTCTTGGCGAACAAATTCACGTAAAAACAGTTTGCATCTTGTAACACAAGATATGCGATAGCTAATAAAATCAAATGTTGCCCAGATTGTTCGATTCGCGTAAATATATCTCGCGTGTTTATCGGTGTACCACGCCAACAAAATTCCAGAACTAGAAAACGTAACGCTATAAAGTTTTAGTTATGTCCCGGCGAGCGGTGAAGGAATCCAGAATAATTCAATGGACGTATTTCAAAGTAGCCAATGTAATGACGTAAAAGGCAATTTGCTGATTTTTATTCCATTGTACGGCGAATACGTAGCGGGTACGTTTGCGCCATAAACTTATGGTTTACGGGCAGAAATATCCATACCGCAAAGTTATTCTTTACGACGGGAATATAATGTTTTCTTGCTACGCGGATTTTATGGGCTGTCGGGGAGTATCAGCCGATGACATAACACCGCCGTAAGTCTTCCTTTTCAGTCAGGATTGCCTCTGCTTTCCACCGGAAGCACACGTGTCTCAAAGACGGCTTCTCTTTTACAAGAACCGAAACATCGGAAAACACGTGAACCGCTAGATAAACATATGGTCTTGTCATGTTGTTTCAACGGATCCTCGGACGATTCTTGAAATCTCATGCGTTCGTACTCCACGAGAAACCATTTATTCTCATATATTTCCTATTAAATTGTAACAGTTTAAAAGCGCGATTAATATTTGGATATCAGATCGATCAAATAAGTATCCTCTAGTTGTATTCTTTATATATAACATGTTGCATTCAGAATACAGAGATTTAGAAATGTCACGTGTTCGTACTCCGCGATCAACTATTTTTTATCATATATTTGCCGTTAAATTATAACAGTTTAAAATCGCGATTAATATTTGGATATCAGATCGATGAAATAAGTATCCTCTAGTTGTATACTTTATATATAACATTTTGCATTCAGAATACAGAGATTTAGAAATGTCACGTGTTCGTACTCCGCGATCAACTATTTTTTATCATATATTTGCCGTTAAATTATAACAGTTTAAAAACGCGATTAATATTTGGATATCAGATCAATGAAATAAGTATCCTCTAGTTGTATTCTTTATATATAACATTTTGCATTCAGAATACAAAGATTTAGAAATGTCACGTGTTCGTACTCCGCGATCAACTATTTTTTATCATATATTGCCGTTAAACTATAACAGTTTAAAAACGCGATTAATATTTAAATATCCGATCGATAAAATAATGCCTCTGTTATTGTATATTTTGCATACAGCATAATCGAAGAACGAAATTTATTTATACCTCCTTTGTACTGCATAGTTCCTTTCTTCCATTCACTCTGAATATATCATTGAATCTTATAATACATAATTCCTCCGCTTAACCGATTCCAAGAAACCCGCGTACAGCCGAGTAGAAATTGATCATCCCGCGACTCTTCGGTCTCCGGAGTATATTAAATAATAATTGCATACCAGACTACGCGGACCACGCGAGAGACTTAAAGTTCGAAGTGAGGTGGTTGGTATAGTAACGAGAGTGAAAGAGAAAGTAGAGGGATGGATGGTCGGATGATCCCATAAAATGAACGACATCATTAGCGACGTCAATAGAGGGCTGCCTTAAAAGTTCTGTCCTCGTACACTTTCACGTTTCATCGAGCCGATGTACGCGTTCGCCCACAGAATTGTCGTATTTCCATCCCCACCCCACCCCACCCCCCTCCCTCCCTCCCGCTCGTAAAGGGTTTATAACTGACAATGAGAAGAAGAGTACGAACACGTGTGCGTTCGACGTTCTGGTCTAAATAGCGGGCAATTAAAAAGCAGGGTGAAAATTAGCTGAGGTTACGGCTCATTAGTTTTCAGCGCGCGGGTTGTAAACGATGATAAAACAACCAGCGTACGGAAACTTGTAAATGCATCAATGCGCTAGAATGTGTCAGACGTTTGTATGCGTGTATCGTTTCGTACGCACAACGCGAAAGAAAAAAAAAGGACGGGGGACCGAATGGCGATGGGTGAAAGGGGGGGAGGGGAAAGAAATCAGGCGTACACCGACGTTAATTGGCTACGCAAAGAATATTACAAAATACTGTCGTACCAAAAGGTACGAGGTCTCGTTTTAATTGCGATATAATTCGCGTTGCTCGGGTTTCACGTTATGAAAGACCGATACCACTCGTACTGTTCCGAGTAACACCTCGCTTTCAGTAAAAGCTTTGCCACCGTATATTTCCTCGCGGTAGTTGTGTGTGCATGTATTATGTATCACGATATGTGCATATAATCGCGAGGTTTCTCATATGTAAGGAAAGTTTCTTCTTATCGCTGTGGGAAGTCGTTAATCTCGGGAAAGGGAATGCTCTCGAGTGTCTACAGAGAACGCGCGAGGAAGGTGAAGTAATGGGAAGTTCGTGGAGAGGATGAATCTGAACGTTTTCGCATTTTGGGAAATTGTAGGCCTTCGAGTACGCTGATAAGGAAGTTAAGGGCACGTTGACAAAACATCGATACAAGATCGCTATGACCGCGGTATTTGGTTACTGTCCGGATAAGGTAGAGTTCAAGAGAAAGGATAATGACAAGACAGAGTGTGAAATCATTGAAATTTTATCGTTGTAATAGATGGAAGTGCAATGTGTATTTAAATCGCACGCGAATGACATTTCTTACGAAGAGTTCGAATATTGGGTGAGCAAAAAATATCATGGAAATAGTGAGAGAATTAGTGGCGATACGCTGTTCGCGTTGTTGGATAATAATTGTGCGTATAAGTTGAGGTCATATCAATATTCAAGGTAAATGTTTCGTAATAAATGACTCATATAAATTAATGCACAGAATTTTGTAAATAACTTTAGATAAAGGACGTCTAGTGTTAGAAGATTTTTGTTCCGCGAGTAAACGTGCCGATTTGAAAATATCAACGTCGATTTGGGAGAAAGTGTTTAAAGAATGGGACCAATATAAACGCGGATATATCGATTTAGAACAGTTTTTATTTATCTTCGATAGTTTACAAAATGGCAGTAAATGAACAAAACAAATAAAATCTCTCTTATCATAATAAACAGAAGGCGTTACTTAATCTTGTAAAATCTGTCTTAAATCGTTGATATATTTCTATACTTATATTCTAAAATATAGTTCTCTGAGAATTGTATGAAAATAATTGTTCTCGTAGCCGACGATATATAATATGCAACATTGTTTTATACAGTCAGTGACTTTAATACTATAAACGTTAAAATAGTATGTACAAAAGTTCGTTCTGTGAAAGAAAATAAATATCTCTACGCGCGGATGTACACGAGATCACATGATTTTCACTCTTTGTCAGAAAACTCTTGACTCGCTAAATGATAGAAGTATGAATCGGCATTTTGAATTAATAGATTTGGTTCATCGAACTCTAACACTTCTCCTTCACCCATCACAAGAACTCTGGAAATAGATACATTCATATATAAAAGAATAAAGTTCCATAATGCGTCGCCGAAAGTGTTGCTCCAAAATGTTAATAAATAGTCTTACCTATCACAGTGCATAATTGTTCTTATCCTATGAGCAACAATAAGAACCGTAGCAGCTTGGAACGATGATTTTATTGTCGTTTGGATAAACTTGTCCGTCTCTTGATCAACGTTCGCCGTAGCTTCGTCGATGCATACAATCTGCGAAGAAATATAGTTCACATATTTCAAAAATATTTGCAATATGTATATAAAAACATTAAACTTGGATCAGATTTTGCGACAATAAACAAATTACGGTACCTTTGCGTTGTGCAAAACGGCTCGTACCAAGCAGAACAATTGTCGTTGCCCTGCGCTTAAATTACTACCACTTTCATCCAAAATGGCGCCCAAGCCGCCCAGACGGTACACCAAAGAATGCACTTTGCATTTCTCCAATGCTTTGTAGATATGTAAATCAGGATACTGATTTAAAGGGTCAACATTTTCCCTAATAGTACCCGAGAAAAGGAACGGGTTTTGAGGTATTATGGCTAACCGCGATCTGAAATACATTTTACTCTTAGCGGCACTTATGTTTTCATTCATTCCTATGTCAAACTATGTCAGTCGATCATTACCTCAAGGCATTGAGTTGCAATTTTTGAATATTAACATTGTCGATTAATATACTTCCCGAACTAATCTCCGTCAATCTAAACAGTGATCTAAACAGAGAACTTTTTCCAGCTCCCGTGCGACCCACGATTCCAATCTTCTCTGCCGGTCGCGTGAGGAAAGTTACACCATTTAATGATGGTACCAAGTGATCCCTGTGAGTTATGCATTCCATGAATATCTACCATTATTAGTATAGAATTTTTAAGAACGCATTTATTTACTTGAAACATACCTATATTTTAAAACGACTTCCCTAAGTTCAATAACACCTTGACTCGGCCAAGCATATGGTGGATTATCACCACCGACAGCTTCCACGGGAATATTCTCTAAATACTGTTTTACCCGTTCAACAGCAATCATCTCCCTTTCCGCTTCAGTAAATGCATTTACTACGCCGGATAATAAGCCAGTTATAGACAGAGTATAAGTAACAACGAGACCTATTAATCCGGGATCCGCCAAGTCATACTGATGCTGTAAAACTGCTATAATACTGACTCCTGCTAAGAGAGTCACTCCGATAAATTGCAGTCTTAACGCTAGCCATTGGCTAACTGCGATAGATGCAAATTGTGTTTTCTGGCTTATCTCCAATAGTAGCTCGTTTTCTTGCTTGAAACGAGGAACAGTTCGGAAAGCTCTAATGCTGGTTAAACCGCGTAGCGTCTCGTTAAAATGAGCGTACAACGGAGATAGAGCTATGCTCGATAATCTTTTTAACTCCCTCGATGTTAACCTGAGAAATATGTCATTAATAATTATCCGAAGTATGATAACGGTAGTTTTGTTAATGATTATGTGTACCTATAATGGTTTTGTATCCAATGATAAATCGGTATCAGAGGCGCTAACACCAGAAATATCCATGGCAATCCGTAAGCAGTAACGATAATCGTTGCAATCAAGCCAAATAATTGTGCAAATAATATATTAGTTATAAATGGTAGACTATCGTCGACCGTATACGCGTCCGACGAAAATCGATTAATTATTCTACCGAAAGGTTGTACGTCAAAAAACGTAGGTTTTGCCTAGAATGATGATATTCAAGTAACATAGAGATCATCATCGTATCAATGTATAGTGTGATCATATTTCTACCCACCCTGATGACAATTTTTAATAGTTGTTTGTGTAAGCTTATAGCCGCTTGTAGTCCACCGTAGGCAAACATAAATGCTCTCATTAAAGTGAAAACTGAATTAAAAACAGCCAAGAGGCCGTACACTGTTAAATAATAACTGTTATCGTGTACACCATACGTATCGAATACGAATTCCAATCGTGGAACAATTGACTTATCAGTCGTGTTAGTTGTACTCGCGTTTGTGTGGGTTACCCAATAAGACAACCATAAATCGGTGACGTTCTTCGAACTTTGCATTAAAAGCATAGAAAGAAATATCGAAATAGCCAAATAACGTCCAACAGCATTGATATAACAAGAATATACACCGAATCGCACATTCCCTTTTTCAATGTATTCTTCCTGGAGTAATGGATCTTTTTCATTTCTCTCTGTATAATTCGATTCCTTCGGTAATCCATTCATAGACCTAACATCTAGATTAGATTCCATAGATTCAGAAGATAATAAATAATCTTCCAAATCGGGCAAAACTTCAGTCGGTTTTCCTTGATTGATGACTCGCCCCTTCGACATTTGTATTACAGTGTCGGCATGTATTAAATATTGTGTCTGGTGTGTACACAATATTCTTGTTTTATTCCTCAACACGCCTAGAATCACATGCTCGAACACGTAATTTGCGACCTTCGGATCCAAGGTCGCCATAACATCGTCTAATAAATAAATATCTTTATCCGCGTATATCGCGCGTGCCAAAGAAATCCGCGTCTTTTGACCACCGCTTAGCGTATTTCCGCCCTCCCCGACGGCTGTTAAATCCTTTTTAGGAAGGGCATTTAAATCGGCCGTGAGGGCGCATACTTTTAGCACATTCCTGTTTTAGTAATCAATTATGTCGTTTTTGAAAACATTTAGATAACATCTTACACGTAATTCTTGTATATTTAATATATTCTGCAAAATGGCTTGTTCCATGTGGAACATATTAAATCTACAATCTATCTAAAGTGTTTCTTTACCTGTATTTGTTGTGATCATACGATTTTCCAAAAAGAATATTATCTCTGATCGTACCGCGTTGCAACCACGGACTTTGTTTAACATACGCGAAACCCTTCTCAACATCATTAACAGCAACGGTACCCCGTACTTTTGTAATTTCACCTAAAATACCATCAAGAAGCAGAGACTTTCCGCTACCAACTTTTCCCATAATTCCGATTAATTGACCCTGGAACGTAACAAATTTCGTTGTAAAGAATACGATAGAAACAAATTCCACAACTTCATTCCATTACCTTCTGT
Source organism: Nysson spinosus (assembly GCA_910591585.2). NCBI lineage: Eukaryota > Metazoa > Arthropoda > Insecta > Hymenoptera > Crabronidae > Nysson > Nysson spinosus. The sequence goes on from OU342832.1 coordinate 12,668,274, forward strand.
ACAGTGATATTAATATTGTTTAAAGTAAACACGTCATCATCCTCGAAACTAACAGACTTTTTAGCCTCAGAACTGGATGATGGAAGCGCTACATTTTTCGAAGCCACGGATTCCAAATTTTCAGGATTTCTTGGTACACTTATAGTAAGAGTTACGTTTCGAAACATTAAATCTACACCCATTGGTGCTTCGGAATAGTATGATGATATGTCCGCATCTGGTAGCTGTATTAAGTGGGATTTAAATAATTAATACAAATAGGATGCCGATTCCTGCTATTCATAGTTTGCTTTTTTGATCGGTAGACTTACATCTAGCATTCTTTGAATTCTTTTGAGCGATACCCATGCTTCGGTGAGACCGTTTAAGACCCATGGGAATGCGTTTAATGGCCCTATCAGCATGTTTAATAAAGCCATGCTTGTAAATACAGTTTTTGCATCGAGTCGATGACCGACTAGTACATAAGTCGAGAATGTCAGGAGAGAGATCAGTACCGGCGTGGTAGCCCAGAAGTAAACACATAGAGCGTCCAAGTATTTTCTACCGCGTAAGTATTTAATCTCGCTCTCACGTAGTTCTGTGCAGGATGGTAACTTTAAATGTCATGAACTTAAACCGATGTATACTTGTTAAGCACAGTTTTCGAGTAAGAACAAATTTACTAACTAAAAATATTGCGCAAGAAGTGTTCTTCCCATACGTTCAATTTAATTGTAGTGATTCCGCGTAGAGTTTCTCCGATTAGCCGGACCCTTTGATCCTTGTATTTCATTAGTTTCGTACTCAGACTTCCAATTCTATTCGCTATCACTTTGTTTATTGGGATGAGAATTATAGCAAAAGTAACGCCGGCTAGGAAAGAGATTCCTATTTGATCGTGAAGAAGATACAAAGTCACGACTAACTGAAAGGATATTATAATTAGTGGTTTCGCTGATTTCTTGAGATAAGTATGGTATTTTTACATCGAGATTGAAACGGGGAAAGTAAGCGCGTTCTACATTAATCGGTAAATCATTAATTACCTGTAACGGTATACTCCAAAATGTATGGAAACTTGGACAGCTATTGACTAGTCTGTCACTATCTGTGCTCATAAAGTTAACAATTTCGCCAAAGTTAAATTGTTGATTTAGCCGAATACTGGACGAATGTAAGGTCTTCCGATATATCAACGTAATAACGGTGGAACGTATTTTTAAACCGACAACAGACATCCAAAATGTAAAGTGGACATTACAGAAGGCTCCTGTAACCGGTAAAGAACTCTTAGGAAACATAATAATCGAGGGATTATTGTTGTTCGTTCCATTAATGCGTACCTATTAAAGCGCTAATAAATATTAACAATGCGTATAAGTACCCATACGAAAGGGGTTCGTTTTTGTCTTCAATGAAACCAATTAGTTTGTTTAATAGTAATGGTCCCATGAACGAACTACAATCCGCAATAAATTTCAAAATACCCACGGCATAGAATTCCCAACCGAAACATTTATGTAGTAATCGGAATAATGTTATTCTACTTCTAGCGATTCTCACGTCCGGTTCGTACAGTCTTTCGGTATTATTATCCACTTGAGTATTAACGTTTTTTGGCTGTAATACGTAATTGTGTTTATCAAAATAGTCTCTCGTCCTTGAACTATCAGGTATATAATCACGAAAATTTACCGCATTTCGTAAATATTTTTCAATTTCATGACTGATTGTACCAGTGCTAATGTAGTCTGGTAAATCAAATAGATCATCTGAGTGATTTAATAGACCTCTAACACCTTTCTCCATCAATGGGTTCACCCAATGAAATAAGAATTTGGAGAGTGCTGTTGCATTCTCCATAGCAGTCCCAAGATATGTTGGGTCCTGTTCTTCTGGGAAACGAACGTACGACGAATTCGGAGTATTTAGTAGTGCAGTCCTCTCTCCTATCTATGAACACATTTTTCACTGATCTGTGATATCTGTGTTTACTTAATAATCCATGGTTCTAGATATCATAGCACAATTTGGAAGCATGATAGCTATTTGACTAGTAATGTGTCACACATGTCCCTACTGTCTTATACTGATAGCCATATGGAGAGCACTGATTAATGATAACACTATGAAAACACTATATTGGAAGCAAACAACTCACAATGAACTTACTTCGTTAAATCTGCTTGATCTCATATTCGGCACACTATCATTATCCGGTATCAGTGTTAAGGCATAGAGTATTAGTAGAGTGACTACACTGATACTAAATCCCAATGACAAATTAGGTAAAACATCATCTGTAGGCTTGTGTTTGACATGAGTTCTCAGTAATAATATGGAGATTACGATTAATAAGAATATTAGTGCCCGTATAGACACAGGACCTCTTGGATTGAAATTTCTCCTTTGTTTTAAACTTAATATAAAACAAAGATGAACGAACCAAGCTATTCCTTCTGTGCCTGCTACTAAATAATCAATCGGTTTAACGGGAATCTTTTTGTCTTTAAGCATAGTTACTACTTCCGCATAATTTTCTCTGTGCATAGCAAAAGGTGGTTCTGTTACATTTGTTATATCCTCTTTTAGGGAGAAAACGGACTTAGCAAAATTCACTGTATGATTTAAGCCATCTTGTATCTTATTTATTATTGTAAGCATTTCAATTGGCGTATCAGCCTCTTTGTATGGAAATATAATATCTGTATTTGTAACAGTATTATTATCAGATGGCACATTGTCAGGGGGGAGAAATGAGGTATTAGTAACTATAATATATGCCCTAATTATAGGTAGAATCGCAAGGCACACCGTAATTAAAATTCTTATGTTTATGATATAACTAGAATGATAGTAATGGGAAGAACTCCGTTTTCCACAATAATATGCAGATATTATTGCAATACAGACTAAAACTGGTATCTGAAAACGAATACAAAAACAACACAGTGTCAGTCTACCAATATTAGAATCCAATTTTAGGTGTAGCATAACTTTAACTATATATTCATACAGAATCCATAATACCTGTAGACAAAATTGTTGGAAGCAAACACCAAGATCATGAGTTTGTGGATTCAATGGTTTAATTCCTGCTTCATATCCACAAAATTCAGTCCAATTCCAATACCATGTTTCACCACCACCATCATTCAACCAATTATTATCCATATTTGCACGTTATAAATAATCTAACGAACAAAACAATAGAATACTTAAAATCATCCCCTTCCTAACGAACGGACAGTTTTAGTTATAATAAGTGAATCAACAAATACTAGATAAATAAAATACAAACTTCAGTTAAAGATCAACAAACATATTCTGTTTTGTAATTAAAACGCGATAGGCGTTTACATAAATTGATTTCGAAACATCACAGTGATACTAACAAGTAGAATATTTATATAATACTATAATGCAAAACATTAATGAATAACGAATCTGATAAGTAGATAGTGTATCTAATTAAAATTCAGTCGCCATAAAATGTTTTCTACGGTCATGCATTTACCTTTTATACATATATATCTTAGTTAATACGGTGGTGATATATATATATTCCTATTTTTTATAACAGTTTCCCGGGAATATTATGTTTCGCTTTAACCTCATATTTGAAAAAAAAATCGTTGGTTAAGTCCCCGATGACAGTCGGTAAACCACGATCTGACAGCAATCGATTCGTTGTAAAAACACGTAAAAAACACCGAGAATAAAGCACCGAGATTATGAACAGTTTATTTTTCACTTCACCGGATATCGTATAGAACGCCAGGACCTGTAGTACACGGAAAAATAATAGTGATAAACGAATCGCAATAACTCAGTTAAAGAAACTTCGATTGCTTATCAGTTTTAAATGCAATATTGGAATCGCTTTTTTATACGCATAGATAGGTTGTACGTGTGTTAGTTTGATTACTCATGAGCAAGGAAAAAAGCACGAAAACCCAAGTATCAGAGATGATTTTAGAAGGAAAAGAAGATACGCGAGAGAATGAAACAATATTTAAAACGGATGAGACAAGATCTGCTTTAGAGGAAGAATTGTTACACCATGTTGCTAAAAGTAAAGCGATTTTTAAGAGTCAACAAGTAGGAGATCCTGAATTAACGTTCGAAGAGAAATTCAATATCGCCAGAAATATTCTCGAAAAAAGTCATTGCCTCTTCTTATCCAAATTTGGGCACTATCTTAAGAAAGAACACTTGTGCTATTTTGACCAAACCAAGGATGAAGATTATGAAGTATCCTATCATATTAACAGATTGCAGAGATACTTTAATGATTCTGCAAGGCACACAGATGTAAAAAATAGAAGATATGAGGCTTTGAAGACATTGATAGAGAAAGGGGAATATTTTAGTGAGCATGAGATGATGAGGAGGAATCCATTATTGTATGAACATTTAGTTGGTCAATATATGACTGAAAGTCAGAAAAAAGAAAGGGATAATATTGATACCAAGAATATCACTTTTGTGAATTTACTCTTGGAAGGTATTGAGAGAGATGGTATAAAGGCAAAACAGAAATTGCAAGAAGAGGAGGAGGACAATGTTTTGGAAGAAACTGATTCTGATGATGAGGAAGAAGACAGAGTTTCTGCATCAAAAGAATCTGATTCTGGTAGAGAAAATGAGATCCAATGGGGTGAAAATATAGATTTAGAAAAGTCAAATAAAGACGGGAAGGCGAGGCAAACAAATAAAATTTCACAGACTACAACACAAGCAGAGATACAGATATTGAAACAAGAGTTTGTAAGCAATATGTATCAAAGTTTTCTGGATGGGAAGGATGTAGATTTTGATTACAGGTATTGTTTCGACATTTTAAATCGTCAGGGATATTAATAGGCATTGCGATTTAAAAATACAGAACTTCTATTGTTTTATAATAAAAGATAGCGGAGTATGGTTTGAAGATGGCCGGAGTAGACAGTACATACACCTTGCGCGGATAAATCTGATTCCTTACAGAATCCGCGGGAAAATAAACGTCCTGCTTTCGATTTATATCGGGGCACAGTTGGCAGCTCTGAAAACTGTCACTAATAAAATTCATAATCCTTTTAATAATTTTGGTCACATAATAATAATGATGATAATTTAAGAATATTAATATCTGTCAGCCTGTTAGCGATAGTGTCCTATTGACAATCGTGAACGAGGAATCTTACGTATTTTCGCAAGGCGTACAAAATTTGTTTTAAATGTCGATAAATCGCTACTTAAAATTGCGGGGGAAACAACTTTAAATAGAAAATAATTTAAATATAACATTAGCGTAAATTATTTATTGCTTTCCCAGCACCGTAGATGACAATGAAACGTACGATAATATAGAGTTACGAACTCAAGATGAGGAAGAGAAATATTTCGACTCCGAATCTCCGGAAACCGTAGAACCATTAGAACTATTAGAAAAACAAGATCAAAGTGAATCAGAAGATGAATTGGAAGCATATATGAAGTCACTGAAGGTTAAATAACATTTCACAATTTATGATCAGATTCGTATTGAAAGTTCTGATTGATAGAAAGGTTATTTATTCAATAGGGGGAGAATCCTACAAATACAAAGACTTTGGATAAACAGACATAGTCTTATATTCATATTGTTACATTAAGTTTAGAATCTGTAAATAAAGACAAAAAACCTGTATTTCTCTGCGTGAATATTAATTTCAATGGCACCCTAAACTTTCGCTCTGTTATACTTAAAAATATTCCGTAGATCAATTCATATTTTTTGTCCATATATTTACACTGCTAAAAATTTCAGTGATAAATCAGTGGAAAGATTATCATATCAATTATCTGCAAATGTTAATTTATTCATGACCGAATTCGTTACATATCTTTTTAGTATATTCCTATATCTTTATCATTCCTCGATCATTACATTCGTGTAACCAATTAATTTTTTGTAATATATGACAAAAATAGCTTTATCTTGTGCAGCAGTAGTGCCGCCTTTGCGAATGCAGCTCTTGTCGAGTCGAGTATATGTCATTTTTTTGTAGTCGCAGGGTGTCTCTTTTATAGTGTAATAAACAAGTGTTCAAATCCCCGAAGAAGATGGTAAGTTAAAAATGAATTATTCGAAGCATGTTTACGTATCCTTGCTTACGGGTATAGCTAATTAAAAAAGAATCGAATTTCGTGCGGAATGTAGGTGAATATCACTAATCATAATTATCGGAAATGTCACCAAGGTTAACCGTCATCGATGTTTCGACATTCCCCATTTGACAATTCGAACAACATATTGGCTGCCAAGTTTATTTCCTTCTTACATTTAAATACCATACAAATATAATTACTAGTCTGCATCAAATTTGTAAAACAATTACCCACACATATATTTTCATTCTTTAAGATTATTTATTACTGGCCATGTTAATGCTTATCAGTTAGCGCAATAGTGTACTTATTCTGTACATAGAAATACTATATTTTCCACCCCTTATTCCGTTCGAAAAATAAACATGGAGAATGTTAAGATAAATATACATAACCAATTAGTATGATATCACTCCATAAAATATTTTGCTGAACTCTAAAGATTTTTAGATTGATTCTTGTTTATGTTCACCATACCCTATGGGATTCAATTCTCCCAGAATGAAGTATGTTTATGTAAATAAGTAACAGTTTTTGTAGGTTGTTGCTTCCAGTGTAGTTTGCATATTTATCCAAATAGTCCTTGAGAGTTCATAAGTTTGTATTCAGAGATTAATAAGCTAAATGTGAACTTGTATTTGATATGAAAGCATATAATAGTGCATGCTTTTGTTGAATGGCTTACCTAGCATGGTACTACCTGGTGTTCTTGGTAGGTATCTTTATTTTTCTCACAGCCTATGACACCCGCTATTACCGGAGTAGAGGAGCAAGAGAAACTCCTCGAAGATGCAATCGGGGTAGTAAAAGTTCAGGCATTTCAAATGAAACATTGCCTGGATAAGTCGAAATTAATGGATGCTCTGAAACATGCCTCCACTATGTTGGGAGAGCTCAGAACGTCGCTTCTTAGTCCTAAGAGTTATTATGAATTATGTATCCTTAATAATTTGGTAGTAGTAGTAAGTTGTTATTATATGTTGCATAAATTGAAGTATGAAAAAAATGGTTAATTTTTCTTACAATACAAAATATCAGATATGGCAATCACAGATGAATTACGACACTTGGAACTTTATTTATTGGATGAATTCCAAAAAGGGAGGAAGGTTACTGATTTATATGAATTAGTACAATATGTAGGGAATATTGTGCCTAGATTGTATGTGTCATTTGTATGTTTCTTGTATGAAATTGAATATGCTTGGTAATGTAATTAATGGTTGTAGATACTTGCTTATCACAGTTGGATTGGTGTACATAAAAACAACACCCGGGTTAAAAAGAGACCTTTTGAGAGATTTGGTAGAAATGTGCAGGGGTGTTCAGCATCCCTTAAGAGGTCTTTTCTTAAGGAATTATTTATTACAATGTACACGTAATATATTGCCGGATGTTGCCGAAGGGGATGACGAGGACGGAACTGTATGTATGAAAAAACAAAATTGTGTACATCAAAGAATGGATTTTTGAAGTCTGAACTTGGTTTTAGGTACGCGATAGTATAGATTTCGTTTTGATGAATTTCGCGGAAATGAATAAATTATGGGTGCGAATGCAGCATCAAGGTCATAGTAGAGATAGAGAAAGAAGGGAGAGGGAGAGGGAGGAACTTCGAATATTAGTTGGTACTAATCTTGTACGGCTAAGTCAACTGGAATCCGTTACATTAGATAAATATAAGAAGGTTGACATAATAAGTACCGTACTTGGTAAAAAAAAAGCGATTCCGAATATTAACGAATATGACTTTTAGCTCGTTTTACCGGGAATACTGGAACAAGTCGTTAGTTGCAGAGATGCAATAGCGCAAGAGTATCTCATGGAGTGTATAATTCAAGTAAATATTTAGATCGAAATTTCAATATTCCTAACACTTTCGATATCTTTACGCACCAGTCTAATGATCGTGATCATTCCGGTTAATAATTAGGTTTTTCCGGACGAGTTCCATTTACAAACGTTAAATGCATTCCTCAAGTCTTGTGCGGAATTGCAAAACGGCGTAAATGTGAAAAACATAATAATCTCGCTAATAGATCGGCTTGCCGCATTTAGTCAGAGATCCGATGGCGTCGGAGGACCCGGAAGTCCGAATCAAGTTCCAGGAATTCCACAGGATGTTAAACTCTTTGATGTATTTAGCGATCAAATCGCGACCATTATTCAGGTTTGTGGAATATAAAAGTCTGCCATCGTCCTTATCAGCGCAATATCGACAACACCACAATGATGAATTGATACTACACTGTTTGATAGTTACATGATGTTTCATACACCAAAACAGTTCTTACTCGTCTAGTTTAAGTCTGAGAGTGGACCTTATTACAAATGTTTACTAGCGCAATTATTAATTACCGGAGGAATATAATAATTTACAATTTTTAGACTCGGCAAGATATGCCACCCGAAGATATAGTTTCACTTCAAGTGGCCCTTATTAATTTGGCACACAAGTGTTATCCGGATAGGGTAGACTATGTGGATAAAGTTTTATTAACTACTGTTCAAATATTCCAAAAACAAAACGTTGACAAGTACGTATAACGTTCATTTTCCCAGCCGAAAAAAACCAACATGCAATATCTCGGAAAAATCTTTCGAAAATGCGATTTTTCAGATTGGAGTATAACAGTGCAGTTTCGAGAGAGTTAGTAAGACTAATGAAAATTCCCATAGACAATTACAAAAATATGTTGACCGTATTAAAGCTCGAACACTTTGCACCGTTGTTAGAGTATTTCGATTACGAGGGTAGAAAGTTATTGGCGATTTATATCATAACTAATATCTTAGAAAACGAAACGTTAATAACTACCCAAGAACAAGTCGATGCAATTCTTTCTATGGTTGCACCGTTGGTCCAAGATCAACCTGATCAACCTAATATCGAAGAAGACCCGGAAGATTTTGCGGAAGAGCAAGGTCTTCTTGGTAGACTGATACATCATTTTAAGTCCGACACGGCCGATCAGCAATATTTAATATTAAGCGCCGCTAGAAAACATTTCAGTGCCGGCGGGAATAAAAGAATAAAATATACTCTGCCGCCAATCGTTTTCCAGGCATATCAATTAGCATTTACATACAAGAGTTTGAAGGATCAGGTTCGTTGATTAAGAACGAAGAAACTTGAATTTGATTCAGTTCTGATACTAATAACTATTCTTCTCCACGTAGGATGAAATATGGCAAAAGAAATGCCAAAAGATCTTTCAGTTTTGTCACGCGACTATAACTGCGTTAATGAAGGCCGAATTGGCTGAATTACCTTTAAGACTGTTCCTCCAAGGTGCAATAGCAATTGGAGAGATTCGGTTCGATAATTTCGAAATGGTCGCTTACGAGTTTATGAGTCAGGCATTTTCAATATACGAGGATGAGATAAGTGATTCGAAAGCGCAGCTTGCAGCTATTACGTTAATCATAGCCACTTTCGAACAAATGAGTTGTTTCAGCGAAGAGAATGCGGAACCTGTTCGTAATCAGTGCGCTTTGTATGCAAGTAAATTATTGCGAAAACCGGATCAATGCAGAGGAGTTGCTACGTGTTCTCATATATTTTGGTCTGGGAAGTCGTTGGCTACTGGTGGAAAAGAAGTAAATCATTTCAATGCCTATTCACGCTCGAACTGGAGTTCTTTAATATCCTCCGCATATTAAAAATAATTATTTCAGATGCAAGAAGGCAATAAAGTATTAGATTGTTTGAAGAAGGGTATTAGAATAGCGAGTCAGTGCATGGACACTTCTGTGCAAGTTCAACTTTATGTTGAACTGTTGAACCATTATATTTACTTTTACGAAAAAGGAAATACTACGGTAAAAAATCTTTACGAGTGGTATTCGATCTTGTTTTTTTAATATTCTAAGTATACTATGTTAACCATTTGTCCACAGGTCACTGTTCAGATACTGAATCAAGTGATTGCAAAGATTAGGGAGGAACTACCTAATTTAGAAGTTAGCGAGGAAACGGAACAAATACAAAAGCACTTAGCTAACACGTTAGAACATTTAAGAAATCGAATGGAATCGCCGGAAGCGGATGGTCTCTCTTACCAGGGACTTGTATTGTAATATAGAAATATGTATATCGAATCGCTCATAGAAATCTTGTACATAAAAAAGGATCTATCGATGATTTCGAGAAATGATTACGAATTTTTAACTTACACGCTTATTAGGTATAGGTCACATATGCATTATGTTTTTGGAAGGGCTTATTACATTTTAAAGATTGCTCTTTTGAAAATATCCTGTATAAACGTCATGAATCGTATCAATCTATTTGCATAATTTGTTAGTAACGTAACAAACTCATACATTACATTATGAATCTAAATATGTATATTTGTTTTAATAAAAACTGTTTATAAACGTCACCCCGAATCCTTACTATTGTACGGTTATGCAAAAAACAGAAAATCATCCTAGAATATGTTCAGGCACCATCTACCATCGATTTGGACCATCTAGAAGCGATTTTGGCGACTTTTAATTTTTCACGATTTTTGAAGGTGTACCCCTTCACATTTTGCGATTTTGGATCGACCCATTTTTAAAAAAAAAAAATTTTAAACCACTTCTTCCGACCCAAAATCATCATAGATTATGTTTATACATCATATACCATCGATTTGGGCGGTCTAGGAGCGATTTTGGAGACTTTTAATTTTTGAGAATTTTTGAAGGTATACCCCTTCACATTTTTGCGATTTTGGGTCCATCCATTTTTCGCTCAAAAAAATTTTTAAACCACTTCTTTCGACCCAAAATCATCATAGATTATGTTTATACATCATATACCATCGATTTGGACGGTCTAGGAGCGATTTTGGCGACTTTTAATTTTTGAGAATTTTTGAAGGTATACCCCTTCACATTTTTGCGATTTTGGGTCCACCCATTTTTCGCTCAAAAAAATTTTTAAACCACTTCTTTCGACCCAAAATCATCATAGATTATGTTTATACATCATATACCATCGATTTGGACGGTCTAGGAGCGATTTTGGCGACTTTTAATTTTTGAGAATTTTTGAAGGTGTACCCCTTCACATTTTTGCGATTTTGGGTCGACCCATTTTTGACCAATAAAAATTTTTTAACCGCTTCTTTCAACTAGAAATCGTCCTAGAATATGTTTATACATCATTTACCATCGATTTGGGTCATTTAGAAGTGATTTTGGCGACTTTCATTTTTTGAGAATTTTTGAAGGTATACCCCTTCACATTTTTGCGATTTTGGGTCCACCCATTTTTCGCTCAAAAAAATTTTTAAACCACTTCTTTCGACCCAAAATCATCATAGATTATGTTTATACATCATATACCATCGATTTGGACGGTCTAGGAGCGATTTTGGCGACTTTTAATTTTTGAGAATTTTTGAAGGTATACCCCTTCACATTTTTGCGATTTTGGGTCCTCCCATTTTTCGCTCAAAAAAATTTTTAAACCACATCTTTCGACCCAAAATCATCATAGATTATGTTTATACATCATATACCATCGATTTGGACGGTCTAGGAGCGATTTTGGCGACTTTTAATTTTTGACAATTTTTGAAGGTATACCCCTTCACATTTTTGCGATTTTGGGTCCACCCATTTTTCGCTCAAAAAAATTTTTAAACCGCTTCTTCCGACCCAAAATCATCCTAGAATATGTTTATACATCATTTACCATCGATTTGGGTCATTTAGAATTAATTTTGGCGACTTCAGAATTTTGACAATTTTTGAAGGCATCCTTCGTCATTTTTTTCAGAGCGCACTTTTTTTTACTCATGTCTGCAGAGGGCACCTTGTGCTGTGTCGAATCACAGACGAGATTCACGGCGTCGGTAATCTTTGTCTGGAATCACGAAGCTAATTTAAGGGGTGGTGTGCTTACATTTTATCTGTAGTACTACACACGTGTGTATTCACTGAAAATAAGATCAATTTGTTTGGTGTAATTCAGTAATGGGTAAAGGTCGAAGTTACAAGCCGAAAAAGAATTTCGCTGAAAAACGCCGCGAGAAGCAAAAGGTAAAAACTTAATTACCGGCTTTATGTACACCGGCTGTTATTTGTGGTTATATTTATTATATATTTATAGACGTCTGATAACGTCTAGTCTTTGTTTACATTTTGAAAAGCGGTCTATTGACCTCTTATATCTTACTCCTCGACGCAGTTAGTAATATAAGAAACCTATTCCGACTCATATAGAAAAAAGATGAATGGGACAACAGGCCACACAGGAGTTATGCAGACATCATTAGGGAAAATAAGGACTTCGAGAATTATTATAAGACTCAGGGTATAGTGCCTGAAGACAAATGGGAGTCCTTCATGGATACCATGAGGAAGAATCTTCCAGTAGCATTTCGTATAACAGGATCAAAAGCTGAATCAAAGGCATTACTTGAAATTATTAAAGGTGATTTCTTCAAAGAAATCCTGAACACTAAGTTGGAAGATGATTCTGAGAGTAATGAAGGATCAAAGACCATGCAATGTCTGCCATTCTATCCAGAAGGATTAGCATGGCAATTGCAATTAACTAGGAAAGACATCAGGAGATCTGAGGCCTATTTCAGGCTGCATAACTTTTTAATTGCTGAAACTAGTAGTGGAAGTATTAGTAGGCAGGAGGTGGTTAGCATGGTGCCACCATTAGTTTTAGATGTTAAACCTCACCATAAGGTATATTATGAAGTTTAGAATCATCAGTTCTGCAATCAATTCTGTAATCAACTCTGTGATAGAACTGAAAAAAAATCATTTTCATCAGGTTCTAGACATGTGTGCTGCACCGGGTTCAAAAACAGCACAGCTCATAGAAATGATACATTCAGAAGAGGGAAGTGTCCCTCCAGAGGGTTTTGTTGTTGCCAATGACCTTGATAATAATCGGTGTTACATGCTTGTACATCAAGCAAAAAGGTTGAATAGTCCAAATATTTTGATTACTAATCATGACTCTTCAGTGATGCCTAATTTTACTATTACTAAACCTGATGGTACAACAGGCACATTAAAGTTAGTAGAATTAGTGATGATTACAGCCTTTGTGCTTCTCGGAATGTTCGTGCATTACAATCATTTTTATGCCATATTAGGTTTGATAGAATATTAGCAGATGTACCATGTAGTGGTGATGGTACTATGAGAAAGAATCCAGATATTTGGTGCAAATGGAGTCCTGCAAATGGTAGCAATTTGCATGGGTAAATATTAGGTTTCACTCAAAATTACATTGGAGAGTCACAGTGAATGACTTTTGTAACTTGTTTATAGAATTCAGTATAGGATAGCAAAGAGGGGATTAGAATTATTAACAGTTGGAGGTAGAATGGTTTATTCTACTTGTTCATTGAATCCACTTGAAAATGAGGCAGTTCTTCATAGGCTTCTTGAGGAAACTCAGGATGCTGTTAGATTGGTCGATTGCCGCGATTTAGTGCCAGGATTAATTTGCGATCCAGGTTCGATATCTTTCTTTTTCCGGCTCGATTTGTTTTATTCACTTTCCGATAATGCGATGTATATTATTAGGTGTAAGTAATTGGCTACCGGCGTCGAAAAATTTGGAATATTATAAATCGTGGGAAGAGGTGCCGGAACTTTGGCAAACGCAAATACGTCCGAAAATGTTCCCCCCGAAACCGGAAGATGCTTCGAAGTTTCATCTCGAACGTTGGTAAATGAAAAGAAACGCGTTGACATGGGAGGGAATCATTACATTATGAAGTAACAATTCTTTTATTTAGCATGAGAATATTACCGCATCATCAAGATACGGGTGGTTTCTTTGTGGCCGTTTTGGAGAAGGTAAAGCCGCTACCCTGGGAGCACGAATCTTCCGCAAATAACGAGACCGTCCAAAATTCCAGTACCAAGGAAAACACAAATAAATTAAGTCTCGAGGAGGAAGTAGAAAAAGATGGCGGAAAAAGAGCAACGGAAGAGGAAAAGGCACCTTGGGGTCCTCAAAGAAAACGTAGAAGGATCGTGGGGTACAGAGAGGATCCATTTGTATTCTTTAAAGACGATTCGGAAGATGTTTGGTTGTCCATCAAGTGGGTCGCAATAACAAGATTTTATTCGTTTCACGAATACGGATCACTTTAATTTCATAATTGTTCTTACACAGGAATTTCTATAACATTTCCGACGATTTGGATCCTCGATGTTTGTTAGTTAGGTGTCACGAGGGAAAGAAAAAAAATATTTACTTCACTTCTCCCGCGATTCGTGACCTCGTTATTTCGAACGAAAACAAAATCAAGATGATAAACACTGGGGTGAAAACTTTCGTGCGCTGCGATAATAAGAATATGAGATGCGCCTTTAGATTAGCGCAAGAAGGGATGCAGAGTGTATTTCATTATATCGGAGAGGGAAGGAAACTTGTAGTGACTAAAGAGGATTTGATTACTCTTTTACAAAATAATGACCCGCACACACCTCCGGAGATCGTGAAATTAAATGCCGAGACTCAAGAACATTTAAAGGATTTCGGTAATAATTCAAGCGGTTTTAAAATAAATTTTATTTGGAAATTGCCTTCTACGGTTAACATGATTCATTTCAGCCATTGGAAGTTGTATACTCCTGTATCAAGAAAACGAGACTGATAAACCGTACCCCTTAAAATTAGAAATGGTAGGGTGGAGGGGAACAATATCCTTGCGCGCTTACGTTCCGATACACGATGCGATTCATTATTTGAGACTTTTAGGGGCTGATTGCTCAAAATATGGTACGTGTTTCACCAGATACGCGTTATCTCGTTAGAAAATATTATTACTTTTAAACATTGATTACAGAGAAAAATAAGTTCAAGGAAAATCGTGAATCCGCGGCGGCCGAAGAAGCGAACGAGGAAAATGGTGACTCGTTAAAAGAAGTCGTAGAAATCGTAGAAACTGTAGAATCCGAGGAATCGAACGAAACAAACGAGAAAGAGGCGACTTCTTAATAAAGAATTCATATCTGTCTACGGTTTGCCATTCTCTTCTTCAATATATAACAGGGAAGTAAAAACTGTTTATTTTACTTAAAGATCGATGACGATATTCCCATATTATCGGAATTCGAAAGTGATGTCACCGCTGACGGCACTTAGGGAATCATAATAAATTGTATAATAAAAATGAATAAAATTTTTATAAGACATATAATTGACTATAATAATTATTGGGACATTGTTTTTACTAGTCATTTCCTACGAAATGATTCATGAAGTTACTATTAATGCCTTGTGTCGTTTGAGCGGTAAATACCCTCCGTTATAATATTTTCGGCCACTAAACTCAGGACATTTTATCGCAATAGTTTGTAGTACAAATATTATTATAAATATTGGCCGGATGTAGAGGAATCATGAATTCTGACATGGACGATGCCATAACATTCGACAATAATATATCGTTAATTAAATCGAACGCCTGTTCCTATCGCATATTAAAGGTGGAAAAAGATGACTATTATTTTGACGATCCGTTGATATCAGTTTTTTTTTTTTTAAATCGAATTCTTCGGCAAATCTTTTATCGCATTAATTCAATAACAGGATTTCTAAGTTCTTTAAGATTAGAGGACTTCGACTTACGATTTAAATTTTTTTCTTTAACACAGAGATTCCTAGAAACGAAGGACGGGTTTCACTATAAAAAACATTCGGATACAAGTACAAATATGAAAAACGCTGGATGGCTTTGTAACGAATACATAAACTATAAAAACAAAAATGTTCATTCTAAAATATTCCACGCTCCGATTACTTCGAAGTAGACGCTTCCTGCTAATAATCTCTACTAGTCGGAGATGTTAATTTTCCGCTCAAATTCTGTGAATTAGACGGGGATTTTGAACCTGCGTGAACAGAAGAATTAATTTATTAATCGTTTTCTATTTATCATAGATTTATATCGTTGCAATATTTCTTTAAACTTTGGAATCTTACAGCTTTTTCCTAGTTTATTCCGAGGATTGTTTGTGCAAGGATGATCACCCATAAGGTGTTCTCTCCACTTATTTTGATTAACCAGAGTCGAACAAAGTGGACATCGATCGTATCCTTCAATTGGTTCTAAAAATATGAAAAGCAAATATATTGCAACTTGATATCCACTAAATAACAATATAACATGGTTATACTATTAACTCGTTAATTTATAAATACAAACTTGTGCATTTTTTATCCTTCCTATGTTCATCGAAGGAATTTTCATGCACCGCTAGTTTACACGTGTCGCACTTAACGTAATTGCTTCTCATATCACACTCGTCTAAATATAAAATAGTCGATAAACCGATTAATAGAAAATAGAAAAGAATCGTACACTGCCTTATAGAAACCACGATATTCACTGGATAATTACTTACTTAACAAATGCAAATTCAAGTAAGAAATTTCTACGACTTGCTTGCACGCCTCGCATTTAGTTAACATGGGACAACTCCTCCAATAATGTATATTCAATCCCTCTTCAGAATATACTTGCCCTTTCGAGAGACAAAATATGCACATTCTGTGAAAGATCATAAATAATCATACAATCTTGAACCTCCACTGATCTGTTATGTTTATATTAAAACATTGTGTAACACACTAACTTGTCACCCTTATGATCTGCACTATTCTCGGACGGAGAAGTTATACTGGTTGAACTTCCGGTACTAACAACGGGACTCGTTCTCGACGGAGACTTTGTTAAATTCGCTACATTGTTCTCCGTTGACTTTGTTCTGGTTGGCGTTGTAGTTTTGTGACCAGCTTCGGCTTCTTTTTTCCTCTACAAACAAAATCAAATTTCTTTCATGTCTTCATAAATTATATCACTTAGTTTTCATAAAACGACTATCAAAGATACAAGGCAACTTATACTTCGAATTATTGATTCGATAATAATAATAATAAAATGAATTCATTGTACTAATGATATTATTTGTTTGTTTCAGGTGCCATACCTGGAGGTCAATGAGGTCAAATTCATGAAATAGTTGACGATACAACAAATTCCTCCTCGTAATGTCGTCGTCGGGTGGCAACTGTTTCCTCACCAACCTTGGATTCACCTTGTAAACTAACACCAGAATCCTCTCCGAAACCTTCCTTACAGCTTCCGCAGGATGATGTAATCCTGAAGAACCAAGCTCGGAGAGAGTTCGGCATGTAAGTCCACTGCAACAAGTACAATGCCTTATCAGAGTAATTGCGTTTTGATGGACGTACTTAATGTCGAGGATGGACCTCCGCTAAACATTCATTTCTAATCATATTTAATATCGATTTATAATGCCAGAGACAGAGGTCCGATCCTTCAAAACAATGTTCGTAAATATTGGAGTAGTGGAAATGAAAATGTGTGATAATTTTTATCGTTATCTACGATCCTTGATCGACGATTCTTCACTCCCGAATTGATTACATTCCGGTATCCCTAATACATTATATTACATTATATTATCTATTTAAAATCGTACTAGTCAAAAAAAGCGTATTCAAACAAAAAACCATTAACATCGTACGATGCCATATTTGCGTGACAATAGTTGACACTAAATTGTGTCCACAAAATTAAGAAAAATCGTGGAGTTATTGATATTCAGTTAATCAATCGATTATTATGTTATACATAACAGTATTTTTCCACGCAGTATTAATTCACTAAAAAAGTAATTAATTATATATATACGCCTTTCGCAGTCAAAGAGTTAATGAATATGATAATTAATATGGAATCTGCCAAACCGATTACATATATCAGTTGAAGAATAAGTCGGAATTCTTTCCCACTAGTCCAATTAATTACAGGTTGCACGGTTTATAAATAAGTAATAAAAAATCACCTCTGTTTATCGGTGGAAATGCCGTGATTCAGTATTAATTGTTCTACCATTTCGAGTCTACTAAGTGCCAATCTCTGATGAGTGCTACTACTAACAGGTCTCGTTAAATGAACCGGTATTATATGTAACTCTCGGACACACTTGCAGTCGGCCATACTTAAAATAGTATGCACTGCCATGTTATGAATCCTCGGAGTTGTGTCGCCCGATTTCGTTAGGAGTTCAGGTAGCAACCGATCTACGCTCCTAGCGATTTCAGTCGGTGATACTCTAAAGTACAATTTCCAATTAACTCATCAATGCTACATGATTAATACAGAAGTAATGAATGTCTGTTACCTGTCCGTAGCAAATTCCGCGAAGAATATTCTAATTAATTGCGCGGCTAGGCTATAAACACTAAAAACTTTATCCCTCAAAGCGCGGTGTAACAATAAAATGGCGGCCCTCGCGGTTTTGTTGGCCGAGTGTTTGGAGACTTCCGGATCAAATGTTTTTAATTCCTCCTTTAATTGCATCAAACCCTCCTCTTTATCCGTAAATTGTTTCGAATAGAATTTTTCAACCTACAGATACAATGAATTATTTGGTTAATAGTATTATAATTAATAGTATAATAATTATGTATGACATTATTATGTAAATATTACCATTTCCATACCGAAGACAGATATAGGTAACGCCGCTTGTTTCTTTTCTCTGTCGTTTAACTTCGAAATCGATTTCGTGTCTGAATTCTCCATGTGACATTCTCTGGTGAATTCGTTTGTGTGAGAGCTGAAAGTGAATGTTATTTGTGTAATAATTAACACATTTTATGCGCGACATATACTAATGTCTTTAACATATCGTCTGTGATACTCATCCGCATTTGCGGATGAGTATCTTAATTGCAGCATTTTAGTAATTAGAGCGATTTTTTTGAAACCCTTTTTCAACGCAGTCAAATCGTTAAAAATAGCCCGCATATAATGTGTTAATAATTCGATGACACTGTAATCGTTAATTTAATATCATACTGTCTCAGTGCAGGAATAGTTCGCTCTTCGTACGCCTCGTAACTCGACCTCAAAGCAGGTCCTGCTGACTTAGTTTTTCTTCGCAGAGATCCTTTATTGCAATTGTTTTGTCGCTCCAGGACACCATTCGTAGGACTATCAGTAACTTCTGCGAAGTTAGAATCAAATATTCGCCGATTCATTAGTTCACAATTAATCATTCTTAATTAATGCTTTACCAAATTACTATATATGATGTCCCGCATGAAATAAGCCACCAAATTATCTTCTTTAACCCTTTGATCACGACGTGTTCTAACAAAAAACGGTTCTAACAAATAACAGTATGTTCCACATTGTATTAATTTACTAAAAAAGTAAATTCGTTATACTGCCAAAGAGCCAATATTCCGAATGAGAATTTCTCCGTTGTCGTCTTTTTACAGAATTTTCCAGATCACGCATATTTTTTACTTGGCAACAAAAATCGTTGTATTATTAGGTGGCCTATTTTACGTGGGATATATTTATGGGGTATATCGAGGTAATTTAGTACCAGGACTATTTGGTTTTTGATGTAAAGGCGAGACAGGTGGTTGGTGCGCTGGACCAGTCGGTGATATCGCGCCATCGCGATTGGGTGGAATCACTAATCTCGGAGGAGACGTTATGTCTTCAGGAACTGCTGTCGCATTCGAGGTACAAGTATCAACCGATATCGGTTCCTTGCCTTCCACCGATGACAAATTGTTCTTCTCCAATGGCTGCATAAATCAATTCATAATGAATGGTTATCAAATTACTCGAGGTATACGTCGAATACAAAATATAGTAGCATCATAATTTCACTTACACCGTGGACTTCCAGCAAGTCTTGTACCTCCAAGCTCTGATAAACTTGTTGCCTATATTGTTGCGCTTGTGCTTTCTTTGCTTTTGCTTTATCATAGTCTTCCAATGCTATTGCATACTTCTTTTCCAACTCATACTTTCCGAGTCTTTCGCCTGCTTTCCTTAAATTTTCCATGGCTACTTTCAGTTTGGACGCGTACTCGAATCTTTCTTCTGTAAACATCCATTGGTTGTATATTCAATAATGGAGTAATAATTGTTTATAATAAGAAGATTTAAATATAAGAAACAGCTATTTACGCGGGATAATATATACTTTATGATCGTTTCTTCGTGATTTCATTGCGAAATGAATTTTGATGTATCTTTTAGGGAATATTTATTGGAATATTTATTACCTTCTACGGCTTGCAATTTTTTGGCTTCCATTTGTCGTATAATTTTGGCAACTTCTCGGTCAACGTACATTTCGAATGCTAAATCGTCGTATGGAGAAGTGTAATGGGGATTGTATGGTGCGTCTCCTTGCCCAGTTAATTCTTGTCCGTATGGTTCACCAAGTATATTAATTGCAATAAGACCAACCTAAATTGATTATTATAATTATATACTTTTTGCTATGATATATAACAATATATGTTTCATAATAAAAATAATTACTAATATACAAAGGGTGAAATAGGTCTCCGTACAGTACGATTTTCAAACTCTTAAGTTGTATAATTTGGAGGGAATAGTTGCAAGTTGTGGCGATCTTCGTAGAACGCGGTACTTGTACAACAAGGTTTCGCTATAACGCGGTTCACAAATTATGGCGATCCTGGCCTAACGCGATACTTATACAACAAGATTTCGATATAACGCGATTCACAAATTGTGGCGATCCTCGCCTAACGCGATATTTATACAACACGGTTTCGATATAACGCGGTTCACAAATTAAGGCGATCCTCGAACAACGTGATATCAATACAACGCGGTTCACGAATTAAGGTGATCCTTATATAACGCGGCCCTCATACAATTCTACTTCCACATAACGCGAGTATGCAATCCGAGTCTCGCATAACGCGACCATACTCTGAAACCTAACTCCCGCGTTTTCCGAGGGTAAACTATATTTAATAATAGAACTCGTGGACACTTTAATCGAATTATTCAATCAACAGCTAATTCACCGCCACATTTACAAAATCAATGTCGAGCAGAATATGATAATATTAATAATATAAGATAATAGCTGCATTTTTTAACACTGGAAGTACGAATAATATATTCAGCTATATTTATACATTCACGTATAAACGTCCTTAAAAATAAGGGTGGATGAAAAGAATAAATAAATGAATTTAATTACATTCTTGTACAACGTGAGTCGCAAAAAATCTAAAAACAAATGGAACCTTTTTAAACGTTTTTATTCAATTCCGAGGACCAGTCATTTTGACGGCTTCCGTAGTTCTAGTGTTAAGGGCAGTTTTAACATTAATTTACTAATATATTAATTCTTTGTATTGTTTGTACCTGATTATAAACATTGTGCGCATTACTGTGCGGTTTGTGGAGTCTGAGTTTGAGTGACATAGCCTCGGTTTCCGGAAGTGCCACGCTTTTAAGTTCCCTGCTTTTATACATCGTCGAGGCATTGTCGGAAAGTGTTATGTATCCCAAGTAGCTGAAATCCGTGGTAAGCGAGGCATTCTCTTCCCTCGAAGTCCAAATTTCTAGTTTTCCCGCTGCAAATCAGAAATATTTCGAAGTAATTCCACCTCCAATCTTTAATTAATAACATAATCAATTTTCAATCCTAATCATCTGTTATTATCGTTGTACAGTAACACTGGAAGTACCAAAGCCGTCAAAATGACGGATGTATTAAAAAATAAACATAAATAAATCATTTAATTTATTTTTGCCATTTATTCTTATTTTTTAAGACGTATACGTGAATGTACAAATATAACTGAATATATTGTCGGTAGTTCCAGTGTTAAAAATGATATGATTATTATGAATATTAGTTTACCTAAAAAAATCATTCGTTATTGACGCTAGATATATTCACACTGTGCACCCTAAAATGGTGCCATTTTTCCTTTCAACGAAAGGCAGCAACCCGGAAATGAAGAAGACTTTGTCCAGTCGTTTTCATTTCCGAGCTTGAAAGAGAAAAGAGAAAGGGTTGCAACTGGAGGGTTGAACGTTCGTAGCCCGAGGAAATAGGGGCTAGGACACTTTAACTCGATTTTCATTGCGGGTAAATTGCTTTTTAGAGAATACTCCAAGATTTACTTATAACGAATGGAAAATATATTTTCCTTCGTTAAACGCCAATCTTCCTTCTTCCGTCATTTATGCATAATAATATTATATAATGTATAAGCCCACTCTATAATAACATACGATAATCTTATAGTGCCATTATTATATAATTATACTATATATTATTATTATAGAATATTATATATTACCATTCTTACTGTATAGAGAATAGAATATAGTATACAATTCTTAAGTTCGTAATATATTCTATTATATTTTATTATATATACTATATATAGAATAGTAATTATATATTATATATTATTATATATTCATATTGGGTTGGTCAAATATTTCATGCGGTTTACATCAGTTTGTTGCCGGGAAGTGGAGGGATTTTTATCAATAATGAATTACGAAGCTGTCGAAAAGATATAAAGATATTATAATTCAAACGGACAATATATTATCGAATAAAGAAGATTAAAAGAATATACAAAATTGAACAAAAATTGTGTTGCAGGGTGCCGAGTAAACGAACCCCAAAATATTCTGTTAAATTACAAATAAGTTCCGTATTTTCAAATAAAGTTTATTCGTCAATAAAATGGACTACAATGATCATTAATCTAATATATATTCGCCGTCATTATTAATAACTTCTTGCCATTTTTTAGGCAACTCATCGTAATTATTATATTAATATAATAATAATCGTAATTATTATATATTATTCCCTTTGCGTAAAACTCTGGCGGTTTTGAATAAAAAAAACTTGTGGCCGAACGGAACTTATTTATGAATCAATCCAATATTCACTCGCACAGTCGTTAAGGTTTATTAGACTTATTTCGGGAACCTTTATAAATTAATGAGGTTATTTCAGCGCAGATGGAAGAACGAGACGTTCACTTACGAATTAAATATTGATGAGCCAGGACTTGGATCCTCGTTAGCTTTGTCGGGTCGTGAAGACGAAGTATGAGTTCCTGAGGATATGTACATCTCCTTGAACTTTGCCAACCCCTTACGGTAGGTCCGTGCACATTTAACTCCAACGAGGAATGCCTGTCCTCTTCGCCTACAATTACACATCTTAATATTATTTTATCCTTCAATTCACAGATTTAACAATATTTAATTATTCCAAAATAAACACTTCCTACAACATATCCTTATTATAAAGTTCAAATTCAATAACTACTTTTTGAGCCGCGATACTCTAGCTCCTCGACTATTTCTGTTTTTACACAAACATTTTTTACGTGAACAGTGTACAACAATTTAGTAAAAGTCAAAGTAAAATTCTTTTTCTTTTACAAATAATAAAATGGTAATTGCAAAGTTTCCATAGATAAAGTATATTTTTTTACACGTATCTCTCCTGTAAAAACAGAATTGGGTGTACTTTAATACTAGAACTGTCGGTGATATATTCAGCTATATTTGTATATTTATGTGCGAGTCCTTAAAAAAAGGATAAATGGAAGAAATAAATTAATCGATACATTTATGTACATTGTGCAATGTAAACCGCGAAAAGTCTCAGAATATGAAACGTTATCGATATGAACATTTTTATTAAATTCCGAAGACCATTTCGCTGCCTTGGTATTTTTAGTATTAAGATTGCAACAATTGCCGGAAAGTAAATAACTAATACATTTCGCAACATGTGCCGAATCCCACAGCAATCAATTATTGTCATTTTTTTATAATTATTTATGAAACTACATTTTTGTCACAAACTCCGTTTTTCTATATATTGCTGCAACTTCATTATCCATTTATTGGAAGAGCCATGATTTTAACATAAAAATGTTAGTTACTGAATTTTATTTCCATAACAACAATATATTAACGAATTGAATTTAATAACCGCAGCGTTGCGTAGTACCCTCAATTCTAGTAATTACTGCAAAAGTTAAGTACGCTGTTTCACGCTCGAAATATATTCGTAAACGAACCAGCAAAAAATTCATGATTTCCTGAAATACTAAAATTCCTACATTTACGTAGTTTCGCGTGTGACCTATGAATTTTCGCAGTGAAAATAATTTATCCATTCGTTAAAGTCTTCGTGCTTACAGGGGCTGAATGAAGTGTTATGAAAATATTACTTCGGCGTTTCAATGTACATAGAAGATATTCATTTCACGAGGTATTACGGTAATAAACGCGAAAATCACACGTTCCTTTATCCTCCACGGTAAAACGAGCCTCCGCGATCTAATCGATAAGGTTTTAACAGTAAAATTATACTTTCAACGAGATCGCCGACATCTAAACGGTGGTCACGCGATACTGCGGCTCAAGGTATACTTTAAAATTGCGACAATTCACGGCAAGTAAATAACTAATACATTTTGCAGCGTGTGCCGAATCCAACGAAAAAAGTTCAATTTAATAAGCGTGAATTAAACTCGAATTACAATAGCATTCCAACTGAATCTATTACTGGGAAGAGTAACCAATTATTGTTATTTATTATTATATATAACACGTGAATAGACACGTGTCGGCGATTTCAATAATCGAGATAAGACTACGAAAGCAGTGGTCTATGGGGAAAATCAATGACCGCATGCAGAACCTCTTACAGCATGTCGTACACCCTAAATTCACCCTAAAGAATCGAATATTATAACGATATAAAATATGTTAAGTAATCCACAAAACCATGGTGCGTCCATCGAGGTTAACACTGTTTAACATAAATCACGGTTGACAATGTGACGATTCCCTTACTGGTTGCGTATACGACGTTGAATCCGATTTTCCTTGGCATTTCCGTGGAGTGTTGTTTTAATCGCGAGAACGAGAACTGGGAATATAATCGGCGAAGAGAAGTACGAGAGGATAAAAAGGAGGAGGGAGGAAATGAAGAAAACGTCAAAATCTAAAAGGCACAGCCATCTGAAAGCTCGATAAGGGGGAGCTTGCAAGTTTCACCCCGGCGCGTACGCAACCCCAATTGCACGTCTGACCGCGGCGAAGCTTGCGACAGAACTGAGTTAACACACCACTCCCGCCTCGACGGAAAAACGCCTGATTCTCCAACCCCCGGAATATTCCCCGAAAATCCATCCCCATTGTCTTTGACCCTTTATCAGTACGTAGAAAAGAATCGGGAAGAATAGGAAGAGGCGTATAATTCCTTGGACTCCATTCTAAGAAATCTCTAATTGAAATCAGGGTTGAAGTGATGGGAGATTTTAAGGCACGGCACGCTTTTGGATATTTCATTCCCACGTGTATTCCTCGTCGCAATATGGTATCGTATCTTGTTGTATGTTTCAAATTTGTTAAACCGGTTTCAAGCGAGTATTACATTTATTTACGTTAGAGGGGTAGTTCGACCGGAGATGATCAATTTTTGGGTTCTTCTTCGAATAACTGGTACGCGCTGGCACCGTCATGCATTCTCCTGGAATCAAAATATAGACTGTAATTTCGTAATGGATCAATAAGCGGAGGCTGCGTGACGTCAGAGGGTGCGGCGAGGGTGGAATCGCACGCGAGGATCGTTGTATGTGTTGCGCCTTTCTCATTCACAACCACGTGTATGTGCACGTGCTTACTTATCTTCCGTCGAAATATCCGCTTTGCTATTCCGCATAAATAATTGGTTGCCTATCGGAAGAGTATAATTAGTCGGCGCTCGACCGACTTTACGTAGCTAGATATACGCGAAGGAAGGAGAAGTAAATGGAAATAATTTAAATATCATATTTAACATTTATTTCATCAGAATTTTATATAATAAAGACGATGATTCGTTCAAAAATTAGTGACGCCTAATTTTAGACGGCGTTTTAATTTATACAAATTGTATGGCATACAAGGAATGTCGAGGAATACAGTTTTATTGCACATTTCTTATTGTTATGTAGTAGCAAATAGATAAAGCAGTCCTTTCGCGAATTGAACAATTTCGGATCCTCCCAATTTTGATTCTCCATACAGGCGATCTACGAATGAAATTGGCACCTCTCCTATTGTATAATTAAATTGCCTTGCTCTGACTATCATTTCCATTTGGAAGACGTATCCCTTGGAGACGCAGGATTGAATTAATTTTTCTAATACATCTTTCTTGTACAACCTGCAACAATATATAAGAAGAATGTGTAGTAAATATGAAGATTATAGTTTCTATAAATACTTTACCTAAAGCTTCCTGTGAGATCACTGGCACCAGGTCTCAGTAGTATCTGTGTTAAAAAATTAGCACCTCTACTTATTAATTTCCTCTTAAAATCCCATCCATAAACACCACCACCCAATGCGTATCTAGTTCCAGTAACAATATCAAGGTCCAGATATCTTTGTTGTTCTACCATTTTTGGTATAAATTTAGGCTGAGGAAGTGAAAATGTGAATAAGCATAACATGTACATAGGTACATGACAAGGTTACATAAAAAATATAAATATGTACATGGTGAGATAGATCGGCATCCATAAGAATAATAAAGTTTCCCGTCGCATGTTTAATTCCATGCATATATGCCGTTCCTAATCCTAATTTCTTTTCCCGTGGTCTTAAAACTATTTTATCTTCTCCATACACTTTTTGCAATTGTTTCGCCATGTCGAGTGTGCCGTCGGGTGAGCCATCGTCTATCACGATGATCTCGAAACTGAGATCGCTGGAAGGTTTTATATTTTTGCTTGATCGTTGGATTATCTAAGTTCATTTTTTATTATGTCTTTTATGAGTTTGAGGTTACGTTTCGCTCCTTTGAGGTTATGTCGACGTTTTAGTTACCTCTCGTCCATATACTTCACGATAAGCCATACGATAATTGGCAGGTTCTCCACCTCGTTATAAGTTGGAAGCAGAATCGAATATTTGTCATTTTTGTAAAGCTCCTTTATATCTTTCTTCGTCTGCACTTTCCCCACCATCTTGACAACTGTGTTGTAAAAAAGAACACCCTCTACGGGACGCTGTGATTGGTCGATTACAAGGGTTGTTGTCACGTGGGTTTCTAGCAATTAATAGGAGTTAACCAATAGAATTCTGGTCCGCCAATGACGTATCCGTGAGACACGTCAACTGGTACCGGCAATTATGAAATCCGTCTTCAGTACTCGCGATATACTCAAAATTAGTCGCCTTTTTACACGGATTTTTAATATAAAAACAAAACATAATGCTTCCTTTTGTAATACAAGGTTCCATCTTTGATGTACTTACAGTAAATGTCATTAAGAAACGAATAATTATACGTAATTATTATATTAGAGACGATTACTTTTATGCCCTCTATTCAACTTTCTTTGATTAATATTCATTATAAGATCTGTTAATAATACATAATATTTATCAATCACAGTTAAAATATATATCTACAATTTTATAGAACATTCTTAAATCTAATGTCAAAGATGCTATTAAATACTATTGTGCCGAAACACAACGCTTTCATTCAAGAAACAATACAAAACTATCATAAAATTATATCTGTAACAGATTAATAAAACGTCAACCATTTCGTTCCACAAGGTCAAATTTAAATGATACACAATTATTTCAACTACTAAATTAAATTAGGCCAATTAATAGATTAAGTATAAAAAGTCGTAAAAAAAGCGCGAAACGAGTAGTCCCTCTATTAAAAGGTTCATTGCCACGTGGGTCACCAGATAATACAAATATTACTAAAATTTGAATTAAGTATATCGCTAGTTTTCGTAAAATTTTCAATATTTTTAATGTTACGATAACCATGTAAAGTAAATAACGTATCATAGAGTACTCAGACAGTTTAGTTTTTAGATGTTATGTACAGGTAACGCTGGTATAACGCGGGACTTATGCGAATTACATAGACGCATCATATCAAAATCGCATTGTATACGTATCGCGCTGTACGAGGGTTACCTGTACACCTAATTCTGTTTTCACATGAATTTTGTACAAAAATTTAATAAAAAGCGAGGTAAAATTCTTTTTATTTTACAAATAATAAAATTGTAATTCTTAAGTTTCCACAGATACAGTACATTTTTTACACCAATTTTGTTTACACATATTCTTCGGGAACGTATCTTCCGTGTAAAAACAAATGCGTGTCCCACAGTATCGTATAACACGGATTTCAGATTATTTACACAAATAATCTTACACATATTCTCCAGGTCCGTGTCTCTCGTCTAAAAACAGAATTGGCTATACATTGTACATGTTTCAAATACATATCACTTAGTATCGTATAACACGTATTTTGGTTCGCCAGTCAACATGCTAAAACGGCATAAACAATATGGAATATATACGTACAGTAAACTTCCGTATAACACGGTTAATACGTTACACTTTATACGAAATCGCGTTATAAAACATTAGAGATAACAAGCTGTGCTATGCTCGCCTAAAGTAAACGGGGAATCCTAGCATTCTATTATACAGTGCGTTGTTCGAGAATTGCGTTATATGAAAAAATTCGTCGCAATATCTTTACCGCGTTGTAGGAACCCGCGTTATATGAGAGTTTAGCGTGCAGGATAAAGTGCGAGAGAGGTCGAGCAACCGGCGGCCCCCACTACAAAGAGCACCGACACGATGGCAAAGCCCCACTACGTCCGACCTCGAGATACCCGGTGTGAGCAGCCGCCGTACCGAACCAAACGACGCTCCTCGCTGCACTCTACGCTCGTCTACGGACCGGGAGTGTTCGTTCTCTTCTCCGATCGGTCTGCTCAGCGTGTGCTTGCGTTTCCGATTGAAATTCGACGTGTTTTCGGTACGTAAAACCACGGTGAATATTACACCCAGATATCCCCGCGTACAACCAGCGTGGGTGTGCAGTGCGAGTGAGAGTAAGAAGGTGATCTTGGTGTTCAAATCTTTACATCGTTCTGCCAAATCATTTGGTGGGTGTGTACGTGTGTATGTGGCCTTGTGAATACCAAGTGATCATCGCGTGTGGGGTCGGACGGTTTTTGCCGTCGAGAAATCCTAAGGATTTCCGAATTCATTGAAACACATCGAGCATACGGTGTGGACGATCGCAATTCAACGTTACGTCTCTCGTATCTCTTGTAACAATACCGTATTCATTGAAAGATATCAATTGATATAAGAATATAATAAGTATATGAATTAGTATCGCTATGATAGTCCGAGGTTTTAATGTCGATATGGTTTTAAATCGCACTCGAATGAAGTTCCTATAACAATCGCCATAATCGAGTTCCTTGTACCACGCTAATTGAATTCAACTTCGCTACTGTCCGCTTATCGCATTACTCATTGTCAAGTACAGTAAGGATATTAAAATGACATATTAAAAATCTGTTTCTTAAAGAACATCATAGGTATAGTCTAGTATTATACAAGAAAGGAATCAAAGGAGTTAAAGAAAGATTAGTAAGCCGATAAGAATGTCTTCGACGAGGTTTTAAGGGTGGTGACCTTCCAGGAGACCGAAGCGCCGGATGCAGAGGATCTATCAATAGTAATATAACGTAGTACGCTCCGCGGAATTAATTAATTCGTATGAATCACGGAGCGGTGGGACGGGAGGGAGGAAGTCCACGCGTATTTCATAATCGTCTTTTTCGTTTCTAAGAGAAGGTAGTGGCAAGAAAGAGGGCCGGATATTTCTGGTCCAGGTAGGTGGGTATGCGGCAGTTTCTGGGATCGGGGGCGGGTTTTACGGATTTAGCAGAGGTTGACGGTGTTAGGTCGGTAAAGAAAAGGAAGGCAAGCAGCCTGGCAGTTTGGATCGAGCAAATAGCAGCAAGCATGGCGTAGGTTGCACGAGGGGTAGTTTGGTTCGCTCCGCACCCTGCGATCAATAAACCCAACGGAGAGGGAGCAGCTCGGTGACGAGCCGTACTACTCCGTCTCTCTATACTTTTCTCCTTTCTCTGCTTTGCCATTTTCCACCTTTTCCTCTGTCACTCCTTTCTCTACCTTTCTCTCGGTTTCTCACTCTCTCCCTCGCTCCTTCCTTCCTTCCTAACCCTCGCTATCAACGATTCAGCACGTGCACGATGCATCGCCGCTGCGACGCTTTTCAAAAAGGAGCGCCTCCGTGCATCCGAGATTACCGCGAGCCGATGAATGCCAAAGCCTTCGCCGAATTCTGCATCCTAAGTTTTCCTTCACCCTCGAGACACTCGTTCATGACATTTTTTACGCTTCTAAAAGACTAATGAGATCTCCTTTACTTAACGCGAAATAGTTGCACATATGAAATAGGTTAATATTTGAATAGGATTTTTAAGGAATTCAGTGACTCCTCATTTATTGGGTTGAGACAGAAATAAGTTCCAGGTTTTTAACATAAAGTTTATTCGACAATAAAATGAACTACAATGGACTTTATATATAATCTAATATATTCGCAGTCATTATTAATAACTTATTACCAATTTTAGGCATCTTGTCAATTAGCCTTGCATTAAACTCCGACGGTTTTGAATAAAATAATTACTGGAAAAACAGAAATCATTTATGACTTGATACAATACTTTCGTTGTTATCTTTGGTATAATTGCAGTTATATTTATTTTGCGATTGGTATGGCTGGTATGCTGTAAGAGTAATTTCGGTCGTAAGAAGCAATAACATGACTTAGAAGAACGAAGCACGACCGCTTCCGCTTCACAGCTTTGAATCAATCATTTTAATGCATGTTAAATATCCCGGCGAATTAATATTCATGGGAGTAATATGTTTAGTATAATATGGTGTAAGTAGGTATCGGTAATGAACCAGTTGACCTCGAAACTGAAAAGTCTCTTGATTCGGATACATTGATCTTGGATACGCGCATCGTTCGGATTCGCACTTAAATCTGTGACGAAGAGGACACTTTTCTAAGCACCTTTCTAATCGTTTGCGTTATCTGTATTCTGCTATTTGACACTAGAACTTCGAAAGATGTCAAAATGACTTGTTTGCCATTTTTAATTACATTACACGAATATACCACGGCACGTTGTTCGAGATTTTATAGACTTTATTCTACATATTTACATAACATATATAATTGAATCCGTTAATTAACGTAAATTTCCCACCCATAATTCATATATAAATAAATATGTAAGAATAACTGAAGAAGAATATTTATTCCATCAATTCTAATAACATTAAAAACAACAATTTTATTCCATCGGACGGAATATTTATTTTATCAAATATTAATTCATATCATAAAATTATTGCCAAGAATTTCCAAGAAACTTGGAATTATAGTACCCATAGAAAATACAATAATTATATTCTAATTATATCCACAGTAATTAAAATAATTCTATCTATAGTAAATAATTGATATTCTGGTGTCAAAATAAAATAATTCACGCGTTCAGTGAAATCGTGCGACATCGAATCGCAAGGTTCTGC
This sequence comes from Nysson spinosus, assembly GCA_910591585.2. Classification (NCBI taxonomy): domain Eukaryota; kingdom Metazoa; phylum Arthropoda; class Insecta; order Hymenoptera; family Crabronidae; genus Nysson; species Nysson spinosus. The sequence continues at coordinate 12,699,719 of OU342832.1, forward strand.
GGGCGAGAGATAAGAGCGAATATTGCGATCGTTCATAATCGTAAAAGTGTGACGCGTAGTTGAGCATTGCGTTTTATGTGAAATCAGGTGAAAATCAGTGTGATCAAGGAAGCCAATATCAACATGTGGCGTGATCCTCCAGGAGGAGGGTGTAAGATACCCGCTTACATCGCTACCATGCTTCTTTTAGCCGTTCTGGCATTGACGAATGGTGAGTCAACTAGGAAAAGACTATTTCATTCATATGACTGGTGACTGTGAAGCGAGGATATCTGATATGACATAAACTACCGGTTGCGAGTAGACGTTCATCAGCTTGATTCTTACGTTCTGCAATATATTCTTGCTAAGAATATTTCTACAGAACTTATTTTTCATATCTTATTTACATAAGAGATCATCACCCAGAATTAACTTTCAACTATATAATCTACCTAAACAGAATAATTACATCTTTTATCGCAACCAGTAGTTCTTTATAATTATTCTTATGTTTTCTAATTATAAGGTATAAAATATAAGATATATAGAGGTCTAATCTATAAAATACGAAATAATAAATTCTATAGAAATGTCCAAGCTACAAGATCATATTAAAACGAGAAATATGAAAGAAAAAGATTAGTGTATGAAGGTAATATGTTTATAATGGTACCAATTAATACCTTATTATTAATATAATAATATCTGAATCTCGTATAAATGATATACCACCAATCCGATGAGTTTGTAAATACTTTAATACAATTATTATAAATGTCTTTAATGGAGAACAGTATTGAATACACAATTAGTATTTGTTAAAAGGAGGAAGTAGTTTCTTCATAAAATAATATTAATAATACGAGGGAGTGCGTAGTTGCATAGTATCTTGGTCATCTAATCGTTTATGGATCAAGACCATATGACAAGGCAGCGACGGCAAGATATGAGGTCAGCAGCTGACGTAGTAACTAGCCTCTTTCGTTTGATAATCTTCCGGATGACACGTTCTTTAGACACCCGATCAATATGAAGTACCTCGCTTGGATACAGTGGATGCTGTAATTGCTATAAATTGCATCAAAACCGTAGTAAAACTGTATCAAAATTAACATCAATCTTGAACGAAAACAAACAGCTTATAACGAATACTCGGAGAATAACAGTTAACCCACTTACTGTAATTGTACTTCGGCATTTCAAGTAAATTTATTTATTAAAAAGCATAAATGAGTCATTTATCTTGAAAAATGGACTTAGGCCACTTTCAAAATAAACGGCTCAAATATATTTGTTAAAAACAGTAAATAAGCAGTTTATAGAAAGTTTGAGTATTTATGAGCAGCTGAAAATGAACAGTTATTATAATAGCCAAAAACAGTGAGCGGGTTAAATCTGTTTGACTTAGAAATAAATGTAATATTTTTAATTTATAAACTGAATATTATTACAAGATCAATTCATATTTCCGACATCTCTTAAAATCCTTGATATTGAGTTACTACAAATATTAACCTTGCATTTTTGAATGATCGATAACCACTGACCTCCAACCTGTTCTCTTTTATTTACAATAACTCCGGACCCCTATTTTTACTATATCCACAACTCTTTTTAACATTGCAATTAATTGCGTATACACGGAAGTAGATGTCACGGACACGCGGAAACTTTGCGTGCGTGAGTTTCCAACAATTTTCCACGTACTTTCTCAACGCGTAGGATATTTATGTAGCGCCCTTGAAAAGAGTTTGGTTCACCGCCCTTCGAGTGGCCACGGAACTTTCTTAATTCGTTGGCCGAGGGTGGTTCGAAGTTTGAGTCGTACTATTTCTAGATATCCTTCGTCCTTCTAGGATACAATAAGGGTGGTTATTTAGGGTAGTCCTTTGTGGATGGAATCTCGAGGGCATTCATTTCGAATCTATCACCCGGTACCGTGAAAGGTCCAAGAAGCGTAGGTAGAAACGGAGCACGAAGTGCAGCTGCTGTCGGATTGAAGTAAGAATCAGTGGGGGGAAAGGAAACCGAGGGAAAGGAACAGCTGCTGTTCTCAGAATGGACTCTCGTAGCCAAAAGAGAATTGCATTTCTCCGGCCAGGTTTACTGCCAGGTGAATCTCTGTGTTACGATGAGACTCTCCTTGCCTTTGTTTCAATTTAAATTTCGTAGATTCAAGGTGAAGGTGGGTTCTTAAGGAAAGACGAAAATGTTGGATGTCACTGGCTCGAAAACAATGCGTGCATTCTGGGGTGGAGAAGTGCACGGGTTTCAAAGAGAAATATACTGAAATTGTTTAAATCTATTGTTTCGGAGTTATTACATGTTGCGCATCTATGAGACAAGAACCTTTTCACTTTCGCGGAAAGTGAAGGTAATTAAGATAATGGCTAATGACGAGTGGGTCCCCTGGTTCCAGTTAAAATAGCTATTTTGCACGGATAATGTGTAGCGCTTTAATACGTTTAAAAACTCGCTTTTTAATATACGGACCACGGAAGTATTTGTATTAACTACTACAGAATGTAAAGATCAGTATACCGTTCAATTAAAATACCAAAAAACAATAGAATAAAATACCGATAATATTATGAAGCATCAGAATTTCGTATTCGATAAAGTTTTACTCGAACTTCATTTCACCCCGAAGAGCAAAAAATGGAACAAACCACTCGAAAGGTTAAACTCTTCAAAAGAAAAATTTCCATATTCCATAAAGTAATAGAACTCTTTAAAACTGGGAATCATGAAATCGATGCAGTTAAAAGCAACCCATATTTGACCCAGAATCCATAAACCTGAAATTCCTACGTGCCACCTACGTCTCCCAAACATAACCTCCGAAGTTACGACACTTTCCGGTTGTAGCTGTTCTAGGATTAATTTATTAGCGTTCGACGTATAAAGATGTCATTGATGAAGGTGGAATGTTAAATGAAAGTGACATCGGAAGTCAGTCGATCTCCATTGCAAGTCACGGATAGTGTGTCGGTCCGCTCGTACTCGAAGAACTTCGTGATTATCATTCACGTCACGGTTCTTTAAGTTCCAACATGAAGACGCGTATGCGTTTACACGAAACGTCGATAGGCAGTGCGTGGAATATATGAGTTATGTTTGTATGCGTCGGTTTGCTGGAAATATATTCGATGCAGAGTGTCCGGACGTTTCAAAGCTTGACTATATATAGATTGGAGAACGGTTATCGACCGCGAAGAATCTTCTCTTTGATCGTGAACCCGTGAGCTTCGTCGTTTACGAAAAATACGATGATAAATTTATCGGGTCAATGATCGAGGTTCCTTGCATATTTCACTCTTGGTTTTTATGCCGATGCGATGTCACATTGGATTTATCTCCTCGCTCCTTATTTGTACTTTATATGGATACCGTGTGATACTAAATATTTATTTTCTTTCGGTGTGCATCGTGGGAAACATGGCGGATCGAAACGACGAATTATCGCATTTTTGTCAAGTTTCAAGATTCTTATATTGTGGGAAAGGATTTGGATTGAATTTATTGAATTGTTTTTAATCGTTATTTCAGTTTAATTCATTTTAAGTCAATTGTTTTTACTTGTTATTTAATTCTCAGGGTTGTAGGGTGTTGAAGTTGAACAATATTTCATTAATTGGAAGATTACTTGACATTGAAGTTCACAAACACTTTATTAAGTGTAAGATTATAAGATGAAGTCGAAAAACATGAATCAATTAAAGAATTATAGGACATTAAAGATGAAAGAAATGTAACTAATCGAAAGTCGTGTGATTATACTTCTTATACTTCATTGGGACATTCTACAAAATCAAATATTATGTTACTACTTGCAGCTAATAAATACTATTTTTTTTAATTTCTACCAATATTTGAAGTAATGATAAAATGACTTCGTACTCGAAGAATCTCTTTTCTTCTTGCGGTGCTAAAGAACTACAGTATAAATCACAGTAATTCTTCCACCAGATTCATAAAGGGTTCGATAAAAGTGTTGCAGTTGCACGCAGTGTTTACTGATAGATGCACCGCATTTTGAGATAGAAATTCTGTGTGGAAGAGGAAGTATAGAGAGAAGTTACGAAGCGAGAAAAATTCGGAACACCTGTTCCTCTTACCTGCGCACCTCTTGTTCACCAAGGCGCACCATACTTTACCAACCGGTTTTCCGTGACTTGATTTTATATACCACGCTATTTATTTGTTTCTCCTTTACCACTACTTTGGTGCGATTGGCTCGCGGTTACGCACGAGGAAAGTGTTACAGTAAATTCTTGTATAACTGTAAACCAATGTTTAAAAATTCGCGATCGAAAACATGAAAGATATATCTGGTACTCGAGAGAAATCGTAGTTGTGGTTTGGTGACACGATTTTGCTTCGAGATCGGTATTTAATGCGGGTTTTAAATCGCGCGGATTAGCATAATACATATTTATGGTTTCAGTTACGTTAGAAAATATTTGAAATCAAGTATGACTTTAAAAAATAAATATATCGAAATTAAACATATAAATAAGTATATTAGATATAAATAAGAAAATATAACTAATTGCATAGAAATATGAAGATACATAAACAATTAAATACATTGAAATCAAATATGTACATATCTTAAATATAAATAATTAAACATAAATGAATATATTAATATTTAATTTCCAGCATTCTTAATATATTACTGTTAATTGACAATATTGGAAATTAATATTTGTCATCGATATTACCAACATCGTGACTCACAGAATGATTCAGTCGAATTATCGCCATCGTTATAAAAAATCCATGCAAATAATTTTCATAGATAATTCAAGTTCTAAGATCATACAATTATAAGCAATAATAATTCTTCGAAATACGGAATCTCAAGATAAAACAATTGGATATATCCATCGTCGAGTTTCTTGGAACCGGTATCCAAACCTGGTTATTTCTTCGGCTGATAATAATTCTAATGACATTTTTCTGGTATCGTTCGATGGGATAAGGAATGCAATTCTTTGTGACGGAAAAGGAATCACGCATTGCTTATGGTTTTCGTGACGATGATAGCATATTATTCAATAGCAGACCCGGCAACCTGTTGTTTGCTGCAATTGGCGCGTCGCCAATTGAGCGTGGGCGTCGCGTATCCTGGTGGAAACAGATCATAAGCGAAACCCGAAGGCGCGAGCAAACTTTCTTCCTTTCGTTTCGAATATTAAGAAAAGATTAATCGAATGAAATTTAAATATTTCTATTTTGAATGTCTTTAATATTTGGATTCCTTCAATATTCCAAGTTCATTAAACTCAAGTTCAGATATTAATATTCCTAATATATTTGTTATCCAAACTTCTGTGATATTCCAACTTCATTATGCTGAACTTTCTTCTTTTCGATTTTAGTTTAAAAAAAAAGTGGTTGAACAAAAAATTAAGTATTAATATTTTTAATATCTGTATTACTGAAATTTCTGTAATATTTATTATATTATAGAACATAATGTATAAGGTATATTATATATCTTATATATATATTATATCTTAATACATTTGAACTTATACGTCGTAAGTTAAATATTAATCTTTGTAATATTTAAGTTTCCGTTAATTGAACTTTTTAAAACATTCCACATCATTGAATTACACACCGTTCGATCGTCGATGCAGGTTTCATCCTTCACTGTTGTAATCGTATTACGATAAAGGATTTTTTTAAGCCTTGAACCAATTAATTTATGGCTCATTTGAAACCGCTTATAGGTCCGTGATTCATAAATGATTACTGCCCAATAATTATTTACCTAGAGAATAATTAGATACTCTGAAAGTAATTAATGGCGTGCCCTGTTGACTTTCTTGCGAGGAATGCAATTATAATTGACATCGAACTTCCTGACCCATAATGGCCGAATAATCGCAGAATGCAATTATCGATGAATAATTATTAGAAAGCTTTCTCATTGTCTTGAAATCAAGCACCCTTTTGATTTAGTGGGTCATTGATTAAAATCGGTATTATAATGTAGTTGACCTAATTATTCGATTTTTTGTGATAGAAGGAGAATTATATGGAAACTTACTATGCGCAATTATTTCATATTATTACCCAATAAAAATCCATAAATTATTGCAATTATCTAACTTTATACAAGGAAGACATTATTATATCAAATTTTATTATTCGCTAATATTGTGAATTTATTTACGCAATAAAAGTATATAGATAATTCGAATTATTTGACTATATATTAGAGAATTCTCATTATATCGAAGCTAAATATAATGATTTACAAACATTTTATATTTATATACAAAATAAAATGAAATTAGATATTAATATTATCTAAATACATGAGATATTATAAATCGAAATATTTATTATATTTAGATATTAACATTGTCTAAAAATTAAGGATTTACTTTTTAATATCAATATTGGAATTGAAAATATTTTCTTGGGATTCGTCCTCGTTTCACAGTAACGTTTCATGGTTTTATGGAAATGGAATGATTACATCAATTAATTATTTCTGTGACAGTGACTTACGCCGAGGATGAATCTATGGGACCCGTCTTCGTAAAGGAACCGCCAAACCGAGTTGACTTCTCAAATGGAACCGGAGCTGTCGTCGAATGCCAAGCCAGAGGAAACCCGCAACCGGATATCATTTGGGTTCGTGCCGACGGAACCGCCGTGGGGGATGTTCCTGGACTTCGACAGGTGTTTTTCTTTCTCTTATTTTTTCGGCTCCTGTATTTCCTGTTGGTAGTTTCGGGATTAGTTCTACTAAGAAAATACTTAAATTTCATTCGGAAGTATCCTATATTTTTACTGAACTTTTTTTTCTGAAATATGAGTAATATCTTTACTGAATCCCCTTTTAGAAATACCCTATATTTATCCTGGATTTTCTTTTAGAAATATCAAATATATTTACTGAATTCGCTTTCAGAAATATGAAGTATTTTTATAGAATTCTATTTCAGATATGTCAAATATTTTTATTGCATTTTCTTTCAGAAATATCAAATGTTTCTGCATCGCCACCTAATCTTATAAGAAACATAATTATATTTCCAAATAACTGCAATTTATTAGTTATCTATCAGATTAATTACACCATTAATTATACCGAAACATAAAAGAATATACATCAGCGTTCATCGACGTATTTTGTGTATTAAAAATTTACGGTTTTTTGTGCAGGTTTTACCAAACGGCAACTTGGTTTTCCCACCATTCCGTGCAGAAGATTACCGTCAAGAAGTTCACGCTCAGGTTTACAGCTGTTTGGCGCGTTCTCCAGCAGGTTCAGTTCACAGCCGAGATGTTAACGTGAGAGCCGGTGAGTCTCCGATATCCAATTTCAAAATTCCATCGAAATTCATCGTTGTTTGGCCATCTGTTGCTCTTCGAAAAATAAATAACAAAAAGTCTTCACCAGTTTTAACTATCAATATTTTGCTCTTAAATTCCTGTGCAACTTCAATAATTGAGATAATTGAATTCTTACCATCGTGAGTCGCCAATGAAATTCCCCTAATTATATCAAAACCATAATTAAATAACTACGATATTGATTAATTATTATACATTTCTTTATAACACAATTATTATAATTCACATCATAGAAACCCCCAAAATTAATCTCCCATTTATTTCATCACAAATCCAATCAAAGATTATACCATTTTCTAGATTCTCATTGATCATGTATTATTCATAATTATTAAATATTGCATTTCCAAACTTAGTTTTTACGTAATTATCAAATATTGAACGGATATATTGAAGTGAATTAATAAGACTCAATATGGCGATCACAGTGGTAAGAAAAACATGGTGGCCAAGCATCGTGGAATTAATAAAGTTTACTTCACAGCGAATTATCCGATGGCCGCACATTTTCGAATTTGGGTCAGTATCTGGTTTCGCGATGCAATCAGTGAGCATAGGGCATCGGTGTCAATTAATAAGATAGAGTTTTCTCGCAACGTGGCACGCCATTCGGTACTCGGTACTCGGTAATCGCTGCCGCCGCCGTTCTACCATAACTTGCATCCTCTTTGTTCTCCAGTCTCAAGTTAATTATCTGACAGCGACCTAGCCAACAATCGTATCGATTATTCGACTCGAGACTTCCTCGATTTCACGTAAATTATTGCTGCCTTTCGTGGCATTGAACGTTTTCCTACTTCGACGAGTTTCGCGTCACGTTTTATCTCGAATATGAATTACGATCTTCTTAAGAATCGTCACCGAACAATTTATGCACACGTGTTAATGTTTAATTGGAAATTTTGTTCGATTTATGATACCTTTCTTTTCAAGATGATGTAAGTCACTTTTTGAACATTATTTTTTATATTGCATGAGAAATATTTTTCGGACAATATTTAGATGTTATTTATATCGGAAATATTTAATTTCAGATTATATTCAAATTTCTATTAAGCTCTATAATTAATTTGAATTAAATTTTGAATAACTCGATATCAAAGATTTTGACGAATATCGACGATGAGATTGATTTAATTAAATATTTTGCATTTATTTTTAATTGAAATCGATTTAACTGATATTTTTAAAAAAGTGACTCTGTTAGTGCTAGTTTAACTCTTCGAAAAATTTTATTAAAAAAATATAACACAGTAGGTTTCTTTTATTTTTCGTATAAAAGATGAATTATTATATAAAGTGACAAGATGGGATAAAAAACTTGTTACTGTGCATATATAAGTACTGGAATATATATAAGTAAAGATTAGGGACTTCTATTCGCGATAATAAATTATTGATTAATAAGGGTACCTAATGATTCGATATTTGCCGATTAACAATGAGACTGGAGATTAACGTTTACCGAAGGAATTCCGAAACACGATGATACCTTTTCATCTGTCAAATCGTAGTGGTGGCACAGTATTACGACACCGACGTCAATAAGGAATACGCGATCCGTGGAAACAGTGCCATTTTGAAGTGTGTCGTTCCATCGTTCGTCGCTGATTTCGTGAAGGTTTTGTCCTGGCATACCGATCAGGGAGAGGAATTTGTACCTGGAGATGATTACGGTACCGATTTCAGGAATTCGAGTAGTAATTAGAACCATCTTCCATTGTCACTTCGAGCAGATTGTTTCTAGTTGTTTCAAGAATGTTAGTAATCTTAAAAACTAATCATTTCTTCCGTCGTGTCTTCGAGCAGATCGTTTCTAGCTGTGTCAATAACTTTAATCATTTTAATAATTCAAGTAATTTTAACAGCTGGTAATTATATTGATAGATCAAAGAAATATAATCTTGCCGAATAATATGAGTGCATAAAAAATTCATATCAGCACAGAAAGACCTAAATCTAGAAAACGTAAATATCGGTAGAATTCAACTGCGGGAGTCAAAGGCGCGAGTTAACCACATGCAATGTGTTAAACGATAGGGTAAACGTTCTCGGTATAATTTTAACTCATCTTCTGCATTGTACTGGTCGAGCTACCGAGATACAAATCAATTTAAAACTTACATACAACTTATATACAAATCAATTTAAAACTTATCAAGTTATACTCGTTACTTAAAATATTAGATTATTTAAGGTACGGAGTGATTATTAAATCGATAAAATTCCATGGACCAACTTATACGCATTATTTAAGATATTAAATCGGATTAATTAGTATACGGAATAATGATTATATTAATAAAATTCCATGGACCAAGTTATACCAGTTATTATTAATTTTGATTATTGAAGATAATAGATAATTTAAAGTACATTCTGATTTTTAAATCGATAAAATTCCATAGACCAAGTTATACATATTATTTCAGATATTCGATCAGATTATCTAACACATGGATTGATTCTCAAATGTAAAAATCCGATAGAATTGTAGAGGTTAAGTAAATATTACAAACACGAGAATAATTCTGATTTTTCTATCGCGATGAATTGGCGTCCAGAGCTATATAGAGATCCGTATAAAAGCCAGCGCTATCGTAGTCCGAAAATATACGGGTCCGTAACTTTTTACTTGCATAACCCTTGTATACGAATGCGAGAGTACATCGTCATTCGTCTCGTTAACATCGTTCCCAGCTCGTTATATTTGCTCGTCAGTATAGTGGTCCAAATAATTGGAGCACATCGTCGACATATACGTCGACGTTGGACTCCCCTTCTTTCTAGTGCTCCTTTACTCCGAATTGGCACATGCGTATAATCTACGGAACAATATACATATGTCGCGCAATATAAACAGAAGAGATATATTTTATTCAACCTTTATACGTTATATAGTTCTGCCCGTTATTCGTGAAGTAGAAAATCACTTTCTTTTTTATGTTACAGTAAATTGTAGTAGTAAATTGAAACTGGATCAGATTATTTGAGAAAATATTTATGTTTCGCGATACAAATGGAAAATCATTATTTTATTGAATTTATTCTAACTTTATATGTTATTGATAAAGCAAAGAATCACATTTCTTTTATATTACAGTAAATTAGTGGCTCTGATTAATTGCTTGCTACTTAATTAACTTCCGTCAGATTTTCATTTTCTGGATTTAAATTTGTTGGAAATTATCCTGACACACATAGCTTTCTTTCGAAAGCTCGCGGCTGCGGCGTAAGATGCGACAACGCGAATCGATCTGCTCGAATGAAGACGATGACACGTTGCTGGGGAAGCTGTCGTCAACGTCGTGCTTAAGGGTTGAATTTATTCTCCATCTCTACTTGATAACTTAATATCACACACGGATTAATCTACGATACGTAATAAGCACAATTAAGGACCCAAGTTTCCGATATCAAACAACAAGTGTAATTATTTACAACGACATAAATCCGCAATAAAATCGTTCATCAATAATCAAATTTATGAAAGAACACGACGGGCAAAGGGTCCGCGAAACTATCCTCGAATAGCGTCACGCTTTTTTAAATAAAACCCCCTGAAATAATAAGATATCAACTGACGCAATATCGAAGTTATAAATTACAAGTAAACAAACATTTCCTTCCGACTTACGTTAGATTCCGTTCAGCAAATTAATTATTCCCTCGACACGTGAATTCAGTAGGAAATAACAACACAGAACGATAAAATGGCTGTGTTACCATCATTTAAATTTTAACACGTTAAGCATCGCGCTGGAATCCGTGTTGTACGATACCTCGCGGTACGCGTTAGTAACGTCCAGGTAACGTCTAAAAATAAAACTGTTTCACCGCGCTATGAGATGTCAGTTACTTTACTTCGTTATCGCAATGTAAACAACTTAAAATATGCAAATTTTTACGAATATTAGCGATATATTTGACTCGAGTTTTAGTGTTATTATTTCGACCGGCGATCACCGGTGAACTCCACGGCATTCAACATGTTAATCTTCAACTTCCTTTGATTTGATTCTTGAAATGCGTTGTAACGGGAAATATAATTCCATCGGAATATGATTGACGATGGGGCGAGGAGACAAAACGCGCGCAGATTATCATTGACCCGTTTATTGCAGTGGTACACCAGTATTATCAGTCGGAAGTGAACAATGAATACGTAATACGCGGTAATGCGGCAATACTTAAGTGCAGTATACCGAGTTTCGTCGCTGAGTTCGTGCAAGTTGTCGGCTGGCAGGACGACCAGGGAAACTCTTTCAATCCCGAAGAGAGTCATGGTATTTTAGGATGATTTTAAATACCCCAGACAACCGGCCAGTGTATTTTAGTCAACGTCGTATGATACGCGAAATAGTATTCTATGAGGGGTGCCCGATGAATCATTATCGTGTTGATAAGCATTTTTTGGAAAATGAGAGGAATGGAGTTATGTTTGGCGGGGAAACATGACTTTGTTGATTCGCGAAGATTGTCGATTATTGTAGGCGGTAATGATTGCAATATTATTATGCTTCACGTCCTTGCAAGTGGATTATAATAATTATTGTTTTTCGCTATATATATATATTTATTTTATTTTATATGTCAGTTTATATTTTGGGATCGCAAATATTTGGTAGAATTTATAAATTCTGTGCTGTAAGAGGATATCTGGAATGTATTCATTTCTATCGGATGACTTAAAGGCTTCAATTAATATTTATTACCTGACATTAATATAAGGTACTTGGAAATAATTATTGCATATAATAATACACGATTCCAGATCAGGTAATAAAAATTAAGCACAATATCGTAGATGACACTAAATCTTACAATCTTAATATTATACTTTCCACAATTTTATTCATAATTTTAAGAGTGCCCAAAACCGGTGATAACAATTCTGTTTCAAAACAGTTTCTGAAACTTAGCTCTTTCAACTTCAAAATTCAGTATCGAACTCGAGCAATCATTTCCATTAAAAACGTTCGCCAACATAAAAATACAATCAACAAACAATTCAGTGCACAAAGAAGTACACCGTTGCTAACCCAATCCAGGTTCATCGTAATTAAAACAATCGTAATAATTCCACTATAGTCATCGAATAATAATTGTTCCCAGTCGTGACTCAATACTACGAGGCAGAGGTAGTTTCGGAATACGTGATACGCGGAAATGCAGCGATCTTGAAGTGCACCATCCCAAGTTTCGTCGCGGAGTTCGTATCGGTGGAATCGTGGGTGGGAAGTGATGGCTCGACCTTCAGGCCATCCGACGATTATGGTACACGAGTCTCCTCTTTCCTTCTTTCTCTCTCGCTCCAACTTTTTCGAGTATTTTTTCTCCCGTTTCCTCACCCCGTTCCCAGACTGTACCACAATGTTTCTGGGTACCCCCACCGTCTAGCTATCCGACGAACTTGGTAAAAGTGGCACGTGGTAAACGATTCGTTTCCGGCGCGGTCCAGTCTGACGACAGTTCAACGGCGGCGGCAGTACGTAGACGAGGGTTAATGAACCATCCGGTGACTCTCACGCTCGCTTCATAACCTTGCAAAGAAAATAAATGCATTCCGTTTCTCGAAATGTCTCCAAAATTATGGACTCATAACTGCATCTCCGATTTCTGTGTTATGGAGGATTTTTTTCTTGACTCACGTACGTAGAAGTAGTATAGGTTTGCAGTTGAGTGAGTTCGCGAATTATTGTATTACTTGTCTTCTTCTTCTTCTTATTATTATTGTTATTATGTCGTATCTTTACTTACGATTTATTTTTTAACGATATTTTAAAACGATGATATTTAAAAATATATAATTTTTATTTTTATTTAACTAGTGTCGAGTGGGAATTATTTTCTGGTTAGCAAATTTAGTAAATATTCCACATTTATTTTTGTAGCGATTTCGCGAATGGAAATATCTTTTCTGTGGGATGTAAATTAATTGTCCACATATGTGGCGAAGGTCGTGCAGAGGTTAAAGAAATAATGAATTGCAGTAGAATGCTTGATATCAACGTTGCCCGACAGGTACACTTGGAGTGATAAAGGTTAATGTCTCGATTGTGAACATTGATTCTTTCGATGGAACATCACACGGAATTGTGAGTACTTTCTCGAATTCGAGTCACGAGACTGAAATACACGGGTGATCTATAGAATACAGAATTAAAGTGCGGGAGTTGGAACCGTGACGCATAAAGCCCCTGAATTTGCATTCCTCTCCAAGTGATTCACCCACCGCGAATGATTTTCCAGCGACAGGGATTTCAGGCTTACCTTACATTTCGAATGGTTTTCATCACCTTCCATATTCATCAACACAACGGTGTGATCAGTGTGGCAAGGATATCGTTAAAGTCGTACGGAATCGGTAGCGATATTTTTGTTCTCGTTTAGTTGTCACTCAGCCGTACCAACCGGAAATTCTCACGGAATACGTTATTAGAGGAAATAGCGCGATCTTGAAGTGCAGCATCCCGAGTTATATCGCGGAATTCGTTACGGTTGAGGCTTGGATTCGCGAGGATGGAGAAGTCTACGTCCCACAGGATTCTGCTGTTGGGCAGGGTATTAAAATGGGTCCATTTTGCGAGTAAACGGGTCTCGTAGTAAAACAGGATCGTAATTTATTTCTAGATATAAGATCATAGGTCATCTTCATATCTGGTCTCCTTAACGCGCAATATTCATATAACAATAGTGCTTAATAATTAATTAACCGGTTGCATTCAAAGGCGAATCTCAGTCGTCATTCGAGTTGCGGCAATAAATTGAGTGGCGACTGAGAAGCGACATTAAGATTTATTTCATTTGTCGAGGATTTAAGTCACACTGCGAAAAATAACTCGGGTAAATCTTAATGTCACCTCCCAGTCGCCCCTGAAATGCAAACGGTTATATATAATAATATTATTAATATAATATAATATTAAGTACCAAACTATACAGAATACATGGAACTATCATACTTGACAAAGTTTTCATAATCCGTTACTATATTGCGATATTAATAATGAATAATGCCCGACAAAGATAAGGAGATACATGTATTACGACCTTTACTATCAGACGCCGACACTCTCGACTTTATATGTTCGTTGAACTAACCCGCCGACTAATTAGTGACATTTGTGTTAATTACACTACACGTTCCGCTATACTTGCACCCAATCGTCTAACACGAATCCTGGTATGCCCGGCGCGGGCAGTCGTTTCGCAGTTTTATGTCACCGAGGCCGAGAACGAGTACGTGATAAGGGCAAACAGCGCGATAATGAAATGCAAAATACCGAGTTTCGTATCGGAGTTTGTTCAGGTCGATCAATGGGTGGCCGATGATGGCACGATTTATACAGCTGGACAAGAATATGGTACGACCAGGGTGGTTTTCTTCCAGTTAACAATATTTAGGAAAACGTATTCTCTTTTATCCTCTTTTTCAACTCCTTTTCCCGATTACGTATATCGAAGTAAAAATCAAAATCAAAAAAGGGTGCATCATTCAGCTTCCATAGAGAATTCGAATTTCCATTCAAACATAAGAGAGATTAATTTAATGTGACTAGGTCTGGGAAACGTGTGTTGCGGTGGTCCAACAGTTCAACGATTAAATATTAATCGAAAATAATCACATTTAATTGGTTACTTAAATATTAAGTAATCGTAATAAAAACGGCTAATTGCGATCTCAATAGAATGCTAATCTCCATTTTTAAACAAAATTTGATATCCTATATATTAATATCTTATACGATAACTATAAATTCCAGCCTCGAAAGTGTACTATTGTATATAACATACCAAATTTTGTTATTAAAAGAAATTAGCAATTTGTTAAGGTCGCCACTAAATTAAAGAATCAGTCGCTTCTGCAATAAATCCTGTTCTCGATTCGCAGGATCGTTTCCATAAAAACCACGTGGTAATGGTAGTAATAAATAATTAAGTAACACGTATAATCAAGCCGTATAAAATATTTCCTTTATTTCTTGTCGTTAAGTGTCAATTTCTGCGCGAGCAAAAAAATTCTCGTGCAAATGTCTCCCTCGTTTGAGCCAATTACTATATCGAGTTTGACACTCCGTGGGAAACCGCGCATTGCAGTGGTCCACCAATTATACGAGACGAGGGTCATCGATGAATTCGTCTTACGCGGGAATACTGCAACCTTGAAGTGTCTGGTGCCGAGCTTTGTGGCGGATTTTGTAGACGTGATCGAGTGGTTGGATGTCGAGGATGGATTCATCTACAACGTGAATAATCAGGACGAAAAGGGTACTTAGAAACGAGCGGATTAAAGGGGGATTAAGTTTCGGGAAGTACATCGATGAGCATTATTTTACTGAGGTCACGAGATCTTCTCTTGTAAGGATTCTATATTGAACGTCAATTATTTCTTGCTTCGTGGAGAAGACACGATATGTAACGATATGTAATGTGCGATATGTAGTTCGTGATTGAATTATTATATGCAATTCATTTAATAGGATATGAATTTCTAGATCATTATGATCAAGTTCAGGTAATTAATATTAAGAACATTTTTAGACATCATGCTGTGGTGATTTGGATCAGGTTTTGATTCGGACCGAAAGAGACGAGTTGGAGATTTTTATTATTTTTTAGAAATTTTTGCGATTTTGGGTTCACCCATTTTTTGCCTGGAACAATTTTTAAACCGCTTCTTTCGACCCAAAACGGTCCTAGAACATCATTAGGCATCATATACAGTCGATTTGGGCCATTTAGGAGCGAAATTGGCGACTTTTAATTTTTGACAATTTTTGAAGGTATACCCCTTCACATTTTTTCGACTTGGATTCGACCCCTTTTTGACCGGAAAAAATTTTTAAACCACTTCTTTCGACCAGAAATCGTCCTAGAATATGTTTATACATCATATAGCATCGATTTGGGTCATTTAGAATTGATTTTGGCGACTTTGGATTTTTCACAATTTTTGAAGGTATACCCCTTCACATTTTTTCGACTTGGATTCGACCCCTTTTTGACCGGAAAAAATTTTTAAACCACTTCTTTCGACCAGAAATCGTCCTAGAATATGTTTATACATCATATAGCATCGATTTGGGTCATTTAGAATTGATTTTGGCGACTTTGGATTTTTCACAATTTTTGAAGGTATACCCCTTTACACTTTTTCGACTTGGATTCGACATATTTTTGACCAATAAACATTGTTTAACCGCTTCTTTCGACCAGAAATCGTCCTAGAATATGTTTATACATCATTTACCATCGATTTGGGTTGTTTAGAAGCGATTTTGGCGACTTTCAATTTTTGACAATTTTTGAAGGTATACCCCTTCACATTTTTGCGATTTTGGGTCGACCCATTTTTTGACCAGAAAACATTTTCAATCCCTTTGTTTCGACCCAAAATCATTCTAGAAAATATTTAGGCATCATCTCTAATCAACCTTGACCATTTAGATAAATAACTTACTGTAATAATTACTCATAATTTGATCCAAGACTTACCAATATGTCAATATCCACATAAAGCACATATATTTACATAAAATGCATTTGATAGGAAACAATGGCCACACATTCATTGTCCTCTATGATACGCGTTCATTGTTAATTAGTATTGCGGATGTTTAAATAGAATTAATAAAATCAATTAAATCGTGCTCATCGATTGTACGAGGAGACGGTGTACCTTCCGGTTGGCTGCACATGCTAACAGTGATATTGTCAGTGTGCAGGGTGCATTCAATGCTGAATGCAAAGGGAAGGAGGGTTGGCTTGATGGAGTGGAACGTACAATTTACTCGGCTATGGAAAGCTTGCTCTTTTCGATCCTCGGTGCAAGGAACAATTGGGGGGCAGGGTAGAGGGTTCCGTGGTCAGGGGTCAGGGGAGAGTGCGTGCGGCTGGCAGTGGCCTCATTTCCTGTGATCCTCCGATCGAGACGATCTTAATTAGACCAAGAGCTAATTAATGTCCACACGGCTAGCTTAGTGACTGACGACATAATCGAATTTAACGGACGATCGGTTCGGAATTGATCAAAGAAAGCGCGATGACGATCAGTTAATTGTTGATGCTTTGGTAAATAAAATTATTGGACGAAGTTTGGCATATAAATAAATATGAAGGGTATTTTTGAAAAGTTATAATTTTCTCTTTTAAGCGCAATATTGTTGATACGAAAAGAAATTAATGTATGGTGGAAACTTATGTGCAAATAAGTGCAGTAAGTAATTTTCTTCAGTAATTGAAGATTCGAAAACTGGACTTACATCAATTTCAAAAATGATGTTCATTCAATGAATTTTAATGAATTATATTCGTCCAATAAATTATTTTAAGGACACTTATGTTTAACTGAGTTTTCTTAAAAAATGGATTTATCGATTTCAAAAATAATATTCATCCAATGAAGAAAACTTATTAAACAAAAGTTTCCTTAATAAAATAGAAAATGGGACTTACATCAATTTCATAAATACTATTCATCCCATAATTGAATATTAATCAGTCATCAACAAAACCGATGATAATTTCACGTAAATTCGGACAAACAATTTGGACAGATATGTCGGGCACACATTCGAAAATGAGATCCTCGTGTTTGATCGTCGAATATTAGTGGTTGATGGATACCGAGTCGAGCATTAATTCGTCAAATATTTGAGGATCTCTGGGCGTGCAAAGAAGAGAATAACCGAGTGGAAAATGGAAGTGACAGTGGCCTCGTTCGTAGCCGTGATTTCAGATTAGATTAAGCCAGTTTAATCAAACCGCCGAGCAAATTGATGTCCGCGTTTGAGAACGTTTTAAGCCTGATTTACATCGAAGTAAGTAGTCGAAGTACCGGTTCACCGTGTGTAGACGAAAACCGAGTGATATACACCTTGGTTCATTGAAATTTTAATCGGTTCGGATCAAAGCCGTTATCGACAGTTCGCCGATAAAACTATTCTATCGGCTACCCTCAACCTTTGTTTTTTTCCCATTTATATTCCAGTGGTCGGCCAATACTTTGAAGTTCAGGTTTACGATCAGTTCGCGATTCGCGGAAACGCTGCGATTTTTAAATGTCAAGTTCCCTCCTTCGTTGGCGACCACGTGGATGTTGTTGGATGGATCGATTCCAATGGTGGAAGTTATGTCGCCGATGGACAATCATACGGTACTCGTTAAATCGCGAAATAAACTCATTCGTGGAGTGCACGTGAAAACACCTGTGGAGCATTGCGTGACCATTCCTTCCACCGTCCTTAGGTGTTCGTTCTTTCATTCATTCTTTAACCTTCAACGGTTATTCCTTTTGAAGAACGATCAAACGATCAAATCCTTGAAGAGGAACGATTAAACTTGACCTCGCGAATTTCGTACATTTTCTAATTGAAACTTTTCTCAAATTACTTGCTTGATCTTAGACTACAACACGGTTGATCTTAGAAGATGATGGTTTCATCGATAAGTCTCGCTATTGTAATAATTAGAATGAATTAAGTCGAGACATGGCGAAATTACATCTTCCTTAAGTGATCAATATTGATTATATATCATTGTTATATTTTATACCGCATGGAAAATCAAGTTCGTAATGTTTTTCGCGGAATCAATTATAAGCCTTTCCTGCTCGGAATATATCGATATTTAAATGGCACAAACAAATTCACGGGATTCAAGATATAAAGATATTATTAATACCAAGCACTCCTATCATATCGAAGTGACTATTTTTTTATTGGCAAATATTTGTGTAGAATATTTATATTTTTATAAAATACATACACTCTACATTCTATCATCAAAGTCATATTTGAATAGCGCCGAAAACCACCTGTTGCTCGTCCGTTGAATTCGTGAATTTTAATACACTTCAGTGGCATGAAATAAAGTGAATTGATACTTCGTTCAAAGAAATCAGCCGCGTATTTGAGAAGGACAAATCTTCTAGGATCAATCACGTGGGTGTTTAGTGTCTGAACGATGTCGGGCTTATGGTAAAACCGGAAACCGGTGTCTGGTTACAGTTGTCGGGCAGCGGTATGCAGTGAACGTGATGGACGAACACGTTCTTCGGGGGAATGCTGCGATAATCAAGTGTCACATACCGAGCTTCGTCGCCGAATTCGTCGAGGTTGACTCTTGGATCGAAGACGAGACTACTGAAATATATCCTACCACCGATTACGGTAGATCGTTGCCTTAAAGACAGTTAACAGTAACATTTATCGTGTCGTCCTCATTTTAACTTGATCCTTTACGCGGCTTTCGTTGCCTCGATCCTTTACGCGGGTTTCGGTACTTCGATCCTTTACACGGGTTTCGATAAGTAGATCCTTTTCGCGGGTTCCGATAACTGTATTCTTTTCGCTGATTTCGAAACCAGCATCCTTTTCGTGGATGCAGATTATTGCAGATAGCTCGATCGAAACGCAGGTAGAGATAAGAATTCAAAAGACACGAATATTTATGTAATCATTATTTACACTTCATTACAACGTGGAAAATAAGAGTAAGAAATGACAACATGTAAGTGGTACAAGGATCCTCCGAGTACCACTGTGTTGTCAAAGGACAACGAAGGATGTCCTGTTTTATCCTCCTTCATGATCGAACAGAAATTACTCTCAGGTTTAATCGCGGCGTGACAGGAAACACGCAATCGAGACACGAAAGACTGGTAGAATAACTTTTCCATTTGTTTCCACATAGATGCAAAATAAGTTCCGAACTTATTTCAATTGTGATGAATATACAATGATGTTATTATTGTTCATAACACTAGAACCACGGAACATATACTTGGGTATAATTAAACATTATTAATTCCTAAATTGTGGCTGGAAAGTGCAAGTTAATTAATGAATTGAATTATGCACGATATTTCATAGAATAAAGGTATATCAAATCTCGATCAACACGTCGTTGTATATTCGAATAATTTTATTAAAAATGGCGGACCAGTGATTTCGATCGCGTTCCTAGTTCTAGTGTTAATTACGTTAATTAATATATTGTTGACCGGTAATTTTATGCAAAATCTAAGGCGTGTCAGTGGCTACAAATACAATTACAAAGCTAAATATCCAAAGAATAATTAATATTATAATAAAATAAATATTATTCAATACAATCAACAATGCAATACTAAAAACGTACAATGCTTGGAGTTTTAATAATTGCGTCAACTGATTTTACAAACACGAGTTAACTCGTTACCGGCCAACAATGTGTTAAGTAATGGGATAAAATACACGATATTGAGAATTAATGAAAAAAAATAAGAGAAGGTCGAACGGATCAATGAGATCGATGTAAATCACGATTTTATGAACGAGTTGATGCCACTTTCCATAACGTGTTCGTTCCATCGGCCTCCACTCGAATTTCGATGGTAGTTCATTTATTTAATTATGATAGAAAAGCTTTGATAGAGTTACGCTTTTCTATACCCGGATGCCCCTCGTTTCCAAAATGAAAATCCAAAGTGAAAATCCAAAATGAAAATCCGTGGAAAATCGAAATGAGAAAGTACTTTGAAATTCGTACGACGTTGACTGCCGCTGCTCGCGCTGTCCCAGACTTCCATCCTTTCCGTTATTCTTCTAATCGTTCCACTTTCTTCTTCAAACCGCTTTTCTTTCTCTTCACTGTCTCTCTGGTGTTAAATGCTTGCGGTTTTTGCTTGCGATTGATGTAATTGCAGGAATTCTGCTCGTTCGTCAAATAACGGTTTCCTTGTTCGCAATGCAGATGCGTATTTTCGAAAGGAAGTTCATTATAATTCGGAACAGATATGAATCATATTAAAGGTATATTCGAAATATTATAAAAGCAAAGAACTTCATTTTTATATGAAGAGTCAAAACGGAAATATCATAGGGAAATATACGGATCGTATTAAATATATATTTGCAATATTATTATATAATACAAAGGTAAAGAACGCGTTATATAATAATAATTCAAATTTCATATTTGATACAGTATAATTATACATAATTGTACAATAAATCGTAGATTTATAATCTGCCATTATACCTAATATAGAGATCATAATTATTAGGATTATACGTAAAAGAAAAATTATTATATATATTACGTTGGTGCATGATTTCGTAGAGTTTAGTACGTCGAAAATGTTCATTTTTTCATTCATTTCATTAATGTTTCCGCACATTTTAAAAAATTATTTAAATCAGAAAATTTGAAAACGACCTGAAAAAAGGAGAAATAGAGCTTTGAAATGATTTGTAAAACATTATAAAAATTCTTTATTTCGTGGACAAACATGTGTTAGGAAGAAAGCGTTACGAAATTATGCAGCAATTCAATAATTAGTAATTACATATTCGTCTTAATTGAATTCGTTGACAAATACGTGTATCCAAGATGTAATCTCGCGTAATATTAAATGGTGCTCGAAACGAGCCATGAAATAATTGTCGAAGAAACGAAGGAGGATCCTGGAAGGGACGTAAGTTCGTTATTCCCTTTCTCGTTATTTGACGAACGTGCTTGAATTCCCGAAGGAGTCGTCGGACGGTGAAAGCACGGTGAGATAGATAAAGGGTCCGTCGCTATTCAACGTTCAACGAACTTGGCTAGTCGAAGGTGGTAGAAGCATGCGAGTTGGTGCATTAATCAAGACGGCATTGTACTCGTCGATTCAATGTTAAATATATATCCGATCGGGGACGAGTATCGTGTCGTCTTTTATGGGATAATTGAATATTTACGATCCACTGGAATTATCGCCGGAAAACACCAAAATTTACGACTTAAATCGCTTCATTTCTCTTATCAAATTTTATTTATTTCTAGTTCAATTGTGAGAGAACAACTGATATAATATTTAGAGTTAAATAATATATCAGTATATTAAATTCAGAATTAAATATTATATCGGCATTAAAAATATATGTTTTAAAAGGAACGTAACTTTGCTACAATAAGAAATTAGGTTAGATATATTCTACCGGATGTGACATTATAAAGTAGGAAAAATATGTATTTTAATTTACTCAATCTTGAAGAATATGTAAGGAAGTCATATGACTACCACAAAGAATTCAAATATTATTATTTGTTGTTTATTTTGGCTGAGTGCGATGATAGTATGATAAGCGATAATTCAGATGGAATATATCAATTATTAATTTAATTCTCCGAAGATTATCTCAAATTCAATTATCCCAGAATTAGATATTTATTGCGAGATAAAAGGTCAACGATTACTAATACATTTCTTTTGGGTGGGTGGCGCGAACAGATGGAAAATACTTGGTACTTCCTTCCGGAGAACTGCACATCCGCGACGTTGGACCGGAAGACGGATACAAGACTTATCAATGCCGAACCAAGCATAGACTCACCGGAGAAACAAGATTATCTGCAACAAAAGGACGCCTCGTCATTACCGGTAAGTCAAACACAAAAATTATTCTATTTTATTCATTCGTGAAATTACGATTCTGATTCACTTCCTGGACTACATTTCGAGTAACCAGAAATACAGTCGAGTCTCTTTTTATGCGGTAGACATGTTCCGTAGAATTCCGCATAAAAAACCGCGCAAAAAGTGATATTACTTTCTTGGTAAAATAAGAGATAATTACAGAAATTCAGTTATTTTGTTTTGTTTATGCATAAAAAGATTTTAAATTCGAACGAGAAAAGCTTCATTTGTGTGTGGAAATTATTTTCTTCTTTCTTAATTCCTAACAGAAAAATATAAAAAGAACGAAAATAAATAGATAAGCGTATTATGCTGTTAAAACCTCATAGATTTCTTGGATTACTCTGATTTTTTTCTTGCTTTTTTTTGCTTCACCGCATAACATCAAAACCGTAATAAAAAGAAACCCGACTGTACTTCCTTTGTTTGATGTAACTTATCGGTGTTACATCGAAATATTAATACTTTTGATATCATCATTCAGAATGTTAATATTATTCATAATTAGTATGTATTTATGTATACTTTCATACGAAATCAGAATCGTATTTCTAGTTTCGAATCTGGACCGTACGAATAAGATTTTTGCTGATAAAAATGATCGAAATAATATTGTCTTAACATAACGTTGCACAGTATATCTATCACTTTTCTTGCTAATTATCGTATTGTAATAACAGTGTATGTTTAATGACTAATATAAATTTCCCAATGCAACACAAACTTAAATTATTATCGAATAACATCTTTGGCTCAAATACTTTCTGTATATATTCTACTATAATTAATTAATTCATTATTTCCTGACTCGACTTATATTTGTAATATATCCTTAACACGTGTCTGGGTTCGAAACTAATATCCACAGGATAATTGATTTTCCAGAAGGTCAAAGCAATTGAAAAGTAAATTAATTGAATTATGAAATATCGGATATCACGCTAACTTCACGATTAATCGGTAACCGTAACACACAATTAATTATTAATATTCATAGTGATTCATTGAAATATTGAACCATAAAAAATCAATTCTCCTTGGATATTCTACCACGTCTTCGTGCGTGTAAATATTTACACCTATGAGCTTTGTTATCAATCTTTTATCCCCATCGACAATTTATTTAATAATTCGTTACCGAAACAGGATATATTCGAAATTCTTAAATATATTCGAATATTTAATATAATAATAGTGGATAATAATACTAGATATTCTTGATTGGATGTTTAATATAATAACATTTCGAATATTGAATACAGGTAACCCTCATATAACACTGGAGTTAAGTAATGAAAGCTCGCGTTATATCGAAATTGCATTGTATAAATTCCGCGTTAGTCGAGGTTCGCCATAATTTGTGAACCGCGTTGTAGAAGTATCGCGTTATTCGAAGGTTACTTGTATTAGTATAATATCGATTGTTTATGTAATATATTAATTATAATAATTGAAGTAGCGGAGAAAACGAAGCTCATAGGTTAGCCTGAATGCTGGGACAGGGTACCCCTGCGGGCACGCGCCACCGCCCGCGATAGACTTGACTCTTGGCATGATCGGTTTCGTGTAATGTCAATTCTTGCAAAAAAATGACGATACGATCTCTAATGATCCGCACAAAAAAATCTATTTCGACGCTTTGCGGCGCACTCACGCGATCTCCGGGCTCTGTCCTTCGCTCTCGCGTGGTAAGTTTATCTCATTCCATTTTCAACCAAAGGAGAGCTTTACAGACACACCAGTGGAGTCGTCTGACACTTAAAGTATTTTCTACTTAATTCTCTTCGAATTTTATGCCAATAAAATTCCATATATTCTATAGCAATAAAATTCCATATATTTTAATGCAACAAAATTCCATATATTCTATAGCAATAAAATTCCATATATTTTAATGCAACAAAATTCCATATATTCTATAGCAATAAAATTCCATATATTTTAATGCAACAAAATTCCATATATTCTATAGCAATAAAATTCCATATATTTTATAGAAATAAAATTCAATATACTTCATAGCAATAAAATTCCATATATTTTATAGAAATACAATTCAATATACTTCATAGCAATAAAATTCCATATATATTATAGCAATAATTTTCTGACTGAGCAGCGATCCTTAAATATGACAGTAGTATAAACGTAATCGATTTGTATTGTATTATAATTGTCGTTAAATTCCACAAACTTTTATGGAAATTTATTTGGAATAATTTTGTCGTTGAATCGAATTATTAAATATACACAACCTAGTTATTGAATTAATGATTAAGTTTAAGTAAATATATGAAATTTTTAACTTTGATGGATATTATTTGAATTAATATTTTTCGATTTAATTAATATGGAGTTAATATTTTACCGTTCGCATGATCGATTAAAGAATATTTTAACAAGCTCCAGAATTCTGTTCTGAATTTGAATTCAACATAGCATATCTAATTGTAAGGGTTAGTTATCTCAATTTAATTGATATGACATCTCGTTGTTTTTCTTCACTGTTGTTACACAACATTTCATCTCCAACAATATATATAACATTAATGCATGCAAATATTATCTACTTAATAATTCTTCGAAGACACGAGTTTTAATTTCATCACACTGCTCAACAGTTAAACTATTTTATTCGTTTTCTAAATATTCGCTTTGTACATAAATCACTGTTATTACATTAATACAAATTATCAAATGAACATCAAAATCACCCCCCTCATTAATTAAACTATTTAAGCCGTTTATTTTGAAAGTGACGAAAGTCCATTTAAACAAAAATCAGTTCACGTTTCAAACTTTACAATGTTACTTCGTGTAATTATTATAAACGAGAACCTGATGTTTTTTGAAAAATGAACTTAGTCCACTTTCATAATAAACGGCTCATTTGCTCGGCAACAAAACGCAGTGAGAATCATGGAAGCGTTTCCATCGAGTAGGTAGCTGAGTCATACTATTTATAAAAAGCTAGACGATAATAAGAATAATGACAATTGCAAGGAGAAGATAGGGTCCGAGCAGGGGACCCACGCGCCATTACTGACTTCGCAGTCATCGTATATTTTCATTATCGAAACAGAACCCTTGGGAAGCGTTCGACCAAAGTTTCCTACGATGGACAACATAAATGGACTTTCGACGGAATCGAAAGGACTTTTGCCACTTCTGTGTCCTGCGCAAGGATTTCCGGTACCGTTCTATAGGTACGAAACCTCTAATCGTTCCTATGAACCGCGAATTACTGCCACATTACAAAATATGAATATTCTTATTAATAACTTAGGCCGTTATGTCTGATTTAAAATGGAGGAGCTATTACTACGTTTATTTTGCTTGGATTTCAATACTGAGACTATAATATTAACAATATTAAAATGATTATAATATTACGATCATATATTTCGAACACTTCGTGCCCTTCAGGGGTTCCTTGTTCCCCGGTGCAGGTATAAATGACGTAATATTTTCGATGGAATCAATTTCCACACTCGATCCATGTCCCTTAGAGCCCGTGGGCAGCGTACGACCCAAGATCCCATCGACGGACGACATTCGTGGGTTCCGTGTAATGGTCGATGGTCCGCAGGCCCTCGTGTGCCCGGCACAGGGGTTCCCCGTTCCCCTAAGCAGGTAGAAATGGATTAAAACTTAACAAAATTAAATACACTCCAAAGATAACAAGTTTTAAACCGCACCAATATTGAGTTCATTCGTAAATAATTTCCGTGTTTGATTTCCCTGGATTTAATTATAAACTTTTTTGTGGTACTTTTTAGGCTAGCATGTATTGTAGATTATTATTTACAACTTTTTACCGTGGAGTAAGTAACTTGTCAATGATTTCATTATAAAAAATAATCGTTTTTCTTTGTTAAAAAAACTTTCTTTGAAGTCCTCGAAAAAGTTGGTAATCTATTAAAAAATTCCTAAAAAGATGGCATAAATGAAACACCCCTAAATCACGCCAAAACAACGACAAATTTCAAAAGTTTCACGACAGCATTCTTAATTAAAAAGAACAGTAATTTTCATCAAGATAGCATTGACACGTTATCTCGTATCTTGCAACAAGTTATAAATAATAAGAGCGAACATGTTCCAAATGAAATTATGCGACAACAAATTTGTATATACAAGTAAAGTGAAAAAATGAATACGGAAATTAATTGTTTGTCCGGAAAGTTCATGCCGATTATTAAGGAAAATTCACAAGCATCATTTTTAAATATCGATATATATATTTATTCAATTATGTATGCACTATTTTGTACCAGAACCATTCTCCATGTTTCAAGCAACTTAAAGTTCGATCCTCCAAAAATTCTCAGGTTTTTCGCCGAAAGACTACTAAAATCGGCATGGATTTTCCGGATAATCCAATACTTATGAATCAACCTAATACACCGGCGAATATCGAAGTCTTTTCTTTAATTATATAATCAGAGCCGGTCGGAAGTGTGAGACCAAAGTTCCCAACAATCGACGATTCCCGGAGCTTCCGTACCTTCAAGGACGGTTCCGTGACCCTTCTTTGCCCCGCGCAAGGGTTCCCTGTCCCTTTTCACAAGTAAGTTCCTGGCAACCAATGCTTTCTCTTCTCTCTTTTCTCTCCGCCTCCGCGTGGATGTTGGACCACAGAACCGGTAGGAAGCGTGCGCCCAAAATTCCCGACGATGAGCAACATTAATGGCCTGACACTCGCTACGAATGGTACTTTACCTTTCCTGTGTCCTGCGCAAGGATACCCGGTGCCAAGTTATAGGTATGGCTTCCCGCCAGGATAATAAATTCACGGAATAGTTAGACCTTTTTTCGTAAGTGCTTCATCGTATCTTTGTGATGGACGGGGACTTAGGGCGATGTTAGAAGTCCTGGCCCAAAGCGGGGGACCCTTTTCCTTGATTCAGTGTCGTTACGAATTATAATGGTATATTGGATAGGTAATTAGTGACATTGACCCTTTTAGTACCTTATCATTTTTCTGTGGACTATCTAGAAATGCCTTGTAAATATATATCTTTGAAGATGCTTATGAAGATCAATATATTTTTTCGACAAGTAATCTGAGAAATTGTTCAGCTCGGAAATAGACAACATTTTTCAGCTCAGAATTGTCAAAATTGTTTAACTCAGAAATGTAAATACTTTCCAGTTCAGAAGTGTCAATATTTTTAAGCTCAGAAATGTCAAAGTTTTGCAGCCCAGAAATGTCATAATTCTTTATCTGAACAATATCAAAATTTGTACAAGAATTGTAATATTGAAATCTTGGCTCAAGGTATTTCTGATAAAGATCGCGATGTCGATATTTCAAATATGGGGTACTAAGAGAGTTAATTATGATATTCAGAACCAGTCGGTAGCGTGAGACCAAAGTTCCCTACGATCGACGATACAAGAGGATTCCGTACGATGAAAGACGGGTCGGTTACACTAATGTGTTCCGCGCAAGGGTTCCCTGTCCCGTTTCACAAGTAAGTCCTTACTTTAATAAGCCTCTCGAGCCCCGATATCCCGATAATCGCCCAATTTTTTACTTTCCGCGAACTATTCGCAGAACCCGTATCGAGCGCTCGCCCGAAACTTTCAAGTACGATCAACTTGATTGGACTCAGCGCGAGGACTGACGGAAGTCTCCCGCTTTTCTGTCCTGCGCATGGATTTCCGGTTCCTTCTTATAGGTACTGAAGTTAGTTTTTCAAAGAATTATAGCTTGCTAGATTTAACGCGTCCGAGTTCTTTAAATATTATTCATAACATTAAAATAATGTTCACAAAAATACAAGATTTCAAACCTCCTATATAATAAAATATAATTCTTCTAATCTTTAAACGAGGACATCAATACTGTACCCCAAACAGTGCAGTGTTATTAGTACCAATATCAACAAAATAATATTTATAAAATTGCAAGATTTAAAATCTCCAATTACTTAAAATATTTTTCTTCGAATCGTACCAATAACATTTTATTGTCATTGGTACCAATATCAATAAAATAATATATTATTTCTCATCGTACGAGACGGATGTTATCGTAACATTCCACAGAAATATTGCCAGCATAGCTTGCTCATTTCGTGGTGTTCCCTTTAAAGGGTTCCCTGTCCCCATTATGGTGTAAACGCAGCACTAACACTCTAGGGTTCCTGACACTTTTCCCTTCCCCTGGGTTTTCCCGTAGAACCTGTGGGAAGCGTACGACCGAAGTTCCCGACGATGGATAATTCGCGAGGATTTATCTCGAGGCTCGAGGAGACTTTAACCCTCCTCTGCCCCGCGCAAGGATTTCCGGTTCCTTTCCATAGGTGACACTTTATATTTAAATTTAAAGTAGAAGGCATTATAAAGCAGAACATCGATTATTATAAAACCATCAGATGAGATATATGGTATAACTGGTATAACTTAAATCTAGTTCTAACAAAGGTATATTACGAAAGTATGATAATAACGAAATTATTACTTAAACCCACGGAAAATGGGGACAATGATTGCGCGTACTTTTATAATTATTATTACAACAAAAAAATCAAATAAAATGAAAGATACGAATAGACAAGTATGCGTCTTCAAGGTTAATATATACAGTTAAAGAGGGTTAAAATCGTTTAAAGTACCCTGTCTCAGTAACAAGTCACATAAATAATTGAACGATAGCATCAATAGGAGACTTTATTTTCTAGAGCCGGTCGCCAGTACAAAACCAAAATTCCCTATGACAGAAAATTCTCGGACTTACACGGTTCACCTTGACCAACCTTTAACTCTGATGTGTCCGGCGCAGGCATACCCCGTTCCAGCTTTTAGGTATTAAAACAAGCCTCTCTTAAGAATAACGTAGATAGTTGAATATATCCACGAATCGATACTTGGCCCGGATACCAGACACCGAATGAAACCACGAGATATCAGAATACTTGATATAATACGTTTCACGTTCTATATCGGAAATTTCAATAACAGCTGACGTTAAGGCCACGTTATTCTCGAATATTTCCTGGTCTTCGATTATTTTCAATATTTCATAGAACCCGTTGCGAGTACTCGGCCGAAATTCCCGAGTTTAGCTGACTCCCAGACATTCAAAGTGACCCTCGGTGGTGCGATGACCCTGATGTGTCCTGCCCAAGGGTTTCCCGTTCCGTCGTACAGGTAAAATCATGTTTTTTGGCCGGTTAAATCTCGGCTGATTTTCGTCAGTGATAATTCTCTTATCAGAACCGGCATCCAGCACTCGCCCGCAATTAAGTGGCTCGAGTGACTTGCAACGATTTAGCGTGTCTTCTTTGAGAGGTGTCACCCTTCTGTGCCCTGCGCAAGGGTTTCCAGTCCCTTTTTATAGGTAGGGTACACTTTATATTTTTAATACAAAGAAATGCGAGATGAATATCTTTTTCTTGCATTTCTCTGCTTGACAATATGTATTTTCACTTCTGGGGTGGAGATAATAATAGTTGTACAAAATGTAGATTTATTTGTGTTATGGGGGATTGAATATATGGTATATACATGGTATTCTACGTGAAATAGATAACCTAATTATAGAATTGTAACGTAAAATAGGCAATCTAATTATATAGGTTTGAAATGATTGTTAACTTAAAAATGTTAACTTGAAACTATTTTCTAAGTTTAATCATATTTCCTCAATTGACTTCTTCACTTTTCCTATAATGATTATTAAATCAATCGAGCGATATCTTTTTTCATCATCGTCCTATTTTTTCAACTATCATTTCCCCAGTTATTTCCACCCAAATGCAAAGATGTCAAAAAACATTTTTTGGTCGAAATAGGTATACATAAAAATGCAGTAGAAACAGTGTTATAAATCCATTAATTAATTTCATCCAGCCATAATTTATATATAAAGAAATGTGTAATCATAACTGAATATATATTCGGTAGTAGTAATAGTAGTGAACTTTGAGGAAAGCGAGATATATGTAATATTTCATCCAAAAGACGAATGTCCCGTTTACGTGACTCGAATGAAGTAAACACTTACTTCGGGCGTTGAAATTTGTACTCTCGTGGATTTATCATGTGGAGGAAAGTCGTTGTTCTTGGAAAGAGGGGAGATCCCTATTCCAGCATATTCGAAGGTTTCCACCCTCCGGTTTCGAATTTTCTATATATACGGTAGAGTGTGTGGATTGTTCTGCTTTTAGAACCGGCGTCGAGCACGAAGCCACAGTTTCCATCTGTGAACGATGTTGGATTGCGGGTTACAAAAGGCACTGGGTTCACATTACTTTGTCCTGCTCAGGGTTTTCCAGTCCCTTGGTTTAGGTACGTCGATATATCTGTCGGCTCTAGGACCACGCGTTCTTCACAAAAAATACCGACTTCCGAAGATTTCTCATTCACTACCGTGACTTACCCTGTCCCAGACTTTATGGAGGACACCCTAACGAGTCGATGTATTTTTGGCACTCTTAAAATGAAAGTGAACGCTCGTCTCGTTGTACAATCGTAGCAGAAAGATTATCATAATTTAAATATCTCTACAGCTAAGCGCACAACATTTTTATTTCACAAAACCGTGACGCATAAAATTGACATTTTTAAAAAAACTTAGTTTAACTTACGATTAGTCGAGTATTTTCGCTGGAAAATTATAACAAGTTGAAGGAAGGAAAATACTTTGGAATATATTAGTATATTATTTCTTTTTAATCTTATTATAATTTTCTACCAATTTTCTTCCAAATTAATGATGTACTTTTTCACAATATGTATAATATCAAACTTCGTGGAATCCAGATGTCTCATGTTCTATACAAATTTTAATTTCTACGATTAATATATTGAAAACAATTCTGAAAAAATCTTATTACAAGAATCGAACTAAATTTCGAAGACGTATTTTATTGGTCACAATTTCCAACATAATTTGTTTACAACAATCCGTCGTTCACTATCATTTTATCGAGAGAGACCCCACACCCCAAAGGTCCCTTTAATTTCTAGAACCAGTCGGTTTCGCGAAACCAAAGTTCTCGACGATCGACAAGAGCCGTACTTTCGAAGTACCGGAAGTGCAGGGTGTTCCATTGCAATGTCCCGCCCAAGCGTATCCTGTCCCAGTCTTCAAGTAAGTTGAAAGCGGAGACCAATAGTATTCGATGTCCATCCGGTAAAGGTTCCGTTTGATTTGACGCAGAGCCGGTCTCAAGTTCGAAACCTAAGTTGACTGCTTTGGACGTAAAATCGACAAACCCTAAGGTGATGCTTGGTAGCATTACTACCCTGCTTTGTCCCGTGCAAGGGTTTCCCGTACCAGCATTCAGGTAAAGCGTTTCACGGAATAATATCAGGGGTACTGGAAAGAAATCAATTATTTTGCACATACTTTATGATATTCCATTTATTTTTTCACATTAAACATTATTCTATTAAATAATTCCCATCATTTTCTATGATCCTCCAATGCCATGATTCCTATTTTAAAAACGAATCAAATTCCCAACTTTCGATGCCAAAAATCGTCCACTCCCGAATTGATTACTTTCCGGTGCCCCTAATATTGGAGATAAGTTCGTAGAAAATTCACCCTTGGCGACAGGTAACCTTATGTCGGACACGTCATTCGTTCTAGGAAATAATGCTAGCAGCCACCCCTCCTTTATTTCACGCTAGAGTGCTTCTTCCGTACGTGAATAGTTTAATCGATACAGTGTTTTATTCTCCTCTTTTGTTGATATTATTTATGGAGTATATATGGAGTTTATAAACCAAGATTTCACTCGTGGGAGTAACATAAGACTTCCCTGGCTAGCTTGAAAAAAAGCAGTGCTTTACCCTTCTCTTCGTTTGCTGTTATTTTGATGGCGAATTCTGACTTCGATGGATAACTTGGAAAAAAGCATTCTTTGCGTTGCTAATTATGAAAAATATTTTTAGTGTAATTGGATGAATAATTTAATCGATACAATGTTTCATCCACATCTTTCTTTGATATTATTTCATGGAGTATATAATATCGAGACTTCAATCGTCGAATCGTGACTTTGATGGATAACTTGGAAAAAAGCATTTTATGCTTTATTAATCATAAAAGATATTTCTAGTGTAATTGGATAAATAGTTTAATCGATCCAGTGCTTTACCCTGCACTACTGTCAATAGGTTACCCTGTCTCGGCAATGATTCGTTGACTAGTGTAATTAATTTGTTAATTATACTTGGTTCTTCTTGTAGAACCAGTATCCAGTACAAAGCCGAAATTCCCGATCACTGAAAATTCACGAACTCTAACGACTTACATGGTTAAACTCCAACATCCCTTAACCCTTTCGTGCCCGGCGCAAGCGTTTCCCGTTCCAGCCTTCAGGTATTCGATGCATCCTTTATTCAGAGATTTATATTAAATATAAAATATCAATATCGATACATGGCCGTAGCAAATAAACAACGAAGGAGTACTCTCGATTAAAACAATAAAATCCTTGATATTTGATAGATCTTCAATAATTATTTATTCGGAAAGGATACCCAGTTCCAGCTTTAGGGTTCATAGTATAGGCTCCCCAATTAAAGATTTTGGGTTTCCGCGAACAATATTCTTGGTACACGGTGTAACTTCCGGTCCGTTGATCTACGAACCAATACATACGGGACACCGATCCGGAAGCTACAACGTCTGCTATACAGTTTCCCTTATTTCTGGTATAAAAATGCAAAATGAAAAATTTCTTCGTTAGAACCGGTATCCAGTGCGAAACCAAAGTTTACGAATGCCGATATAAAGGTAGTGAAACCAACACCCACTTCATCTGCGATCTCGATGACTTGTCCCGCGCAAGGGTTCCCTGTCCCTCTAACACGGTCAGTAATAACACCCTTATTTCTTTGACTTCTGGTTGTCCTTTAGAACCGACTTCCAGTGTGAAACCAAAATTGCCAACAATTCGTAAAGTTGAATTTATGGAAGCAAGATTGAATGGTGCGGTGAGCCTAATGTGTCCGGTGCAAGGTTACCCTGTTCCACTTTCGAGGTGAGAGGATACTCTGGAATATGCTCGTCCACTATTCGAGTGTGTAATTAATACAATTTCCCTCTGGTCGTATAACCTCTCAATCGCGGTTTCAAATGACTCTCCAGGGATATCACACTGCGGAGAAAATATCGATGAATTTCATTTCTATTCCATTCTCCTCCGATATCGAGATGTAATTTCCCTCCTGGATTCCCCTCGTTTCACTTGTGTGAAACTTTCCGAGCACGCTCGTTAGAACTTATTGGATACAAATCAACTCGGTTTCAAGTGTTCCACCGGCGAATACCACGCGAGAATATATCGATGAATTTAATTTCTCTTTCACTATGGAACACTCTAGTGATACAATTTCTTTTATTGTTTCCTTGGTTTTCATTGAATGAGACTTCGAGGTATACGATATTGTCCTTAGAACCTGTCGGATTCAAGTCACCGATTTTCTCCAATGATGATAGTCTTAGCGCGTATGCGAGGCGAAAGGGCACGAGTATCGTCCTCGCTTGCAATGCTCAGGGATTCCCTGTACCAACAACCAGGTAATTACATTAATTATCTGGGTATACAGGGTGCACCGGAAATCACAAATGTCATGAAAAGAGCTGAAATTTGAGTAGTCGGAAGGCAGCTATTTAATTCTTTGACTGTGAATCATGTATATATACGCTCTCATGTATATATGAATATATACGAAAGGCGTATATATACGACCAGTACATTTGCCTGGGGACCAAGCATTTACTTTTTTAGTAAATTAATACAACTCCTCGATTTTTCTTATTTTTATGGACACAATTTAGCGTCAACTACTGTCTCGCTGAAAGGGTCTCCCAAAGGGTTAATAAATGCAATATTTCAGCCCTAATTAGACAAAAATCTATTTGTACCAGTAAAGAATTTCCTAAGTGCAATTTTTGTTTCTATTAATTTTTATAATCTTGAGTTATATTTTTGTTGGTCTTCGAAATGTTAGCATTCTTTTGTTGGACGGGGTGCGGCTAGTAGTATAGATCAATGTTTGAAATTCATTGGTCTATACTACTAGCCGCACCGTCCAACAAAAGTCTATTAAATTTTGCAAAATTTAATGTCAATGGAAATCGAATAGTGACTTTCGGCCCACCCTGTATACGCTTGCACGTCATCCGGATTAGAAACCTTTTGTTTTGCCACATAAAGCATAGAGAATTTTTTGGGGTGCGACTGTTGGTAGAACCCGTTGGATTTAAGTCACCGATATTCTCGAACGACGCAACCCTTAGTGCATACGCGAGGCGCAAGGGTACGAGTGTGGTGCTCGCTTGCAATGCGCAGGGATTCCCCGTGCCAGTCTCGAGGTAACCGTCAAAAATATCCCTAGAAACCCATATAAGTTCTACGTTACAGAACCAGTCGGTGCTAGATCACCGAGATTAATTTCCGACGATCTAAGCCGCACGATAAGGCGATCGGAGGGTCAACCGATCTCGATTTTTTGTGCCGCTCAGGGAAGCCCTGTTCCAACAACTAGGTAAACGATGTCCGATCTATCTGAATTTTAGATGAATAAGTGCCGAGGCCCCACTCGATCGTTATTCTCCGATGAAGCGTAGAATTGGGGTAAACCGTGGAATTAGTTAGCGCGTGGGTGAAGCCTGCCCGACACAGGGGCTACTCTGTTCCTCTTTTATATATTCGCAAACGAAACTAGTTCCCGGAATAATCGAACGTCAATATTGTTTAGAACCGGTTGGAAGCAAAGCACCCGGGTTTGCCGGGGATGCAAAACTATCTCTATTGGTACGAAGAGCAAACACCGATGTTAGCCTGCCATGCAATGCCCAGGGCCATCCTGCTCCTGTATCTAGGTACGAGAGCCAATGATGAATAAGACACGAGAGTAAAATAGGTCGTGCCAACATCCCCCTTGGACAACCGTACCAACTTTCCCCGACACGTTTAGTTGGCACGCAACATTTCCATTTTAAAGTGGAGACTTTGTTGAAGTTACGTTAACGGAATTATCGATGGAATTGAGTAGACCGCGAAGAAGGGGAACCCTGTCCGAGAAGCATTGCTCTCTTAATATCAGTAAACGTAATCACATTCCACGTGATTTCCTTGTTCCCCTCGCTTAGAGCCTGTAGGAAGTAAAGCGCCCGCGTTTCTCGGAGATGTTAAATCGTTCTTCTTCGTCCGTGAAGAGGGGTCGGAACTCAACATGCCGTGCAATGCCCAGGGGCATCCTGTTCCCGTAACCAGGTACTTTATTATCCATTGAAAATCACCATTATCCACGAATGGTTGGTTGCATTCTCATCGTAAACCCCATCGTAATTTCGCTATTATGTTACTAAATATTATTCAACGGCAGACTAATATTTTTCTAGATTAAGAGAGAGAGAGAGTTAGTTAGAGGAATCCCGTGAGTTCATTATATTAATTAAGATAATCTTTAATATTTATCCGGAAATATTCACCGATGAATTGAATCAACTAAATCAATTAAATTTCATTAAAATCACTGCAAGTGATCTACCATCATTTTCGAGTGACTGAGAACATTATATTTGTCATTCCAATTATTATCTTATGAGAAACAAGAGAAATAATTTCCATATTTCCAAGCACATTTAATTATCAAAGTTTTCAGTTCGTGAAACGAATCAAGTATTACTTCACAAAAGAATACATAGAGGTGGACTTAACGTTCAAAGGACGTGGCGGGAGTAACTAGGGAAGATTTGTAAGTTCATTAAGTCTGTTAAGTTAGGCGTGGCAAATTTCCTCGGACAAGTATCGTGTTCGGTAATTCGATACAGTTAGTCCAATAAGAAGTGTCTTGAGGTTCATTGCGCGGTCTTCAACCACCCTCGTTTTTGCTAATCCCTGCGCACAGAGCCGGTTGCCACGAAGAAGCCTAAGTTCTCGAGTGACGTGAAGTTCGCCGGATACGATCGTCTCACCGGACAGGATTTGACTTTGTTTTGTCCAGCCCAGGGGTTCCCAGTACCAAGCTATAGGTATATTCCATAAGTGTTAGGTGTTAGTCAAAGAGAATCGGTGGGTTGTTACGTAGCTGCTCACAGCATGCCATTTCTCTCTGCCTTTATTTCTCTGTACGCGGACATTGTTAGAACCGGTTGGCAGCAAAGCGCCGGCGTTGACGGGCAATTTAAAGGGTGGATGGATGGAGAACAAAGCAAATTCCAGTATTGTACTCTCCTGCCCCGCTCAAGGGTACCCCGTGCCTGCTTTTAGGTAAATTTTCTAGTCTTTAATCGCATTAGCACTTGCTGCTTACGGAAGAATAGATTGTTTTCATATCTTGCTACACCATTGGATCTTGGTTTGTGACGAACAACTTCAACCTACAGTTTTATACCCCTTTTATACGTGCATATGTATATCAGCTGGTTTTATTTATTATAATTTATCTGGATTAATTTAACGTTATGTACTTTTATTCAGCCAAAATTGGTGGATTAATATATCTTGAGCTTTTATGGACACTTTTGAACTCGGTATTATTTTAAAGGGCAGTGTGGTGGATATTGGAAACAAGAGAGTTTGTTAACCCACTTCATAGATCAATTGTTTCCCATTGAGTCCTTGCCTTGGCCTTATTTTCATTAAGCTTTATCACGGTTCATTTAATCGGCGAGGGTCCCCTGTTCCAACATGTAGAATAATTAATTTTGCCTCGATTATCGCATGGTCCTTTGTTGCATTGTCAGAGCCGGTCGGAAGTAAAGCGCCGACATTCACGGGAGACGTGAAGGGCATTTGGATGGAAAAAGGGACAGGATCGAG
Organism: Nysson spinosus; assembly: GCA_910591585.2. Taxonomy (NCBI): domain Eukaryota; kingdom Metazoa; phylum Arthropoda; class Insecta; order Hymenoptera; family Crabronidae; genus Nysson; species Nysson spinosus. The sequence goes on from OU342832.1 coordinate 12,737,324, forward strand.
TGTTGTATTGCCGTGTCCAGCACAGGCATATCCTGTACCTTCCTTTAGGTAAAGCTTCTCGATTCACTGATTATCATTTATTAGTCATCTTCGTTGCAAATCAATGATAAACGAACATGACAATTAAGAAAACAAAAAACTCCGCAGATGAATGATTTTTATATTACAAGCGCACCATGAAATTTACATAAACCATCATTACATTAATACTTCCACATTTAATACACGAACACTCAGAACTTAATTTGAAGTAAGTACCTTTCGAAAAAGATAATTAAAAAAAGTTCCCCGAATAGATGATTTTTTATCTTTCAAGTGACACCATAAAAATTACATAATCCATAATTATATTTCCACATTTAATACCCGAACACTCTGAATTCAACTTTAGGCGCCTTTCGAGTACCTCATAATTATATTCTACGAATTAATCGCGGTTAAAAACGTGATATAGAGATAAGCACAATTAATATTGTTCACGTAACTTCCTTAATTACTTTCCTTGTGACGAGTCTCGTGTCTTCAATTACCCGCGTATTCTTATTATCCTGTCTCCGCGAGGGGTTCCCTGTTCCAATAGAATAATTGCGCGACAGAAAGTTTAATTAGAAAGGCGCGTTATCTTACTGACTTCTCGTTTTAATTACAATTAGAGCCGGTTGGAAGCAAAGCTCCAGCGTTAATAGGAATTATTAAAGGAATGATCCTGGAAACAGGATCGGAGACCAGTATCGTGCTATTCTGCCCGGCGCAGGGTTATCCTGTACCTTCGTTTAGGTAACCATTTTGATTGACTCCAAATTATTATTTTTTATCACTGCTATTTGTACATATATGGTGTCCCGTTTGAAATAAGTCACTTAGAGATAAACCGGTGATAAATCTGTGTTGTTTAAAAAGATCCCGTTTTTAATGTGTTCTAATCATTTGTTGGTAACTGGTCTTAATTCAATTTTAAATGATCAAGTATATTTTGTATCGAATTAAAAATATATAATATTATACAGGGTGTACCCTATGAAATAAGTCATCTAGTTATCTCCATTAATCCCGATAACGCGGAAAATATTAGATCGAGTCATAAATAACTTTTTTTTATTCGAAACCGCCAGAGTTTTACGCAAGGGGGATCGACAAATTATCTAAAAACTCTCAGGAAGTTATTAATAATGATTGCAAATATATTAGATTATCCCCATTCTCCGTTTGTCTTTTTTCACACAATTTTCCGAATCACCCATATTTTTTAAATGCAAATCAACCCTGTAACCCTGTAACTCTAAGTAATTCTTCACTAATCATTTCATTGTATCATACATCTTTGTTCTCTTTGTTTACAACTATATATTCGTGTGACTAAATAATTGTCTGACAACTATGTTTGTTTATATTAACATCACAAGAGATATAAATAATCGAAGGAGGTAATAGAGCTTGCATGTTGCTATGAAATCCTTAGAGCCAATCGGAACGAAAGCGCCGGCTTTCACGGGCGAATTAAAGGGTGGTTGGCTGAAGAAGAGAGCGAAGTCCAGCGCGGTTTTATCGTGCCCGGCTCAGGGATATCCTGTGCCCGCATTTAGGTAAAGATTTTCGTAGTTTCAACCTTTTTCTAACACGCGACTTTTGAATTCTGCGAATTAATTACGTCAATAGAACCGATTGGAAGCAAAGCGCCAGCGTTAACAGGTGATTTAAAGGGTGGATGGAAAGAAAGGACTGCCGGGGCGACCGTGATTTTATTCTGCCCGGCTCAGGGTTATCCTGTGCCCAGTTTTAGGTAAATTAGTCACCGTTATTGCATTTATCAATTTTTTCCATTTTTTTTCTTATCGTTGTTAGAACCCGTTGGAAGTAAAGCACCCGCTGTAATCGGTGATATGAAACGCGGTTGGAAGGAAAAGGTTATAAAAACCAGCGTCGTTATGCCTTGCCCTGCTCAGGGGCATCCTGTACCCAGTTTTAGGTAAATTGTCTTTCGAATTCTTACGGGGGTTGTACTTTTTGTATTCGGTAGAACCTGTCAGTAGTAAGGCACCCTCGATATTAGGGGAGAAGGGAAGTCTTATGGAGAGACGTACGAATACGCATATCGTGATCCCTTGCCAAGGGCAGGCTTACCCTGTTCCGTCCTTCAGGTAAACTTTATGTCGAAAGGTCTCTATTTAGGATATGATGAGTAGTGCCATAAAAAGTACTAGTTTGTTTATGGGATTTATCTATTTTTGGGGGACCTTGGAATAATATGTATCTACGATTGAAAATGTAATTGATCATCAGATTTAATAATAGATTAAATATAGGGGAGGCTGAGGCTTTTCGAGTCATGGGGATTTGGCAGATGGTGCCTAAATATGTTCTAGGATGATTTTGGGTCGAAAGAAGTGGTTTAAAAATTTGTTTCGGTCAAAAACGGGGTCGATCCAAAATCGCAAAAATGTAAAGGGGTATACCTTCAAAAATTGTCAAAAAATCAAAGTCGCCAATTTCGCTTCTAAACAGCCCAAATCGATGGTATATGATGCCTAATGATGTTCTAGGACCGATTTGGGTCGAAAGAAGCAGTTTGAAAATTGTTTCGGTAGAAAAATGGGTGGACCCAAAATCGCAAAAATGTGAAGGGGTATACCTTCAAAAATTGTCAAAAATTAAAAGTCGCCAAAATCGCTCCTAGACCGTCCAAATCGATGGTATATGATGTGTAAACATAATCTATGATGTTTTTGGGTCGAAAGAAGTGGTTTAAAATTTTTTTTTGAGCGAAAAATGGGTCGACCCAAAATCGCAAAAATGTGAAGGGGTATACCTTCAAAAATTCTCAAAAAATAAAAGTCGCTAAAATCGCTCCTAGACCGTCCAAATCGATGGTATATGATGTATAAACATAATCTATGATGATTTTGGGTCGAAAGAAGTGGTTTAAAATTTTTTTTGAGCGAAAAATGGGTCGACCCAAAATCGCAAAAATGTGAAGGGGTATACCTTCAAAAATTGTCAAAAATTAAAAGTCGCCAAAATCGCTCCTAGACCGTCCAAATCGATGGTATATGATGTGTAAACATAATCTATGATGATTTTGGGTCGAAAGAAGTGGTTTAATTGGAATCCATTTCGCGGAAATGGAAAGTGGTATACCTAGACTCAACAGCACTGACTCAAACAGCCCTACCTCACCCTACATGTTATTCAACCCAGTTTATTAATCAGTCTACATTGATCATAATTAATTTACAACGATCTTTACTATTCGATTCCATATTTGTACAAGGAATAATCTACATATTTCATCCAAATATTTTCTGCGAAAAGAACCGGTAGGAAGTAAGGCGCCCTCGATAACCGGGGACGCGAAACGTTGGTTAAAAACCAAAACCTCCTCCGGGTTCGCGGTGCAGTGCCAAGCGCAGGGTCATCCGGTACCAGCTTTCAGGTAGTCGATTTATTGCTAGCATCATTTTAAATCCCCACAATAAAAACTCTGGGTTTTTCCAAATTCCAAGTGTATTCGTTGGAACAATTCTGCACCGTAAAACATATGATTGATTTGCGAGTAACAAGATATCTTGAGCATATCTAATAACACATAATTGTGCGATTAGAGCCTGTGGGAGCGAAGGCACCAAAATTCTCGAGCGATGATCGCGTGCACTCTTTTATTCGAGCAAGAGGAGCCTCGTCGACGTTACTTTGCCTCGCGCAGGGTTTCCCAGTTCCTTCGTTCAGGTAAACGATAGTAGAATAGTCGAATTGCGATCTCCGTTCTCTGATTACCCTTTAGAGCCCGTGGGATCCAAGGCACCAGCTTTCCAAAGCGACGCAAAGAGTGTCACTTATGTTAGAGCCGCGAATTCGATCGTCGCACTCGCGTGCTCCGCGCAAGCATCGCCACCCCCCATGCACAGGTAATGTGCCTTCATTTTCAAATTAACCCGGGTTCGTTTTTCAAAATAATCAGGTTAACATTTATAATAGTTTCAGTGTAACTTTGTATAAAAAAATCATGTTAACGTGTATGATAGTTTGAAATTTCTTCTGTATTAAAGAAATTCAAGTTAACGTTTATAATAGTTACAAATTAACCTGATTTTTTCGACACGAAATTACTTTGTAACTATAACAAATGTTAACTTGATTTTTATAATACAAAGTTACTTTGTAACTATAACAAATGTTAACTTGATTTTTATAATACAAAGTTACTTTGTAACTATTACAAACGTTAACCTGATTTTTTGGAAAAGATTTACTTAGGCCACTTTCAAAATAACCGGCTCGAATATTGCCATTGAAACCTTCCACTTAAACTGAAACGATTTGTTTTTCGAGTGCCTTCTCGGCAACGGTGGCGTGTTCCCTTGGAATTAGGATATTTAGTGGATAATGAATTTCTAAGTTATTGTAATTTTAATGTTAGAACCGGCGGGTCGCGTGTCGCCAAAGTTCCCGAAGTCCGCGAAGAGTGATACCTTTGAAGTGGCGGGCGGAATTATGTTTAGTCTGCTTTGCGATGCGCAAGCTTATCCCGCTCCTATGTTTAGGTCAGTTGCATATTTTATGTACTTTATACAATTGAATATTCTAATTAAAATTGATGGGTCGGTTTTAAGTATAGGTCGATTTTAGTTCTGACTTGATTTAGTTGCACTTATGATATATTTTATATGATTTGGTATTCGAATTGATCGGATAAATATTAGAGAGTGAATCGCAATATAGTAACACAGTTTATTAAATTAATTTAATTAACGTAGGGTGGTGGCGCGTTCCCCAGAATAGATACTCAGCTAACGAGTAATGTAAACAATATAGAAATAAAAATGACAATATTTTGTATTATTAGAACCGGCTGGTCGCGTGTCTCCTAAGTTTCCAAAAACAGCGAAGAGCAATTCTTTTGAGGCAGAGAATGGTGTACTTTTTAGCATGCTTTGCGATGCTCAAGCATATCCGGCACCGATGTATAGGTCAGTTCTTCTTTTCGAAAGTTTCTCATAGTAGATTTTTTATCATTATAAGATAACAACAAAAATTCTTAATTTTACTAATTCGGCAAGTTTATGGTGGCGTGTTCCCTCAGGATATTCGGAAGACAAAATAATATCTCCGCTCGCTTAAAATTATTTTTATTTTCTTCATAGAACCCGCGGGTCGTGTATCTCCAAAATTCCCTAAAACCGCGAAAATCAATTCCTTCGAAGCGACCAATGGGGAAATTTTCAGTCTGCTTTGCGATGCGCAAGCATATCCTGCACCAATGTTTAGGTCAGTCTATTTTTCTACATAATTTTATACAAGATTGTATCAAGAAATTTGATTAAAAAATGATTCTCTAAATACCTATATCAGCAGCGTAGCAAGAATACATTGGCGATTACCAATAAAATATTACCTATATAAAATTCAAGTCAATGGTGGCGCGTACCCCCATAAAACTCCCAGAAATCACCTAAAATCATTTTACTTCGTTATCAGAGCCGGCAGGTCGCGTATCACCGAAATTTCCAAAATCAGCAAAGATCGATTCTTTCGAGGTGGCGGATGGTGTGATATTCAGTTTACTTTGCGATGCTCAAGCATACCCTGCTCCCATGTTTAGGTCAGTTTCAATTTCAATATACTTTTTTCTAGAATCCAAACTAAAAAATAAGAAACTTCATAATTAAATAGAACCAGTAAATGGTGCCAAACCTAGAGTCGCTTCCACTTCGAAATACGACGTTCTCTCGAGTTACGTTGGCCAACCGATAACGATGCTTTGCCCTGCGCAGGGTCACCCTCTTCCAGCTTTTAGGTATTTATGATTAAAATACCTTATTCGATTTGGTTGATCTCAATTTTTAGATCGTTTAGGGTCCATTTCATTCACAATACTCGTGAATCGTACTTTTTCTACGGATTCTAAAATTGTCAATAATTAATCCGAGGTATAAATTATTGGTTTCATTCTTATCACTCCAACTGTTTAGCGCGACTATCAACTTATTCTCGTCATATGCTTCTTTACGAGTTTTTAAATGTCATACTTTAAATTGCGACAATGAAATGTAAATAATAATCTTCAAGTTCATTCATTTAAAACAATCTTTATTCATTTCGGAAGTAACATAATTTTGATTATAATATTTATATATTGGGTTGTAATAAGCATGCTTGCAGTATCACGCCTGATATGAAGGACACTAGAAGTGATATGAGTTAAACTACCAGACTATACATTGATGTTAGAAAGTGTATAAAATTGTTTTACTTGGAGTTGCTTCTTCAGTTGAGGCTGTTTGACAACACATATCGAGTTCACCGTGCAAATCGAGTAGCTTAAGATAGTCGATCTTATTATTTGTCTATCCAGAACCAGTAAGTGGTGCAGCCCCTAAAGTACTACCGACAGCTAAAATAACGGTTCTTTCGATACCAGGGCAAAGAGCTTTAGCGATGTTATGTCAAGCTCAAGCACATCCACTTCCTATCTTCAGGTATGCTTCGATATCAACAGGTTCTTCCGATATTCTCTGCATCGCCATCATTTAGGGTCAATTTCACCCCCAACACATACTCCTGAATCGTACTCCTTCTACGGGTACTAAAAGTCTCAGTAATAATCAATTTCTAGAGTGCATATCACGAAATATCTACTCCGCAATCAATTAATATTTCGGTCCTTATTTTCATTATAACTTCTTCTACGAGTTCTAAAAGTCTCAGTAATAATCCATTTTGAGGGTGCATATCACGAAATATCTACTCCGCAATCAATTCATATTTCGATCCCTATTTTCATTAAAACGATGGTTACTCGTTAATGAAATTAATTAATATGAATAAGGTTCACAACCTCGCGCATCCTTGTCGAGGTAATAGGTAACCTAATGAATGAATCGTACTCCTTCTACGGGTTCTAAAAGTCTAAATAATAATCAATTTTAGAATGCATAATACGAAATATATACTCCTGAATCAATTAATATTTCGATCTCTGTTTTCATTATAACGATGGTTACTCGTTAATAAGAATAATTACTATGAATAAGGTTAACAACCTCGCGTATCCTTGCCGAGCTAAGAGGTGACCTAACTTAGATAAATGAAACGTGAAGATACAGATTGATTGGTTCCCAGCCGGTGAATCTTTCCTCGTTTTAATTCTAGAACCAGTCGGCGGTAGCCCCCCTCGCTTACCACCCAGGTCGAAATTCGACGGATTCTCAAAATTTGAGGGCCAAGCTTTGACGTTGCTCTGCGAGGCTCAGGCAAGTCCGCCGCCTTTGTACAGGTGAGCAATGGATACCTGAGACCAACATAAATTTCATTGCGGTCTTATCAATCTTTATCTTCACGTCTTGTTATTTCTTTGCTACTCCGCGCCATGCATCGATGACTCCCTCGACAACGACGACGAAACTCTTTCCCCGAATCCTTCCATTTTTACGACGTTCCAGAACCACGTGGTAGCGTACGTCCAAATGTACGCGACAAGGATATCAATGCTTTGAGGAAGGACATCATAATTGAACGGATGGTTGGTCTACCGTGTCCTGTTCAGGGTTTCCCAGCTCCTACCTTCAGGTACGGAAATGTAGGAAAAAGAAAAGGGAGTTATGAACTTGCATTTATGGCGGTGGCGACCCTGCTCGAGTATTCTGTGTTAAAAGTATTTGGTTATTAAATCGAAGAATAATTCTCGATATATATTTTAAGGCTTTTCGGCCTTTAAAAGAGGATTCTATTATTTATATTTGGATAATAATTATTATAATATTTGGATCCCTATTTTTGTCATAACGACCGCTAACAGTCTCGTGTTATCTGTCTATATATAATATTATAAATATCAATAATATTATATATTAAGGGTAACAGAAAGTAATCAATTATTTGTATCATACTTCATGAAACTATATTTATTTGTTCATGTTAAACATTATTCTATTAGATAATCCCCATCGTTTTTAATGATCCTTAACCAACGATCCTGCAAAGTCATAATTCCTTTTCGGTGAAAATCAGATTCCCAAATTTTTGATTAAAAAAGAATTGATTACTTTCCGGTACCCCTAATATAATATTATTTATAACTATATATAGATTCCTAGAAACAGTATACATCTATAAAAAGGTGTATATAAATATGTAAATTCCTTCAAAATCAAAGCACACTATGTGCACCATTATTCAGTGCAAATCGAGTAGAATGCGATATCCACGTCTCAGAGAAATGTTTCTTTGCTTCGTATGAAAAGAACACAAAAGACACGGTAAATTCCGGTAAAGGTCTAGTCGTGTTCTAGCAAGGATGCTTTACAGAACCGACAAGTAATGTCAAGCCGCGTAGCACCGGTGAGCGTTACGAGGGTGGGAAGCTCGTGGATGTTCCAAGGACAATGGTGGTAGCACTGGATTGTACCACTCAGGGATTTCCTGTCCCAGTGACGAGGTATTCCCAAGAAACCCTGTATATCTTTCTATAATCCATTTCAGAGGGTACGGGTAAGATAGCACCGCGTTCTTCCGAAAAGAAGATCCGATTCGAGTTGGTTTTAACTTCCACCGGTCAGAATATCGCGTTGACCCATTCTCTTCAAGGATATCCTGTACCTATAACAAGGTAGAAATGTCCTCATCCCCCAAAATGGTCCCCATATCTTCGTCGTCGTCGTCGATGAGTCTAATACCATCAATATCGGTTGATTTAACTCATAATTAGTCATTATTATCCGAGCAACGTTGATGTTGATCGAAGGTAAGTCAAGGCGCATGAAATCGTACGTTTAGTCGGGACTGGAGTAATTCCAAGATAAGAGGTACGTATTCCCCCGCATTTAAGTAGTCAGCCACGAGGTATCGTAGGTGATGATTAAGTATCGATAATAATTCGGATTATTGAATAACATGATCGGACGAGGTTCTTATTCTGGGCTACAATTGATATCCTTACAGAACCGTCCGGTCGTACTGCCCCTAAAGGGACTGGTGACGGCCTTAAGTACCGCGGGGTAGAGGGCGAGTCTCTGGCGCTGGCGTGTGCGGCACAAGGCTTTCCTGCCCCGATCACTAGGTACAATTTACCTTCGATTAGCTTTCTACTCATTTCTTTTTTTCGTTTCCTCCGGATTGATTCTTGCTCCGCAGAGCACGGTTCCTATGTTTATTCTACTATTTTCATGTTTTTTCCATCCTTACCCTCTACCCCGTCTCGGGTGGCGGTACCGCGGAAGATCGGCAAGATTCCACTGTGCTTGAAACTGGCCAATCTCAGATCAGCCAGTAAACAAGTAGAGATCAAAACGAGGAGTAACTGTGAGATAGATTTTTTGCGATGAAAAGTGGAAAGGGAAAAAGTGAGTGGGCACAGTGCGCATGACAATGATCCGAGTTCTCAAACCAGTCGTCCATTAAATTAAAAATAAATTCATACTTCGGAGTTGTAGATAACGGAATTTCAGAAACGTAGGACGTAGAATGAAGCAATAAAGAAATAGGTTTTTTTTATCGAATTAAATTACTATTTTGGAATTTATTTGGAATTATGAAGAGTTCGAATATGTTAGTATTACGAAAAGGATCTTGTACATGCTGGTGGAGAATTGTAAAGAGAAAGAGAAAGATTGTGAACCCAAATGTGTATCCCATATTCGGGGCCAATCGGACGTGTTGGTTTTCAGTGCCAACTGGATCCCCATGGCGCAACCCCGCAAAATAGGTGACGGAAGCGCAACTCCGAAAAGGATGCGGGCCCTACTCTCCTTCGGTAACCTCGGTGCTGATCCGGGTGTTTCGAGAGGTCGTCACCCGATCAATGGGCCCTACGAATGTTGCCCTGCACCTGCACACCTCCAATAAGTCCCACGATATCTGGCTGGTAAGTCCTCGCCACCTTCGTGCCTCCGATTCGTCCGTTCGTGTTTATCGCTCCTTCCAAGATCCCCTCTCTTTGTCTCTCTCTCTCTCTCTCTCTTACTCGCCAATGAGATATCGTACTCGCATACGTTTGCATTGTCCAGTTGCACAATTTATCACTTGTCGTACTTGTTCTGTTACTACTTCTCTGCCCCCCTCTCCCTGTTCCTCCCACGACCAATCACCCGCCTCCGAATCGTCTCGATTGATTGTTCCCGTTTAATCTACATCTCGAGATTTGTTTCGAATGTTTTTCGACATTCTAATAAACGCTGAGGAATTTCTGTGATTAAACGAAACGAACGTTTGACATCTGATTAGTGTGGATTGTCGGTGAACGTTTAGTTCGTTGATTTTTGTTGGTGATTCGTTTTGATTTTTACGTTCCGTTGGTACCATTCCGGTGATAAGAGTGACGAGAGTTATGGAGATTATTTTGATCGAGGAAAAGGTGTTAAGTATCCTTTTTAGAAGCCGAGTGGAGACGATCGCACTTTAATAGTAAACGCTTCATTCGCCTCTCACTTTCTCCCTTAGGGAAACATCTTTGATTGGTATACACGAGTCGGACGGATTAAAAAAAAAGGAGTACCTGAACGGGGAAATCATGAGAGGTGCTTCTCGTCTGCACATTTTCTTTTCAGCCGCAATCGCAAACGCAGCCGCTGCCAGCCTATTCTACTTCCCTACATTTTCCTCGACCTGCTCTGCTTGATAATCGTTTACGCTCCAATTTCGAGCTCGCTTTTTTCCTCCGTCTTTTACTTTTATTATCGTCACGTGGATTTATTTCCTTATTGTGTTTCGCCGGAAGTCCGTTAAATCGGTCGCCAGTAGAATCGGAAGCCCATGCCCAGAGACGCCCGAAGCCCTGCATATGTGTTTCAAAAGAATGCCGCGAAACGAAGTAAACGAAAACGTGCTATAAAAATATATTTATTACTTGCAAATTTAGTTACATTAAACAAATAATTCTTTATTATTTACGTCATAGGAAGTCGTCAAAATTGAATGCTCCAAAGTCTGGTCGTTTTAGTAGTTAATATTCTACAAGTAAATAATCTCTTCAATATTTCATAGTTTTATTAGTTCATATATTTCTTATTCCTGAAAGTTGAGTCTATTAATAGTTACTACCATTGCTACTATTTTCAGTGAATATAATCAATTATTAAACTCATCGACAAAATCGTGTTCATTACTTCATTTCATCAGCATTACTTCGTGCTATATTCAATAAGCGGAGTGAAAATATTTCACTCCGACACGAACGCGCAAAACAACCTTTTTGACGATGTCGTTGCAGATGGTACAAGTTCATCGAGGGTTCATCTCGTCGTCAACCGGTGCAGCTGAACGAGCGGGTTCGCCAGGTTAGCGGAACACTGATCATTCGCGAAGCACGCGTCGAGGACTCCGGCAAATATTTGTGTATCGTAAACAACTCCGTTGGTGGTGAAAGCGTGGAGACTGTTTTAACGGTAACGGCACCCCTGGCTGCGGAAATCGAACCGAATACCCAAACCATCGACTTCGGAAGACCGGCGACTTTCACGTGCAACGTCCGCGGAAATCCTATCAAGACTATCTCCTGGCTCAAGGATGGTAAACCACTTGGATTGGAAGAACCTGTGCTCAGAATCGAAAGTGTTAAGAAGGAAGACAAGGGAATGTATCAGTGCTTCGTTAGGAACGATCAGGAAAGCGCCCAGGCAACTGCTGAATTGAAACTTGGCGGAAGATGTAAGAATATTTAATATTTATTCGTTTTCGTTTGTTCTTTGTGCAGTAATATGTTTGAGTAGATATTTAGGACGAATATTATGCAGAATGTTTATCCTGAGTACTTATGCTGAATATTATATTGAATATTTATACTGAACTTTTTGTTCGATATTTATGTCGAATATTGTGCTGAATATTTATGCTCAATATTTATGTCGAATATTTATACTCAATATTTATGTCAAAGACTTATGCTGAATTTTTTGTTCAATATTTATGTCGAATATTGTGCTGAATATTTATGCTCAATATTTATGTCGAATATTATGTTGAATATTTATACTCAATATTTATGTCGAATACTTATGCTGAATTTTTTGTTCAATATTTATGTCGAATATTGTGCTGAATATTTGTGTTCAATAATTATGTCGAATATTGTGCTGAATATTTATGTCTAATATTTATACTCAATATTTATGTCGAATACTTATGCTGAATTTTTTGTTCAATATTTATGTCGAATATTATGCTGAATATTTATGTTTAATATTTATGTCGAACATTGCGCTGACTATTTATACCGAATATTAAGTTTAGTATTTATGCCGAATATTAAGTTGAATATTTATACTGAATATTAAGTCGAATATTATGTTCCCAGTCGAACCACCACAGATCCGTCACTCCTTTGCCGAAGAGACTCTTCAACCCGGACCAAGCATGTTCCTGAAGTGTGTAGCCAGCGGCAATCCTACTCCTGAAATCACCTGGGAACTTGATGGAAAACGGTTGTCGAACACAGAAAGACTTCAAGTAGGGCAGTACGTTACGGTCAACGGCGACGTGGTTTCTCATTTGAACATCTCCAGCATCCACACCAACGACGGTGGTCTCTACAAGTGTATAGCTGCTTCAAAAGTAACGAACGCTTTATATAAGTATTTTATGAATTCCATATCTTGAGACTTAATAGAAAAAATAATAAATGGGAAGTAATAACCGCTAATAATAATACTCTGATTACAGGTTGGATCCGCCGAACACTCCGCTCGCCTCAACGTTTACGGTCTCCCATTCATTCGTCACATGGACAAGAAAGCAATCGTCGCTGGTGAAACTCTTCGCGTGACTTGCCCCGTCGCTGGATATCCAATTGAAAGCATCGTCTGGGAACGAGACACCAGGGTTCTCCCAATCAACAGAAAGCAGAAAGTCTTCCCCAATGGAACACTTATCATTGAAAACGTCGAAAGAATGAGCGATCAGGCTACTTACACGTGTGTCGCACGCAATGCCCAAGGATACAGCGCTAGAGGAACCCTCGAAGTACAAGTCATGGGTAAGTTCGATATTCGATCTCGTTATTTATTTCTATTTTATTCGCGTGTTTCCGGTGCCTTAATTGAATTTGTATAACGCCGAGTTTTCCGTTCGATGAAAAGATACCACGGAAAAATATCTGACTATGAACAATTATTATTAACCCTTTGACTGTGGCGTGTTTTAATAAAAACCATTAAAATCGTGACAGTATTTGGCAGTAGTTGATACTAAATTGTGTCGATAAAAGTAAGTAAAATCGAGATGTTATTGAGATTCAATTATTGCGTCAGTTTCGCAGTCAAAGGGTTAAAGAATTCTTAGTTAAAGTTATAGAAAGAATTTAATGATTAACGTTAGTTTGAAGCAGCTGGCAGAATATGACGATTAACGTCAATTAATTTAACTATAAGCTACTCAAAGAATCTAACGATTTTTTAATCGTTTTATAAAGTTTGGAAATGGCAAAATTTGAATACCGATATTATTTTACTTCGTTTCAATTTCGGTGTATTTTTGTGCGCAATTTGCTTTGGAACCTGTGAAATGGATTCTCGAATTTATTATGCGTGTAATTTATTTCATAATGTTTATGCGACGTTAAAATATTTCTGATATCGATGAGATCAATTATTATCAGGTTCCAGGGTGAATCAATTTTTTACAGGTATACACGAGCTATTATGGAGGCAGCGAATATTATATAATATTATATCATATCGTACATGTGAAATATTCTTTACAGCATAAATTGGCACTTATCGATGTTATCGATATATTCGATTCTAATATATGATTCGAATCAAAGTATATCCAAACCGAGAGTCTCGAGAATAATCTGATCACACAGAGAGCCGTGTAATCGAAAATGTATATTTTTCACTCGTTCGACCATAGATTATTCAAAACGGACACGGACGCGGACGTGTAAACAAATGACGAGCCTATTTGCCGATTTTTTATTAAAGGTAGAAACTCAAAATACATCGAACCAAGGCAGGAACGCTTTCGTTGGAATGTTGGATGTTGGTATGGCGGTGGCCGACGACCGATTGTAAGAACACTGGTGTACTCTTGTCAGAATTATTCTCTTTTCGCGCGTCCACCATCTTTATTACTAGTTAAACGCTATTCGACATAATACCGTGCAAATTTCATATTACACAATGCACCGAATGGACCAGTTGTGTCAATTAATTTGATCATTACAATTTCACATTTTATTAAATTTATAAACGTACCAAACATTACCGCGATAAACTTCGTCTCAGAGTTCTTTTTAACTTCAGGTTACCGGATGCAATTAAAAATAATTTACAAACAATTCCCGATTGAATTATCAATTATAAGTCAGAATACGATTACAACATACTTCCATTAATATAATATTGCATTAATCGTGTAATTAATTGTGACATTAATTAGCAACAATTTTAATCGTCTGCTCCAAGTTCGCTTACGAAGTCCACGAGTTAAAGTAGTATTCGTCAGAGTATAAGTAATAAATAAGAGTAATCTTTCTAGAATATTACCAGGAATACCTGATGATAAAATTAGTTTAATTGGCCACTTACAAGTCGACGCGACTAGTCCATCGAATAATTCGAACATAAAAGCACAAGTTACGAGAAAGCAGCGTACATCGAGACGCGACCTTATCATACATCCATACATCGATCCTCCACCCTCAGTGCCGCCCACGATACAAGAGTTCGCGTTCACGAAGCTGCCCATGAATGCCGGGGAGTTTGCGAATCTCCAATGTATCGTACCCACCGGTGATCTACCTTTGAACATACGTTGGAGCTATCCCGGAGAAGAGATGGGCGGTTCCTCCGGCGTGCTTGCCAAGAAGGTCGCGGATCGCGTTAGCATGCTAATGATCACAGTGATCACCGCGAGACACGCGGGGGAGTATATTTGCACCGCCGAAAATGCTGCCGGAACAGCCTCTTACTCGACCGTCCTCACCGTGAATGGTTCGGGATTATCATCCTACAGAGTCATTTCTCTCTTTGGATTATCAGTTCCTTGCGTTTTCTCGTTCCTTTTGGTTGATTCATGCACAATCCACGCAAAGAGCACCGTAGACGTACGTCCCTTGTCATTTGCCTGATGATCCTGCATTAAGTATCCATTCTCCATCTTGTATCGAGGAACGACGTGTCGTATGATGATCTATGATCTCGTGAGAGATATCATTGCTTTGTTAATCAGTATATTTGGTAGAGTATTTGGAAAGGAGTATCGAGCGAACCTGTTGGACGAATAGATGATAATCCTGATGAGAACCAGGATGAACGAAAGACAAGTGTTGAACTGGTTTGAATTTCGAATTTAGTTGGCCCGCAGCTTCTACCGATTGCTTTCAATGCCGAGGTCGCCAACTCTGGAGACTCCGTGTCCGTACCATGCTCGATTTTAAAGGGCGATATGCCAATGGATATATCGTGGGCTTTCAATGGTGTACCAATCGACGCGTCTAAAGATAATAGTATCACGAGCACGAGAATCAGCAAACATCTGAGTACCCTTATCATCGATGGTGTCTCCGCAAGACACGCCGGGAAATATGCCTGCTCCGCATCCAATCTTGCTGGTTCCGTCAGTCGATCTACCACCTTGACGGTGAATGGTACGACCCCCTATCCATCGTATACCCTATTCCTTCCCGAAAACCATTGTCATTATAATTGTTAGATTGTTCACTTTACTTCTTTCTTCGTCCCAAAGCAATCCGTACTCCAACTGCCTCTTGCATTTTTAAGTCAGAATTTATTATTCAAGCTTGAAGCACACACCAGCTTCGAACTCAAGAAAGGATCCGTGGAATTCAATCCTGAAGTGGCTTCCCATCCAAACATTTCAATCAAACTCAATTCCAGAATCATTCCTAACAAGGTCTCTCTCAGAATCTTTCCATCGGGATTTCGTCTTATCTTCACCGCCATACCAACCTCATCGTCATCGATCTCTCGTCTGAATTTGTCCGTGGTATTTCGTAATATCCTGATTAGTTAGAAACGCAGATGGAGGATCACCGATGGGTGATGGGGGAAAACCGAAGGGTGAAATTTTGAAGGAACATCAGGCGCGAATTGACACTCGGCATGTCTCATGTTAATCCTCCCAGTCGATCTTTCCAGTCGCCCCGTTAATACTGCCGTTTGCGTTTGGGGATGAACCCGCGAGTTGGGGCGAGTTGGTATCCGTAACGTGCTCCGTGGCAAAGGGTGATCAACCCCTCGAGATATCATGGGCCTTTAATGGGACGCCGATCGACAGTCGCCATGGATCCGACATAATCGTAGCAAGCACCAACAAGAAAAACAGTGTTTTAACCATCGAGTCGGTCGCGGCCAGGCATGCCGGAGAATACACTTGCTCGGCATCCAATCGCGCCGGTTCTACCACTCATTCGGCACAGCTTACAGTCAATGGTACCTTCGCCAATCATTGCAACTCTCTATATTTCATTTTAACCCTTCTTCATCATTACATTCTTTATCCCTTATCTACTGTCATCCATGGTATCCAATGAACGTTTGATGTGTGTCCTATTTCAAGTTATAACATCCTTCATTGTATTCATTATCACACATCTTCATAACCATCCATGTATCCTTAAACATCGATCGATTCGAACAGTATTATCCGGTTATGAAAATCGATTGTATTCGAGAAATTAGAAAGGTTCATTGCTTCGTAAACGATCATCGGATCTGTGAGAACACGACTGCGACCGAGCGTTCCAAGGTTCCAGGAGCCCTTGATGATTCCGGGATACTGAATATTTTCTTTTATCTCACATCACACCCCTTTCGTCCATGCTGCCGTGTCACGCTCACGCAGTCGCGCCACAGATCCTCCAGTTCTCTTTCGGCGATGATCCCCTGAACTCTGGCGAGATGTTGTCCGTGTCTTGCACAATCGTGAAGGGCGACTTCCCGGTGAAGTTGACTTGGACTTTCGACGACATCCCGATAGAGTCTAGCACACCGGATGTTAATATTGTAACTAATAAGAGGGTCAGCTTCTTGAGCATCGACAGCGTCGCGGCGAGGCACGCCGGAAGATACAAGTGCATCGCGACCAATGCCGCAGGATCAGACAGTCACATCGCAGTACTCTCGGTGAATGGTACCCGGATCGTACAAAAACACTATTTCTTACTTTGCGATTGTACACTCTATTCAGTATTACGTACTTTATATATCTCTTTCTCTCGTAACCTCTGACTTATTTTGTTTCGCAGTAATATTTCACTAGTAATATCTATGATCGAAGGTTTACTGTCGTCGTTTTGTGATCGATGATCGTGTACGTGAATATGAGTCCTGTCGGAGATCAAAGGTATATCGGTGATTATCATCAGAAACGACGACAGAAAAGGAACAAGGTCCATCGCGCAAGAACGGCGAGATGATGGTCCATGTTTTTTTCACTTTTCATTTACCCCGTATTGCTTTATTGTTCAATTGCTGTCTCGTAATTTCATCCCGATGATCCTCTTCCAATAGT
The DNA here is from genome assembly GCA_910591585.2 of Nysson spinosus. Classification (NCBI taxonomy): domain Eukaryota; kingdom Metazoa; phylum Arthropoda; class Insecta; order Hymenoptera; family Crabronidae; genus Nysson; species Nysson spinosus. The sequence continues at coordinate 12,754,787 of OU342832.1, forward strand.
GATCTCGTTATCCATCATCGTTATCCCGTTCCAGAAAATATCCATGCTACAATCAATAGGTGCTTACGGAGATACGATGTCGTAATAATCGAGTCGAGTTCGACTCCGGGTGCTCCTACGCGTGTTTGAAAAAATATTAATCTCGAAATTCCAGTGGCGCCACAGTTGGCGCCCTTCGTGTTTGGCGACGAAGCTGCCAACGCAGGAGAAATGGCAACCGTTCAGTGTGCCGTGATCAAAGGTGATTTACCTGTCGATATTGTCTGGTCACTGAACGGTCAGCCAATCGATGTACGACGTACTTCGAGTGGTCCGAATTACGAGAGTCCTGATATCGTCGTGAGCAGAAGTAGTAAACGGATCAGCACGCTGACCATAGAATCGGTCGCCGCAAGACACGCGGGCGAGTATTCATGCACCGCGAGCAACGTAGCCGGATCCGCTACGCATACTTCGGTTCTTTCAGTGAACGGTACGCTTTATTAGTCTAACACGACACTTGATTGGATGGTTGGTCGGCCGTGTCTAATTAACCGGGGAGTAATACTCCGCTTCGTTTCGAAACACTGAGGGTAGAGGTGGTACAATAAACGACATTGAATTCGTTCTTCCTTCGCCTTCATCATACCTTTGTTCCAGTATCAACATCAATTTCAGACAGAAACTTCAATGCTTCTGTTTGAGCATCAAATCGCAGGTATCGCTACGTGCCCTGTTTTCTAACTTCATTTTTATTCCTTCCATTGTTATACACTCCATTTGATCACTCGTTTAAACACGCGAACGCCATTCTTATTGCATTGCTAGTACCACCACGTATCGCCCCTTTTGAAATGGCTGATAAGGCTGTAAATTGGGGCGAATCGGTCTCGGCTGTCTGCACCATCGTAAGTGGAGATTCTCCTCTCGAAATCACTTGGGCATTGAATGAGAAGCCGGTCGAGGAGAATCATCATATATCGGTGACGACTACGAAAAGGAACAGCCTCCTCTCCATAGACTCCGCAAGTCCTAGTCACGCGGGAAGTTATACTTGTGTTGCGTCAAACGCAGCCGGAGCCACCAGTTATTCAGCGGAATTAACCGTGAATGGTACCTAAACTAAACCCCTTTGAGAATGTTAGTTCTTAATCCTCTTCTAATCCCACTTCATCATTCCTAACAACTAATCATTCCTTCTGAAATCCACGGCGAAGACGAAGGGACAAATCAAAGGGAAAAATAGAAGTTAATCTGACACAGATTCGAACGTTGTTGAATTACAGTCGCGCCACAAATCGCACCCTTTGTAATGACGGAGGAGCCTGCAAACTGGGGTGATTCGATTTCGGCGGTATGCGCGGTCCTAAAGGGTGATTTACCCATCGAGATCACGTGGGCTTTGAACGGTGAACCTATCGGCAAACATCACACGGATATCACGATCCTGGCTACTACTCGGAAAAATAGTATCCTCAGCATCGAGTCAGTTGCCGCGAGACATGCTGGAGAGTACACGTGTTCAGCATCCAACAAAGCTGGAGCAACCAGTCACTCGGCGACTCTAGCCGTGAATGGTACTTTTTCCTTTGCGAACGAAAGAACGAGACGTCCTTTGATATTTTCCCGATCGATCCTTTATCTCTCATCATTTTCCCCCCGTTGATTTCGATGTTACTTCGTTGGTTGGAACTTTAATTCTTGTACTTCGAGGATGCGAACATCGTAAAATGATGCATTTGCAGATTAATAGGGATCTTCAGTTAATAGGGATTAAATGGCGATTGATAGTAGAAGAGCGATAGAGTCATTGAAAGTTTCTTTGTCCATGTTAGTTGCACCCGAGATAGCACCCTTCGTGATCAGTGAAAAACCAGCTAACTGGGGAGACACGATTACCGCGACCTGCACGATGTTGAAGGGTGATCATCCGATTCAAATCGAATGGGCACTGAACGGCGAACCGATTTCTCACGATTATCCCGATATATCGATTGTCACCAGTAAACGTGTCAGTTTACTTACCATTGATGCCGTCAGCGCGAGTCACGCTGGAGAATACACTTGCATGGCCAGTAATGCCGCCGGTGGAACGAGTTTTACCGCGTCCCTGGCCGTAAATGGTACAAATACGTGTTCCTTATTCTTCCCATTTTTATACCTTCTCGTTGCATGCGCGAAACTCGACCGGCTTTTACTTCATTCCATATAAACACTTACATCTCCAAATCCCCTTTTTATTCCTTTCATTATTACCTCGTCAAGAAAAAAAAACATGTAAGACACAAAGCTGTTGGATCACATCAAACTCTGGATTTTTAGGTCTTCGTATATCAATGATTTTAATTAGACGAATTGTTTCCTTCGGATAGGATTTACATGACGTATATCATGACATTGTGTTGACCACAGTTGCACCGGAAATAGTGCCATTCGTACTCGGCGAGGGACCAGCAAATTGGGGGGACACCATCACCGCAACTTGCACGGTATTGAAAGGAGATCATCCGGTTCAGATCGAGTGGGCTTTGAACGGGGAGCCGATTTCACATGATTATTCTGACATATCGATAGTTAGTACCAGCAAGCGCGTTAGCGTGCTGACAATCGATGCTGTGACAGCAAGGCACGCAGGAGAATATACTTGTACCGTCAGTAATGCCGCTGGAGGAACGAGTTATTCCGCATCCCTTGCCGTGAATGGTACAGATACTTGCCGTGTATACTACCGTCTCTTATAGTACTCCTTCTTTCTCTTTCGTGCATGCACGCAAGTACTTCATTATTCCCTACGATCCTCCTTTGATCCTACGCTTTCGATGATGAACGACGAGGACGTATTAATCTCCTACATTTAGGTGCACCAGACTATACCACACTTCTTTGAATTCTAACTACAAGGGATACTCTTCAACCCGCGAAACTTATCGAGATACTCTTCTAAGTCCCTGTGAAAGATGTTGGTAGCCTTGATACTTGTTACAGGTTTTTAACACGCGTTTTATGATGAGATAAATGCAAGGTTCAATGTCGTTATAGTTACGCCACACATAGGGCCATTCTCGATCAGTGACGGACCGGCGAACTGGGGCGACATGGTTTCCGCTACTTGTTCCATTATGAAAGGCGACTTTCCGGTTGAAATCGTGTGGAAGTTTAACGGTAATACGATAGGTTTCGACGATCCGGATATTACCATAACCAAGATCAATAAGCATATGAGTGCACTGAGCATCGAATCCGTGGCGGCGAGACACGCGGGCGAGTATACTTGTGTCGCGACCAACCGGGCAGGGAATGTCAGCCACTCGACCACCCTGGCTGTCAATGGTACATATTCCAACAAGCACGCTTTTGCACGACAAACAAATATTGCACAGAGATTGCCTAACCTCGAATCGAATTTGCAAACAAGTTCCCTTAACATTGCATTTTTGCATTTTTAAGATCGACCTCGACACCCGTCCACTTGATCCAATCCCAATTTACTCGGTTCATTATTCTCTCCCACTTATCAAGGGTGACTATGAAGATTATAGGTCCAAGATTTGTCAAGCAGACAGAAGGTGTATATTCTTTCTTTTGTTTCTTCGTATTATTTTTTATTAGTTATTTATACCTTGGTGTTTGTCCTACGTGGTATGTCAATATCGAGACGATCGACGGTGTCCAGGGAAAGAAAACAATTCGGAGATTACGGAATTCAGTAAATCGTGTTGTTTCATGAGATATTCGCGGTTCTCAGTTGCTCCGCAGATCTTTCCGTTCTCGTTCGGCGACGAACCGGTGAATTCAGGGGAAGCGATCTCCGCGACCTGTTCGATTCTGAAAGGCGACTTCCCGATGGACATTTCCTGGGCTTTCAACGATGTCCCGATAAATTCAGCGAACGCGGATCAGTATACTATCACGAAGAGTAAACGTCTGAGCGTGTTGGCGATCGATGCAGTCGCCGCAAGGCATTCGGGAGAGTATACTTGCACCGCTTCGAACAAGGCTGGAGCCTCAAGCCATACGGCGACTTTAGCCGTGAACGGTAATACTCACGCATGTGTAGAGGCACGTCTCTTGACTTTCGTTTTATATCTGCCGGGGAAAGTGGGACTTCCTTCATTTCATCCCCCTTTCACAGTACTACCTTCACCAGTATTACACTTTTCTACCTTTCCCGCTGTCTCGCTGAGTACGGGGGACGTGGGGAACGGAAACGTCAGTCTACGTGGGTACACTCGTTATATTTCACGATTCGTTAAAACACTTCCTTTAATTGATTCCGAAACAAAGGAACATCGGAACCATACTACAATACTTCTCTGAGATGCGGATGCATCCGATGTTACACTTAATGGACCATGATTTATGGACGCTCATATCGCGCAGATTTCTCCGTCAGGATCGGTTAAGCTTCGTTTCACGACGCTGATGGAAACACGTTTTCAGTCGCACCACAGATAGCACCGTTTTCGATCAGCGACGAACCTGCGAATTGGGGTGAAGCGGTATCGGCGGTATGCACGATCGTGAAGGGTGATCTACCGATCGAACTATCGTGGGCTCTCAACGGGGAACTTATTACCGATGTGAATCATGGGGATATATCTATCTCGAGTACCGGAAAGCGGGTCAGTTTGATGACAATTGAGGCCGTGAGCGCGAGACATGCCGGGGAATATACTTGCACGGCATCCAATGCAGCTGGAGCGACGAGTTACTCGGCCATTTTGGCTGTGAACGGTACAATTCTGCATAAAGCTGTAAATTGTGCCATGCGATAGTCAGAACTGCCATTGATCCCTTTCACTGTCATTATTCCACAAAAATGTCCAAGAATCCCAAGACTCATTTCCTTTTCCTTTTTTATCAGACACTTTTCACGTGCTTCCATTTATGAGGTTTATTATATGCATTTCCGTTCGTGTTCTTTTTTGTTTCGTTTTTACACAATCATGGAAGGTCAAAGCTAAAAAATATCGTGAAAGAAATTCTACAATCTCGACGATTGCTTTTAGTCGCTCCACAGATCGCGCCATTTTCTATGGGTGAGGAACCGGCCAATTGGGGTGAACAAGTCTCTACTGTGTGTAGCATCTTAAAGGGAGATTCGCCGATCGAGATAACTTGGAATTTGAATGGTGAACCGATCACCCGTCGTACTCATCCTGACATAACAATCACCAAGACCGGGAAAAAGACTTCACTTTTAATCATCGATTCCGTAACCGCGCATCATGCCGGCGAATACAGCTGTGTGGCTAGCAACTTGGTTGGATCCGTCACCCGTTCCGCAATACTCTCGGTTAATGGTATTACATAATTACACGCTAAACCATCTAGTACAATACTCCTCCGCTTGAATCATTCCAAAAGTATACTTGATCCTTATCAACTCCATAATCATCGACAGGATCGACACACCTCGTAGTCCTTGGGTTATTATTTCCTTTGATCATCGTCGTAGTACGTGGACCAGGTTGCAGGATCGTCGTAATTATAGTATGATTATTCCACACTGATCGAATTAGAAATCTATATGGTTGTTCGCCTCACAGTTTCTCCACAGATAGCACCCATCTCTTTTGGCGATGAGCCTGTGAATGCTGGAGACTTGGTCTCGGTGCAATGTGTCGTCACCAAGGGTGATTCCCCCGTGGAAATTACTTGGACCTTTGATAGCCAACCGATAAGATCGGATCGAATGGATGTGATCGTCTCGAGTTCTGGGAAACGAGTCAAGCAACTGACCATCGAGTCCGTAGCCGCGAGACACGCTGGAGAGTACACCTGCGTTGCTTCGAATGCCGCTGGATCCACCTCGCATTCTGCGAAATTGGACGTCAACGGTACACCCCTTCCTTGATAGCTTGAATCCGTATTTCCTAGACTGAACCAGGTCCTTCTTCTGAACGTAAAGTCCATTGATAATTCCAGTCTTCTTCCGTGAACACATCCTTCTTCACTCGGTGTCTCTGTCTTATTTTGAGTCTTCTTTCTTTCATGATTTGATTGAGTTTCTTCGTTTGAGTTTTATTTCTTCGTTTGATTCTGTTCGATATTTTCCGACGTTTTTATTTGGTTGATATAAACGACACACGCTTGGCTAATAACGACGGTGTCGTTGAACGAGTACGTGAAGGAAGGTGATCTTATCAGGAATAATTACATCGAAAGAGGAACTTCGGAGATCGTGAAATCCGGTTAATCCAGAAATTGGTATCACGGTGCAGACGTCGCCGAGGAAGCGTATGGAGATTATTGTTCCTTTGAGTATTTTTCTCTTTCCAGTAATTCCGAAATTATTGCCATTCTCTTTCGGCGAGGAACCACTAAACTCCGGTCAAGTAGTAACGGTACCTTGTGCGGTGATCGAGGGCGATCAACCCTTGAAGCTTCGTTGGACCTTAAACGGTCACGTGATCTCGCCGCATTCTGGAATCTCGGTGTTGGATCTTGGCGGAAGAGGTGCAATACTGAGCATAGGATCGGTCCAGGCTGCACATGCTGGAACTTACACGTGTATCGCGGAAAACCTTGCCGGAAGGCACGAGCTCTCGGCCAATCTAATAGTCAACGGTGCTTAAGATCTACAAAGATCCATTCGAACCTCACTATTGTATTGCCTCTTCTTAAGATTTCTTTTTGATACCTTCAAATACCCACTCTTCCCTAGATCTACTATACCTCCTTGCTTCCCACTACTTCTATCAAATACTTCACCCATTTCTGTTCTTCTTATACTCGATCGAATATTCACGAGAAGTCTCTTCCGAAGAGTACGTAATTCCATGGAATACCGAGAAGTTACTAGACTTCGAGATGTATGATTTAACTGATGCCATTACATCATTGATGCACAACGAAACTTGCCTATTTTCGGTTGGTGAACCTTTGTCATACATCTGGTATGCCAGATACATCTGTCTCTCTTAATTATCCCGGCAGTTGTTCCACATCTGCAACCCTTCTCGTTCGACGAGGCGAACTCGGGCGATCTGATAATCGTCCATTGCGCAGTCGTAAAAGGGGACCCGCCGATTTCGCTCAAGTGGTTATTCAAGGGACGACATTTAGAAGTAGGCGACGGGATGGATATCAAAGCATTGGGTGACAGGGTTTCGACTCTGACAGTACCAGCCGTTAGGGGAGAACATGCTGGAGATTATGCTTGCGTCGCCAGTAATCTAGCCGGTCGTGCTAGGCACAGCGCTCATCTCAAAGTGAACGGTACAGATACCACAGAAATTCGAGCATCGTTAATCCACGCATTGTCACAAGCAGAATAAGACACAGAAAACACGGAGAATCAGCATGACGATGTATCGCCAGTATTGCGCTTGATCGGCAAAGATACGAGAACAAAAAATTGCAATGACGCGTATCGTTAAACGAACGGGATGTTAACAGTCTTAAATTACATCGGTCCCCGCGGTTGTAGCTCGAGTAGTGATCGTGTACGAAGTCTCCGATACAGAATGTCTGCCCTAATTGTTGTAACAGTATATGAATATGTCTGGAAGTCTGCATTGCTCGATTGTCAGTATTTCTTTCTGTATATTATATATAATTACCTTTCCGCATCGTTTCTTTCGAAGCATCATCGTTTAGGTAGGTCGCTCGACCAAGTATAGCATTATTGAACGCAGCCCTATACGTTATCCTTGAGTTATCATTACCAAAAGATCATTTATATCAGTAGTGCAGGATGAGCTGTATCCCTTCTCCACTAACTCCATCTATCTACTATCTGTCTTCTGATCATCTTCTACCCTTTCATCCCCTTTCTCCCTTATCTCTAACTTCGTATCTCGAGATCACGAAGGAGATCCACGGAGACGCGCGATTAAAGAGTGTTGTTCGAAATCCAGCTTCGGTCCGAGAGATTCACGTAATTGGAGCAGCGCAACTTGTATCGAGTCTGAAGCATTCGTGGGAAGACGAATGAGAGTGGTACGAGTGAAAGACGAGAGGCGTGAGAGTCTGTTAAAAAAAATTCTAGGGAAGGCACGATGCCACGAATGCACGAGGATGAATATTGACCACGAGAAAGCGGCGAGTATTGAACCGGAAAGGGAGGAATGAAAGAAAGGATGCGTGCATGTATCGTGGGTATTGCTATTCCACGTACTTGCATTCCAGTCTTACCACGGATCAGTCCGTTCGATTTTGGGGATCAACCAATCTATGCTGGTCAAGCCGCACAGCTGGCATGCATGGTATTGGTTGGCGATACACCGATTAATATCACCTGGACCCACGAGGATGAACCATTATCGCAATACATGGGATACAGCGTGGGTAAACTTGGACCGAGGACGAGTCTACTGCTGATCGAGCCGGTATCACCGGAACACGCCGGCCGTTACACGTGTATCGCTAGTAATCCCTCGGGGAAGAGCACGTACGAGGCAACCTTAAGAGTCCACGGTTAGGTCCAGAGTTAAAGGAGTCATTGAATGATTAAAGATTATGATATTAACGATAAGCGAATCATTCGGAATGAAAGCAACCGCGATACCGGATACCCGCGATACTATGATTTTATTGCAGGCTTTATTGATGCATCTTCGTCGTTGCCGAAGCTGTCGTGTTATCCTTGATGCGAAGCTTTCTCACTTTCTGTTCATGAACCAAAGATTTAAGTACAGTGCGTTGCTTTCGTCTTTCCGGCAGACGACTCTTTTGCGCGCACTCTTTCTCTCTTTCTCTCTTTCTCTTCTTGCCTTTGTCTTTCTATCTCTCTTTCTTTCTCCTTCGACTTTCTTCTACTTTTTTGTGTACGATCGTGTTTTTTTGTATATCGTGGATTGATGATGGTTTAATGTACCTGGATCATGTTCTGTTACTGATATTAGGGATTAAATTAATCATATTCTACCCCTAATTTTGTTTGATTCTTTATCTACTATAATATTGGTAGCTTTAAATAAGAAATATTTAAATTCTTTTTTTATGATTTCATGATATTTAGAAAATTATTGACATATAAAAGCCCTCTGTAATCTGACATATATACGTTCTTAATATTTTCATTTATTAGGATCAATATGAACTGAACTCATCCTTTTGACTTATAGAATTCATTGTAGAATTAATTATACAATTAATTATAGATGCTGATTTATAAACTCGATCTACTAAAACTTCAGAAATCCACGAATATAAGATGAATCAAAAAGCAAAGGTGCCAATGAAATTCTGTAAATATTGATTTAATGATCTCTATATCTATAAAACCATTTCTAAACACTATCTTCTTCTTTCCTTCTCTCTGATTCCGCTTGTTTTCAGCCGAGTAGCAAGCGTAAAGTGAAAAGAAAAGTCTTACGTGTCCGAACCCCCCTTTTTGCAGCCGGCCTCCAGCAAACTTGGTAGCTTGACCCGCATCGTATCTGTGGCTAATTATGTATATCTCTCGCCTTCTCGTTTGATTTCTCCCGTTCTCGTTGTGTCATGCTCGTTCGTCACGATCTCTTCAGGCGGATACGTTTTTTCGTTGGCTTTCGACTTACTTTGGGCGCGCGACAAACAGATATCAAAAGAGAGGTACATTCTTCAGGGTTACACAGATACCTTAGTACGTTCATCATACGCGAGTATCATACTACCGCGTCACAATACTTCCACATAAAGCGAAAGCATATCATCACCGTTAGGTATACTGACATGAAATCTCTTCGATCGTCACATGGACGATGTATCATAGGTCTCACAGTCGTGTTCCACTTCTCGTCATATTACGTTCGAGTGTCGATTTTAAACCTCACCGTACCCACGTCGCGCTAAAGACGCGTCCTTTTCGTTCCAAGATGACCGACCGACCATCCAATCACCCCTTTCGATTGACACCTTGTCAGAAATCACTAACCCCTTTCTTGCCACCCTTAAATATACCTCGACTTCACCTTGAACCTTTCACCCTCACCACACGTCTCGCCTCGTTCATTTTGTATATGCATATGTAGCTGTAGTCAATATTTAACAAGCATGCTGGTCCTCATACGAACAACTAGATTCATTCAATGGAACGGTGCAGCATGACGAACCGTGCTCGAGTATTAATATTATATTTGCTATTCTTGCACGCGAACTGGTTGTACTCCTTCCGAGTGATAACCACAGCATCTCTATTTGCCTGGAAATCCATTCTGTTCATGCAGTAGTCACCCGCATAATCATCTTACATTCCCGCATGTCGAGTTCTCGCTAAATACTTGTCGCAGTTGCGGGGGTGAGTCGTCCTTTGTCTAGCATGCGACAAAGCGGAACTCTCCTTGCTCGTATCTCCTTGAATTTATGAATTTCTCTGAGAAATATGAGAGGTTAAATCGTCTATTTATTAATGGATTAAATGATTACTTGGGATAGACTTAAGGGTATGTAATTATATAATGGAGATGCGAGTAAGTAGAACGACTGACTCCCGGATGAACTGCTTTTTGGTGGACTGCGCGAGAAGGACGATTATATTAATAGAATTATTCCGTAACAGTACCACCTCGCTGGATCCTGGAACCCACTGATAAGGCATTCGCTCAGGGATCGAATGCACGCGTCGAATGTAAAGCCGACGGTTTCCCGAAGCCTCAAGTTACATGGAAGAGAGCTGCTGGTAAATATATTTGATTTCTTTGTACTAATATTTATGATATAATATTTTTGTATATATTTCGTTAATGATTATGCGATTTTTTACAGGGGATACACCGGGCGATTACACTGACTTGAAACTGAGCAACCCTGACATTAGTGTTGAAGATGGAACCCTTTCGATTAACAATATTCAAAAGACAAACGAAGGCTATTATCTCTGCGAAGCTGTTAATGGTATCGGATTGGGATTATCTGCTGTGATTCTTATCTCTGTTCAAGGTAATTTCATTTATGTCTTCAACTTGTGTATAACATTTTTCCTGCATTTTTATTTCTGTAGTTTGATATCTTGCATTTTAATTAATACTTTCATTATAATTTTATTTAGCTCCACCACACTTTGAAATTAAATTGAGAAACCAAACCGCACGACGTGGTGAACCGGCAGTACTTCAATGCGAGGCGCAAGGCGAAAAACCCATTGGAATTTTGTGGAACATGAACAACAAACGATTGGACCCGAAGAGCGACTCTCGTTACACGATTCGCGAAGAAATTTTGGCGAATGGAGTATTGTCTGATTTGAGCATTAAGAGAACCGAAAGAACCGATTCTGCATTGTTTACTTGCGTTGCCACCAATGCCTTTGGAAGTGATGATACCAGCATCAACATGATTGTACAAGGTAAATAAATACTACGAAATTATTAAAACAATTTTATTTCCTTCGTTTACAATTTATTAATAAATACTGATTTATTAATTAATACATTGTAGAGGTTCCCGAAGTTCCATATGGTCTCAAGGTATTAGACAAATCTGGTCGCTCGGTTCAATTATCCTGGGCCGCCCCGTACGATGGAAACAGTCCGATCAAACGATACGTCATTGAATACAAGATTAGCAAGGGTTCATGGGAAACTGACATCGATAGAGTGCTTGTACCAGGATCGCAACAAAATGTAGCCGGAGTGTTCAATCTTAGACCCGCCACCACTTATCACCTCCGAATTGTCGCTGAAAATGAAATTGGCACGTCTGATCCTTCCGATACCGTTACGATTATTACCGCCGAGGAAGCTCCCAGTGGTCCACCAACTTCCGTTCGTGTCGATGCTCTTGATCAACATACTCTTAAGGTGCTGATTTGAAAACAAACAAAAATGTTTGTACGATCAAAATGAATGATACTAATCAATGATACTTGATTAGGTAACCTGGAAACCACCCCCTCGCGAAGACTGGAACGGCGAGATTCTTGGATATTACGTTGGCTACAGACTCTCCTCCTCTGACAAACCCTACATGTTCGAAACCGTTGACTTCTCGAAGGAAGATGGAAAGGAACATCATTTGCAGATCATGAACCTTCAGACTTACACTCAATACAGCGTAGTTGTTCAGGCTTTCAACAAAGTTGGATCAGGACCAATGAGCGATGAGCGAAGACAGCACACTGCTGAAGGAGTACCTAAGGAACCACCCCATGATACCACTTGCACCACTCTGACCTCTCAAACTATTCGCGTTTCATGGACCTCTCCACCACTCAGCGCTGCCAATGGAATCATTACTGGATACAAGGTTGGTAAACGCGTTACTTGATAAGATTACTTAAACCTTTCCCAGCAGTGTCCACAAATATTGATTACAGGTAATCTATGGACCATCCGAGACCTGGTATGACGAGAACACAAAGGACACCAAGATCACTTCATCCAGCGAAACCATTTTGCATAGTCTTAAAAAATACACCAACTACAGCATGCAAGTCCTGGCTTTCACTTCCGGAGGCGATGGCGTTAAATCTGCACCGATCCATTGCCAGACCGAACAGGATGGTAAATAATATAATATCTGCCAAAATAATTCAGTTTGGCTAATGAAGGGGAAATAATGAATACATGTTTTTATTGAATTCTTTTAGCTCCCGAAGCCCCAATTGCGATCAAAGCCCTTGTTATGTCCGCTGAATCCATCCTTGTCTCTTGGCGTCCACCAAGCCAACCCAACGGAGTCATTTCTCAGTACACTGTTTACACCAAGGCTGACAACACAGAGGAACCAACTAGCCAGAAAGTATTGCCGAACCAATTGACCCACGAAGCATCCGGATTGGATAAGCAGAGAAGATATGATTTCTGGGTAACCGCTAGCACGAACATTGGTGAAGGAGCAGCTTCTAAGATCGTCACCTTGGCACCAAGCGTTAGAGTTCCAGCAAAGATCGCATCGTTTGACGACAAATTTACCGCGACTTACAAAGAGGATGTGAAATTACCTTGCCTTGCTGTCGGAGTACCTGCACCGGAAGTAACATGGAAAGTACGAGGAGCCGTTCTTCAACCGAGCGACAGATTGAGACAATTGCCTGAAGGATCCCTGTTCATTAAAGAAGTTGACCGTGCCGATGCTGGAGAATATTCTTGCTACGTTGAAAACTCTTTCGGACACGATACCGTTACTCATCAACTCATTGTCCATGCTCCACCTCACTCCCCGCAAGTTACTCTTACCGCCACTACCACCAACTCTCTGACAATGAAACTGAGACCGCATCCTACCGACAACGCACCGATCCATGGATACACCATTCACTACAAACCCGAATTTGGCGACTGGGAAACTGTTCAGATTAGTTCGACCACACAAAAGTATACGCTGGAAAACCTGTGGTGTGGCTCTAGATATCAGATCTATGTTACTGCGTACAACGGGTAATTATTTTTTAATGCATCTACAGTATTTCAGGATGATATGAAAAAATCATTTTCTGTTCAGAATTGGAACTGGCGATCCATCAGACATGCTGAACACACGTACCAAGGGCTCCAAACCAATAATCCCCGAAGCCGGAAGATTCATCGAGGTATCTACGAACAGCATTACTCTTCATTTGAGTGCCTGGTCGGATGGTGGTTGCCCAATGCTTTACTTCGTCGTCGAACACAAGAAGAAGTAAGACTTATAATTCGTAGCCGCATGAAGCGATCGTATTCTACATGGAAACATGACAAAATCCTTGTATAATGAAATTCAGGCACCAACAAGAATGGAACCAAGTCTCGAACAACGTAAAACCAGGTGGTAACTTCGTGGTTTTGGATCTCGACCCCGCTAGCTGGTATCATCTCCGAGTAACCGCGCACAATAACGCTGGATTCGCTGTTGCCGAGTACGAATTCGCAACTTTGACCGTAACTGGTGGTACGTATGAATTTAAGAAACCCAACGGCACTCGTAGCCGGTGCTAATGGTGGCTGGATTGAATGGTTGCCTAATTTTTTGTTCCAGGCACCATTGCACCGGCCCGCGAGCTACCTGACGCGAACGGCGGTGGCTATGACGAGGATCCAATCAAAATTTTCATGGCTAATTTGAATCTGGTTGTACCCGTGGTAGCAGCTGTTCTCGTTATAATCGTTGCCGTTATCGTCATCTGCGTTCTCAGAGGAAAGGGTCACGGTGGTGATAAAGGTAATCATTAACTCCTATTATTCTTTCTTCCGAGAATAGGTACGATCGCACCCCCCGTACGCAACCGTGGTAACGATAAGACGGACGTCAGACGTTATTTCCCCTGGTTACCTAGCTGGCTCGATGTTAACGTAGTGGTGCCAGTCGGAGCTACGGTCATTGTGATTATAGTAGGAATTGTCGTGATTTGTGTCGCATTATCAAGGAGAACTCGAGGTCCGGAACAAACACGGCTGCGAGGTATCTCATCAGCCGACGAGAAATATTACGAGGGACAATGTATATCAAACTTTTTTTTATTACTTTATACAGTTATAGCTATAAAGATAATGGATAGTAAGTTCATCTACGGTGTGATTTTTCTATGTTCATTGTGCGATTTTGTTTAGATGACGTAGTCTATCAACAAACTGGTGTCGGCGGAGCTACCTTGGACAAGCGCAGGCCCGATCTCCGTGACGAATTAGGATACATCGCACCACCGAATCGCAAACTACCCCCGGTACCTGGATCCAACTATAACACATGCGATCGTATCAAGCGAGGTACAGTGATAAGTAAGCCACAACTTGCCAACAACTTGACTTTTAGAAGAATCTCAATTACTTGTCTAGATGTTGTCGCATCGGCACGGTTAGTTTTATCATTTTCCTTTTACGAGCAACGATCAGGTTTGCACATTGAAAGAACATTTAGAACTTCACTATCGCCAGAAACCAAGGTCCTTGCGACCGATATTCCGCTCTATGACACCATACACTATCAAACAAACACATGTGTTCTCATACATTTTAGTAATTGCCAGTTGTTACGTTTGCCACGCTTACAAAATGTTTCTTTTATCTACGTATCGATATGTATGTTCCTGCAGCGAATAATCACATATATATATATATTTGTTCTCCCTCGTTTGCGCTTATCTGGATATAGCTGCGCGTACCAAGTAAAGAGTACGTAACGAAAGCAACTCGTAAATTATTCGACGGTATAACTCCTGATACCTTTAGATTACAATGAAACAGAGATTCGAAAGTTCGGCATAAAAAGTCAAGAAACAAATCTTGGTAAGCGTTAGCTTGTCGTACGACCTTTGTAGTATATGTTCGATAGGTGCAACAGGCTCGATAAGAAGTCACTCGACGTGGGATCCAAGGAGACACATGTACGAGGAATTGAATCATTATCCACCACACCGAAGATGTCCGCCACCACCGCGTATGGGAAGTGCCGAAGCTCTATCGCGCAGAGGTTGGTAAAAAGTAGTTATGATTAGACGAAGTGCTCTTTCCCCTACTTCGTGTCTTCGTCGAGCCTTCGTCTCTACCGCGAGACTACGAGTATCGGTGATCGTAACCGATCCCAGCTGCTGGATCCTTCCAGCCGATCTTCGTAAGTTCTATCATCGTTTTCCACGGTCCTCGTTTCCCGATAATAAAGAAACGTCTTTTTCGTAAATGTTGCACGCTGACGCATGCTTGCGCTCGTACTTCAATGTTCGCAAACAGACAACACATCGCACTCATAGAATACGCCTCGTTCGATTGATCACCCTTCAGTTTCTTTTTTTACGATAGACAGAGTTCAGACGTTCGCTTGGGTTTTATCGGTTTATAACTTTGACCTTATATATCGATAAATAGGATTATATTTATGATAGATTTTTACCAATTGATCCGATAAAACGATAGAGCGAATGTTGATGATCCTGTATGTGCATAAATGTACAATGAATATGCATGATTTTAATTAATGAAGATTCATTGCTAAGGTAAAGTGAAAGACGAGGAATAATGTGAGAATATTCTGAGTAGGTATTAAGCAAGTTGGTAGGTCGTGGATGCATGAAAACATTATATCTGGTTGTCTCGTACTTTGGCATAGTAGTTGAGAGCAGAAAGAAAAGATTCAAATATACTTGGCAAAGCGAGACGATCTTGTAGACAAAAAAGAGAAGTTCCATTAACTGGAACTATGGCGGCAGTGTCTACCCTGGGTACTCGTTCCTTTCAGGTATGGAGGATGAAATCTGCCCTTACGCTACTTTCCACTTACTCGGATTCCGCGAAGAAATGGACCCAAGCAAGGCTATGCAATTCCAAACCTTCCCCCACCCTGGAAACGGTCACTCCGGCACCATGGGACCACCTATTGGACATCCTACTAACGCATCCGCTCACAGCCGCTCCGGATCTCAGTCAATGGTAGCATAATTTTTGTTCTTATTCTACATACAAAGACATCACGAAAGTCGTCATCTAAGTAACTCAAAATTATCTTTGTCCAGCCACGTCAAAACGGTCGCTACTCTCGAGTCCCATCCCAAGGAGGTGGCAGCGGAACTCACAATGTCTTCTCCCCCGAATATGACGACCCGGCAAACTGTGCTCCGGAAGAGGACCAATATGGCTCCCAATATGGACAATACGGTGCCCCATACGATCATTATGGATCTCGTGGATCAGTTGGACGTCGTAGCGTAGGATCAGCTCGTAATCTCCCCGTCTCTGGATCACCCGAACCACCACCACCACCACCAAGGAACCACGACCAGAACAACTCAAGCTTCAACGACAGCAAGGAGAGCAACGAGATCAGCGAGGCAGAATGTGATCGCGACCAACTCGTGAACCGCAACTACGGCGGTCAGTACAAAGATGCGCGAGTGGAAACGGTGTGAGACCAAGTACATATGCGAGGGTTTAAGGATGCATTATCTATTCGAATAAGAAATAATGAATATTCGTTAAGGTTTTTTCTGTTCGAGTAAATATTGGTCCAGTTGATGATCCTCGTATTACACTTGGTTCTCAATACTCTTCCATTGCTCGTTCTTACGTGCAGTAGCGAATTAGGTGAACGACGCGGATACCGCATGTGTCGAGCGAGTGCCGATCTACGTGAATGGAGAAGACTCGCTCTGGATTCTGTGTTCCTAATCGTTCTAGCTTCCAACGATTTGCATGCTACGTGTTGTCGTAGTAGTTTACCGTTGTGTCAATCGTGCCGTGTGTTTTTCTATTTCAGTGAATGCTCGCGGCAAGGACGGCATGACCACCGAGGAGATGCGTAAACTCATAGAGAGGTCAGTAGAGATCGAGTGAGCTTGGTTAACGGTGAACAATTTTAAAAAAAAAGAAAGATGTTACCGTTCCTGCCGCTGTGTCTCGAGTGATTATCATTGCCTCGAGAATTAGATCTGACTCTTGCAAAAATATGCGATTCGCTCTCAAATCGGTGTCACTTTCGAATTTTCACTACGAGATCTTACGAGATTCTTGATCCTCCATGTTCTTTGCTAGACCTACTCTCTATCTCTCTTACTCTCTTGTTAAATTATTTCTCGATTGGTACTACAATTAGCTCGTCGGAAATCGTACGATTCATCGGCATTATTTATAGAATTATTTATAAGAAAAAACAAATTATAGAGTGTTATCGAGTGCACGGTGGTTCGACTTGAAGCTTCTTATAATTCACAGACAATCTATTTAACGTATCTCTGACTTTTCTTGTTTCATGACTCTTTGCGCAGGAAGCCGTAAGTTTGTTAAGTTAATAATTACGAAGTTCAGGGTGCATTCTTATTTCCAGAGTCATACGTTTAGATACAGTGTTTAAAAAGCTTTTTGAATTGCCGTTACACACTCTGTGTTAGTTTAGTTTCCCGCCTCGTTGGAATGCACCTAACAAATTCTTTTTGTTTTAATCGATGAGTATAGGTGAGCTAACGCTTCGAAAGAGAACGTTGCTTCAATACCGAAGACAATAGGACCTCTGCTATAATCGAAATACGCTTCGCTCCAACAGTACTTCCGTAAATCAACATACGTTTGCATGCAATTATAATGAATTTTTTCATGTGTCACGTGCTAATTAATCCTTCGAACAACACGCACATATATATAGCTCTAGATGCGAAAAATTCGATCGATGCCGAATTTCTCATCCGCTATAGCTCTCCATTGCTACTGACCCTGCCGCTGGTGTTACTAACTTCGATAACCGCTATTATATTATATATTATTTATAACGATGTTTTATTAATGGCATAATTTACTAATATTACTAATACCAACGCAGCTGCTCTTAGTGCATGGTATCGCTCACTGTGATGTACGTACAAATATTTCCTTGTTAATGTTTGGACGGATTGGTACCGAGTTTGTACATTGAATGTTACTGTATGGTATAATAAAAGTATACGAAACTCTAATCGAAGTATCTGTACGTGGAGATTGTTATTAATTGGAATGGAAGAGGGGACACTCACATGTCGTTACATCGAGTGAAGATGTAAATTTCTTGTTACAGAAACGAAGCCCCCAGTCGGCAAACCGGCTCCCCCCACGGCGGTCACGGGGGACTCCTCACACCCTACGATACTGTGGCAGTGTAATCTGTAAATCATCATTTTCCGTGATCTTCCGTATCTCTCGTTTGCCGCTGACCGAAGACTCGAGAGAAGCGGAATGAAAGCGCACGCTAACTCTTCCCCCGGTGCTGTCGTCGGTCCAATTTGCAACGATTTAATTTAACTTAACGAAAAAGTCAAACATCGTCGTGATTAGGTAGAATCGGTCATCGTATAAGATACGGAACGTGTTGATATTCACGTGACAAAATTCAATTAGACGGACGTAGTGTTCTTCTTGTCTCACGAAAAGTATCGTTTTCCGTGTCTTTGACCATATCGTACGTTTTCCCCTTTGGCCTTCTCTTTACCATTTTCTATCTCTATCTATATACATATACTTCTCGATTTTACATCTTTTTCTTACGAGTCGAATGCATATTCTCGTTCGACCTTTATCTCGACAAGGCCAGGTTTAAAGAAACTGCCAATTTAATCTACTGCCTGATCTCGAGGAAGACAATTGAATTCGTGAGGCAATTTGAGAACACATCGTCGTACGTAACTCGTGCGATCCGTAGAACATTGGTCTGTCGTGCGATGATATTAATGTCCTGTAGGAAGGCGAACATAAAAGAAAGGGAATGAAAGGTATGTTCGCGGACAGTCGTAACGCGACAGTAAATCCGGCCCGCGACGCGTGCTCTCGGCGACGGTGAATTAGAAACGGGGGTCTTTACGAGATGTCCTAGGTTTACAATTGTATCGCTTCCAAGCGTCACGAGTCACGGGAAGTACGATATTACAATGAGATTAGTTACTCGCTTTTTAAGTCATGGTTGTGCCACACTGCCTCTCCCCGCAGGCATATACGATATATACGTATACATATATAATAATATACATATATACGATTTATAATTTCGTAACGAAGGTTGTGTCTCCCTAACCCCCCCTAAAAAAACCCAATGTTTGGCGAACGACCAGATCTTGAGTCTCGACGTCGCGGAGAGCAAGTTTTTAGTAGAACTCTTCTTCCGTGCTAGTCTTGCGAAGAGTTAAATATTGCGTCGTCGTCGTCGTCGTAGTAAGTCTACTTAGGCAACATTATCAGGACATCGAGACACCATGATGATCATTCTTTCGCCGTGCGAGTCGAATGGGGAAACCCGCGAAAAAAAGGAAAACATACCGATCGACTGTCCGTAGGAAGAACGCGGCAATTAATCGGAGAACAGGCTTAAGAAACGAAAAGAAGCTCGTACTGACCACACACACGTAAACGCAAGGGAAAACTAGGAACATAACACACGATATTACAACACGCTCGCTGTCGGTTTTTAATCGTCCTATATAAATATATATAAATATTTAGTCCGCTGTACACACACATATATCCTCCCCGCAAGCTAATCTTCGATCAATTACGACGTACATAAATTTAATTGATAATATGCGACGATGATATTACACGTGTAAGCAATTCGAGCAACAGATACTGATTATAAACGTAGGTAGGTCTTAAGTCGGACGGATGGTCGCGAGTTGCGCCTGATTTTTAGCAACCAGGTAATACGTCGAGCACGAGAAAGAATAGAAACAAAAAAGCGTAACAAAATGATTAACTAAGCACGATTGAAACCAGACGAAAACATGGAAGAAAGGATCTGATTAACATCTAATTTATATAACAGAAGGGATCAATTTCTGATTCGACGTAGTGCCAGGTTGTTATTACGGCGCTTGCCTCATAGTTCGTTTTTATCACGACACTACTTCTAGATATACATACATATATATATATATAAAGATATATATACATTGACGTACATATTACACGCGTTGTAAGTAGATATTTCTAGGTGTCGCATTTATTTGCGGAGGCGTCGGCAAGAGCTGGATACCAGTTAGAGTAAAGACGTCGAAGATCATTAACCATCGTGGACGGTGGAAGAATCCTGGGGGAGTACTTTGGCCGTGATTTACTCGATCTTGCAGAGGAATTCCTACACTCTGCACATTGATAACTGATTAAGGTTCGCCTACGCCGATGCGCTTTTACTCATCGATGTGATTTTAAAGGCTGCGCAAAAGTCTCGTGTCTCGTGTATGTGTTACGATCGCGCTCTTACCCACATTATTGTAGCCATATCCAAGTCACTCTTCTACGATGTAATACCACGTTTTACTCGAATATCACGCTCGAACTCGGGCGACTTCGCTTCGAAGCTTTTTGGAATTAAACACGACATGGAACGAGGTAACTCACTCGGGACAAGGAAACATTTAACTTATCTTATATACAATAATGTGATCAATTTATTATGCGCGTCTAGGCGTATATCATCGTCGATGTTAAGTAAGGGAAATATAATGGAAAAAAAAGAAAATACGTGATGTCCGCAGTATCGCATAGCTTCTCTGTCTCTCTATATATTTGTAAATCGGATAACAGTCATTATACTCTTTTTCATCGTTACAGTTCACGAGTTTGGATCGGACTCGATTATTTCTCGTCGTCCAAGATTCCATGTTATTTTTTGAGGTTGCTGTGAAACGAACGGCGTCAGGGCCTGTTCGTTATTAATCGTATATGTATATGCTTAAATTAATTGGAAGCATGGGGTATTCGTTTCGTAGCGAAGCGGTTCTTCGAGACTATCCTTCTCCGCGGGACGCGTATCGTATTCTTCTTACGTTGCCAAGGAAGACTCGATGATCATTTCGTCATTTCTCGTTCTCGAAAGTTTGTTGTGTCCCCTACTGGTTCACGGGGACTCCACTAAATATATTTAATTGGCAATCTAATTGCGAATCTTATACAACGATTCTTGCGTAACTGCTCCGCGCTCGTAGGGACTCGAGGATCCGCTCACGTTATACCGTTTCCTCAGTACCACTATTTTATGTTTTTGTACCAAAGTTGTAGCGTCTAACTTTACGTTAAATAAATAAAACGTAAAAACAACCACCGGCTCTTATATATCGCCTATACTCTAATCAAAACATTAGGAAGTTACACAACTAAAAAAGTTGGCTTCCGTTGATGCTGAAAAGTAACATTTTCCAATGTAATATTCCAATACTTTTTAGCTTTGAAATAAATATACGATTTTAGTACTAAACTTTTTAAATACAGCATTCTTTCTCATAGTATTATAAATATTTATTTAAAACAAATGCTATCGCAAGGATACAAATGCAACACAGTTTTCATTAATCGGTCAAGATGTATTAAAATATAAATTGACTTTTAAAAGGTGTGTAAATATATTAAGAATATATTCTACTAATTATTTTTCTACTAATTATTATTACGAGTAATTAAACGGAGTTATTTAAAAAATTTGATATCGTGACCAGATGATAAACGACCTTGAAGTTGCAGGAGGGGGAAGCTGGTAGCACTGCAGGAGTACTCGAATTTTGAGTCTCCGACGGTTGGTAGCAGCGTTTGTTTACACGATGGCGTCCGGCGGCGGTACGTATCCGTTTATTTCGCTTTCTAGCATTTAATAGTGAAGCTAGATTCCGTGTATCCTGTGCAGTGAAATCGTTGCAATATTTTTAACGTCCACATTAATTATCTCACGACAGAAAACACAACGGAGGAAAGAACAGAAGCCCCAACGCCGGCGCAACCCATCGCCAATGTCGTGTCTGAAGCAGCGCACGTAAGTTGATAACCTATAACTGATCACGGTGAAATTAAACGCAAAATTTCCCATGATAATCAGTTATCGTAGTCGGTTATCGTTTATCAGTACTCAGTTATCAAGAAATATATAAAGTACCAATAAATGGGCCTGCGACAGTAGAGCGAAAGTAATATCATTATTTCCCGCCAATTAGCTGACAGCTGTTATGTAGAGGTCATAGTTCACAGATTTACTCGTGCATTTTGTTGACAATAATTATTTCGAACAATAAATTATTTTACCTCTCGCGCGCATCGGTAACTCATAAGTGATTCCATATTATGAAATCGTTTTGCTGTAACAAGATAAATTCCAGTATATCCATCAAGGTCAACTAGTAAATGATTATATTGATTTGTTGTTTGTGTTCTTTTATTAGCATTATTATTATTTGACCGTGCTGGGATTTATATTCTGTTACAGAAAGTAATAGGAATGGACAAGGACTCAGACCTATCTGGTGTACCACCAAAGAAATCACGCGTTGAGGTACAATCACTTCCTACTAGACAATATTTGGATCAGACAGTAGTACCGATCCTATTACAAGCGCTGTCTAGTTTAGCCAAGGAAAGACCAGCGGACCCCATTAGTTTTTTAGCTGGCTATTTGCTGAGGAATAAAAGCCAATACGACAATGGTGGTTCACCGCCAACTAGTCAGTGAATTTTCATTTAATTATAACACTGTATCGTGAAAGTCGGTGGACGATAATTTCTCACGATTTATTGACTCTTAGGGGCACATATACGTCGGTATAGGTGTATCTGTGTATTTTTAAATTTAATAAACATGTATTAGTTTGTCGTCTTAGGAATGCGAATATTTTTCCGCGCGTGGTTTGCGCGATTTTTATATGATGTTAAACGACAATATCCGGGGTTTTCTTTGACGAGCTTTGATACATATTTACCCCCTTGACTTGTTTCGTTAATACTGTTTCATACGCATTGAAAAAGTGAGTGAAAATAAAACAGAAGTTTTAAAGCAATTATCCCCTGTGTTTGTGGAAACAGTTCCTCGTGAGTGTCGGTGTTTTGTAAATATTGTAAGTTCCGTGTAACATAAACATGCCATTTCAGGACGCCAGTTTCGTGTCTCTTCACGGAATGTTGACATTGCGCGGTAAAAACACTGCCGAAAAAAAAAAAATACCGGAAATGTATAGAAGCATAGAAAAAAAGCATTTAATAATTTTGGAAGCATGGTTGTTTTAATTTCCATCGGAAAATCGAGGAGGATCGTTGCAGATGGTCCAATAAATCGTAATAAGTGCTGCGCGTTCGTGTCGATTTTAATTGGAACGGCAATTTAATTAGAGGCAATTAAACGTAATCGTCCAATGAATTGCCGTGAAATTTATTTTACGGTCTGATAAGATCAATAATTTTTGGAAGACGCGTAACGCCCGACTATTATTGCTCGAAATTCGTTTCGGTTTAATTGGCGACCGAACGACGCCATTATTTGTTTCATGGTATACCAATTTTCCGGGAATAAATTTCTTCCGCGTACCAGTGTTAAGAAATAAGCTTCCGCGAGTTTAGTGAGTTGTACATTTCGGGCGTCGTATCACTGGTTTAACTACCCTCGGAGGTCGTTGCGAGTTCCACGAAGAAAATTCATGGAGGGTTGCGGATGGTAGCACGGAATTACCAAACGACGACAAGGAAAAGATATCGCGGTAATTCTCGGCAACAATTCGCGCGGTAGGATCATTCTAGTAACTTCAATTAACCGGCGGGGTATTTTACTGCGTTTTCTCCTACGTCAATTTGGATCCTGGAAACCAAGGTAATCGTACGACTCCTGTATGTCCACCTTATTTACTCACACATGTGTGTCAAAAAATGAGAATTTTTCTTCGCGTGTAAACATTGAGAAATATATGGAAACGATATTCAATATGGAAAATCAATATTCGTTTCAATATGGAGAAGAATATCATCCACCCCTATTCAGAGATAGTGCACGAGCTGCAGTATTCTTTGAACCATTTCATCAAATTCTATTTCTTATCTTTTCATTTTCTATGGTGGAGATAAAACAACCGAATATACTTCATATGCTTTATTAACATTTTATACACTTTATTAAGTTATGAACTGGAGCGAGTTAGGATTATATTTGTGTGTAACTGAGATTATAGCTGGAGAACTTCGAAGATTATGTCGAATACGGTGAACTGTTGTAATTAAATAAAAATCTGCCCTACATACCGCCATTTTGTTTTATGATCGTTGTAAAGTTGGCTATGGGATATTGTGCTTTTCATGATTATGAATATTCCAATAGGCAATGACGCAATATCCTTTGAATGCGGTGCATTTAGCCGCATAGATAGATAGCGCAGGTAAGCAAAGCCGCGACTAATGGCTAAACCGTGTCACGGCTTTCGCTATTCGCGCTCGAGCTAGAGATTCACGGGTTCCTGAAACCGTCGAAACCGTCGGTTCAATTGGCACGCATATTGGAATTCTATTAGCGAGATTACAGCCGGTAATTGCTCGGTTTGGCGCAATATCGTACGCTTGTCTGTACACCGAAACAGCCTGGAGACCGTCAAACGCGGATTAGACATTGCCGTGTCTCAATTTGCGACTGATTGCCGGTTTCAACTTGAGTATATTATGCTTACCTGCATTTCCAATCGCCTGGCCCACCTTCATAAACACGGTCCCAATCACCCTCTTAATCTTGTCCTATCAAATATGTATACTAATTCATTTATCACGTATCAAATCAGTCCGCTCGTCGAAAGGCTTTGCTCGCTTTCTAAGATTCGATTTGATGTGAGTTGCAACTTTAATCTTACGGTTCTGATCGAATTATGAGATGTTTTCTATCTTAGTCATTAAACTATTATTATATTGATTTTTATATTGAACTATTATTACATTGATTCTTATATCATTTATAAAGTTCAATATTTTTATGAAAAATATTGTAAAAAAACAATCGTTGAATATTTCAGCGAACTGCTAAAAGTTTAGACGACAGTAAGAGTTGCTTTTCAATATTGCAAACCGTAATAAAACATTGTTTATGCAATATTCTCGGAAAAGCAATAAACAAGCATCGATATAAAAGGTATTTCTCGGAAAGAGGGCGGTCTGGGTACATTAATATATTTTTTAATTTGAGACGCTTCTTTACGAGTATCAATAATTTCATCGGAGGATTATTAATTTTGCAACGACATTCTCGGAAGCAATTTAATTAAAGACTTGAAATAAATGACATGATTTTATTTAATAGGGTCGTGAAAATCCGAAGTGGACGGTAACAGTAAAAGAATCCTGAATACGGTTTATAAGCAAAGAAAGAAAGGAAGTAATAAGTTTGAAGATTCTAACCGGTATAAGATAAGATGGTACTCCTAGGAACGTAAACTTTCGAAATTATCTAAAGGTTTTCAGAAATTTCTGTCTACGACCTCGCTCAGATTATATAAAATTTCTGGCCGTAACCGGGAATTCTACCGCAGTGTGTCGGAGTTGGAAGAGAAACGCTTACGGCGCAAATTCGCACGAACTAAACCCCTCTGTCCTCTCGTATTTTTTATTCCGAGAATTCTACCCGATAACAATAAGTTCCTTTTTTACTTCTTCCATTTAAGAAGAAACACTGTCTTTCAATGTTATCAAAGTCAAAGCTTTTTTTTTCATTCCTGGCGTGTGAATAAAAAATAAGACAGTTTTCAGTTCAGCATATTTAATGAACACTAGAACTAAAAAACGTATACTCGATTATAGTTATACATTTATTTATATACAAATTATGGGTGCAAGTTAATTGGTGGATTCAATTACGCACGTTATATATACAAAGTCATTGTACATTCGAATAATTTTATTAAAAACTCCGTACTAGTAATTTCGACTGCTTTGGCAGTTCTCAAATTATTAAATTCGCGTACTTCTATACATTTATAATTATACGGCCATTAATGGAATTTCTAATTTTCATATACTTTAAACCTTATTCCTAAGTAATTCGAGCTGGTACTACTAGTTCCAGATTCTCTTTTAAATTATACACACACAAAAAATACATTTTAATCTCGCTCCTAAGGGTGCCTTCTCACGAGCACGCAGCCCGGAAATGTTTTTCAAGAAATGAAATTCATAAAGCGGAGGTTTTAATCAGGTCTGAAGGGACGCTCGAGATCCGCGGGGGGTTCGGCGGGGGTGTGTACGCGGGCGCAGTTCTCTCTGAATTATCTTGCGGTGGGTAGCTCGCGGAGCCGCAGATTTTCATTTCAGATCTGGCTCCGGCACACCGCCGAGGAGAAAATGGAACTTGCCTCCCGTTGATTTCAATCTGTTTGACGGTGCTCTCCGCGCTCCTTCGCGACGCTCGACGCCCTGGCATCCTTCCTCGAAGACAACGAGACGAGTACCGCGACGGGGGTTGTCCTTTATCGTGACGCGGCATCAACCAACATTCCCTTCTTCCCTTTTCTCCCTTCAACAAAGCCTATTCCAAAGACTTATTGGTCCTAGGAACAACTTCCGTACAAGGGCCACGAATTATTGCGGAAATCAGTCACTACACCCTCAGGGATGAGAAACCTTGATGTCCACCATGAATGTCGATTTCTTCGCTAATCAAGGATTTACGTGATAGTGTTGGTGGCATTGTTCTTCGTGTACGTAAAATGCTATCGTATGCAGTAATGATTCATTAAGGAGGATTAACATGGTTGAATAAAATTCATTTTTCTGGATTAAGGTGACTAATTCTTGAAGTGAATATTGCCTTCTACATTCTTCATCTTTTTCTGGTTCATTATGTACCCCATTGATTGATATATTGAATGGTTGTCAGGGATTCAGTTCTGGGCAATTACTTCCTTATTTTTTAATCTTAGTATATTACTAATATAAAATTGAAAGTCTGTCTGCTTGTAACTTTTCTATAAGTCCTACTATTTTTGTCGAGTCTGGATGAAATTTGGTTTAGTCGCTTTTTATGTCTGAACGGAAAGTATAAGCTACTGAATTCGCGGAAATGTTTTAAGTTAATATTCAAAATCTGTGTGTTTGTTGAGGAAACTTTTTGAGGACAATAGAATTTTGTTTGACACAGAAATGCTTTTTCAACCCTAAGTCCATCCATCATGCTTGATCGGAGATTATACTAGTTCAAAATATTAGGGGTACCGGAAAGTAATCAATTCGAGAGTGGATCATTTTCAGACATCAAAAGTTGGGAATTCGACGTTTTCAAAAAGAAAATTATGACATTTATGGATCGTCTGTCAAGGATCATAGATAACGCTGGTTATTACCTAATGCAATAGTATTTAATATGAAAAAAGAAATATTTTTTCATATACATATTTTGATGTGACAAATAATTACTTTCCTGTACCCCTAATATTTCTGTCGAGCTTATTAGATAGATTTCAATAGAATATTATTTCTTCCCCAATTGGTCTCCGTACTTAAATCTACTTCCGTAGATTTCGATATTCGATTGCATGGAAGGGTGGTATCGACAGAATCTGACCCTTTTCATCCCACGGCCCACCCTGGAACAGTAGGTCGGTGTCTCCCGAAAAGCGTTTAATCCTCGAACCAGTCGAAAGCTCCCCTGCTCCGGTATTACGGTAAACGTTGATTTGTGGTCGCGGTAGCGACATTATTTATAATTTGTGAGCATTAATAGCAGCCTCACGTTGCGTAACTGCCGTTATATATCCCGAAATACCTCCCTACTTCAGTCTCTTCTATAATCGTATAATAAATAATCCCCTCGTCGTGCTTTTAAGACAGACTGGCAGAAACCTCGTGCCATAAATACACAATCCCGTAGTTTCCCTACGTTGAACGAGTACCGAAGACGTTACCAGAAATTACCATGTAATTAGAATAATTACCAATTATTTCGTGGCTCTCGTAGAAAGTATAGAGCGAGTGAATACATTTCAATTTTTTAAGAGGTACATATGTATGAGATTCGTTGGTAGCAGCACTCCACGTACTCATCATCCATCGTTCTTCGCCGCCATTGTTCTCCTTCCATGGCATTTTTTTCCACGACAGAAGGTAAAAGAAGAATGAAATTCGAGAGCAAAGGGAAAAGGGAAGAGGGAAGGGAGTCGAGTACATACCTATAAGGACGTTGAAAGCCTCGGACTGGGTGAATACGTTATTTCTCCCGGACTGTTATTTCGCGGTGAAATCCAGGAGCGATATACACGGCGCCGAGATAACGGAATCAGATAGCTACCGTACCATCCCCTTACCATGGAATAATACCTTACGGGGGTATAACTCACTACTGCCGGACCGATATTTTTGCGGCGGAAACACACCCATGAAAATCAACGTCCTGATTTTTCTCGCCGACCTTACGTCATCCCTCGTTGCAACGTTGACGTTAAAAAGATTGTTTGTTAAATTATTGATCGTTCGTCAATATTCCCTTGGTAACTGTCAATCAGGTAGATTGATGCTTTCGATGCGATAGATAAAGTGTCCCTGGATAAAGAAGTCGACTGGATGGATAATAATAAGAATTTAAAAGTAGCAAGTTGGGAATAATAGTAGAGTCTTGTATTTCAAGCAGTATTAAGAAAATATTTAATAGGACGGTTATTAATGGCTCTAAGTTGAGAGGAGATATTTTGGTTCCAACGGTATGCCAGTCTTCTGTCGGATTTTGGATGTCCAAAAGAAAGTTGAAAATCTAATACGATTTCGTCTTCTTAATTTATTTCCATCGTGGATTGAGTTTGAGTTTCGAGACGAGAGTTTTTCTTCGGAATGAAATTACGATCGATGTTACGATCCTTGCGATGGATAACGTGTCTTAAAGCGATTACTTCCTTCAAAGTAGTACTAAAAAGTACGGGGACAAAAATGAGATCAGTATTTGCTTCTGGCAGAAAGTCATTTTCTCATTTAAAAGAGAAATGGTTGTATGGCGATTGACAATCCTGATAAAAGTTAAACGACCCACGATGATCGAGATCTGACTACGCTGAAATAATTACTTTTCATTCTTCCTATGAAACTACCCTTGGTGATAAGACACTCATTAATTAATTCTTTATCAGTTGCCGTAGATCGTTATCGATCACTGATGTGTAAGGGAATAAATTTTGTTGATTGCAAGGAGTTTCGTACGACATATTTCTTGGGTAAAAAATTACTTCTATTTGTAAAATAGGAAATGAACCTGTATGAACGTATTATATTAGGGTTGATAATTTATGAATATCATTTCTAACAGAATCTAGATTGGACAGGAGATAGAACATTTAATATTAATTTCATATCAATTGACAAATACAGCGCTATAAACAACGATATAATTTGTTTCCGATTTGTTTGTTTGATTTTATCAAAAAGGAAATTGTGACATTGGAGAATCGTCAATCAAGGATTGTAGATAACGATCGGGATTATCTAATATTATATAATAATGTTTAGTATCAACAAATAAATGCAGTTTCATACAGCATGTGAATAATAATAGATTACTTTCCGGTACCCCTAATATTTTCCGCATTATCGCGATTAAAAGAGACAATTAAGTGGATTATGTCATACGGGGCACCCTGTATATCGGAACTATATGAGCACAGAAATCTTCGAGGATTGAATTAATTGAAAACTGGTTGAATTCGAGACTTCACAAACAGGACGTAGGAAGTGTTTTTAGCAGACATGTATAAGGAAACATTGACCATGGAGAAATCATTGGAAGGAGGATCGAAGATGTTTACTGGAGCCGAGTGCGGTGCATGGCGAATCAGGCCGCGAATTGGAATTCCCCACCTAATAAATCACCGTTATATATCTGCGCGTAGCACGACGTGCTCGCACCGACATCGGCATCCTCTGCAACCCCCGGAATCCACCCTTCGGCATAGCCCTCCACGTCGATCCCGTGGTCTCGCCAGGAAAGCGAACATTGTTTCATGCACCCGTATAACCGATTACAGTGCAACGATCGAACCAGATAACGGTACGTGTGCGACATATGAATGGAGTACCGAACAGTGGAGGAACGATCTAAAACAGAGTGGAGATCGATACACGGATCGATGGATCTACGCGTGTAGACAGGACAACGAGACACTCGATTCCGACATGCTTATCGACATCCTATAATTTATTTACAGTTTACTCTACTTGATAAACAACTCATTCGAACGTTGGATATATTGGATTACTACGGGAATAGCGTTACCGAGTGCATCTGGGATCAGTAATTTTGTATCAGGTCAATGTAGATCGATACGATGTTAATAACGTCTTTATTAAGAGTTGATAAAACAAAGGAGATTAGGTTTTATTAGAGTACCAGTTATACGGCGAATTGATATTCAATGTTATTTATGAGAGTTCCTGAACGGTTTATGATGTTGTTTGCTGATAGGATTCGCGGTTAATCACCCCTTAAGTTCGGCGGAGTATTCTTTATCGTACGAACTGAATCCGATTTCATTGGATGCTGTTACTTTGGAATAACAAACGGGATACATCCTTCCTGGTTGAGGAAGGAGGACATTTTTCAAGGCCTATCCAGTGGTAGTATCGCATTTGGGATATGTCGCGAGGATGCCATAAACCACGAAACGAAACGGAACGGAACGAAACGAAACGATCAGCCCTGTTTCTCGGTTCCTTTGTCACGGCTTTCCAACACCCGGACTCGCTTCGCCACGATAGGAAGGTTGTTGCCGACATTTGGACTCAGCGTTAAACATGGTCTGGGCTTATCTTAATGGACATCTAGTTGGTTTTCTGGATCGTGGGGTGCGATACAACCGAAATCTTTTGGCCCGTGAAATCTTTCCTCGAGTTTCATCCCGCTTCGCCAATGACTATCGAAGAACACAACCCCGACGGAATATCCGGATTTATCGTGCCTGACAAATTGTACCTTTTTACTCGGCGATCGTTCAACGGTGAATTTTTTCCGATGACTCTTAACACGCTTTGGGAAGTGGGGATGGAAGGAGGAAAAAAAAACGAATTCGAAAATAAGTGCGGAAAAATCTATAGAAAACCATCTCTTAAATGGTACACAACCGTTCCTTGATTCGTGGAAATGATTCAGAGTGGAGCGTGCCGGTGGGTTTACGGCTTAATCTCCTTTAAGTGGAATTGGAACGGCAACGGTTACTTTTATCTGAGGAATCTGGTATTTCGGTTGAATAAATATTTTCAACGATTCCGCAAGATATCTTCCAGCTATTGTTGAATTGCACATTTCGAAAATCATGAAGCAACTGTGCACAAATATTGCCATTTTTAGAGCGAGTGTACTTCTGCTGAGATGTCGAGAGTTACTTCAACCAACGTTATAAATACAATATCATCAGTTTTACCAACATACACGTTGTTATTCGACGATACAAAAATGTTTGTCTAACACACAGCACACACAAAATAATATCGAGTACAATTGTTCGATTAGTTTCAACACTGTAACTAGGTAATTATATTTTACCCGTTTACATTACACTAAAAATATTCACTCTTCTTCGTTTATTTTAACTTTTTTAACCTCCGGAATGACGTGGCACGTATTCCTTTTTTGCTATTCCACTCCGAAGAATATCCAACAGGATTTCGCACGATAGAAATAGGAGGTGCGATTCAAATGTTAGTAAATGTAAAAGTAATGGCGTACAAGAACAGCGAGGTTTTTACTGCGACGATATCACGGAGGGAATAAAGTGGCTGTTAATTTAGTGGTTATTTCTGGGTGCGAGTGGACGTCGGGCAGAACGTCGAGGATGAGGTCGGTGTTTTGATCGTCGCCCGGGTATACGTATACCTTTTATCCGCTATGCAGAGCGCTCGTATTAAAATGTAAATGCGTGGTAGCTAGTTATTATGCGGAGCGACCGATGCGATCTCCACCGGCGGTGATGCGACCCTCGTCGTGTGTGCCTCCTCCCACACCCCTCGTTCTCCTCGTAAACACCCGATAATGGGGAAACCGTGTACCTCCCTAGTCACCCCTTCCCGTCACCCATCCACCCACCTAACCCGTGAGAAACTTCTAAGAGAAACGAGAAACGAAAAATTGTAGGAACGGGAGATGTCCTGACCTTTCGACAAAAAAACCCTCCAATAGGATCGTTCTCGCGTGTACTTTAGATTTAATGCTCTTCACGCACGTGCAACTCTTCTACCTTAGATGATAGTCTTCGATCTGGCTTACGTTTACGTGTACTTCCACCTCGATAAAAATCGATCTGTCCAACCTATTTTCCTAGGGATAGTAGTCGTCAAAGTTTTAAGGTCGCGCGTAAAACACCGAAGGTATCCAGGAGACCTTTGTAGGAAATTTATTTGACGATTTCGATTAAGATATCTCATTGTTATCCTGTAGAGTAAACTTCGTTGGGAATGTGTGTTCTAATAATTGGATACCGTAGGATTTGAAAGTGTGGAATAAGTTCATACACAGTTGTGCTGGTTCCATTATTCATTGTAATTTATAATAATTAATTAACATTCCTGGCATGATAGAGGTGAATGTGGCATGTTACAGTAATAAGATATACTTGTCTCGTGCATATCGCGCGGGTTAGACAATTGGTACGGTATGCAGAACCTTGAATATGTGGGACATTTTCTTCTCTTAGTTTCTGTTGTCAGCGCTCTTGGCGATGTTATCACTGCCGGCTGGTTTGCGGCTTTCATATTATTTGTGCATTTCCACGGTTATATTCCTACGGTTCTCCGCCCTGGCGTATAATAAAATCCCTCTCAGCAGCCTGTCTTCCTGGGTCCCTTTTACTCCCGCAGCATCCCTCGGTACACAGTATGTTGCTTCATCGTTGCTTTCACGGGGCAACGCATGGTGCATTCCGGGATTGGTACTAAGGGATGAGGAAGGAGATGCCAGGGAGGGTGGGTGGATGAGACCGAGGAAAACATAGAGGGTTGAGTAACTGCAAACAACAAATACCACCAGGTACTACCTGCCGCATTCCGTGAACGGTGTATACAAACACAGAACCCCACGACCGTGAAATCCGCCCAGAGAAACCCCTCTAATGCCGTCGAACTAGACGATATCCACCTTATATTTGTCGATCGTTTCAAACGACGCTGTATGTATACATCTACGTACACCATCGAATTTATACCAGACATTTATCCGTAAAGGGTAAGCTAATCGTGGCTGTAGTCTTCTCGAGTTGCCCTCTTTACTTCAAGGCTACCAGGGTAACTTTGTACACCCTCGGTCGTTGGCTAATGAACCTGGGTCACCTTCATCTATCAGAAAGCATGATGCGAGAGAGATCGAGCTAATATGTCGAAGATGAGGATATCGTCAGAGGAGGAAGCTGGATGTGGATGAAAGATGGGAAGGATACGTGGGGTTGAAGAGGGAGTGAAAAAGAAGAGGGTGTTGAGAGACGACGGTGCCTGTCCGCAACGACAACAGGTTTCAAAGTCCTCTGGTTAACGTTGGCCGCAGGTCAAGTTACGGTATCCTGCAAAGGACAAAGGGCATTTCCGATAGTGGTAGGTAATGACATTTTTATGAGGGTGAACTTGAGATCGTTCCTATGACATGACCCTTCTCCTTGTTAACACGAGCTGCATACGTATCAGAAAAATTGAGAGGCGACGAAAAATGTATACTCTCACCAGAAGTGTAGAATCAATTTCGAGCGCAAAATAAACTCGAGGATATTTAATCCAGGGGCAACGGGTTGAAATGATTCCGTAGTAATTAAATAGTTAAATCACACACTCAAAAGTTATCCTCGCGAAATGTCGGATTGATTTTATGAGAGATATGATTTGGCATGACCTGCATCAAGTTACGTAAATATTATTGAAAAGTTAACTAGGGAGATGGTATTCGTTAGAGGGTATCGGAGGAAAATGATAAACAAACCATCGCGGCAAAAAGTTGCGCGTATATAAATGCCGGATGGAGTAGGGTGGATTAACTCGTTACATAATGAAACGTTTAGCCTGTTAAATAGCAGTTTTACCGTGACTATCATATAATATGATTAATTGATTATCGTTTTAAGGATGATGGACGAGGCTCGCTGGAGTACGATAAGAAAGTATATCGTGGGTGCGCTTGCGTTATGTAGAAATAGTAAGGCAGGTGTGTCGATGTAGTGACACGAACAAAAAAAACGACTAGCCTCAAAGCGCTCACCTAAATGGCATGTTCCATTAGACCGGAAAATTCGAAGGGCGAACAGGTCGATATAAGTCGCTCGTTACAACGGTCCACTTTGCGAGAGAATGGAGGTCAGATCGATCGAATCAACGGCGCGATTAATCGTCAGCTTTTATTTTCTTCTTTCCTATCCGGGAGAGATCTATAAAAATGGTACGATAATAATACGTCGATCCTACTCGACTTTACAATGCTATGACGAATAATATTCCAATAGGTACTCTTCATAGGGGTTCATAAATCTAAACGATTAACGGTATAAACCTTCATCCGTTTTATTGCGAATCATTTGGAATATCAAAGTATCGTAAGCATCAAAGATTTCCATAATGCAATCGTTATGCTTTAATTACTCGACAAAGAAGAAGTCGTATCGGATATTCTCTAATGAACCCTCGCGATAGTATTCGATCGTTGGAGTCCATCATCCCTTCCTCCATACTTTGTGATCCTCTTGTTTTATACATATTTCGAAATGAACGTGGCGAAGGAAGTTGGAGGCTAAATATCGGGGCACCGCGAAATATGCGAATCGCCATTCGCGATACAAGAGATTATTAAAATATTTAAAGCAGCCAGTCGACCGGTCGTTACCGGGGGTCCCGGAGTCCTCTCCTCGCGAGGTTCTCAATTAAATGCTAACGAGCGAAGAGCTCTTTCCACCTGAATACTGCTTCGTTGGAAGCTGCAACAGCTATCTACCTTCAAAACCATTCCCTTCCACCTTCCACCCTTTCTCGTCCTTTTCACTCTGTCTCTCTCGACGACATTGTTTTAACGAGACTGGGAAGTGCAATTTGTTCCTGCTACCCTCGGCCCGTACCAACCCTTTTTACCTTCCGTCATGCCCTTTTCCGTGCCCTTTCTCCTGAAACTCGTTCTTCTTGTTTGCTCTCATCTCGTCCTTTTCTTCTTTTCTCGTATCAGTATCACTTGGAAACCCCTCGCGCGCGAAAACTGCCGACGGCGGATGAGAAATCATTTCTCAAAGGGTTGGGGGACGGATGGGAGGGAGTGGGGACCGGAGGCTATCGCAAAATTTAAAGTTACCGAGACCCTCTGCATCAACAATGAGATACACGAAATTGCAAACAGAATTTTTCCTTCGTACGTGAAGTGGCTCGCTCGTTACCATTCCATAGATTCTCCGCATCGCAGCGTGTACAAAATTAGATGTCTCGCGTTATTTCACACTCTCGAATAATGGAATTTTATTGTTATGGTTAATGAGACTGGAATTAATTAAGGATTCTATTCCCCCCACGCTGGCCGTAATATCATATAGAAATTTTCTAGGAATTTCTGTTACTCGTGGATTGTAGGCTTCTTTTTTTATGATAGTTTGCTGAATAACGTGGTCTATTAATTGGTTAAAATACTTGGTCGATATAATAATTGGATTCTATTGCTTTAACGATAATTAGTCGTGACTCTGATCCACATATTACAATTTATAATAAATTTTGATGAGGCCACTGTTGGAAATTATTGTCACACTTGATTCTATTGGCATAATTAATTTAACGAATAACTTGCACCAACATTTATTCGATTAATCATAGTGTTATTGATACGTATACCTACTATTTATAAGTATACATTTTCTTCCCATCATTATCTTTAATATTAACATGAAATATCTAATCCATTAAGATTTGTATATAAAAATGATTAAATTATAATGCGTACTGAGATTTAATGTGGCCGCGGTAAACTGAAAACAAGTTGAATGTCCGCGCGCGGCAGAGCGCTCCGTGCTTCTCGCGTGTAGAACCCGTAGTGCTAGCGGCGTCATTCTCGCGCGGAATTCTCTGTAGTGCGTTCGCGTTCCTAACATTTCTTTGATATTTAATTAGTAATTAACACTATTTGTGACTTATTTAACATTAATTCGATAGTGCAGTGTGCCGAGGAGATGGTGATATCAAAAAAGTCGACGAGTGGTACTTGTCTTCCACGTTTTGCCGATTTCTGTGAGTACCTGAAATCACTACTTTCAAAGTACCGAAGATTAGCTTGATTGACGATTGTTTATTCGATATAAGATTGATTATAATGGTTTATTAGCCAGATATCATATTTGTTTTACGATATTCAATATGGTTATCATTTGGAAAATGCATTTTTTGCAAATCCTACAGCGTATGACCATCAGAATATTATATTAATGTTAGAATTATATTAGTATTATATCATATATTTTTCGATAATAATGGCTTCTAACGTAAGTTTCGCAGGGGTTCCTCATTAAAATTAATTCTCATCACAATTTTTCGTCGAACCGAAGAAAAATAATTGTATAAATGTTGTGCGAATATCTGTCTCGTTTCCTTCACTCGCTCTGTCCTTGTCTATCGTATTATTCTTACCGTCGTGTTTACGCTCGACCTACGTGTCCGTGCTTGGAGTTTTTTTGTGACGTTGGCAATTCCAAGAAATGAAGGGAATGTTTTGCTTCGGTAATAAACATTCTGTTGCGATGTACGTCTACTGTTTTTCTATTTATACATCGTAAATAGTAGAGATAAGTACGACACAGAAAACCACTCTTCTCTGTGTATCGCAGAATAAAAGTTCATATTATTCGGTTCCATTTATTACGTTTATTTTAAGTTATTCACTGTGTGTGGTAGAATCGGGACTCGTTAATGACTCGGAGAAAATTGCGTCTAAGAAAACTGCAAATTCTACGAAGAAAGAATCGTAATGTTGTCGACTGTGGATAACTGGTTGTTGGTTGCTAAAATTTGGCGAATGTGTGGTGAGTCACGAAAAATATTTTATAATTAATAATAGATACTTTTTATCTATATTGAGTGGTCATCT
This sequence comes from Nysson spinosus, assembly GCA_910591585.2. NCBI lineage: Eukaryota > Metazoa > Arthropoda > Insecta > Hymenoptera > Crabronidae > Nysson > Nysson spinosus. The sequence continues at coordinate 12,791,891 of OU342832.1, forward strand.
ATAAATCTTGTAATTTTCGGTACATTAATTTTACGATCAATTCAAATTGTTATTTATTCCTTCACAACATTATCGAATGTATGTTAAGTAATATTAAATAATACAAATGTGTTGATGTAATAATATTATCCTAGTACCGAAAATTATAACAATATTCCGAATTGCGACCAATAAACAATCATATTTAGACAACATATTTACTATACAAATGAACACTAATAATTACATAGTCTTATATTCACTGCGAATAATTATATATGCATTGAAATGTTTAATTATCTATAATATTCATACTGAATTTCAACATGAAAGTACTTCAGCTAATTATGCGCTTATAAATGTATTTCGTATTAATTCAAACGTTTGAACAGACGAACCAAGCAGTAAAATTCAATCCAAAGCCCTTTCATTGTTCAAACATAAAAAGGATTCCCCCGCAATTGATTAATTAATCCTAAAATTTGTAGTTTCATTTACGATGCCTTTCTTACGCGTAGTAAGCGGGATAATTAATTTCTTTTAAGCTTTGTATGCCCAGCCCTTTTGAAGGCAAACGAAGTAATTTTCCGGAAACTTGATGTTATAATGATTATCGCCAAGTAGAGTTTCAAGTAGTTCGAATGTCGAGACGTGAAAGTTTCTAAGTAATTTTATAGTTGCATTAATGAATTTGCTATTAAAACGCGGAAAAGGCGGTCTCGCGTTCGTCTCCGCTATTTCCTTTTCTCGGTGGAAATAGTTAAATTGATGTTGGATTTGAATTTACAAATTTTGCACTTAAGTTGCTGATTTATAAAGAGTTTTTATAAAGTTGCAAAATATGAAAGTGCTTTTTACACTATTTCCATGCTATATATCCGACATATCCGATATATTCGATGTATTCGATATATCGTTATTATTGTTAATTTTTTACTACAAATATGATCGGCTACCAATATTTCATTCGTGTCACCGATCTTTTTCGCGGGTTTACAGAACCTGTTCGAATTTACAGAATGCATCTGATAAAAGCATAGAGTTTATTTATATGTTGATAAAGTTCGTAATGTGTTTACCAGTTTGGGAGCACTCCACGATCAAATATTTCAAACCGAAATTTTGGTTTGATGTTTTACGAACGCCTTTAATGGCCGTTACGAATGGTGTTTTATTTCCCGTTTGATGATTGCCGGGAATTATTTCGCTGTATTATTTTTTATGCGGCTAATGGTTTCCAGAAATTGTTTTCATACGTGATTAAAGAATTTTTCAATATAAATATCGTATATGTGCATTTCGTTGCACGTTTTGATTTAATAATATTTTTTTACCAATGTATGTGTATATGACGTGAACCCGACGTACATCCACCGATAAATGCTTTAAATTACTCTTCTACTTATAATCGCACCAAGGATGTTTATTTCGACCCGTGTTATCGAAAATGATAATTACGGCTGCATCAAATATGTATGTCAATTGTTGATATTTTTATAGCCGCACTATGAAGATCAGAACATAATGAAAATTATTCATCCCCTGTCCCAACTTAGTCTAGACTCACTCGATGCAATAATTATTTTACACCCAATAACCATCTTTTATTTTGATCCACCAAACAAACCTCGTGGTGAAAATAGTCGAATATTAATAGTTCTTCAGACTGGACATCGTGATACGTTATTATAAACCTTATTGTAATCCACACAGCATCCGGAAATATGACCCAACGATTCATCTTCTCTTCAGTTATATCATGAATATCGTATTACATTAATTATTAATTGCGAATGAAATATTCCGCCAGAGATATATCGCCAGATAGATAACTAGATAAATAGATAATCCTTACTGACCACTAGAACTACCAAAGCGGTCAAAATGACGGATCCACGGCATTTAATAAAAATGTTCAAATTTATAATGTTTCTTTTTCTGAGTTTTCTAGCGATTCACGTTATACAATGCACATAAATAAATCAATTAATTTATTCCTTCCATCCATCCTTTTTTACGGGCGTACAAATAAATATACAAATATAGCTGAATACATCGCCGGCAATTTTAGCGTTGAACAGAATTCAAATATGTAATAAAATAAGTTATTAATTATAACCTAGTCAGACTGCGGCCGTATGAACGTCAGAGGGTGGCAACTTTCCATAATTTCTTTCCTCTCGTTTTCGAAGAATAATAATTTTTCCAACTTTATCTCGCTCGAAATTTCGTGAATTAAAATCGAAGTTCGCGGTTCTTAATCTTTCGGTTTTCTTGGGGATACTTTGTGGATAATGTCGTTGGCTCTTAAATTCCAAGGCGCAACCTCGCTTCCGCCACGATCCCCTTCCACCACATGGTTCCTTTTTGAATCAACTCCTAGGAAACTCTTTTCTTGGGCTCGTCGGTACAGGTTGCTCTTCAGAGTTGGGAAACGAGAAAGTAGTGAACCGCGGCAGTGGTGAAGGTGGGTACACTCGAGTTAAATTTTAATTTGCAACTAGTTAAAAAGTTAGCCACCCTCCTCGGGAGTAAGCGAACGCAGGTAGAACGGTGACGAAGATATCGTGGGTTGGGGCCGATGATGGCGGCGGTGGTAAGACGATAATGTAAGGAAGGAACTTTCCGTTTGAGAGTAGCTTAAGACAAGGAATGTAGTCGGGGATGGAATCATGCGAACATCCTGGAAATTCGAGAAGTGCGAGCTCGTTAACCCGTAAATCGTCGTTACGACACTGTGCCCGGGACACCCTGACTCGGATTATTCCGTTAGCCGCGATTAAACCGCGCATCCACGTGTCCTACCTTCCCTTTGTCACTCCGATTAAAAGCCGTGCCAACTAACATTCTTATATCGCTAATTACTTTGGCGCTAATAGAATTTATAATATATTCCTTACGCTCGCTGTAGTTCAGTATGGAATTTTGAATGAACGGTGTTAAATATTTGAAGCATATACCGTGGAACTAGCGAATGGAAAGTGGGTAGTTTTCGGTAAATTCTTTCAGTCAAGCGTGTCCCATCGGTTATATTTTACGATCTTGTTATAAAGATTAGGTTTAGTAGGAAACGTATTGGGAATGACGGCGCTTTCTAAGAGAGACGTTCGGATTTATCAAGCGAGTTCTTCTTGAAATGGCTCAAAGGCGTTTATACGACAAATCGTTCAATTTCGAACTGGAGAGTTGAATATCGGTCGAATCTCACGACAGAGCCGGTTCCTGTCTTCTTGCCAAGTAAAGGAATAGGCTGTCCCGAAAGATAGTAGAAAATATAGGCGGAGAGCCATGCCAGAGGAAGAGTAAAAGCGAAGCGTAAAGTGAGAAAGAGGGAGGGAACGTGGAGAGCATACAAGGAGGTCAGATCTCCACGAATCCGATGGAATAGAATAAAGAACCGGGCGTATCGGCGAAACTACGTAACCGTAACGATATTACGTCGCAAAAGGAGTTATTTGCCACGGTAAATAACAAGACGAGTAGTAGAAGACGGCACCGAACTAAAGAGAAAGGGTGACCTAGTAAAAAGAACCCTGGGAGAAAGGTAAAAAGAGTACACCTCGCGAGGAGATGAAATTTCCTTTTCCGGTTCGATCGTTAAGTCGCGTACCTCGGCGGTTCTGATGACGGAAATATCGGTTTTCTTCGGCCAAAGAGTCCATTGTCTTTACGAATTCTGCTTACAAAAATATACATGAACCTGACTATACCAGTATTGGTTGAACTTCCTTGTTTCCTTTTTCTTCTTTTGTAACTGTATATAGTTGGACTGGACAAGTATTATTGGAATATCAATACTGATTTATGTAATACAATAGTAATATAATACCAGGAATAATTGGAATTATGTAAACTCGATTGCAAGGGGTAGAAGAGACGTTGAATAATTGAAAGAAATTCATTTAAATGTCTTTACCGTTGTTGACTACAGTTTAGAAAGCACTTGGAATTATCGTGGCAAATGAGTTTGTTACTAACTCGATAATTGCATCTTTCTCGTCTGACTGTTCCCACACGGAGGTAAGTTGCGGGATAAACCACGTACAAAAGAGGGGTCTGAGTTCTCGGAAACGATTGAGAATCTTGTGATTCCAATTAACCGATAACGAGCAAAAGTAATATCCCTCGGCTTTCTCTCGTTCTCTCACCCCTGTCCTCCCTTTCTTTCATACCTGCCTTATTTCTCCCCCTCACCATCCACCTCTTTATTCCTTTTCCCTTTCTTAGCTTTCGTAGATCGATCCAAACCCCCCCCCGCCGCTTACGGCTTCCATAGAATCAAAGTGTAAAAGAAAATCTCTGTTCCAACAATCATTCCAGGTAGAACGTTCATTTCATTCCACAATAATCCCTATTATTTTCACTCGCGATTTCGATCGAACCGGGCGTGATACCGTTTCAATATTAATTATTACATTACAACTAGAATTAACACTACAACTACCGAACATAAACTCTGTTATAATTGTCCACTTACATATACATAAATTATATCTTGAAGACAAGTTCATTAATGGATTTAATTATGCGCGTTCTGTACATTAAATAAAGGTTTATAAAATCCCGAACAACGAGCTATAGTATATTCTTATACTTTTAGTCAAAAATGCCGATCAATCATTTCGAGTGCTTTGATAGCTCTGGCGTTAAGTTCGAAGTAAACACAAGTTGCATGGAATTATTTCCAAGACAGCCATTCGTAATTCTGTTATTATGTTATTTTACCATACCACATTTACCAGCGTCCTTATTCGCGTATAGAGGCAACATTTAATTAACCGATTTTATAATCAGCCCCGAGATAGAAGTAGACAAACGCGAGGTGTGTTAACGCGTTATACATAGCCGGTGATTCAGGTAAAGGCTACTTCCCGGATATTAAGCGGATAAATAGGAGTTATATCTACACCCTGTATAACCGATGCGATACACGGCATGGCTACCTGTGTCCACCGTTAATTAATGAAACGTACCTGCAGAAGGGAAAACCGGCATAACGGTGCTTCGTATAAATAATTGCACGTAGATGAGAATGAGTGGAGTATCATTTACGAGTTACCACGCCACCGCCGATATCCACCATGTATAATTTTCGTACTCTCGAAACGTGTTCTCCCTCTGGAATATATAAGTGCACCGAGCATACGTAATGTTTATAGAAAATATACATAAATATGGAGTACGGAAGTTTGGATAGTTCTGCAGCACTTTGAAGTGAATCGTGAATATTTCTTACGTTTCCAAGATATTTATTAACACTATGTTCTCGGTGGTTCTTGGCCCGCTATAACCCGACATTTTTCGTGTGTCAAAGAAAATTGTATAACGTGGAATAAGTTAAACACAAATCTAACGAAGCTACATTGCGTAAAAATAGTAACGAATTATTACTTAAACGCGCTGTAAAAAGTGACACTTGTTGCGCGTATTTTTGTAATTATTATTACAAAACAAAATAATGCAATGAAAAGGAGATAGGGTTAAAGAGACGTAGAAGAATTTTATGTGATGATAATACAGGATGTGCAGCGTGAAATAAGCCACCTAATTATCTCCTTTAGTCGCGAAAATATAAAAAATATTTAATTCATTATATAAATCGTTTCAAAGGACTATTAACGTGAAAGAGAATTTTTTCCGTGGCATTCCTTGTTGGATAATCAGGTGTCCTACTTTATGTAAACCAACCTGTATAACAAATTAAATTTTTTGCGAAACGTATTTCAATTACTTTTTACAGTGTATTTGATTTTAATCTTATGGCTATTATTCGCCGTAGAATATTCTCCGATTTTCCGACGATGATACGAACTTTAATTCGTAGACTTCTTTTTCTACATTGACAAAGAAAAGCACGTGCTTAAGAGGTAGATGTCTTATCCTTGAATAACAGTGGAGAATCACAAAGCACGTGTCTATATACTGGAAAAAATAATGATATTTCTTCGGTCTGAAGTACGTCTGATCCGATACGGGGCGCTACTACTTACTCCCCGCCGCTTACTTTCCTCCCGAAGTCCAATTCGAATCATCCCCGCAAAATTACAGGACATTATATAAATTACAGCGTCTAGATGATCGTTAGTGTAACATAATTTAACGACAAAGACAATGTAGTTTTCTCCGGATAAATGAACCAAGAGGCTGTGCCAAAATGGTAGCCTAATGGCGCTCATTATGCGATAGTATATTATACGATGTTCACTTGAATTTTGAATTTGTCGACACAGCGGCTTTAATTATTATAACAACAGTCTTCCGAATAACATAGTTAAAGTCATATTTGTCTCCAAGAAATTCTCATGCATTTTCGAGTGTACAAGTTCACTACTGGTTCTACGTGGCACGAAAGAAATCCCTGGGTTTCCCAGTATTACTTTCTTCGTGGAAGACAAATCCGCGCGTTAACTCGACGTGTAACGAAAAGGCGACGGTTTCTCTGAAATCACGTCAGCCTGGATAATTTATATGAATCGTGCCACGTGCTCGTAGATATTGCTAGGTGACTCGGTGTAATCGTGTGACTGGTGAGTCCATAAGGAACCACCCACTCGCCGAACGCAATAGAGAAGTATATTGCTTTACAAGTCCCTGAAGAGCAGTTATCCGAAATACCTAGTTTTCGTCCAAACGCGAAGATAAAACTGAAACGTGATTTTTTTCGTATACGAAGGAACGAAGGATGAATATCATAATGGATGTTGGAGACGAAAAGTAGAACTTCTGAACGTCGTCGTTACTCACAGTCGACTTTATTACGATGTATCTCCCATTACAGTGGTAAGTGGGATCAGATAAGGAGGAAATTACAATTCACGAAATATAATTTACGAGCCATTAGATAAGAATTATGTTGCACAAAAACAGCATGAAATTTCTTATCGTGAGAAACAACACGAAGCGATAATTTAGTCGGAATTGTCCTTTTCGTTTTACACGCTCGTTATCTATAAATTGGTGCCCCCGTAAAACACGTACGCGCGAATAATACGAAATAATTTAAGTTCGCTCGACAGCTGATAAATTTCGCACCGACGGTGTACGCGTTCCGTGCGGACATAAAGAGATTGACGGTTAATTAAAAAAAAGGTGGGAGCTGGCGAGAAAATTTTGTAATTCATGGTACGCGGAGTTGTGGTTGGTATCGAATGACCGATCAGGCGTATAAAGGCGGTCAATTCGTCGAAAGCTCGCTTCGTGAACATGGAGAAGGCTTGTCAGCCGTTTCCTGACTAATTGCCGGGTTCACCGTTCCTCGGAAGTCCCGTGGAAATATTGCTTCCGCAGCTCGAAGTACCGAAGACTGACCTAGGGAAGACTTCAGCCTATACCACTGAATCGGGGTCGTAGTTCCTCCTCGACTTCTTCGTCTCTCCCCTCTCCCTCCCGCTCTTATCTCCTCTTTAACAGTTCCCATTCTCTCCTCATTCTCTTTCCTCTCGCAAGATTGTTAGCCGACGATATATTCCAAGCATTTCGGCACTGTACCGTCGACGTACCAAATTCTCTCGTTTAATTAGAAATTAACAAAAGCTCGTGCGTTGTGCGGTTGGAATACTTGAAATTGTTATTAAGTACCTATATGTATATACGCGGTTATATCGAGGATCGATTTTTTATTCGTTACACTTCGGTAACTCTTCAAGCGGTACTTGAATTAACACATCGTACAGTCATGAAATATTCATTCGTCGAGTAATCAAGGAAATTGTCTGACTATATATAGCGTTTCTACTTATACCACTTCATCCCACATTCCGAACTTTCGCGTTTAATTGCGACCTATTTAGAGACATATTTATATATATCCATTGTTGCGATTACTTGTTGTTCGACGGCAGTCTAGACAGCGGTGAGACCGTGTGTGCAAATAGTTCGATTAATTATCTCGTTATCCGGGAGTCTTTGGAGTTGAGTTTCTTTCGAGGAGTCTGGATTTTCAGACGGTATTCTCGATGTCGTAAAACGAGCCTTTTCTCGAGGAGACGGTGGTTCTATAGCATGGTAGGTGGCATGGAACGTCGACGGTAGCGTCGAGCAACGACGTCGTGCCTTGGGACGTCGCGTAATCGTAATTAACGAGCTAAAAATAGAGTCGGAGTAGCAACGGGTTCGTGCACCAAGTGAAAACTCATATTTACCGGTTAGTGAGCTCAGACATCCGCAGTAATGCTGCGGCATTACACGATGCACCGGGAATACCGAGTTTCCGCGAAGCAACGAAATAAGCCGGACCCGGGCCGTGTGTCGTGAAAACAAACGAGAGACGAGAAAGAGAGAGATGAAAGAGAGAGGAAAGAGAAGAGAGACGATCCTGATAAAGGGAACGCTTGTACGCCAGCTAGAAGCTTTGTTCGGGTTATAAACGATCTTAACCCTGGAAAATGACATGTCGACTTTAATGCTGAAAGTATTAACTCCTACGATCGTGACGTCGTTTAAGGGGGCTTATCAAACTCTTTCGTGGAACACCTATATTTCTACTATATCTTTCTATCACACACGTTATCTCAACTATTTTCTGGTAACTTAGAAAACACACGTATTTATATAATGGCGATCAGTATTACATAGGATAATATAATATAATATTTTGTTGGCCAATAAGTCCGCCCGGTTTTATCATAGGAATAGAAAGCGATTTTTATTGAATTTTGTATATTTTCTCAATTTTCTTTATTCAATATATTAATTAATATTCATTAATATATTGTCCAATTTTCATGTACGGCCTTCTCCTGTCCTTTTGGCAGTTTCATAAATTCAAGTTCATAAAAACCCGGCGATTTCCCGGAATGAACTTTTTGGCCAGCTCGATATAAGTATTATCTAAAATATGATATTTTTAAGGTGTTTCGCCGAATATATGTGTGCATTTTATCAACCTTCGTTATCAGAGATATAGTGCCAGTCATTTCCAGGAGATTATAAGTAATGAATGTACTGTATATTTGCAGTACCCCTATAAAACGTGTCGCGAACATTTATCGAATATTTTTATTTGCAAACGGCGAAATCGATTACTGAAACGAATGCGCGCAGTGTCGATCTTTTAACCCCTGGGTTTTTTTATATCCGAAACGCTTTCACTTCCGATATCCGTATCTCCACGGTTTGGTAATAAATTCGAGTTTTTATTCGATGGGTACAAAATCAATGATAATAACAATATATATTATCGGCGTAGGATACAACAACGCTAAAGTAAACACAATATGCTCCGATTAAATCGACGTGTTTAATGATAAATAAAAAACCATAGACAAATGTCACCGGGTTCAAGGTGAAGCAAATAATCCGGTTCTATGAATTATGATTTAATTGTATTCCACTAATAAAGGCACGTACGCATGACATTGTAAGAATATCGAGATGAAAGATAATCGGTAGCGTTAAAAGCTCTTTGATAGTAGCTTCGTTAATGACAGTGGAAGAACTGAACGAGGTCGCGGTGTCTTTTTAACGAATTCACACTTTTCAGATAAGAGAGAAGTAATACAATATTTTCCGCACGACGGAACGCGAGGTGCGCGAACAATTAAAAGGTCGCAACGGTGGGTTAGAATAATTGCTCTTCGTTTCGATGGGAAAGCCGGAATTCTGCCGGTCCCGACAATAAAGCTGACCCCGTAGTCGGGGACTACGGGGAGGATGCGATTGTACCGAGTGACAACCCAGTATGTCGAACGACTAAATGGATTTTACGTGTACACGAAAAATACAGCATCGCGGTACCATTGTGTCGCGATACGAGCCTCAGAGTCACGCATCCATGATGGTACATGCACGCATTACACCTACACTCCTACCACCATAATCCCACATCGTTTGTGACACGCGCTTATACCTCGGCCTTTTTTTTATAAAAATACTACCGGACCAAGCAAATAATTCAATTTTCCTGTTAACGTGTAACCTACCAGGTTCCACCTTCCCACGACTCACTTTTGTATCTTTCTACTTTACTTCCCCTCTTCCTTTCTTCTGAAATTACGTGTAATTCGATTTCCCCTTGGCATCCCTTACCCGAGACTTTTTCGAAAGCTTTTTCATATAACCGACATAAAGACCTCGCCAAGGATGCGAGATTTTAGCCATGAGATTGTAAATACTTTGTGGAAGGATGTCACGGAATGCATCGCGAACTACAAGATTACATAACACATTGGATAATAATCCCACATATTATATTATGGATAATAATTCCACATATTATATTCCACATATTATATGTGGAATTATTAATCGCAATTCTTGACAGTTTTTGGCAATTTTCGCACAGAACATATATTTTTTTGGGTTGATAAATTTCGAGAGTTTATCAAAGGAGTTTCTTAATCACTGATAAAAGTAAAGGGAACTAATCGTTCGTTAAGGGCGTTGTTTAGGTTTGTTGAAAATTTTAACCGTTAGCTGAACTCGATTATCACACCAACCCCTGTGTACCTGTTGGTCTTGTATAGGATGTTAACAACCCCTGTTTCCGGCACTTTCACGCAACCCCATCCTACACTGAGTATTTTCGTGCAACGTCTTGCTGCGCGATTATCAGACCTTACCATACATATTAATTATGATTAAGAAATCCAGGAACTTAACGCGAACGAACAACCGTGTAAATCTAGGAAAGCGGATTATTATTCGAAAGCCTCGTGAGTTTACTTCGTTCTCGTCGAACAGTCTTTCTAATAAAGCAACTGGTAGCTATATTATTATTTACATAATAAATAATAGTACAGATGTAGTACTATTATAATATAATATACCATTACAGTACTATTATAATATAATATAGATACACGTATAGTATAATACAGATACAATGTCTGCACCCGAATTATTAACAGCAAATATCACTAAACTTTCTATCTACATCGAATTATAGTAATTCTTTATACAATAAATAACAGTAAAGACCTAGTACTATTATAATAAAAAATAGGTATAATTTCTGCACTTTAATTATTATCATCATATGTATATCGTCGAGCCTTCTATCTACATCGAGCTTGAGTAATTTATCCGATTCGTTGTAGTTCATTTTTGCTGGACAATAGTTAATTTCGGAAAGTTTTCGGTCCGCAATCGCAGCGAAAGTAAAGGTCCAGATACGTGTGAGTATATCGTAGGGTAGGGAAGGGTAGGGAAGGGTAGGTGGAGGTGGGTTTGATGCGTACATAGAAACAAAATCGTCAGTTTTAATTACGCGCTCGCCCTGGTATATCGTGCCATCGGGAATATCGGGATATCTAGTCGTATACCCCTATATCTCCAGGCAGCTTCGAACTACGCGATATTGGCTATCGCCTCTCTATGTTGCCCTCTCGTCGCGTTCGACTCATATAATCTCGAAATATTAGCTCGCAATAACCATCAACTTCATACGCTCGCTATCTTTACATCCTTTCTATGGCGCGCGTTATTTCACTTGTTTATCTACTTTCATAACTCGATGTCGTTCTTAGAATCTAAGACAAACATTGCGGTGGTACCTTCTCAGCAAAACGTACCGAACCTTATTAATGAGTTAATTAATAAATCAGAAAAATGTAATATTTGTATCATCTCATACTTTCAATCTTTGAGTATGATTTTAATCTTCGAAATACCTATTATTTTAGATTGAATAATTTTTTATCGAATAGTTTTAGATTCAGTATTTTTTTATCCTGTAACTTCAGAGCGTGTATTTTTTCATCTAGTAATTTTTATCGAGTAATCTCAGATTGCGATATTTTAAGCACTTCCTAAGAACCAATTAATTTCATCTTAGTACTGGAGAATTATTTTAAGAAGTGTAGCCTAGGCAAGCTGCAAAAATGGTGCTAGATTCGGAGGAATTAATATTTCCATTTAACTACCCGTTTACGAGCACGATTTTCTGTAAAACTGCTATTTGAATTCGCAGACGATCGAAGGCAAGTAGCACCGTCACATGTCCCGATATATTTTTATTCTTGACGCGTTCTTTTTCGGTGAATTTCAATTACCGAACACGGAGTTCCTTCCAGGATGGTATCGGTACCTGATCCAGACATACTTGGCCCGCGGCAACTTCTCTACATTTTCGCAGTGGCTCCTCTTCTTTTTCGTAGTTGCGAGATCAGAATGACTTGCCTCGAAGGAGTTTTATGGCGATCGAACATTTGAGGTATACGATAGTGTGTTTCTTTATAAGGGTCAGTGCATTCCGAAAAACTTGTAAAACCCACATCTGCAACACCTTACGTTACTAAAAGATTAAACCGTGCCTGTTTTCCTACGAAATGAAATTTTCCATATTTACGGGAGGGCAACCTTTACGACCTTAATACCGTTGCTACCGATATCAGAACTTTTACGATCGGTTTCTAATTCGAGAATTCTTTAGTATCAACGTTATATCCTCCGCGTTGCAGTTCTACGTGCGCTAGAGAAATTGTATGCAGCGATAAGATATTTTCATATCAACGAATATATTATTAATATATTATTCAAGTTATACCATTACGAAGAGATTCAGTAGTTTTTCAGCGAAAAACCTGACAAGTTCTGGAAAGATCGAATGGCAAAACGGTGCATAAATAATTGAATAAATATATATTGACATATAAAAATGTTACCTTTATATCTTCTTTCGGAAATTGTACTATTACATGATATTAGCGTAAATTAATCCGAATATAATATTTTTTCATAAATATTTCAACAAAGCATTTGCATAAATATTGTATGTCTTTGAAGTTCTAATTACTCGGCGATATTTGATATACTAAGCAAAGGAAGTTGCAGTTACTCGTGGTTTCTTTCCAAGGAAAATCATAAGAAAAATTCAGACGTGGTATAGGGTGGTTGTAAATCTAAGAGGAAGAAAAAGGAAGGGGTTAATTTCGTGGAAGGGTGAACCATAGTATCGTGAAAGGACGCAAACGGGACGGGCCGTGGAGAAGCAATGTGTCTTTCGTCCAGTCGAGGCTTGCCAGTTCCTGGCTTGCCTAGAATACGTCCGGTAATTGCGTTTGTGTGTAGCCAGGAAGTTTTATTTGGCTGGCATTTATTCGGCAACGAAGAGACAGCAGCCCACTTAAGAGAAGAGACAAATGTATTTACGTCGTGAATCTGCCAGGAAGCCCGCATCCACCTTTCAAGCTTACCCCGTTTATCCAGGGATTCCCTTAAAATTACGGCTACTCTCACCATGCTCGTTATTCCATACGAAAAAAACCAGCAAACCTCCGGCTAATCGAATTAATTGCAATTAATTACTAACCAATATAGTTTGCAACTACTATCCCCTGGATTAGAATTACCCGTGAGAAACTTTATTTCTCTTTCTCTCTTACTAATTAAATATATCGAATAGAAAATGGTGGTATTACTGGGTCATGGCAATCATGATGATCATGGTGTTCGAATGAAATATAGATTTTCTTACGTGTCTATAAATGGTGGAGTGTTTTCTTGCGACCTGTGTGAAGTCAAGTTATAATCGAAAGGGAATGAGGTTTAATAGGACGAGAATGAAACAATTAGTTTAACTAGGATTTTATGAGATTTGGGGAAAAGTAGATAGAGGGAAGTTAGGAGGAATAGAGTTAAAGGGGTCGGTGGGTATGACAAGGCAGGGCTGGCATGGCGCGTAAACGAACGTGTACGTGTAAACGCTGCTCCGATAATAGATTCCCCATTTGGAGTTCAGAGTTCTACGGTGAATCTGTAACTCCGACGATCAAACTGCTTGCAAAGTTTGTCGCTCGAATCGAATGGGAGTTTGGGTAACTCGTACCTAGCTTGCCTCTTCTATCTTCCACGTGTACAACCTACCATGTACACATACGTCTACCTATGTATATGCATCTCCTATTTATGTATATGTGTGTACAGAGCCTTCCTAAAAGGTTAGACCGAAATTCCATGGCATATTTTACTAACTCCCGGAATAAAAGTATGTGGAGATGTGTGGATTAAAAATAAGTCGGAGTAGTAATGTCTGACTAGTAACTCCTCGAAATTTAATACCACTGAAAGTGCTTCCACTAATATTTTATTTATTTTTTATCTAGTGAGGAACTTTCAGTGTAGATTTTTAAATATGAATATGGACCTTTGAATGCGATCATTAATTACTGAAAACAGAATTAATTTCAAGGAAAATATTTGAACTAATTTTTTGGGTATTCAGCATAGAGTTTTATGCTGAATGATAAATGCAGGACTAGATAGAAGCAGATTTTTGGATATAATTATACACATACAGATCTAATGTTTTAATTATGAGATTTATTTTTAATTTGATCAAACTCTTTAGAAACACCCTGTACATTTCCTCGTACGTATAACGGTCTAGATATACGTTTTGCGAAACTTCGTGTGACTCGACTGCCGCGTGCTTTCTTCGCACATTGTCGACGTTACGAAAAGTATCCGTGAGTTTTTCTTCGTTTCGATGCAAACTTCCTCTCGTTTCCGGTTCGACGCGTCTGAGTATGTACCATTAAAGTGTTCCCCGCGACGTCCCCGATGTGTCGCGACGCTTATCCATGCATTCTGGAGAAGCAGGACAACCATTGTTGGATCCTCTTCTTCGAGAAAGAAACACTATGGAAAACGGGTATTCGATGATATTGCTGGAACAAGTTGTGAGGCAACATCTAAATTCACGTCTTTCATGGTGTTCTTGGTGCAATGTGAAATTTGAAGTTCTTTTATCTTAAAGGTGCCATGGTGATGGGGCTTGGGTTGGTGAAACAGGTATTTCATGAAATTTAAGAGAATTCGGAATATTCCGTTTGACGGATTTTATTGATAATAACGTACAATGGTTTCAAGTTTATTAGAGTAGTGAATCGAGAAATGAAGAGTAGGTTGATTTGATAAAGCAGTCATTGAATTGGTGAAAATTGTTATTTTATTGATACGAGAGTTCTACGCCGGGATTTACGTTGACGTAAATGCATACACCGGCTACAAATTAATTGAATCAAACACGCTTCTGATACCCATATTTTCGTGCCGATACTACTGAATATTTTTCACGCTGATCCGTGTAACTTGAATATTGAAATTCTAAAGAAACATAAATGGATTAAAAAGATCTGTCGCCTTCTGTCCTCTGGTTCTTGGATATTTACCCTACACACTCGGATAAAAAACAGTCCGACTAAACAAAAAAAGGAAAAAATTCTCTATTGACATTTTGACCTACTAATATCAGTGGTCCGATAATTTGAGCAATCATTTTCTTTTCTTTCCCCGTCTACCGAGAAAGTTTGATAAAATATAATATTTCATTTTAATTCGCTCACTTCATTTTCATTAATTTTTTATTTTCGTCATAATAACACTGGCGGTTCCAATAACGATGATATAATGGCGCGACTTCCGGTGTGCGATACAGCGCGGGAATTGATCATCCGATAAAGTAGCCTCCGGAATGTTGCAAGCGGTCATCCAATGGAATCGAGTTAGGGCATATTTCCTATTCGTCGTGTATTTTAAAAGTTTAAAGACCATTTCCGGTGTATCTCGCGTTTACATTTCGAATGTGAGGATTGTTTGTTGAAATATCACTCGTTTAGGTGCTACTTGTGGATAATCACAATATACCTTGCAATTTTGTAACCTTACACCGCATGATTAATATTGTTTTTAAATTATCATTTCAAATAATAACATAGTAGATATTCAAATGAAATTGTTTTAAATCAAATATTGAGTAGGAAATATTATAATGTTAAATATTTTCATTAATGAACAAATGTTGGGTTAAGTAAATGAATTATAGCGCTAAATGGTCTTCCAGTTCCATTTACTATTACTTTTCCAAAGCTATTTGGAATTAGCTTTTCCAATAATAGAATATTGGAGGATATTTCTGCTTCTCTCGCGTTCTCTTCGAAGTGACAACTAAATCACCCAGTTCAAGCTCGTTTTCGAGGTGTGACCTCTGTCCCTCTTCGCTAGGGTTTCTCTTTGCCATTGTATCCCCTTTTACTTCCTTTCTCCCCCGAATCCCGTTTTGCTTCGTGATTCGAGGATAAGGGAGGCAGTTTTCTAGCACGGGCAAAGAGCGAGAGCGAGTGAATTCCGGGGAGAATAGAGGCAGGGTCGATAATAACCGGGCAAAGTCCATTATGACGCGTTTAAGGATTTACGTGGAGGGATTATCGATGCTCGAAAAAAAAGGAAGCTCTCGGAACCTACCACCTTTCCACCGTTTCCTGCCATTTCCTCCTTTTCTCCACCGTGTGCTGTCCTTTGCCACCCCTTTCTCATCTCGTCCTTCGTGAGATTTACTTCATTCTCATCTTTCTCTTTACCCTCTCACCTCGGCTACCCCTTTTGCACCCCTCGTACACCCCCCTTACACCCCGGCCCCTTTTATCCTTCTCGCCGGCACTACTTCTCTCCAATCTTATCCTGCTCGTAAAGGATTCAAAAGAGATTGAAAAAGATTTGCTCGATCTTCACGGTAGGAATTGGGTGAGGTAGAAAGAGACACACCGATAGTTCGGAGATACTCGGAAGAAGGATGGCGGAGTGTAAGGAAATGGATGAACGAATGAGGTTTGAGTCACTGGCGGATATAAAGGTTTGTAATTTGGCGCGCCGATAAAATGATATTAAAACAAGCCCGTAGTTGTGATAATTTTCCGCGGAGGACTTTAAAAATGATGATTGCCCAAGGGGGGAATGACAGGTGCACCGAGTCTCTTGGTGAACGAGTCGCGTAATCTGCATTATAAAACTGTCCGGGTAGATACAGGTGCAGGATGCAGCTGCGCCTAAAACATAAATATTCCCGCGTTTTATGCGAGTTGTAACCTACCGGCATGATACGTCCAAAGGTTTCTTCGGATAAAAATTCGCCGGATAGAAAACGGGTTGGGAACGACAATACTTTAGCTGTAACCAGGACGATATCACCATCGTCCAGATTACTTTCTTGCCGGTCCGCTAAACCTGCGGCGTTCGATATTTTCTTGCATTATATTTTACAGGACTGGTGTAAAAGCTTTTACTCGGTTAGTACGCCCGACAAAATGGGGAAACGCTTACCATCGATTTCTCTTCCATTATTACGTCGTTACATTTCGATTCGAATTGACATCGGTGGAATTGAACTTGATAGGATTTCAGTGGTATTTGAATTTGAATTCTGACGGTATGAAATCTAACCCCTTGGATATACCTTTTCCTCGTTATATTTTTTTCCACAGAATACCATTATTTCCCGTTTCATTTAATTTTTCTTAATATACATGTATATAATATATTAAAGCTAGATTTGAAGGTTTGAAGACAAAAATATGATATATTTACCAGTATCACAATTTCATAATTATTTACATGCACATCGAGTCTCAGATAGATTGGATTAACACTTCATGCAATATGTTGTAGAAAACTCGATAGCGATCCTTCGTATCATGCGTATCACGGCTATCGCAGACTCGATATTCGCACGACCATATGCTGCGTTGTCGTGCCCATAAATCACCAGGAGTTAAATCCTCCTCCCCCTTGGTACGCGTGAGCGATGCGTCCGCAAAAATATTAACGTTTTCGTTCCTTCGTCATTCCCTCGTAAACGTTGAAGCGTATCGAATCCAGGAATCGTCGAATCCTCTGAGGCATTGGTAACATCGGGTACTAACGTCTATTTCACCCCGTCCTCCTGTAAGCGCGATACCCGAAACGAGCCACGATTGCCAGGATATTATGCCCGCCATATGCGAGCCTGTTCTACCAATGGAACCTAGTGTTCCTGCGTACACGTACCAGTCTACCGGTCCTTTTAAGTCACCCCTGATTTCTGGACCCTGTTATGAGTCTCGAGCAGATTCCAATTTAGATTCGATGTTGCCGATCCCACGTAGAACGGTCGACGATGCTGATGGTACTTCACCACAAACACCATCGTATTCCGTTGGTCCTTGGTACCGTGGTTGTGATTTTCTTCCTTAAATGGAAGTACGCCGAAGACATTTGTATATGAATATGGTAGCAAACGGGAAATTAAGGATCACGGGTGAAGGGGCACGGATAAAAGGGGGTGGTTTCGCTCCGGCGTGCTCCTTTTAGTGTGATTTTCAGATAGGTATAATTCGTGGAATATTCGGGGAGTATTTCAGTTCTGCATGGCAGTTAATCATTCTTAGACCTTGTACTTCTATCTTGGTAGATGGTGGAATAATATAATTTAGCATTCGTGTATACAATCTTTACTCCCGGGATTCCATTCGACGATGTATGGAATCGTAATGCGAAATTCTACGTCAGACGTGAGCCAGGGAACAAACATTTCAGCTACTTTTAATACCTCCGCGTTTCATCAGTTCTGCTTATACACGGCATAGACTACGTAATATATCTTCCGCTTTAATCTCTCGGCTTTCTTGCATATTCTTTCTTACCCACCCTGACAGTCCAGGGATTAACTTTTTTTTAAGTACTTAATGCAGAGCCTCGTGCAGAGGAAGGGACAGTAACGTTAATCCTTCATCCTGGCGTACCCTTCGTGGAATTTTTATAATATCACTCTTCCACTCGAATGATGGTCCATGGCGGAAGAAGGAGGGCAGAAAAGGAGTGGGGGAAGGAACGGATCTATATACCATCGCGTATATAAATTGAAATGAATTACGCAACACAATGACCGTCGTTAAAAATAATGAATCGTACGGATAAAATATTGCCACCCCTAACGTGGTGTCGAGCAATCTGGTCCAGGGGAACGAGAGGAATCAGGGAAAAAAATTCGGGCATCGAACGGGACGAATAGCATGGTGGGTGTGCTCGTATAGCACCGTTTGCCACGGAAGGGAGGTGGATGGGGAAAGGAGTAGGAGGACGGGCGGCGGGGGTGGAAGAATGGACGATAGGACGAGGCAATGTACAGTGTGGGGTTGGACAGGTGGGGTTTGGGGTATGGCCACGATATATCGTGGCTGAGCCTTTATTAAAACTGCTTTCGGTATTATTGCTTTCCGGGAACGTCGAGCCTCGAAAATGGCATTTCCGCGAGATAGGCCGTGGTCGTGTGTACCGACCCAAAATATACACGTATACAGATATATTATATATATATATTTTTCTCCACGCGAAAACCTGACGTCTCTAAGGATACCGTCACAAACTGGCCCCGCTATGGTCGGCAATAAATATGCTCTTCACTTTGTACAAGTCGCTCATGTGCCTCTTATATTCCACTACCCTGGTTATTGCCTCCCCACTGAAAGACACTCGGCCACATTGGCTCGCATCAGCTACGGATCATCCCCCGAAATTTCCATAGGCCCTCTATGCTTAAATATATGGCTTCCTTTGCCGAGCTAATAACTTTCAACTTTGAGAATTTCATTTATATTTATAACCCGTATAGAGGAGATTTTGGTCATTTGATTTTAAAGTATCATTTTGCTGCCTCTTTGGTTACAGGAAGGTATCACGAAAGCGAACAGTATAACGTTCAACCTTGATTTTATCTTATGATTTATAGCGTGGATAGTCATTCTTTGCAACGGTGTACAAACGACTTTCGATAATAACAGACTGATTTAATATTTTGATTTAATGGATATCATACTTGTCGGAAATAAGTGATGCAAACTGCATGGATATACGTGAACTAATACGAGCATTATCATTATTACTATATCCATTACGGTCGACAGTTTTATTCGTAGTTGGCCTATATACTTTTTGGCACATTTTTGCATCGATATCGTGCACATAGATATATACACAAGATATATATCCGGTCGTTGGCATCCCGCTGTCTGGTTTCCAAGAGCCACCAGGAATTCCGTTGACGTGGAAGTTCTGGATGGATGAAATCTTTCATACTCGATCATAGGTGTATGTATATGTATCCGTCGGAGGAAAAGCGGTGCGCTGCCTTTCTCCCAGGAAGCTACTGTCTGTGCCAAGACTATTCGCGTTTGGTACTTTGCTCGGGAGGGGACCTCCGACGGTATGGAAAGCATGGGGAAACGACGATAGTAATAAAGGCGTCATGACAGTAATGGATGGTATTGACAACCACTTCCACTTCTCCCTATTCCACCCGAAGGAATCTAGCCACCACCTCCATACCTCCTCCCCTCGTCAGCCTTCCGAATTCTCCTCTTCACTTACACTTCCGTGGAAAGCAGGTAACACCGAACCAACCACCCCAATAGTTTCCCTTAGATCGTCTTGAACAATGCAAATTGATGCGGAATCGATACTAAGCTGGTAGGAGTTTCTAATAAGATTCCCCTCCTGTTTCACTTGGAACATTCTACGGGTATCTCCTTCCTATCCTCATCCCTTCCATTCACCCTTCCACCCTAAGGAATAAGGAACGTACTGTTTCGTTGTTTGGTTCTTGCCAAAGGTCCTTAGTACTCTTTGATATTTCCGGGGAGAAACGGTTCTGTCGTAAGGGAATTTACTTAAATGCGGAATAGATCGGAATTCGGATGTTGGCCCGTTATTAATTATTGTTTCGAGTAACGGCAAGTAGCATAATTTTATTGTAGTAGTAAATTGTAAGGTTCTACTTTTAACGATCTTACGGTGTTCGTACTATATGTCGGATAATAAAGTCCTAGTTCCGATGATGTTAAATTTTATTGTTCCTCAGATGCGAGGGTTGTTCGTAAACTTTTTGATACCTCTTATAAAGTTTATATATCTTCGAAATAAGTGGAACCGGATGAAACAATCCTATTTCATTTTCCCAGCATCTAAAATTAGAAGCACCTCGCGCTTCTTGTATCAACTTTTCTTCGATCATCGAATGATTACGTAAATTCAACTATTTTTATTAATCACTCCCGACTTGGCTGTAATTTTCTTTCACGCAATTCCCGGAGATTAAAGATAAACAAACTGGAAATTATGCAGGAGTCCCCGACAAATATTTGATTCGCAACACGGTACGTGTGTTTAAAATATTTATAGTATTTGCTTAATTTAACAAGCTTTAAAACGATGTGTGCCATCGGCAGTACTCATAAATTGATTTTTCCTGGTAAGTTTATTTCTCGCGCACCGGTGTCCGGTTAATATATTTGATTTCATTTTCGGTGGAAGAGGGGGTCATAGAATAATTTGTAAGCACGTTTCATGGTTGATCACGTCCGAGTCTGGCCATTCACAATCAGTCGGTTAACTACGTATCGCGCGTCCAGCTAGAGGGTAGTTTGGGGAAGGCTGGCCAGGATCCACGTAGCGTCCTCATTATCCGTAAATTATTTCGTGGCCGTCACGTTGGACCGAGCAGGGAATTGGAATTGGTTGCCGTGAACGTATAGGGTGCAAACTCGTCGGATCGTAATAATATAGAACGCTTCTGTTTCCATTGGTTACGCTTCCCTTCGTATACTGGAAATGCATTTCGAATTCCATACGAAATGCACAGATTTCATCGTGCCGAGTTACCGGTGTCCACTTAAATATGATACCGGTGTACATTTACAGTAACGAAAAAAAGGACGAGTCACGAGGTAATACAGTTCTTGATTGTTGCACGCGTGAATTCAATTGAATTATTCCGTTAAATCGAGCGAAAGTTTCATTTTATCTGTACGTTGGTACCGGCGTACCATACGGTACACGTGTCGGTCTTCTGTCGGCTTTCGAACGTGGTATTTTGTCAACCCATCGACGATCAAATTATCGAACCAATGGAACGTCGAGCCTCCTCGCTCGTACCGCGATTCGCGTATCGCTTCCCACGGAATATCTATATATGTTTTTTTTTCAAACACTTTGAAAGTGCCGGCGAAAGAAGTGCCGGGAATATGACGGATTGATTTGCGCCGACATTTCGATCGATACTTTTCAAACACCAGTAACACCCTCGGTGATGATTTCGATTTATAAATAACATCTTCTCAATCCATCGATGGAAAATAACGATCGAGCGGAACATCGAACATGGTAAACTATGTATTGCAAGACTTAACGATACCTTTTTGAAAACCGACGCGATAAAATGATCGGCAATCTGTTTCATTGAAACAACAATTAATTGGCTAGTTCTGGACCGGTAAGCGTACCGTGCGAGAAATAATAAAGATAACGAACCGATACAGAAATAATGAAGGTAATGAAGTAGTGGCGGCGGGAGGGGAATGGCGGTGTCGAAATCAAGAGAACAGGATGCGAAGTGGTTCACGGATCAAGTTGGACAGTGTTCGAGCGTAGGGAAATTAATGACCCGATCCACGGCATTCGGGTTCGATAGTTTGAATCGAGGACGGAGTGAAACCCGGCTAATTACCTTCGCAATTTCACAGAGAAAGAGATTGCTTGGCCGTCACCGAGCCAACCGGCTACGAGATGGAACTTTAGGTCCGTCTAGGCTCCCCATGTGTGTTGGTTCCCGCGTCAATATATGCCTCGTTATATACCCCATATGTATTATACATAGAAATGAATATACACGTATATGGGACTATAATCGACGGGCGTTATATTTCAGTCGGGTGAATTGGATTCAACGAGTCGCACGCACCGTGCTAAATTTGCAAGCTACACTCTCGCGTAATTATACCACTTCCGTCGAGTCGTGCAAAGTTACCCACGCGCGCACCAACCTACTAACGTAGACGTGTTTTCGTGTATACATATATGCGTGGATTCGAAATCGCACCTGTGATCCTGTCATTTATATATATATATATATATAACAAATATATATATAGATGTGTATATATGTGTATATATTCGGTGAGAAAGGGTGGAGGACTCCATTCGCTAGGCTTATTTCGTGGTCGTCCTAGTCCCGCGTGGACGATGATGAATGAGTTAATTAACCGTTTCGTATTCAACGGTCACCGGCAGACACTCGCTGCTAAGTGTTTGTTAACAATTTGTTATTACACGTACCATGCTGGAAAATACTAATCGCCCTATTTTCTATATTTCTATATTTTAATAAATGACTGAGATACAGAAGGTTTTACTTGAGACTTATAAATAGGTCTTTTGAATCAGCCAGAAGTTTCTGTATATTAGGATATTTGGAAAATAATTGTTGTACATCAGTTCAGTGAGTCATACATAAGATATCCCACATAAAGTGGCTATCTAATTATACAACTATATTGAATTCATCTGTTTTCATGTAAAAAACATAGTGATATGGAAAATTCTGTAAGAGAACGACAACGGAATAAATTGCACTTCGGAATATTGGCTTTGGACCATTCGTACAACGCATCAATTATTTTCCAAATAATCGCGATTAAAGGAGATAAATAGGAGTCTTGTGTCCTATACATTTCGCGTGATACATTATCTAGTATAATTAAAATATTTACTCAAAGTAATACCTCTCAAAGTAATGCTCCTAAATCACCAAAATCTGCTAGCATCGTGTATGAACTCTTCCAATATTTATAAACAATCCCAGCTGAAAATACCAGGCAATCGCGCATATTGCCGTTAAATACTAGATATTGATTTACCAAGTAACTACATAAATTACATGTGTACAATTAGACTGAGATTATAGACATTAGTCAAACAGTCCCGCAGTTTCAGCGCAACCGAACAAACTAATGGAATTAAGCTGCATTTAATTATCACGTAGGACGGCGGGAAGAGAGTGGGGGGTGCAGATTTCTAACTGCTTAACCAGATACTTGCGAGGTGATCGTGGTGGAAGGTAGAGTAGATGCACTCAAAGAGAAATTTGACCACCGGCAGTGCGGTCATAATGCCTGGTTCTATCCTCGTTTGGTTGGCTGCAGAAGGCGAAATTAAGACGCTCGGAGCAACCATAATCGGCACGTCTCGGGATCTCGTTGTCGGGTCACGTTCAGAAATCCTGCTAGCTAATTAGCCTTCCAACGTTCTAGGATCTGCCCTGGTCAATCAGCGGCAGAGATTCGGTCTTGATTCGATCCTCGGAGCCTCGTTAGCACCGCCGTATATTCTCATCTCCTATCCCCCTCTTATTCTACTTTGTGCCAACTTACATCTCGTACCTTAAGGTTTAGGTACATACAGAGCATCGACTAATTGCCATCTGATAAGTTTCTAGCAAATTGTATTCGCAAGTATGTGGAAATATTTGGCCCGTTTATTTTGTAAATGGCTTAATTAGTCCATTTAAATAAGAAAGAGCAAGTTAACATTCATAAAGTTTCACTTGATTCGATTTTTTTTTTAAAATGGACTTAGATCACTTTGAAAATGGAGGTCCCATTTTTATTTATTGGAAAATGTAATATAATGTAATTTAATGGATAATAATTTGATTCATTATTTTTTTGAGAAGTATCACTTTTTCTGAGAAATTAACTACCGAAGCAGTCGAAATTACTGGTTCGTAGTTTTTTATACAATTATTCAAAAATACAACCGCGCATCTTTTGAGATTTTATATATTTTTATTTTATGTACATAGTCTACATAATGAAATCTATTATGTAACTTATGTTATCGTGCGATAATTTACGTATAAATAAATTATCAATAAGTATAATGGAGCATGCATTTTGCACTTCTAGTTTTAAAGTTGTTTTGTGTCACTCTCAAAATAAAGGACTGAAATTTATACTCATTTCACCATCTCCGTACGAGGTTTCACAAAAAGTACGAAGTGAATGCCCGACTCATTTTACATCAAACTCTACTCGCGACTAAGGTGTCGCAATTTAAATTCACCATAAGTCGAGGACTTCCTGGATGGAGATATATTCGCGGGAAAGTCTTCGCGCATTTATACCACTTTATATATTCGTGCATTCGTTCCGTATGATTTAATTGCCGTACACGAGGCAGGTTTTTCGACTCGACTCGGTAACCGACGATTCCATTAAAACAAAAAATCCACGAATGTCTCGTAATTACGAGTTTTATGCGAATATATGGCGGTGCACTCTTAATTTCATTTCGGAAGTGTATAACTATGTATTCAATATGAGGATAAATGTGCTTATGAATACGTAGAACACATCGCGTAGAACCGCAGGGGGATCTCGGCACGAGATTACGGGCAGTGACGACCCCGCGGCCCCGAGTTACTTCTGCAGCTTCCAGATAATAGGATAGCTTGCAGTTATGAATATTAATTCATAACTATCCGGCTGTTCTCTGCTTAATATACCGTAGAAAATTTCCTGGACAACGTCGGACAAGATGGTTACTAATCACTCTAATGGAAGCAATTATAATTAGGTGTTACCTCACAACACATCAATTTAACCCCCTTGACGTGCTATTTCATTCTGTTTGTTTTTGCATACCATTGTATACTTTAGCACATCGAGCTTTTACTCTCTTATTACTAGGTATCGAACTATATTAATTACAGTATAATTATCCACAACCGATTTCACTTAAAATTGAATCCTGTTCACTGGTTTCATTCGCGCAGAGAAGCACAAATTGAAATTCTTGGAATTCGAATCGCTATCAGCAAGATGATGATTTAACGCGGAAGTGGGGAACGATTTAAAGGGCACTGATGTGAGTTAGGCGTTGCGGCATCAGGTAGGAATGCATTGGTAAGTGTGAGGTCAACATAGGTATCCCGGTGAGTTAACGTGCAATCCATTACCCGAATTAATATCTGGACGCAAATTGCGTTTCTCGCGGTAGGCATTCGGTGGTGGTGCGTTGCTCTTGGGCCGTACCAGTACCACCAACGTAAACCTACGGTGCCCGTTGTCAGCGGGCTATTACTAATTCAGAAGGCGGTTGCACCGGCGCAACGTTATACGGCAGACGACGCATTCTGCATAGCGTATTCACCGGTACAATGGGCCGTGGATGCGAGTTTTGAAATATGAATATGAATACGGCCGCGAGTGTACGCCTCGTCGAATCGCGCCAACGGAGACAGCCTCTGCCCGATCGATGACATTCCCCTTTCTATTCCGTTCCATCTCTATTTCCCTTCTATACTCTCTGTTTCTTTGTCACCCGACGGTACCAACGAAGTTAGATGCAAAACTTTGATTTATGCGATTGATAAGAAGATAGATCAATTCCAAGTATCCTGGAAGAAACCGGTAGTTTTCATGTCCTCGGTACGCGAAGTAGATCGAACTTTGGTATCGCGCACGTGACTTGGCAATGGAGAACATTTTCTTCCAGGAATTAGTCCGAGACATTAATTTATTTCTTATTATGATACGCTGTATGATACTGGAGGTAGTTTGCCTTGCACTTACTGGAATTTCAATGTTTATAGCCGAGTCGGAATATCGTTGGTCTACTAATGATAGTAATGGAATATAAAGTAGTCTTAATATATTTCACGATAACTTCCATTAGTGAGTTTAATTGAAGCCGTACTTGCCAGGAATATGTAGTCACTCGAATAAAGTTTTATTCAATCAAATAACTCGATGGTGTTCGGTTTACGACTTACGCGGCAAATACAGAAGTGTACTTTGGAGGTTGGCGAGTCGATTGCCAAGTAATAGTGCGCGAATAGAGAATGAAGAGGAATAGTGCGATGGTAAAAATTCAACGGTGATTCCAGTCCATTCGCGGAATGGATCTCGCGGTTAATTTGACGCGTACGTTCTGGCCACGTGAAATCTGGGCGTATTCGGTGCACCGTGAATTTGGTCGATCCACTTATTCCCATCGAAGTTCTCCCGGTTCTTGGAGGATTTTCCGTGAGAGAGGGTGGCCCTCGGCAAGATGCTGCCGCCGGCAATAACTGGTAACGTATTACCACTTCTGGTCGGTTGAGCGCATTTAGATCGGCTATTTGGCAAGGGACTGGAATAACTTTGCGTTTTACTCCGGCACCGGCACGAATCAAGCGCGAAAACCACGCCAACCGGTGAATTTCCAGGCAGGCGATGGTTACGTTACGAGGCGAAGAGTGAACGGGGAAGATAAAGCTTGACCAAAAACCTCCCGTAGGATAAAACTTGACCTATCCGCACGTGAATTATTTGTCGGGGGTTCGGCTGCCTCGCAGCACTAACCACGAACCGCAATTACGAATTACGCGAGCCAGCCAATTCCGATGATCGTGCCGATACGGGATACGTTTGTTGCGATAGGATGCCATCCTCCATAACACGCGCGATGGTTCAGCATCGATAAGCCGGCCCAGAAATCCGCGTAAGCCGCGATAATGGCGCGAAAAATGCCGGCAAATCCAGAGTTTGTGTGCTTTCCGCGAATAAATGGAAATCGCTTTTCTATCTGCCGAAGGCGTTAGATATCACCCTTTTACGTAATACACTCGTTCCTTGAGTATCTTTATAGACCCTCGTATTTCAACCTTTCAAACGCTGCCGGGAATTCATATCACCGTACTTTACCTTTGGTATTAAATCAGTGCATTAATATCTATATAGTCAGATGTAGCATGTATCCACTTATACTTTGCCTCTCAATCACAGCATCGATACTATACGTCGCAAACTAGCAAATATATTCGGCGATTCCTGTATTCGGTGAATTTACTTAGGGCCAAAGTTACAGATCAAACGTGGGCAAACGTGACAACTGTAATTAGAAATTAATTGACGTACATCGTCTGCCGGAGAGTTTATTGATCTCCTTGAATTCGACGAAAAGATGTCGGATAAAACGAATAAGGTTTTAAGTGATTCTTTTTTTTTAATTCGATCGAGATACCGGTAACCTTAGAAGTCTCGGGGATTCGTGCAATCGTATTACATTCCCATTTTCCACGTAGTACGTTCACCGCGTAGGAGACTCTCTTGGGACGGAAAAATCCCATTTCAATATTTCACGGCTTATACCCTGCCTCTTCTCGTTGGACGGGTGTCGTTAATACGAAGCAACCGACGTCTCCCGTGACGCTGTACTTTTAGACCTATCCGTGGAAATGACAAATAGATACTTTCCTATCTCACATTTTCGTAAACCAAAACGCGCGATAGCATACCACATCGCAGGATATAGTGGCGGGGGTAGGGGTGTATAGGCCTACCGGATTACCAAACTGGCCATGCTTCACCGCATGCCAAAAGTCCATGTACCCGATATCGTCGAGCCCAATTACCTCCGAGTTTCCACTATAATGGACCAATTACGAAGTTCTCTTGTCACCTGCGTAACGCGATTAAAATTATTAACGGACCAAGAATATAATTTGTGGCGATCAATGAATTGGATACCACTGGCTAATTTCCCTCTAAGATTATCGTAACGTGTGTTTCCCGTAGTAATCATTTCCATCCCGTAACACTAGGATCAGATTATAAAGAAACCAGGATTTTAAAGAACCTTAACTTTTCCTTTCTTTGTACTCTCTTTTTTGTACCCTCGCGTATTTTGTCCGTAAAAGGGACGCGATTTTTCACGCACCGGCTGCTGGAGATGTCGTCTCGTGCCTAGTTTTAGCAGCATTCCTCGTAAACCGGCGAACGTAGCAAATGACTCGTGCACGTCGATCCCGGTGGATGGTTTCGAGGCGAAAGGGATGGCGGGGTGATTCCAACGATGAAAAAAGGGGAATGGAGAAGGTACGCGTCACGTTCGGGATACGTGCATCGGATACGTTAGTCGTAAACGGTCGAAGAATCGCATCGAGGGCGAAACCCGGCATAGCGACTTGCGATTCGATCTTCCGACATGGACGAAACAGCATGGAAGAAACATTACTTAAAACGGACTCCTTTCCAGTTCCGATGTATCCACCGTGAGGTCAAAGAATCGCTACTACGTTGCGGGTAGTTTAAGTTAACTTCTACCGATACGATCTTACCTACCGATACGGAGTGTAACCACAAACCTTTTATGATTATCATTGAATTACGAACCTTTCCTCTTCCGTTACTAAAGTATGTTGTTTCGATAGGACGTATATTAAAAGAGAGTATATACGTAATCAAATAACCCGTTTTAATCCACTGACTACGAAAGACGTATATATACGCTCTCACATATCCATGAATATATACGAAAGCAGTATATACACATCCAGTAAATTCTGCTCGGTACAACGCGCTTACTTGTTTATTAAACTGATATAATATTGAACATACTGTTACATGCCACATAGCAACCAATCGAATAACCAAACCTCAATAATTCCTCGACTTCTTTTATTTTTAACAACGCGATTCAGTCAGCTACTATCACATGAATATCACAGCGTGCAGTTCTAATAATGTTTTGTTAGAATATCCTGCAGTCAAAGGGTTAATTTATACCTGAAAAATAACAATGATGGGTCAGCCGGCGCGCAACAAGTAGATTTGTCTATTAGTGGTCAGACAACCGTTGCCTATTAAATTGTCCATCTTACTTGAATCCTGGATGGATATATATTCGTGTCTTATTCTATTCTGGTGTTTGATGTGGTACGCGGTCGAAATTGGGTGTGTTTGTGTTAGTCGCGGAAGGAGGATGGCTGCGTGGTAGATGATCTATCGCGACAGGGCGAATATTGCAGTTGGTATTATCCAGACACGACAGGCTCATTTGTGCCGAGTGGCTCCGTACCGTGCCACTCGATCTTGGGATCGGTATGCATGGACACTAATGGGCCGAAGGATCTCATGGTCCCTGACATCTACTCATTGGCAGAGGTGGGTCGAGGCAGATGGACCGAGAGTTCGATGGACAGAGAGGGACCCAGGGAAAGGGATACGATGAAAGGGGTGAATGGATGCCGTTGGGATATCGTACATGTCAGTCATACAAATTGCGCGTGTAGTAGATACCCTCAATAGAGAAACACTTGCATAATTATCCGCGGTGCTCCGAATGTTACATATTCGTTTATTTTAATATACAACTCGGTACATCCACTGTTGTAGCCAGATGCGCTTTCAAGGGAAGTGGAATGTATATTACCTTTCACAATTTCTACTTCTACGTCGTATGTTTGGGTACGAGTTTGATTGAGTAAGAAGAAAGTTATGCGTATTGTTTCATATTTTGGTGTGATGTATCGGTGTACTTTCAACACGAACAGATGTTTTTGGTACATTTTGGGTCGAAAGAAGTGGATTAAAGCTTTTTTCCGGTCAAACACTGGATCAACCCAAGTCGAAAAAATGTGAAGGGGTATACCTTCAAAAATTGTCAAAAATGAAAAGTCGCCAAAATCGCTCCTAGACCGTCCAAATCGGTGGTATATGATGTATAAACATAATCTATGATGATTTTGGGTCGAAAGAAGTGGTTTAAAAATTTTTTTGAGCGAAAAATGGGTCGACCCAAAATCGCAAAAATGTGAAGGGGTATACCTTCAAAAATTGTCAAAAATTAAAAGTCGCCAAAATCACTTCTAGACGACCCAAATCGATGGTGGGTGATGTATAAACATATTCTAGGACGATTTCTGTTCGAAAGAAGTGGTTGAAAAATTTTAATTGGTCAAAAATGGGTCGAACCCAAGTCGAAAAAATGTAAAGGGGTATACCTTCAAAAATTGTCAAAAATGAAAAGTCGCCAAAATCGCTCCTAGACCGTCCAAATCGGTGGTATATGATGTATAAACATAATCTATGATGATTTTGGGTCGAAAGAAGTGGTTTAAAAATTTTTTTGAGCGAAAAATGGGTCGACCCAAAATCGCAAAAATGTGAAGGGGTATACCTTCAAAAATTGTCAAAAATTAAAAGTCGCCAAAATCACTTCTAGACGACCCAAATCGATGGTGGGTGATGTATAAACATATTCTAGGACGATTTCTGTTCGAAAGAAGTGGTTGAAAAATTTTAATTGGTCAAAAATGGGTCGAACCCAAGTCGAAAAAATGTAAAGGGGTATACCTTCAAAAATTGTCAAAAATGAAAAGTCGCCAAAATCGCTCCTAGACCGTCCAAATCGGTGGTATATGATGTATAAACATAATCTATGATGATTTTGGGTCGAAAGAAGTGGTTTAAAAATTTTTTTGAGCGAAAAATGGGTCGACCCAAAATCGCAAAAATGTGAAGGGGTATACCTTCAAAAATTGTCAAAAATGAAAAGTCGCCAAAATCGCTCCTAGACCGTCCAAATCGGTGGTATATGATGTATAAACATAATCTATGATGATTTTGGGTCGAAAGAAGTGGTTTAAAAATTTTTTTGAGCGAAAAATGGGTCGACCCAAAATCGCAAAAATGTGAAGGGGTATACCTTCAAAAATTGTCAAAAATTAAAAGTCGCCAAAATCACTTCTAGACGACCCAAATCGATGGTGGGTGATGTATAAACATATTCTAGGACGATTTCTGTTCGAAAGAAGTGGTTGAAAAATTTTAATTGGTCAAAAATGGGTCGAACCCAAGTCGAAAAAATGTAAAGGGGTATACCTTCAAAAATTGTCAAAAATGAAAAGTCGCCAAAATCGCTCCTAGACCGTCCAAATCGGTGGTATATGATGTATAAACATAATCTATGATGATTTTGGGTCGAAAGAAGTGGTTTAAAAATTTTTTTGAGCGAAAAATGGGTCGACCCAAAATCGCAAAAATGTGAAGGGGTATACCTTCAAAAATTGTCAAAAATTAAAAGTCGCCAAAATCACTTCTAGACGACCCAAATCGATGGTGGGTGATGTATAAACATATTCTAGGACGATTTCTGTTCGAAAGAAGTGGTTGAAAAATTTTAATTGGTCAAAAATGGGTCGAACCCAAGTCGAAAAAATGTAAAGGGGTATACCTTCAAAAATTGTCAAAAATGAAAAGTCGCCAAAATCACTTCTAGACGATCCAAATCGATGGTGGGTGATGTATAAACATATTCTAGGACGATTTCTGTTCGAAAGAAGTGGTTGAAAAATTTTAATTGGTCAAAAATGGGTCGAACCCAAGTCGAAAAATGTAAAGGGGTACACCTTCAAAAATTGTCAAAAATTAAAAGTCGCCAAAATCGCTCCTAGACCGTCCAAATCGGTTGTATATGATGTATAAACATAATCTATGATGATTTTGGGTCGAAAGAAGTGGTTTCAAAATTTTTTTGAGCGAAAAATGGGTCGAACCCAAGTCGAAAAAATGTGAAGGGGTATACCTTCAAAAATTGTCAAAAATTAAAAGTCGCCAAAATCGCTCCTAGACCGTCCAAATCGGTGGTATATGACGTATAAACATAATCTATGATGATTTTGGATCGAAAGAAGTGGTTTAAAAATTTTTTTGAGCGAAAAATGGGTCGACCCAAAATCGCAAAAATGTGAAGGGGTATACCTTCAAAAATTCTCAAAAATTAAAAGTCGCCAAAATTAATTCTAAACGACCCAAATCGATGGTATATGATGTATAAACATATTCTAGGATGATTTCTGGTCGAAAGAAGCGGTTAAAAAATTTGTATTGGTCAAAAGTGGGTCGAACCCAAGTCGAAAAAATGTGAAGGGGTACCTTCAAAAATGGTCAAAAATTAAAAGTCGCCAATTTTGCTCCTAAATGCCTTAAATCGATGGTAAATGATGTATAAACATAATCTACGATGATTTTGGTTCGAAAGAAGTGGTTTAAAAATTTTTTTGAGCGAAAAATGGGTCGATCCAGAATCGCAAAAATATTAAGGGGTATACCTTCAAAAATTGTCAAAAAATCAAAGTCGCCAATTTCGCTCTTAGATGGTCCAAATCGATGGTATATGTTTCCTAATGATGTTCTAGGACCGTTTTGGGTCGAAAGAAGTGGATTAAAAATTTTGTTCGGTCGAAAAATGGGAGGGAGTATACCTTAAAAAATGATGGAAAATTCGGCATCGTCAATCTCGGTTCTAAATGGTCAAAAGCAATTTTAGATGATGTTTAAATTTATACCTCAACCATTTTGGTCAAATGGCTCAAATAATCCCCGCCTTATCGCGCACCCTATCATAGCTCCATACACATGTCATAAAATCTTATTCTTTATCATGCCTTCCTCGCGCCACAAACCTTGCGTTATTCAACTCACACTCATTCACGGTGCAAGTAAAGGAGGATACAGAGATATTGTTGCAGAACGTTTCGCAATAGAAAAGGCACCCAGTTAACGAGTAAGCCACGGGTTAGGTAAGGTGAGTCGTCGTAATCGAATAGTGGATTGAAATGACATCCGCCACTTACGAGTAACTCGACGAGAGACTAAGTTCCTCGAGGCTGAGTGGCTCAGTCTACTATCTAGAGCGCAACCGTGCAACGATAGTCATTACAGGTTGACCATTATCGGTGCACCTTGCGCCTAAGAAATGGGCTTTGCTCACTAGCCATATCGTATTTTCTACGGTAAGGGAAACCATCGTTTCCTCCTATGTAATACTCGAAATTGGATATTTCACGTTCACTGTGTATCTAATATCATGATACATGGTTTCGAAGTGACAAGGTATTTTACACTCGACTGGGTACTTCATCGAAAGTCAGGCTCACACAGTGATTACTATATTACGTACTAATAAAAGTTACCGCTTTATTAAAGCGATAGTGCTGTCTTTTAGGGGATAAGCTACCGGATTAGGATTAAGAAAATACAGGGGTAAGGTATAATAGCTATGAAAGGGTATCGTATGATTAGTAACGCAGGAGCAAGCCAACAATCCGAATGTTCCTCGACTTAGCTCACCGTGTTGCTAGCAGTTTGCTAGCGAAGGTATTGTGTAGGTGAAAATAGCTCGGAGCACATTACATTTGGATTATCTGTGTTAATTAGTCCTTTATGACGGTAACAGGAACAGCCATTTGACGTAGAATGAAAGGTAAGCAGAGGGAAGAACGTGTCAAAGAGAGAGTTGAATTTAACAATGAATCGCCCAAAGTTCCTGTAGTCAGAGAGAATGATATTGTACATAAGTGTTCTTCACTCGCAGTTTTATAGGATAAACAAGAAATTATGAAACCCCGTTACGATGGTAATTGCTTTACCTTTCGGCTTATCTACCTGGTTGCACCGCGAAACGAATGCAGATTCAAGAAAGCGTGCGTAGGTTGCATCAAACAGGAGATAATTCACGGTATTCGGTGGAGCAAAAAGCTGTTTCTGCCACTCGACCCAACACCGGTAACATCAGCTGGTAGATTGTTTACTGGTTTTTATTGCAAAACGGCTCTGGTTTTATTTGATATACATCAACTTTGTTGACCGGTTTGCGGCGAGGAAGCTGCAAAAACGTTAAAGTAGAAGATACGAGTTTTTACGGTTTCTACAGTAATGGAAAGGTGGAGACAGAGCGACAGATGGTGCTCAACAAGTCGAGCCAGTGCCCCGAGCGATGCTCTTGTTTCACCCCTTCCCTTTCTCATTCGCTTCCACCCCCGTTCTATCTTCTCCCTTTTCCCGTTAGATTTCCTCCCGCACTCTCTCGTCCGTCTCTGTTCGCCCAACCGATTCACCCCCTTCTCGTCATTGGCTTCCTTCGCTCATCGTTCCGGCCCCAATCTCGAAGTACATAATGACACGGTACTCGACAATTACCGTAATTTATTATTTTCACCGTATAATTCCCTGTTTTCCCAATTAATCTAACTACCGCGGCACGATGCGGGGATGGGGGACGATAGCGAGTCTCGATACTTCACTAAATGTTTCCACATCGTGTCTTCCCGTGGTCGTACACGCCGGGATTTAATTGGTACGATGTGGATACGCGGTACAACGCACAAAGCAAGCTTCATAACTGAAGTGCTCCTTTTCTTTTATCCGCTCCCCCTTTATTCCGTTTATTAGCCGTTGCTCTCGTGCATAAATTTCGAGGATGGAGAGACGCTGGTAATAACGATGGTAGAAGGGATAAGAAAACAAGGAGACTCGTTGTCCATTGAGGATACCTTTCCTTTTGATAGGCACATTTGTATCCAACTTCGTTACTGTCGGTCGAACGGCACAAAGACACACACGAGAAGAGAAACCAGTTGCAGATGGCTGAAACTTTGCCGGTAGGACAATGCCTGAGGAAGAAGAGACAAGAGCGGAGCAGAGTCGTTGCTTCAGGGGGAATGGTTTAATCGGCCGCCTTCTCTACCGTCGTTCTCTGAGTACCACCCTTACTATTTTCTCTTTCTCTTTCTCTTTCTCGTTATATCCTCCACCCCTTCTCCCTTCCTCTCTGTTCCACACACATATCACCCTTTACTCTGGATATCCGTCGGCTGACGAACAATGCCCGACTCACTGGCTCGATGGAAACTGAGCCATCTCTTGTTTCCCTCTCCCACTCCTCTGCCTGATCCTTTTCCATCCAACGACATTATACCTCCTTCTCTCTCTTCCCTATCTCTTTTTCACTTTTCTCATCCCTCATCCCCTGGTATATTCCTATAGACACGTATACATCGATGTCGATTCTATCCGAGTGGGGTCGTGGGTGGCGGTGGTGGTGGTGAATGTGTATATATGGGGAGCGCGCAAAACCCACAGTTTCCCCTTTGGAGCACCACTTTCGCGTCGGAGTTTGAACGTAGCAGCTGTTGTAAAGCCACGAACGGAGAACGAGTGGAAAGAGAGGACTCGTGTTGCCTTATAGAATTTTCGACTGGCGATTACCGGAATCGCTTTAGAGCATTTTACACTACTCGTTAGGGAGGGCTGTTTCCCTCTTACTCCATCCTCTACACCCCTCTTGGGAATATCCCCCGGCATCGCGTCCGAATTGTAACCAGAAAAGTTTCTCTACAAAATTGGGATCCCCGCTCTAAACGGCACTTCTCGCAATTCCAAACTCGTTACCGTATTATTTTTTGTTTGGTCTCCCTCTCCTCCGTCGATGAAGATTTCCAGCGGAATCGGGGAAGTTTAATAATCTGCCGACGAGAATGCGGTAATTGACCGATGCAATATCGACACGATATTTAGTGGCGAATGCCAGTGCCGTGGGGTAGCAGGAAATAAATTTCGGTCATTCAATTAATTAAATTTCGGCAGGAAATTAATTAACCCTTTAACCGTAATGAGGCCGATATTGGTGACGCAGGATGCGCACGGTGCACCGAATGCTCGATATCTGAATTTATTTTCCGAAGTATTATTCTCTACTTCTATTTTATTTCATATGCGTTTCTTGCACTGGCTGTACTGCCAATCTGTTTTTATGCGTTACTTCCGCTTGATACGTTAATTATCCCTACCTTTAAATAATCAATCGATCTTCTCCATAATGGATTCCTCGAGGGAGAAGTAAGAGGGGTGAACTATCCTATTGCTTCATATTTCGGTATCAGTACCATCGTTCCATTAATCTACATTAATCCGTGTTAAGAGTGGAAGGTCGAAGGTCAAGAAGTTGTGCACACAAAGCCAAGAGATACCTGTTGGCAGTCATAGGGTTCCGCAAAAGGGACGCGTGAAGGGTGAACGCATGAGAGGGTGCACAATACGGAGGCCTTTTTCCACTTCCCCTATTCTCTCTTCTGTAAGACTCCCGGTAGGCAAGGGATAAGTGTGCGGAAAACCCAGTTAATAATCTGACTGTGAATAATGAGCACTGTTATGTATTACCCCAAAATAGTATTCCATTTATGGCACTATTTTATATGCTTACATAATTATTATTTCATAATATTCGTGGCACGTTTAATATCACGCGTGCGTAAGTCCTAATTCCTGATTAACACTAGAACTACCGAACACATACTCAGTTATTCTTTTTCATTTATTTATATATAAATTGTGGTTGTGGAATTTAAGTTATTTAGTGGATTCAATTGTTTGCGTTATGTATTCATATTAAATACAAGTATATCAAATCTGAAGTAATGCACCGTGGTATATTTAAATAATTGAACTAAAAATGGTAGACAAGTCATTTTGACCACTGCAGTAGTTCTAGTGTTAATATATCAGCCCTAAAAGCAGCTTCATGGAATTACTACGGTGACCAATGAAATGTCGAAATTATACGCGTTGTCACCGTAATCTTTTATCATAGTATATAACATAGGCGTGATAAGAGCTGGTATTTTTATTGGCTGACTAATATTCGCGGGCAAAAGAAAGACGAGAGGCACGAACGCAAATTGGAAACGTGACGGGAAAGTGCCGTGTTAAGTCGGTTCGTTTAGGAAGCAGGGTGTCCCGGGCGCGATTTCTAAGGAAGCAAAGTCCTCGTTTGCTTCTTGTTCCATGCTAGACTGGAATCGACGTCGAGTCACGATCGACGCCCTTCTACGTCGGGGTGGAAATGGCTGAAGGCATTTGTTGGTTGTTCGAAGTACCGGGGCCAACGAACCTCCCCTAGTCGCGAGCGACGATGAGTATGCGAAAAATCGCGATGAAATATCGGTTCCAGTAAAAAGGGAGAACAGGTTCTTTTGTGTATCCCGAACGTAACGACGAAGTAGACGAAAGCGTGAAAGGCAACATCCGTACCGGGGGGATTTTAACATTTCGAAGGTCGATTATATTCCTCGTGGGTTATTCTTCATTCGCCGGGATATTCTTTTTTCTTCGTATTTTTATTTTAACACTGATACTTTATTCATGAACGGATACTAAAGATTCCATCAAGGACCAAAGCAACCCTCCTTACTGTATATTTATATATAACATTGTATACGTACGTTCACATATCCTGCTTATCTCTACTTCCAAGGAAAGAAAGCCAAGTAAGGTAAATAGGTAAACCGCAAATGCGATTCGTAGGGGTGTCAAGCCACGTGGGTTTATACGATTTAGAAAGATGTCGAAAGCCGGCGTCGTACAAATCCAACGTAGCCGTGTATAAGCTCGGTTGGCGTTGCGGCACGTATTTTTGAAACACCTGTCAGGTTTGTCGGAAAACTATAAATCGAGTTTCGTTGTCGATTCGACGCACAATACATTCGCGAGAGACACGGGAGAGAATGAGATAGATAGATAGAGAGGGGGGGGGGGGGGAGTTGAAGGGAGGAGGAGAGGTTCCGGTCTATACTTAGACCAGCCGATACGAATCGCTCTTGCGGATCGTTGAAAACGCATGGTACCATCGCGTCAGCAACAAGAGAGCTCGTAGATTTCAGCACGCTGTGTTGAACCTACTCTTGATACCAGTTGTTAACAACATTTAGTGTGTAGTTACAACGTTGAACGTATGTGCGTATAGAGAAACGAGAGGGATAGGGGTAGGCATGCTTGTTCCTAACAACGGTATGCTCGAATAATGGCGTAGAATTTTCCGCGCGCGCGAACCCCTGCGGCGCGGATATCGGAAAAATCTCTGGCGTACGAACGACGGCAACGCGGCAGCAATTTCGATAGCGATGAACGAGCCACGAGGTATTCCGTCCTCCTGTTTTCGACGTGGAAAATCCACGTGTCGATCGATAATCATTGCCGTTGATACCAGTTACCGAGCCATTTTTTTTTATTTGCCCAACAAATTCAACGATTAAAATGTATTCAACCGAAGGTATGCTGTCAACGAGAGTACGTCCAACTTATGGGGACGTTATGGGATTGGTATCGCTAACCCTTGCTCACTGATGGGTTTCACAAGGCTCATTATTTATATTCTGCGTGCTAATGATGAAAATAGGGGGGGGGAATATAAGCCGTATCAATTTATGGAATTCGTACTTATACGAAATATTCATAGAGTATCGATTTACAATTTATTGGTTTTCGAGTCGATACAGTTTCGTTAATTTTTTCATTTTCATCCCTTTCATATCTCCATTTCCGTCGAGTGATATCTTCATCCCCCCTCCGCTTATTTTTTGAAGCTCGGAACCCGCGACCTGGTACCCCGGAACTCGTGATCCAGAATCGTGGACCTCTGGATCACCTGTCCGGAACAACTCGCACGAGATCAACAGACTTCCGTGACGGATTAATAACTTCCTGACGAAATCCGTTATCGTCTTGGGTGAAATTTCCTGTTAAGCCGCGAGTGTTGACGAAGATATAGTCCCGGAATATGGAACCCTCCGTGAGAGAAGGGATATAATTTTGCCCCGATCTTAATCGAAAGTACTGAAATTAATAATTATTTAGAGAGCGATTATTAGAAGCATTTTCATTGAAAATTATGTGGTTTTACCTTTCGCGATAACCTTTCTCAGAAATTGCTCGATGATGTATGACCCAAGCTATTAGAAATAGTTACGCTAATAATCACGAAACCCCTCGGACCCTCGTGTGTTTTAAATTCCCGTCGTTCCATCACGACACTAATTTTCGAAGGGTCACCATACGCCCCTCATAAATCAATATTAATTTTGTCCCCCACTGAAATCCAATAATTTTCAATTTCTACTGTATCCTTTAATTAAAGAATAATCATATATCCCCACACGTTATGTAACGGTGAAAATCGGTCAACGACAAATTAGACAAACATTTGCTATCATGACTCACGATCCACTTGGAACTTCATAAAGCTTAGACTAACGATATTCGCAATGGTATTTGCCGCGAGTTCGCGAGCGCTTCGCACGATAATTCAAAACTGGAGTTCGGTGGAGAGGTTCGCGTGGTCTACGGTCATCGTATCTTTAGCCGTCGACACGGCGATGTCCAGCCAGGCCTCCAGGGTCCGCATTAGCCCATTATCTTAATCTGCCAGCGCGTGGGACAAATAACAGGGCACAACGAGCACACATATTCTACACTCTTCCACACTCTCCACACCGTGCTGGCTACAATCTGTTATGACACACCATGATATACGCCATACATGTCGCGTGCCTCTACTTGTGAGTCATTGCGGGAGTGGACGCAGAAAAACAGTCTGCGGATCGGAGGAACCGGAAAAGGAGGAAGGTGGTGGACAGAGGTCATTTGGTAGCAAAGGGGTCGAAGAGGACGTGGATATACGGCTGATAAATAAGACTAAATATATTAGAATCAGAATTTCGTAAGGTATTATTTACTTATTTATTTACGAATTTATTTTTCGATACAGTACCTTTTTTATCATTTACACAAGCATCGTTCTGTAATTACACGTTAGAGTAATTAATTGTAGGGAAGCAATTAGTTTAATGCTTGTACGCTAAAACGATTAGTTTCACGTCAAAATCAGCTGTCCGATCACCCGAGAATACTTGCATTACAGCGACCTGATTTTTATTTAGTTATTCCATACATCCGGATGATTTATTATCATCTTCCTTCTATCGACGTTTGGATTAAAATTTTATAACGTCAAAGGTCTTCGAATCCGGTGCAGGCAGACTTTTTTAAGTCACTATATACGAGCATGTATGACCTCCTATTGTACCGTATATGTCGTGACACGAACACGACCCTTCGTATATAATCGCCTAACACCCTTTCCGTGAGGAGAATTGTTTATCCGTAACTCGGCTGTCCTGGTTTCCGTGCTACTTTTTGGACGGTCCCTCATTACCCATCGAACCCATATGTCACACTTTCTAGGGGTTGGGTTAAGTATGAGGGTGGTTGATTAAAGTTTCGAGGTTGCCAGTGTTTTTTTAGGTCTTTCATCATCGTTAGTTGGTTTCGTCCCAACGTGACATCCGCTTATTCGCGTTTGGACGTGCATATCGGTGTACGCGAGGTAATCGAGCGAAATTGATCCTGGGTTTGTGTACGTAGGTTACTGTGAAATTATTTTGGAAGGATCGTCCCGTCTCGTATTTGTTAATCGTGCCTTCTGGAACTACGTCCCGTCGCCTGTCTGCTAATATTCGTTACATCTAAATTGTAGTAATACCGGTATAACAAGCGCACGGTGTAAAACAATACTCGTGATAAATGTACGTCTCTCATAGCCCTAGTTTGTACAATTAATTATTCGCGACTATAGTGATTAATCGTCGTAATTCGGGGTAGAATTACGGTGAAAGAGCGGCAATGACAGAGAACGTTACATATGCCACGAGTAAAATATGTTTACCATATAACGTAGTACGTAACGATAGCGAGGATAGAAATTTTTAATTCCACTCGCGAGTTACGTGTACTTCAGAAGTCCCTCTTAACACCTGTTGTTTAACCAATTTTTTATCGTAACCACTATATTTCTTCGTAGTACCGTCATT
The DNA here is from genome assembly GCA_910591585.2 of Nysson spinosus. Taxonomy (NCBI): domain Eukaryota; kingdom Metazoa; phylum Arthropoda; class Insecta; order Hymenoptera; family Crabronidae; genus Nysson; species Nysson spinosus. The sequence continues at coordinate 12,832,701 of OU342832.1, forward strand.
ATCATTATTTTCCTTTCTTATCTAAAATTAGCATTCACCTGGAACTGCTCAACGGTGCACAATACAGGCATTATTCTTGCATGCTCCGCTTCTCGTCCGAAAGCCAACATTGCGATAAGATTTAATTTAATGAGAGAGAAAGGTAGAGAACGGGTTTTGCGTACCAAGAATCGACGGTCTATATGTGAAAAGACATGCATTCCGATGCGAACTTTACGCGTCATTTTCCGCAAAAAGGATATCCATCGGAGGGTGGCATGCAGGCGCAAGAGGGTTGCGGTTAAATCCGGTCCGTTGGTCCGCGGTTTTGGTCGTGGTCGTTTAGGCGCGTTCCTGGACCCACGTCTTCGTTGATGGGAAGGAAAACGTGGAAAGTAAAACAGGAAGATTCTTTGAGAAAAGAGGAGAAGGATAAGACGAAGGAGGAGGCTAAGAAGGACCAGGAAACGTTGGAGGATGAGGTGGTGGAGGTGGAGAAAGAGCAGTAGAGCGGGCGAGCGCAAGCGCTTGTCCGATCGATGCCCGTCTCCCGCGTATAAAGCTCCCGTTCACGGGGGGAGCGCGACAGTTGGCGTTCCGCATCCGGAACATGCGCCGCGTCGCGGATTTACCGTGTCCACTGTTCCTCGAGTTCTCTTTACACTCATCATTTTCTATATTCTCGTAATCACTCCATCGACAATATTACATACCAATTAAATGTTCTTGGTATCACTTAGAATTCCATAAGATACCGATTGCATTCAGTGTGCAATCTCATCCGGAAATCCTCGAAGTGATTGGATGAAAACAAACGGAGGATACTGGTTGACGGAGGATACAATAGGATCGTATTAAGAGGAGTTATCCGGTGGAGAGTTTCTCGGATATAAATCGAGATCTGATCTTCCTGGAATCGGTTAATCCACGAGTGCCACAAAGGAGAGAATTAAGAGGAGGATTCTCAAATGTGATAAAGAAACGGGACCACGGGGAAAAAAGTGATATATCGTGATACCAAATTCCCGGATAGAGGCATCGTTACCAGCATGACCGATGGAAAGAAAGAACAGTGAAAGATACAAAGCGTAATCTTGATAAGATTCTTATGCGGGCCGATATTACTGTGGCGTAGAACGGTAATCCTTTTGATCTTCCTTTTTCGGAGTGAGATTCACCGCGAGCCGAGTCAGCCAGTACGAATGTCTAAGCTTCGTTCCCGAAAGGATTATCTGGCAGTTCGATATAGAGAAGATCTACGATCGTGTGATACCTAGAGGATATCAGCGTTCTCGTTTCCCGCAGTTTCCCGCAGTTTCCCCCATCTTCGTTTTGTCTGGTCGTCGTTCAGTGGTGTGCTTTTAAATATCCGTATCCTTAGTCGGACGAGATTAGTAGAGGAGGAATAGTAGTCCGGCAGTAGTGATAGTCATTGGTAGATCGTTTGATCGAACGTGTCAGCGAGATTCGTCCCGGGCGAGATACATCCGGGCAGACGTCAGAGCGGCGGTCGTTGTACCGTCCGGCGGACGTCTCGACCGCCGTACGACGAACGAGTGGAAGCAAGGCTTGGAGGAGAAAAGCAGGTGGAGGTGGTGGTCGTGGTGGTGGTGGTGGAGGAGGAGGTGGAGGAAGGACCGCGGACGTGCAACAAGTTAAGAGGCCGACGCCGCAACCGTTCACGTCGACGTCGCTGCCGCAGCCAACGTCCTCGCCACGATGTGACATGGATATCCTAGCCGTAGCCTGCGCCCTCGTCGCGACGGCCCTCTATTGCAATACCCTGCGAGCGGGTTTCGTCTACGATGATCGGTGAGTCTAGGAAATCCACAATAGATTTCAACCCTTTATCCCCAAAATTCATTCGGTAATCTTTGATCCGCGTCTATCTCTGATCCACGACCTTTGCGTTTGGTTGTCACCAGATCTTCGTAGTCTTTCGTTCCGCAAGCTCTAAGCAAGGAGACTTATTTCAGGAAAATATTTCTGGAATTGATTAAAAATATCTTCTAAGATACCTGGTAGAAAATCGTGTCCCGCGGTGTTAAAGGGACACGTTTTAACACGGTGATTTCATGGAACAATTAAGGTGTTACGTACTTCGTGGAATAAGCATATCGTGATAAGGTAGCAGAGCATCGCGTGACCAGATTCTTGGATTAAAGTAAGAACCTCTTAAAAGCTGACGATAGCGTACCCGCGAATGATAATCTACGTTATTTTCTAATGTAAAGTAGTCGTAGTTATTATCAAGATTACATGGGGGTGGATTTCAGGATTAGTTGATTCTATGACGTTACAGATACACCGATACTTAATCGCGAGGGATAATGATGAAATTTATCGTTATCAAGGAAATAGACAGTGAACGGCGGAGTATAATGGGAAACAAACACGAATACAATGAATAAGGGACAGGTCACAGGTGGATAAGCTGATTTACGAGTCGGTACAATTTGCAGTCTGATTTAATTTAATCGGATTTTACTACGGTTTAGTTAATCAGATATTACTAATTATGTTAAGAGGATTGTTTCCAATGATAATAGAACTAAAATCATACTCTCATCTCGTAAGGCTTCCGTACACTAATTTACATTCTATCGAGTACATTCCAAACGCATTCGACACGCGGCATCGGCACAATAGCAAACGTTAAAACACACCGAGTCCCGCCACTCCGTTTGTATAAAAGATATGTAAATTACCCGAAAAAGCTGACATGATAACATTGTGTTTCCACGGTTCGTACGGTGTCATGCAAAACAACCAATGGCGTGCCAACTGGTTCGATACCACCGGGGGTGGAAAACAAATAGTTGTAAGCCCCCGTAATCATGATAAAGCGTGTCGAACCGAGTGTTATTTTCATGTTTCGATCAATAAGTACCGTGTCGGAAGGTTGCACGAACCTAGCCATTTTCATTGGTACGACAATTTAAGGTGATCTTCCGCGATTCATGAGGTCTAAGTGGTTCCACCCTGAAAATCGTGATATGGTATACGGGGTAGATTGTGATTGATTTTATGGATGACTTATCTATTTTCGAATGGTGCTCACCAATCGCATTTTCGTGATAGGAATGGAATACGTAGGTGGAACGTGGAATCGGTACACGCGGCCATATAATCCAAAGTTACTTGGACGATAAGCGTCCTTAATCCAGGGCTCTCGAATTCTATGATACCGTATCCCCTAATTGAGTATCCCGTAATCTCTGGAACATCGTACCTCGAACTCGATCGGTTGCAAGGCCAATGTGCTTGCAGTCTGATTACGCACTTCTGGCATCATCCATGAAAATCTGTTGCATCGTTATCCCCGTGCCCGTTCCGGTATCTAAGCATTATCTTCGTGCAACAGTTACGAACGATAGCTTCCACTTGGCCAACATTGCCACGCTAACTTATTGATTAGGATTTTGGAAAATTGTAATCCCCGCGTATCAAATTCGATCGCTCTTCGTATCGTAATCGATCCAATGATGACCTTGCAACTACACTTTGGAGCATATTTTACAATTAATATAAGTACATAACTATCACACTATAACAGCATTTTAATATTATAATTAATTACTTCATAACCCACCATCTTAGTCTAGCTAGTAAATTATCTCAAATCATAATAGATTGCACCAAAGATGACCTTCGTATAACGCCGGATTCAGGTTGCAGAGAAATGTCGCATTAAAGAGTCGCGTTACGTGAGAGTCGGATTACATATGAAAAGTAGGTTCGCGCTCCAGAAACGGTTTCTTCAAATGAAATATAAACTTCATCTGTTGTGTCAAGAAAAGAAATCACATTTTAGTAGTATATTAAAATGACGACTAACACGTAAATGTTCCCCTCGCGATCCACCCTTATTGTATCAATAAATACAACCCACGTGGATATCGATATATGTAGTGCATTCGAACAAATTAGTTCGAGCCGAGTATTAGGTATCAAGCGGGCAAAGTTGTTCTAATGGAAACTCAGGATGATTAGTTGAATGATCAAACGTTTAATCATCGATTAAATTCTGGTGGTCTGGTTACAAACGATGCGTGAGCAAAGGGGATAGATATCTCTATTTCCTGGTATCCCAATGGAGCCTTAAAACCCGGCCACGTAATAACGAAAAACGGGTGGGCGCATTAAGCCAGGATAATTTTTCATCCATATCCGGCCCATTAGCGGAGCACCTCGTTCGATGGAACCGCCAAGGCTAAAGCGTCCAATGCACCCCATGTACCCCATGCACCCCATGCACCCGATGCAATCCACGCCGACCATAATCAAGTCCAGTCCAGTTATTAACGACAGTCTGAGCTTCCACGAAAATCCTTTATCCCACATTCCCTCCTCTCACATTTACTGTTCCTAGTTTCCAGCAGATTTGCTCGGCCGTCTCTGCCATTTTTCTACTTGTTTTCTCGGCGCGTTTGTAATTGATACTCCTATTAAATCCAAGCAAAAAATATTCACAGTTCACGATGGAATTCGACGACTGGATTTAATTCCTTCCTTCGGTACTCTGGCTCTGTTATTCTCGGATGATCGAGACACGATGGTACTTACGTTTGCTTTGATTGTTGGAGCAGACATTCGAGAGTAACTGCACGTACTACTTCCGCTCTCGTGTCGTTCAAGTTAACAATGATATTCTATGCACTTGGTTCACTACGATTTCCGGCCGGGGTACTTTAGCTACGGATGATTGACACTCGATAGTACTTACGTCATTTTTCTGACTCGTATTATCGCCATGTAAATCTATGATAAACACAGGTCGTTGTTACTCGTTAGGTTTCGTCGAGATTGATAGAGTGGGATAAACAGAAAATGGAGGAAAGTTAGCGATGGTAAATAGAAGATACGAGGTCCGATGATCCCAGCCGACTGGTTTATCCATGGCATAGGTTTTCGTAGCCTGGTGGTTTAGCACTCTCAGGGAGTTTATTCTTGGCCAGGCGTCGGTACGCCTAGCTAAAACTCATGGGATAATAAAACTCCCGTATTTCACTGGAAACCACCGACCACAATGCCTTGGCCAAAGAATACAGGACATATTTATTCGCCTAGTTTTTTTTAGCCGGCGCGAAGAAATGGGAGAAAAGGTGGGTGGGTAGACGCGCGGGCGTAACCACGAAACTCCGAATAAAAAAGGGAGAAACTGGGAGACAGATAGTGGAGATAGCAGGATACGCGGTAGATAAAGGATAGCTTGGAATTCTTGGAAAGACGATTGCGAGCGGGAAAACTTTCCGTATGCACTGCCTCGCTTGGTAGCCTAATCTTGTAAACGAACCCGTCTCCCTCGGATTTTCGTGGTACACGAGGTTCTCCCCGAACAACGACGTCGATGCAGTTACGAACGTTCATGCACCCTACGAGTTTGGAATAAGAAAAGTTGGTGGCCCTGGGATTACTTTGTTCCTTCCTTGCCGTTGAATAATACCATATAAAGTGGTCGGGGGTCTAGTCGCTGTTTCGCGCGCACCGTACTTCCAAATGCAAAGCGCGTGACATTACTATTTCAGTTCTATGCAGAGTTTTCGGGGAAAGCTAACCCTCCACTTTTTCGAATTTTTATTAATAATTGACTGCCCAGTGAATATTCGTGTCTCGCACGATGGTGGAAGATAAAGGAACAACGATTTAGAAAGATAATCACTGGAAATATTTAAAACATAATAATTCTTAATTTGTTCAACGGGGAGTTTTTCCAAAAATAATATTTATAAAGCGGGTACCAGAATGTAGTGATAAAATTAATTATACTTGTATAGTCATAAATATTATGAATATCTGGGTTCGAATCTTTACTATTGAATTTGATACGTATTCAAATTTGAGAAATATGAGAAGGATAATTTTAATTTAATTTGTGATCGTTGAGATAAGCAGATTCGGCAAGTTCGCAGGTTAATATAAAAGTCAAAATCTGTGTGCTTGCGATTTCCCTGTAAGTTATACTATTTTTGTCCGATTCGGATGACATTGTGTTTAGTTGATCTTTAGTTTCTGAAGGAAAGTGTAGACTACTTAACTTTCTTTATACATTTTCATATAAAGAGTATGAAAAAAGTATAATAAGATAACACAAGTGAAAGCCACTGTAGTGGCGTAGAGTAGCTAAGAGGTTAATAAGATTGTTTGAGAGCTCCGATAATTTTGCAGGACCCCGATATTAATATTCGACACTGCGCGTTACGAACTATTATAAAATATGGGTACATGATGAATATAAAGCCGGGATATTTCTATAGGTAAAATGAAAAATTTATATTTCATCGACGGCAGTCACCAGCATTGTCATTTTATTCAATAAATCCGAGGGGCTGTCGGTGTACCTTCGAAATTGCCAGTATGGATGTTCATATCGAAACAATAATTGGCAATAATCCATTACGCGGATGTATCAAAAGTTACGAGGGACGTTGCGATGGAAACAATCGAATCTAAATCTAGATTATATCTCTGAATTATCATTTTTGCACGATTTTATTAATACAGAAATAATATAACGTTACGGCATTAATCGTAATCGTTCCACTTATGTTTAATGTGCCTTCTGTAATTCCGATAATGCAATGCGAAGAAGATATATTCGTTGCAATCATTTCCACAAATAATCCGCACTAATGTAGACAGATAACTGGAATCGTTCGAATACATAGAATCGCTAGCGTTCGTTATCCATCCATACAAAGTCAAAATGGATCTCGTGTGTGCATGGAAATCCAGTCGCTGCTCCGTTTGCGTTGTCAGTAGCAGCTGACAGCGCATCCCTCGGGACAAAGTTCAAGAGAGGGAAGCCAGTTAGAGTGGATGCTAGTCCTGACTCGAAGGAGGACCGGATGGCCATTGTAATCCATAATTCTCGTCAGTTATGGAATGCCGAAGTACTATGTGAAAAGAGAAAGAGAGAATGTTCTTTAACCATTTCAGTACCACGGACTTTTGCAAAAATACGATCGGAAAATGCCAGGCGGTGCGATCGCGTTCCTCGTCTTTCGTGTAATTGTACTTCGTTTACTTCGTCCTTTCTCATAGCTGTCGAGTACCTTTACTTCGTTCTCGTCCATTTGAAACGAACATATAAACAAATGATATTTACCATATTAAACATATGGGTTTCTATCGCCTTTTAAAAACTCGAGATAGAAGTTCCTTACAATATCCGCTGGTATTTTTCTGGACGCAAATGAAAATCATACATAACAAGCGAACGAACGTGTATCAATATCCCGTGTATTATATTCACATTGACATAATTATACTTGAAATACCACCATCTTAGTCCACCCACTAAATTACCTGAAATAATTCCGAATTATACTACACTCAAGCCTCATATTATATAACAATTCTTGTATAACAAATATTATACATCTTCAACCCTGCCCTCCAAGTTAACCCCCAACGCAGTCTCCACGGAAAGTAAAACATATATTTACACTATAGTCCCAGTGGTATGAATTCCACGCGAGGCCGTAGTTTCCACTTGAACTCGACTATAGAGGTTAATGGTAGAATAAAAAGTAGATACGCGTCCCTAGCGGTGACCGTGGAGTAACTATCGGGTGGTGTACGGTGCAGTACGTCATTCGGTGTGCAAACGAAAATTCTTGCAATTCCGTTTGCCAGGAATATCGGTTTATTTATTCGTATACCGAGGGAAGAATCGCGTGTGTCGGTGGTCATAGGTGCTCGAGGGTGGACACGGGGAAGCTTGTGTCCGAATAAACCAAACGCGTCGTTGGTATCCTCGTAGCTGGTCTACGGTAGCACGGTATCCCCGTCCGATGAGCATTTATCCTGCGGGACTGAACGGCAGGATCGATGCGCTTTATCGCGCCAGAAAGACTGCATCGCTAGAGGGCCACGAAGGGAGTGTCGGGTAATTTATCGCTGGCCCCTTGCTCTTGATAGGGCCTTACTATAGAAATGAAATACTCCAGCCCTTGATATAATACGCCGTAAACATTGGAAAACAGTTAAGGGCCAATCTGACTCTTCCTATACTTTAACCTACCCCCGATTCCACTGGGGAGTATCATATTATTTTATGGAAATATGCAAGTCAAACCGTAACACCAGGAAAGTCAACTCAGCCAACTCACGATATTTAGTTCAACAGATACATTTCTCTCTTCTTGCATTTAACAAATCCACATTAAATAGAACGTCTCGTGCAAGCACTAATGAATTATTTCACAGAAAATATACGAAGTGAATGACCTCGCTTAATACCATTCGAGTACACGTAAATGATTCGTTTTGTTCAACTAAGGATACTTAGTACGATACCCTCGTTTTTAAGTATTAAATAGTGTGCACAAAAGCATTACAACCTGCGGAGTCTAAAATTAATAACTACTCAAATATTGATAGAATCTCGTCGCCCAATTACCGAGATTAAATGCTGAAGCCTTTTTGAAATTAATTATCGTGCCTCGTGTATTCGTGGTACATGAACGTTGTATTTTTATCCCGGCATTCCTGGCGTGTTGTATTTGTAATATTACGGTCATTTCTCTTGAAGTTTCTTGCTTGGAAATGAATACTTGGTGCGTTGCCATTCAAAAGCACACCTTACAATGAACCTGAGCTTTCCTTGGTGCATGGTACATACGGTGCACGAAATACAGTGCGCTTGGTAATGCTACTAAAAGATTTCTATCTCGGCAAATAGTATACACTCGGGAACAAATTGTGGCAGGAAAATGTAACGGATATCAAATATGCATACGCGGAATAGAATTTCGTTGGTGGCTCCTTTCGCGAGGAATATTATAAGACTACTTTGTTGTATTACAAATGCGATGCATGCGAGCACGAAATTTTAATCAAACCGATTATAACTGTTCAGGGCAAGTGTACTTCACCCATTCGGTCGCCGGAATATTAGTGCAATTATAGTGCATCGCACAGGCTGAGCTACAATTACATCGAGTGCTTTGTAAATTTAATTAGTTATACATGTTTGTTTTACACGAATCGTCAGTATTTCCTCGCAACATGTTACCACGATAAACACGAGTACGTGCTCCAGTGAAACATGGCACTCGAAATTATCCATGCTTTCTTTCTGACTTTATAAATGTACCGCTATTAAAGAACGTTAAGGAATCTTTTCCTTAGGATGTTGAAATAGAAGCGGGGGTTCGAGTTACGGGTGAATCGATTGGTTTATCCTCGAGTTAAGGGTGCTGGGAATGATATCATTTTTCCAGGAAAAGTGTGTTTTTATAAGGTAGGGGAAAAAAAGCAATGGAGAATCTAGAGTCCTCGATCGGCAATAGCAAATCGAATATTTTCCGCGCCTCCGCGCGAAACGATGATATAATTGAGCCGATGGGTTGACGCCAGGTGCTATTTCTATCCTTCTCCCCTTTTTCCGCTCTCTCCATCTATTTTCCCCGACTTTTTTTTTGCGGAATCAGCGACCGCTCGAATTGGAACGAATCAACGAATTGTACGCATTGCCATTTTTTTATGCTCGTTGCCTGGGTCAGCCATCAGACCACAGTGGGAATGCTAGCGAAACGAAGCAATTTCACAAACGGTCCCGTGCACTCGTTCTGCTAATGAATTTACCCGCGCAACTTATTAATATATAAATCAGAAAATAATTGGTAAGCCGTAGTGGCATGCCGAACAAACTGATAGATATTCATCGATCTATTCCAAATTTAAATATCCGCGAGATAATCACTGCGAAATTCGTCCGCGGATATCTCGATTCTTGATATTTGACACAATTAAAATAAATATCGTTTCGGAGTCCTACAATTTGCGAGCAGTTTTGAGATCGACATAAGTCAAATTATCCGTTTGACACGTAAAACGAATGAAACGTAATTCGAGCATTTCTGCAAACGTTTCTCAACGAAATAGAGAAAAAACACATCGCCTCAAACCCGATATATACCCAGGAGAAAAATCATCGATAAAACCCAACCGAAGGGGTTAAATACTTGCAGAGTCAGCACTCTTTCCGATAAACAGTGAATTCTCGCTTATCATCCTGGCGCAGCTAGCTTCCACCTCGATACAATAATGTTTCGTTTCTCGAGCAACAACGAAGCTTTCGTTCTCTTTCTTTTCTCTCGCCCTGAAATCCTTACCCTTTGTAACTCCACTTAAATCTCCACCCTGATCTGGAGTTTCCACCCCCGCCACTCGTCCCCCTCCATCGGCGAAAGTCTCGCGAACTGGCTCGTTGAGTTCTCTCGAAAATCAGGCTGGCTGTTGTTCCGAGCTGTGAGGAGGATAGATAGGAATAGAGAGAGAGAGAGATAGGGGGATAAATAGAGGAAAAAGGAAGAAAGAGAGAGAGAGAGAGAGTGGCAGTAATAGTCGAGAATAAGGCGGTGAGGTGTGCAAGAACCACCGGGAAAGGGAGTCAAGCGAAATAGCAAATCCTCAAACAAACGGTGGAGTCTTTGCGAATCGGGCGAGCTTAGCAGTGGATTATCTTTCCCGTATATAGCCCACCAACGTCGAGCTTGCCCGGATATTCGATACCAAAGAGCCCGAAATCGTGTTCTGACGGTGGTTTACGTTTCCCTACATCGTGATGTCATCCACCTACCACCTACCTCCCCTCTATTCCTATTTGCACACCCTGCGCGTTTACTTTCCACGTATGTACGTAGAACGCCGCGTGTAATCGTTCCCCAACTGGATTCGTGTGTGCGTGCAACTTTAAATCTTTCGTCTCTGTTTAAAAAAAAATTATGTAACGCATAATTACATCAGCTCGTACTTGCATTATAATTATTCAGTTCATAATTTTCGGTCTCTAGGATCTTCTGACTCCGGTTATAATAAAAAATTATATAGCGTACAATTCCATCAGCTTGTGGATTTATTATACTTTATGGTTCGTCTCATTTCCATGCTTCACATAATTATTTTCTGCAAGATAAATTTGGTCAGATTGTTGAGAACACTGATATAATATAATCCGTTAGAAATCTCACTTACTTTGTTCAGAGGTTCATCCATGTATTTTATATTCAAACGGAGGGTAAAGAACGCATCCCCTTTTTCCTACTTTACTCGAGACTTTGTTCGTAAATTCTGTAATGTTGTAGATAATACCTATGAATATGAGTTGCTTATAGTTATACCGTACACGTACGTAGTTGAAAGCACATTGCTGAGGAAAGTAGGAAAGCCGGTAGGTACGTTAAGCGGATAGTAGAAGTCGAGAGCAAGGACGAGTACCTCGTAGAACGTTGCAGCTCATGAATAATTTGTAGTAATTAGGCGACTGTCTCGACTACCGAGATACTAGGGATACCCGCGAAACTTACCTCACCTAGCGCAAAGTCTTCCAAGGTTTTCGGGACTCCTTGTGTCTACGGAGGGTGTACTGTCAAGAGTTTCCCTCTTGGCACTTTAAATGTTAACCTTTTAGAACTCGTAGGATAGAATAAAAATCATACTTTCCACGGGAAAGAATTGAATTCTGACGACTTTCGAAGTTCGCGAAGAACGTCGCCATTCATTCTTGGACACTTTTACCAATAATTCTCTAGTGTTTCTGGGAAATAATAAATATTGTGTACCGCTGTACAAAGGGGGTAGTTTGCTGATTCTTTAAGTTGGTGAAGAATGTAGTCCAGTTTATTGTTGAATATTTTATTTGGAGTTTGGTGAATACAAAATGTCGAGTTTAACGTGGTACGCGAATAAAAAATGTAAGAGAAACGTTCTCAAATTTTGATGTTCGAATCTATGGCCAGGTTGGGTTCCTTCGAGGAAATCAAATATCGGGCTGGCACGTCACACCGAGTGAAAACAGTGGACATGAAAGTTTAATGTGTCCCGGTAAATTTGGTTCGATTTCATCCCGTGACGAATAGGGAAAGTGAAAGGGCGACATTCGATCGATGTTCATAAATAGAAAATCTGTAACCCACGTGTCGCTTTCGCCGAACTTTTCCCGATAACTTTCGCAATCCATTGATAAGTTTTATTACCACCGCCACGTGCGATTTGATTAAACTTCGTCTTCCTTTACCTTCTTTACCTCTCGGTGACAAGGGAACTCCATAGTATGAAAAAAGAAAAGGAAAAAAAAAAGAAAGGAAGACGAAATGGTATGACCGTCGTGAAGATTCAATAGAAAAGTCACGTACTCGTAATGCCTATTCTGGCAGCGGGTTTAAGTATACGAACCACGGACTTTTTCCGTTGACTCTACGTGCGGTAATTCCGTGGCGTTACGACTTCGCCCTTTTCCGCAAAACGACGGACTCTAGCTAGCACAGTGTGAAACGTCGCGCAAAAATGGAACGCGGATAATGGAGGTCCTTTCCTTTTCCCGTCTCTCTTCAACTCTCTTCGTTTCTCTCATTCCCATCCAGCAGGGAGAGAGAGAGGTAAATAGAGAGAGAGAGAGAAAGAGAGAAAGACACCCCGTAGATGCGAAATCGATGGCGCAGCACGGTGTTGGTGCTGGAACATGTCCCTGGAAAAAACGACACTGTGCCACGTTATAACCCGAGCTCCTGGAGTCGCCGAAGTGAGAATGCAGTCGAGAAAAGAACATTATAGCCGATATACCAGGTGTTTGTAGATATTTCTATCGTACTTCCGTGGCACTGTGCGAATACGTATATGACTGTGTATATGTGTAGGCGTGTATATAAAACTATAAGAGTTGCATCGTTTCTTCGTAGTATCTCGATGTCGGTTCTCTTGGGAACTAGCATCGGGAACCGGTACACTTAGAAATCAGAAGAGAAAAGAGCACCGGGTTGATCCAGTTGTGATCGCCTCGAAGATCCTCCACGGAGATTCTCATAGGTCGTTACTTTTACCCCAGCCGATCGTTCAAATCTGCAGGCGTGTTTCGATTTCGTTGAAACTTTTAGCACTCCGTATAAACCCAGATCGGGGGAATTTTGGTTCGTTCGCGGAATTACATCGAGAAAGAGAGTAACCCTGAGGATAGCCGTGTGGAAATCACCTTTCTCCCAGTTACATTTCGAGTTCCAGGTTTTATTACCGCTCTTTTTTTTCTTCTACTTTTTTTCTCAACCGGGAAAATTACGAGCTCGTAAGGGACATTCGTCGATTTGGTATCCAGGATAACGATACTCTCCACGGTATTAATTAGATATTTAACCGGTGATTGAACTACTCTCGATGAAGTTTACCAACGGAAACTTTGTTACCGCGTAATAATGCAGGAGATTCTCTGCATGCTCATTGATTAATCCTTTGATGTACCCCTCTACCTGAGGGGATCAACTCCGACCGCGATGAACTTAGTTGGTTTAGTATCGATCGATCGATATACTGCCCTTAGACATACAATTACAGTTTATATTATCGAATTCCTTGCTTCGCAAGAAATATTCATAATTACGTACCTTTAAATCAACCAGTAGAAATACATATAATAATAAATAAAGAGTGTCAGTTCCACAATCAGGAAATTAATCCCGCGCCATTACAAAAAACAGACATGTTACCCCAGGATTCGCGAGAATTACATTCGTACAAATTTGATAATACTATCAGGAAAATATCGCCGCGGCATTTATCAGGCGACGGTGGGAGCAGGGGAGCGAATTCGCTTAAAAAATGCACGGTCCATAAAACATAAGCAGCGGCGGCACGGTGCGGCGATATTTATCGCGGTTATATAATATTTTCGCGAAGGCCGGGCTCGCGTTAAAATTCTCACGTACGTACCGCGATTCCCCGAAGTGGAGAGAGATACGATTAAATCGAATGTGTTTTCGGTGGTAAACCCGCGAGAGTTGTAAGGTCCCTCTTGACATTCCTCGGTGGCAGTGGTAGCATGACTGGCGGGAAATGACACGGAATTAACACAGATGATTGTTTGTAATAAAGATTAATAGCGAGCTTTGTACGTTTTGATACCGCCTACCGGCAATACCGTTCCTTTATAACACCCCAGCAGTTTACCCTTCTCTCTCTCTTTTATCCCCCCCTGGTTTTCCTCTTTCTTCTTCTTCCTCCCACTCTTCCTACGAGGACGAATGTTGTTTGTGTAATCAACGGAACGAACACGGCCCCTCTACTTGGCTGGGACCTACCGCTCCTCTATACCGTGTAATTTGTAATTCTGCACGCTGCATTATTTTCCGCTCTACCGCTTTCCACTTGCCACCCCCTTTTCCATCCTCCGCCACGTCTACCCTTTCCTCGTTACATGTATATTGCACTCTCATCCCTTTGTTCTCCTATGCGTAGTTCTCTTTTGGTTTCACGCTGGCACGTTAAATTATAGGTTGATCGAACTCATCCCCCTTGGAAGTAGTCTCGTGTCAGGGTACACGATACATCCACGGATTTATTGAGTACTTATCATCCTTTTATTTACAACTCGAATAACATAATTATTCCAACATCACGTGTTCATCATCCGATGATAGCAATCCAACACAAATGTATACTTTAACACCGAGCACAGGGCGTTGTTTAAAATGAAAGCATTCGAGTGTCTAACCGCGTAGGATCCACGGGAGCAGTGCCAGAGAAGATTAACTAGAAATCCGTAGATTCGGGTTCCCGTGTTGACATTAATAATAATTCCAGATCTCATATTTTCCTATGCTTTCAACCACATCCAACCGTGACAGTTATACCCGAGGTAGTATATTTTAATAAGTATATCCAAACGATTAGAACGAGGCATGATACGTAGCAGCTGGTATCGTTCACTAACGACACCTTTAATTCGAATTCCCGTTGAGTTCTCGCGTTTCTATACATATATAAAGCGTATATATCCAACCTGGTAGCAATCTTTGCAAAAAGTTGTCGTTTCGACGCCAGCTTGGCCTGGCGTTGATATTAATAATGTAATCGACGGGTAGGGGCGACGGGGGGAAGGTGGTTCCTGAGAATTAGGAACGATGTCACGTCGTCGGGGTGAGTGCAAGGCCGGTAGGTCGGTGCCTCGATGTCGACGGTAGAGGCAAAGATAATTAAACCACGAGGCATGGCACTCCTACCAGGGGCGTCGTTGACGTCGTCGTCATCTTCCTCATCGTCATCATCACCGTCTCGGTTACCTGAGCGTTATCGTGCCAAGAATGAGAATCTTAAATGGAACACAGGGGGTTTCGTGTTGCCGGGCGAGAAGAGCTGAAAGGTAGACGGTGTTAATAATGCCGGTGCATCTTGCTCTTACTTTGTCACTCACTATCTCGCTTCTCGCTCGACTACCAAGTGCCGCGCTGGTTTTGCAACGTAAAACCGAAATAATCGATTGAGACTGGTCAGGTTGTAATTTCATTATTAATTTAATTACATGCCCACCGTTAGAGCCCGTGTAATATGTATGACAGTAAAAGCATGCCTAACAGAATACAAAGGCTTTTATAAAGGGTAGCTTAATAGGTCTTTAAGTAAAGTTTAACGAAGACTATCAATTAGCCGGTCTTTAGGTTCCTCCTCGGCTGTTTGAGTTTACATCGTGTTTCGAGGTTTATTTGTTCTTCGAAAAGCACCGTTAACCATTGCCACGAGTCTTTTCTAATTTCCGAATTTAATGCAGGTATATTGGGAAACAAAATTACAAATAATAAGCGGTTATTTATCAAAGTAGTATAAGTCTGGCTTTGATGAAAACGGAAGTGAAGAGAATTTTCTGCTACAAATTGATATCTTCTTTCCGTTAGTCGTAATATTCATGTTAAAAATAACGAAACAATTAGTAACAAAACAGATTAAAATGTAACTTTATTTCGTGAGGAATGTGGATCGCTAATTAATAGAATTAATAGAGCGGCATCGAATCACGTGGCAGACGCTAATCATTTATACGGTCGTTGGCGTCATGGCGCAAAACGCCGGTAATTAGTTATTACGGTATATATGCGATTATTAAGTAGATGGACGTTAAGTAACGCGCTATAGAAAATTATGCGTTATGCCGAGGTGGCAGGGTAATTTCGAGAAAACGACGCCGTTAACGTTAATGTTTTAACGCTGTTGTTCACCGCAAAGTGCTCGTTCGTCTAATAATTATTATCATCCCGGTCGCCGTGTTATCATCGCGGAAATCATTTCGCACGATCATTTATCTAAAACATATCATTCCGAGGAAATCACGTGTCGATATAATTAAAACCATTATCAATCAACTTGTACCAACATTGTGTAATAATTATCACGGAAAACAATAGGATATTAAACAATATCTCTCTACGGCAGTAGTAATAGTGAAGCACCGAAATTCGTGTATTAACGAATCAAATAATAAAAAACCAATTGGGAGCTCTCGTTATTGTTATCTATTAATGATCCGAAGGATTTAACAATGACGGACGTGTATTAGGTGGTTCGACGTGTAAAATTATAGAATAGTTTGGCAAACATGCTGGCAGTCCAGCGTAAGCGGTGTCGTTACCATTTTAGCGTAATTACCATTTGGTAATTAGCGAGCGTATTCATCACAGAGCGCCGGCGTGTTTATATCGTGACGCATAGCGGGGTGGCTGCCACCGTCGCGTGTGCTCGACAATTTTCCTCTGCTCATTACTCCTGGAAATAACGACTGAAAAACCATGCTGCTTTCTTCCCTGCAGTTTCGGATTACCAGTCGAAAATTTCACCGTAAACACACGTTGAAAATAGTGTCATGTGTTTTGCGTCAGCTATGAATTATTACCATTAAAATATCCCCTCATCCGGTACCAGTTCAGAGATCATTTTTATGGACGATATGATACAGGAATTATTATTATAAGTCTTCCCTGCAGTTGAAAATTACTGATCGAAAATGGCACGTAAACACGTGCTGAAAATAGTGCCATGCGTTTTGCGTCAGCTACCAATTATTATAATTAAAATATCTCCGCATCCGGTACCAGTTCAGGGATTTTTATGGTCGATGTGATACAGGAATTATTATTATAATTCCTTCTTGCAGTTTCAGATTACCGGTCAAAAAGTCTGCGCAGACACGTCCTGAAAATAATGTCATGCGTTTTACGTCCGCTATCAATTATTATAATTAAAATATCTCCCCATTCGGCACCGTTTCAGAGATCATTTTTTTTCATTTTTATAAACGATATGATGCAGGAGTTATTATCATCATCTTTCGTGCAGCTTCGGATTACCGGTCGAAAATTTCAGCGTAAGCACGTGCTGAAAATAATGTCATGCGTCTTACGTCAGATGTCAATTATTAAAATTAAAATAAATTCCCCTCTGGTGTATTCGTGTAGATTATTTTTATGAGGAATATAATATAAAAGTTATTCATTCCTTTCTGCAGGATCAGATTACCAATTTAAATTTCAGCGAAAACGTATATTGAAAGTAATATCGTCTGCGTTACGCTAGATATCAATTACTATAATTAACATGTTTTCTCATCTGATACTTTCGTAAAGACAATTACAAAATCTCCAATTTCACTTCTAAATGACCTAAATCGATGGTAAATGATGTATAAACATATTCTAGGACGATTTTGGGTCGGAAGAAGCGATTTAAAAAATTTGTGCGGCCGAAAAATGGGTCGACCGAAAATCGTAAAAATGTGAAGGGGTATACCTTCAAAAATTGTCAACAATTGAAAGTCGTCAAAATCAATTCTAAATGACCCAAATCGATGGTAAATGATGTATAAACATATTCTAGGACGATTTTGGGTCGAAAGAAGTGGTTTAAAAATTGTTTTGGCCCAAAAATGGGTCGACCGAAAATCGTAAAAATGTGAAGGGGTATACCTTAAAAAATTGTCAAAATTTGAAAGTCGTCAAAATCAATTCTAAATGACCCAAATCGATGGTAAATGATGTATAAACATATTCTAGGACGATTTTGGGTTGAAAGAAGTGGTTTAAAAATTTGTTTGGCCCAAAAATGGGTCGACCCAAAATCGTAAAAATGTGAAGGGGTATACCTTCAAAAATTGTCAAAAAATCAAAGTCGCCAATTTCGATCCTAGATAGTCCAAATCGATGGTATATGATGCCTAATGATGTTCTAGGACTATTTTGGGTCGAAAGAAGCGGATTAAAAATTGTTTCCTAAAAAAATGGTCGACCCAAAGTGGATAGCGAAATAAGAGAAATATTAAACATTCAATGGAACGATACGATTATCATGATAATTTTCGTAGCTTTTACGCAATGCTTGATATATCGCACGGGTTGTTTTATATTGTGACTGGATTTACCGAGATTTAATACGAAGCAGTGACAAAGACTAATATTTATCTTGGGGAGAGTTTCTTGTTACGTGGCTCCTTACCGAAACGACAATCAAAAATATCGCCAGACCTACATTAAACATAAACCCACCGAAAGTCAAAGAAAGGGCACACGTTTTCTGGTAAAAAAGCATTTTAATAATTCATGCGTGACAAACGGACAACAAACATCGCATGTATCTTTGTTACTTCATTCAAGGCTTCTGGAATATTTTCGATATAAGCGCTCTTTAAAAAAGAATAACAAAAAAATGTTGCTCCACCGTGAGATGAAAGTCTATCACTTTCAGGTGGAGTTTAACATTTAATCTTTTTATTTTCTCCTTTCCCAGAAAATTTCTTAGTCAAAGTGCCTGCTTTTATCTCGCGGCTCTTTCATCGCTATTTTCTTACAAAGTTCTCCGAAAAAGTCTGCAACAATTAATAATAATACGTATCAAAATCGTGATGTCCCTGACTTGACATTTCCACGTCAAAATAATAAAATTAATAGAACAATAATTAACATTTTTATTTCCATTCCGTGATTCAAAAAGTTATCATTAACGATGCGATACAAATTATTGTTATTTCTCAATGATATTAGAAATAGTACACTGAAATTACTCCCAGTGTTCATAATTATTTTTGTTTACCTGGATAGACGTATGTTGAGTGGCCTCGAGCACAATCAAATGACTTTCCTGAATCGCTAATTTTTGGTCTGCCTCCACCACTCGAGAGAATTTCTTAGATAAAACGGTTGGCTCTTTCCTCGGACGCCAAGCCGCGAGCTTTCTTCAGCAGCTGTTAAAAGACGTCTGGAAAATTCCGGTGCAAAAGTTTCTTTGGCCATGCGTGCTCGAGAATTACGCCGTGAAAGTGAAATACACCTGGCATACCGTGCACACCGGGGTTCCGCAGATTCGTCTGCCCCGAAACGTGGAACGTGAAGAACGCGAGGGCGTTCGAGGATGGCGAAAACGGCGAGAGGAACTCCGTTGAGGAACGAAGAAAGAGATGTGGAAGGGAAACGTGATGGTAAAGGAGATGGAAAAGGAGCAGAGGAATGAGCTGGTGGTTGGGTGGTGTGTACGCTCTCCAGAGGGGTAGGTTCCAACCAGAGGGGTGCGAGATGACGGGGGGCAGAACGATTTATGGCGCCTTAAGACTCCCGGTACTTTATGACGACCTTAATGTTTGCACCGTAAATTGGGTAGCTTAGGACAGCAAGGCAGCCCGAAAACAGTAAAGTGGAGATCCTTTCGCCGTGACTAGCATTCGTATTTCGTCGGGGAATAATTTTCGCGTCTCTTACAACCTAACAAAAAATTATGTCAGACTTAGGCCGGGATATATATTTCGCGGAGTGTTATTAACGATAATGTAAAACAACCTGCCGTGAATTAGTACGACCGTCGGCAATTGGTTCGTCTGTTTTTCGTACGACGGCTCTTTTGTTTCTTGACGATAAATCGTTAGTCGTTCTTGCCGTAAGTACGTCTTTTCTTGGAAATAATAGTATTTGTATTACACTCGCCTGATTTTAAGTTGAGATTATTTTCATCAACATTATACAGGATGTTCCGTATAAAATAAACCACTTAATTATCTACTTACTGTAATTAGTTATGGAAGTATTATATTATGATTACAGGAGAAGTTAGCACGTAAAGTTATGTACATTTCTGGGGAATATTATTAATATTAACCTGTGTATACAGAGGATATACTTGTTACCTAATAATACGGAAATTGTTTTGTTATTATACGAACAGCTTGGAAGGACAATATCCCGAGAGAGAATTTCTTCCATTGTTGTTCTTTTTACAGAATTTCCCAAATCGTTCATATTTTTTTACACGGACAAAATATCGTTGCATATTCAAGTGACCTATTTTACGTGGGACATTCTGTATACTTGCTCCAACAATTCCATTCATCTACGTAAACAGCGCTAGAGATTAATGGACAATTGAATTTCGAGGACACATAAAGAGGGAGGATAGAGATCCATCGTTCCTTGAATAAGAAATATTCACCGTAATAATGGCAGTAGGTCACGCGGCTACTCGAAAGAAACTTCCCAATTAATTGATAGGTTATAACGATTAATTTGAAGCGTTAGTTAGGGAGAACGAGCGAAATAATTAGGAACATAGAAAAGAAGGTCGCGAGGAAAGGGTGCAGTTGAAGGAGGAAGAATGACCCTCGTAGCTGAATGAGAAACCTCTCGTTCTGGGTTCTCTCTCTCTCTCTCTCTCTCTCTCTCTGATAATTGAGAGAATGACTGCCGTTCGATAACCGAGGGTCGTGCCGGCTAATACGTTGCCTCACCTCCTTAAACCACCGCGCCACGTTTCTATGAACATATCTAAACTCCTTTAAGGCCAACCCCACCGGAAACCGTCGACTTATTACTTTCATCCCTTAACGCCTGGCAAACATTTGCATAGTAGCGCGAGTCTTAGGGAGAAAACGAAATGGAAGGTAACCGGAGATATGTACCGAGTGGATTTCCGTCGGCGGACGATGAAGAAGGCGAAAAAGTCTTCGTTTACATCCGCCGAGATTGATATTAAGGATAAGCTACCCTATTGCACGAAGGCTTCTTAGCGTCGAATTAATGCTATCTTTTTATTAGATCCGGTATAATATCCGTGGACCAGTTAGTTACATCGTGGTTGACGTACTTGTGTTCGCATTTGGTTATATGTATGTATATATAAAATTTAATGGTGTTTCTGACAGTCCTGCAATTTATCTGAGAAGCTGCAATTATTAGAATGTAATTGTGCGCTACGTGCTCGCGAGAACGAAATTCGCGAGATTTATAGATGGTTAGGAAAAAGTGTATGAAACTGGAATAAGGTTTTCATATTAGGAATTTATTAAACAGTAGTTTCTTCTACTCGGCTAGAAAGTGGTATAAAGATAAAGATAAAAGATAAAATAAGATTAAAAAAAGCGAAAAATATAAAGATGAAGATAAAAATTTGAAGTCGCTCATTTTGCTCCTAAACGGCCCAAATTGATGGGAGATGATGTATAAACATATCTTAGGACGATTTTAGGTCGAAACAAGTGGATTAAAAATTTTTTTGGCCGAAAAATGGGTCGACCCAAAATCGTAAAAATGTGAAGGGGTATACCTTCAAAAATTCTCAAAAATTAAAAGTCGCCAAAATCGCTCCTAGACCGTCCAAATCAGTGGTATATGATGTATAAACATAATCTATAATGATTTTGGGTCGAAAGAAGTGGTTTAACAATTTTTTTGAGCGAAAAATGAGTCGACCCAAAACCGCAAAAATGTGAAGGGGTATACCTTCAAAAATTCTCAAAAATTAAAAGTCGCCAAAATCGCTCCTAGACCGTCCAAATCGGTGGTATATGATGTATAAACATAATTTATAATGATTTTGGGTCGAAAGAAGTGGTTTAAAAATTTTTTTGAGCGAAAAATGGGTCGACCCAAAACTGCAAAAATGTGAAGGGGTATACCTTCAAAAATTCTCAAAAATTAAAAGTCGCCAAAATCGGTTCTAAACGACCCAAATCGACGGTGAATGATGTATAAACATAATCTATGATGATTTTGGGTCGGAAGAAGTGGTTTAAAAATTTTTTTGAGCGAAAAATGGGTCGACCCAAAACCGCAAAAATGTGAAGGGGTATACCTTCAAAAATTGTCAAAAATTAAAAGTCGCCAAAATCGCTCCTAGACCGTCCAAATCGGTGGTATATGATGTATAAACATAATCTATGATGATTTTGGGTCGGAAGAAGTGGTTTAAAAATTTTTTTGAGCGAAAAATGGGTCGACCCAAAATCGCAAAAATGTGAAGGGGTATACCTTCAAAAATTCTCAAAAATTAAAAGTCGCCAAAATCGCTCCTAGACCGTCCAAATCGGTGGTATATGATGTATAAACATAATTTATAATGATTTTGGGTCGAAAGAAGTGGTTTAAAAATTTTTTTGAGCGAAAAATGGGTCGACCCAAAACTGCAAAAATGTGAAGGGGTATACCTTCAAAAATTGTCAAAATTTGAAAGTCGTCAAAATCAATTCTAAATGACACAAATCGATGGTAAATGATGTGTAAACATATGCTCGGATGATTTTAGGTCAAACCAAGTGAATTAAAAATTGTTTCCTGTAAAAAAATTGGCCGACTCAAAATCGCATAGCTTTTGTGTATTTCAACACTTTTGTATATTATAACTTTAACGGTTGTACGTTAAACATTTCACTGAAAAACAAGTAAATCCTTTCCATGAATTTCGCGCACAAAGGGATACTGTTCGTTTACGTTGGTACAAGATACCGAGTGTAATCAGGTGTTCAGTAGTCTCTAATCCCGGCAAAGGAATCCGGTCTATTTTGCGTGGATCTATTTAGGCAGGTTATTAAGAGAGCGGGCTCGTATTAACGGATCAAAATCAGAGCTCCGTAATAACCGTGGCGTAATGTAATAGGAGGTCCCAGTGTAAGTATCTCGGAAAAATGGAAAATCTAAGGCGATATCAGTTTAATGTCCAGGCCAAATGGCGTTCTCGCTCGCCGTTACCCTGACTCCCGTTACCCGGGTTTTCTTCTCTCGTTTTAGAAGAAACCGACGAACGGGGACAGGGACGAGGACAGGGATGAGGACGGAGGGTGAGATATCCTTGAAGGGTTGGGTAGCGACGTTATAAAACGTTACAAGACGGTACAATGCTCGTGGCACCCATCCTATAATACGGTCTTACCTCTCCTAAGATAGTTACATATTAGTGGCTGTTACGAAACGATCTAATAAACGGGACTCCCGTGGAATGGAGAAACTAAGAATCTAATCGAATATATCAGCCTTCCCGACCATAACTGGGAATCGTTTAGTTCCATGCGGATGCTTTCATTTTAACTTTCCTCCTCTCCCTCTTTTCCTCTACATTGCTTTTTATGAATCTTATATAATCACCCTCTCCACTCCGTCTTCTTTGTGTCCCCGCAAAAATGTCGGAAGTATAATCATCGGGAGGACTTCTAAGTGGTGGAACCTGTTAACTGCCATTGCCAAAGGATTCCTTCCTTAATGTCCCAACTCTTGTATTCCGGCGATTCGAATTGTTAGGTGAACGATTACAATAAATATTCCGGGAATAAGAAATAGCAGCGTTTACCGGCGCGGTGGTTCGCGCCATGTTAATACGGCATTTGCATTCACGTGGAATGCAGATTTTTCTTAATTAGCACGGGAACGCGGTTCTTAATAAAGGAAATGATCGCGTTATAAAAGCAAGTGGATGGAAGTGTTGAAAAGTACTCGAAGAGGCTCTCTAACGAGGCATGGATGAAACGGGGTATTTCAAAGGACAAAACGGCATTTACATAAGGGAAGGGATTCGAGACGTATAAAAGAGGCACGATAATGGAGAAAGAGGAGCGACAAGCGAGTACACAGGTTTTCCCCGGGCACGCATGCCGTTTGTTAGATCTCTTATGACCACCGGCATAAAAGAACATTAGAGAGGCAAACGTGTTGCGAACTTTTTGTTTCTTCTCCCGTTTTTTAATGCACGTAACACGGCGCATGGTTACGGACTAAACTTTCTGTTGCGATATTATAATGAAACATGTTCACAAGCGCAATAAGTAAAATGTATGAACAGGGAAAATTTCACCCTGTATGAATTTCCATGACTCTACAGCTGCACCCTTTCTTTTATTATTATTCCTTTTTTTGTATGTCTAATTTAGTTTTCCACTGTGAGGTACCCTCGTCTCGTTATTTCCTTTCCAATTCGTTCCTTCTATTTTCCCGTGGAATTGCATGCCTGCCCTTTAACACACGCTCGAGTATTAGCGTGTTGCGAGCAATAAATAAAAATGTTATAATCAAAGAGGAACGCGGAAATGACGTTTGAATTAGAAGTACCTACTCTTACCTTACCGCCTTTCAAAGGGAACACTCGACTTGCCGAGGAACCGTAAATTAAAATACTAACAGAAAATTGTCGATATTTGCGGGACACTTGATACTCCGTGTGCTTATTAAAAATTGCTATACGAACCGATTAAATCATATCCACTCGGGGATAATCCTTGATAAACGAAACATCGTGTATCCAATATACCAAGTATTAAATATTGAACATTAGAAAATATACATACTTCCCTCAGGGGATCTATTGGGTTTTCCAGTAAATATGAGTCCGACGAACCAAGGGCACCCGAAGTCGATAGCATATACATGTATTTACGACTATAAAAAAATCTCATCGAAGTATATTTTCTTCCCGGCGAAACATCCCTTTTCCTGTATGTTGAACTTTGAAGAATGCCTTAAAGCAGCTTTCCGTGATATCCGACAAAGAGCCGACTCTAAGGTGCAGCTTAGCTCGAATCAAAACGAATTGCCCTTCGAAGAATAATGATAAAAATCCTCGGGAAAATCCCGAGCGCAAACTGCACGTAGCCTCCGATATTTCTTCTATCGGGTGTATCTGCAAATGCGTCGCGGTGCATCGTCTTCGGCACGTAACACAAATCGGAAAATGTCTCTGAAGGAATATATAACGGTGATATCGACACAGTTCAAGGCACGGTACAATGTTTACCAAGAGCAGAAAAGAGAGAGAGAGAGTGAGTGAGATGAGAGCCGTTGGATGAAGAAAGGGGGTTGAAGGTGAGGGTGGAGTCGAAGGGTTGCTGGTATATCGGCGTAAGCACACACGTTCACCGTCGAGGCACGCCACTTGTGGGTCTCTCATGCAAACCCTTTCCTCAAACCTACGTACTTTGCTACCTACTCTATATTCCGTTCGACGAGCGTTACCGTTACTCGCACCTCGCCACCTGTAACATCACCCCCGACCATTTCCAACCAACCCTTTGCCTTCCGTCTCCTCTTCCTCTTCCTTTTATCTACCCTGTACTATCTCCTCTTTCGCTTCAACCAGTCCTCCCTCTCCGCTTATACAACTTCATCCCCCCCCCCCCCCCCCCGTTGCTACTTCGTCTCTCAGTCTCGTACTTAACCGCGTTTGCTTCTACTTTAGCAAGGACTCCTGGCAAGGCTCCTTCCTTCTGGCACATCTACGTGCTGTATACCTTACTCATGGAATGCCTGTTCTAGCATCACTTCATCTACTTTTACTAAAATTTCTACAGCAGCTACTTGAACTTATTATACCTCGGCATACTTGGGAGGTATAAAATATTATTGGTAACTTGTGGATAAATAGAGGATGAGAGGGTGGAATGTGTGTTATAATGTACACGGTAACACCATTGGTGGATGCACTTTACTCTCTTGCTCTTGGCGTGCCTCTTACTTTAATCAGATTTTCTTTTGTACCCTTCAAAAGATGAGATTCTTCTTGACGAGACCACGTGGTGCGCGTGTTACTTATGGGATATCATCTCTCCTTCTTACTTTGGCTGACTCCTCAATCACATTTGCCTCGTCTGACTTATCGATCTACAGTCTACTTCATGGGTTATGTAATACGATATACGCGTATTATATACAGGAATAATTCGTTGCACCCTCAATGCATCTTTTTCATCTTTACCACCCTGACTTTATTGGTTCCATTGAATCCATCGGGTTCCCTTCGCCTTTCGAATCTACATTCTTCCTTTCACCCTGTTCTTCATTGCATATCTACATGGTGCATATGTTATCCTTCCGATGGAGGCTCCCAGAGAATCTCCGTACTTCCGTGTATCCTTACTCCTGCAAGCCAGGATAAGCGGATGGCTGCGAGTTAAACTATTCCGAAGTGAATCCGCTATGGTGCCAGAACTTGTTTTAGAAGTCCATTATAGAATCCAGGGAAGCCGGGTTTAGGAAAATATCTTGTCGCCTTTCTTTAGTCACCGTAAGTAATTTATTAACTGGAAACTTCTGTTCTTCGATCAAATTTGCAATAATCATGAAAATGAATTGTCCATGGGATACTTGAATAGAATGTATTGTTTAATGACGACTGATTAATACAATTGAAATGAACACGATGTTTCGACCATGTTGTCTATCATCTGGTTTAAACGGGTGTCGCAAAGCGAATCACTTCCCACAGAGTAGTGAAACGTATTTTAGGGATCCATTAGGGTGCGCGTTATACTGGATAAATTATGCAATTAGGAGGCATTGCTGCCGGCATTACTTCCTTCGAATGAGCCTGTCGCGTGTATCAAGTGCTGCAATGAAATGCGAGTTACGCTTGTTTCTCACCAAGGTATATTTAACTGGTAGTCGTTATTTAGACGCGCGTTAATTCCAGTGTCTATTAACGAATCTTATTTTAACCTTTTCGCTGGTAATTAAAAGGATGACATTCTGCAAGCAGAATGCGTAAAAACATGGAATACTTACTTGTGTAACAGTGAGTTCCACGTTTATATCAGTATACAATGGGAATTATCGTTAATTAGCTTTTTAATTGTTCCTTATTGCGTGCAAATTACAAGTGTATCCTAATGCGCCTAATATTTCTTTCTCTGTTTATCTGTATGTTTTATTGAATTAATAACTACAAATCAATATATCAGCCTCATACTTCGAGATCAACCTGCCCACTAGATCTAGTCGAAAGTGCAAATGTGTTTTGGATTCATCATTCTTTTGTATGAAAGGAAAAAGATTCAGTTTGATATCTACCTTTTGATGTGCCATGTCAACAACGAAAGGGTTACAACGAGATAAAAGTACTATCTACGCGGGATTTTCGTACTTACAGCTTCGTCGAATTAGCACGAGTGGAAAACCACGCGAGACAATTAAATTGCTTCGAACCGAGTGCGGTGCCGTAACTCACCTCCCGCGCAAATACCGGAATTTATTTTGGAAATCCATTAGCGAGCGAGTTACATCGGATAAATTATGCAATTACCTGCAGTAACTCGAAAGCTCTTTTTTCCAATGAATCTCGTTTGTAAACTTTTCTGTCGTACCGACACTCTGCCACCGCTCTGTGAAACAACCTACGGACATTGCATTCTTAATTAATCGATGCACCGAACATTTCTATAAGACCCGACGTTTTTAATAATCATTACAGTCTGCTATCAATTCGGCATATTTAACTTCTATAATATTATAACGCAATTGTATTATAACATTTTGTTATGGAACATTATTATATTTCATTTACGATCCGAGAAATGTATATTACACGTGTATTTCTACAAAGATATTTAGTTACGTATTATTATTGAGAATTATTATATCAACTTATCGTGGGTTCCCGATTAGGCGCTGATTATAATTCACCCCGTAATAGTCTTTTAATAATACTTCCACCCTCCCCTAATATACACCCCGGTGAACGAAAGAAATCATTTACCAATATCCTTAATGTCTTCTTTATCCTCCCGGTTATTTTGTCCGTTCCCGTGTTTATACGTTCTCGGAGGATTATATTTCTATCTTCGAAGTGGCTGTAAGAGATTTCTTACGATCGCTCGGAGCATATAGAGGGGCTTAAAGAAGTTTCGGTTGGGTGTTTCCGACGATTACGATCGTAGGAGGTTCGCCCCATGGAGAATCGAACGGGTGGTAAATGCACGGATTACTGTCCTGGGTGTCCCGTAGGACTAACCCCGCGATCCCCAACCCGCCAACCCCTAAACTGACCTCGAAAGAAGGATACGACACGGGAGAGATGCAACGTGGCATCGTGTCCTTCCTGCTCTGTATGTATTCGACGTCCTGATGTTAACACCGCCGGAACCGCTCTGCATGATTCTGGAATCCGACAGCCTCTAATCCCACAGGAACAAAGTTCTCTCTTAGTCGAGACCGGAGCGTAATTAACGTTGGTACTACGTGACCGAACCAATCGGTGACTCTCACGAGTCATACTGCTGCCGGAATAATCTCTTAGCCGAACTGATCAATTTATCTTCTTCACGGAGTCATTTAAGTCTCGTCAATTAATTAAACGTTATTTCTATGAAATTGTTCGTTCTGCCATGGAAGAATTTTAATTGTAATTATACTTAAATAGTAGAAATTATTAATTTTCCCCCAGGGGGTCTACTGAGTATTTTCAGTAGATATGGGCATGGCGCACCCAGGGCCCCGATGCGAAGAATGAAGTTTGTAAGAAATGACACTTCCAGATGCTTATTTTAATAGGAGTATTATTATCGATAAAACTTCTGATTTCTATACATTCAAACATTATATATAATAATAATCCTCCGTAAATGGGAGAGGCATAAAAGTCGATGGTTTCACGCGCCAAAACATTAATCCTCGTCTTGGATGTGGCGGCACGTTTCGTCATAGAAATCCGTGGGATTCTTTTGTCAGTTGACATTCGAACAATCGAGAGGTGTACCGATCGTCACCGGAAGCGGAGCTGATGCACGGAGGACCCGTCTGTCCGCGGCACTGGCAGCTTCTGTTTTTCTGGTGGCTCACGCAAATGCACTTCCATCCAACCACCAGTCATCACTGGCACAAACATCGAATGGGATAGACGGTTGAAAAGCATACGCACATTTATGCACTCTCACACCCATCCGCAAACAAACCAGGTAAAAGGTGGTGGAACTCGATCACAGGCACACATGTAGAGACACACGTAGCCGACGGAAGTGCAGAGGCAAACGCGGTAAATAGAGAAAGGTGGAAATAGATAGAAAGGTAGGTGGATGGAAAATGAGAGCTGGGAACACACAAGCACGTCTTCCAACTCTGTTCGCCATACCAACCCTCGAGCTAAATCCAACTCCAGCACGGCCATCCGGAGCCATCCGCCTTCGTTCCATCTCTTCTCTTCTCGTCTCTTCTCTTCGGGAATATCATTGAACGCCTTCAGAAATCTGGAACGCACACTCCTCCCGACCGCCATCCGCTCGACTTCCCTTTTCTCTCTATTTCTCTCTTCCTCCATTTCTTTACCTCTCACCATCCTCTTGAATTAAAATGCCGAGCTCTCCTTTCTTCTTTCCTCCGTTTTTTCCTCCCTTTCCCTTTTTCTCTTCTTCTCTCATTCGCTCCTCTTTCTCATTCAACCTTCGCACCGCTGACAAAGAGGAAGGCAAACGGTGAGGGAAGGTTGGAACTACAATGGTGTTAAACACATTTAAGGAGCCAACACCTTGATTTTCTACCGTTCAACCAGCACTCTCCTTATATAACGGCATTACTTGCACCAGATTTCTTCCTGAAATATTCGAACGAATCTCTACATTCGGGTACCAACGAATAAGAGATTTATTCGTCCATCAAATCACGTAGGAACAAAGGTTCGATGAGAATTCTTGTTGCTTCTCTATGAATGAATCCACGTATCTTCGAAGTACCCGTGAATCCGTTCGAGATTTTTAATATCAACGCAGAAGTTAGTGCTTTCCATTATCATCTCGAAACATATTCAGAATCGATTTTTCCTCTTTTCCTCTCTCAAGATGGGGACAATATGTCCCAAAGATTTTCCTTGGCCCCGTTCGAAGGCAGAGTCTTTTCTCTCCGAGATCGTTAATCCAATGTTTACAGTGCGAACGTAGGAAGATTAAAGGACGCTCAGCGGAGAGGATGGTTCACTTTCTCTGGAACCCGTTGGCGGGTTGGTCCGAGGATGCACCTTCGGGATTGCTAATCGTGTTTAAGAATAAACTTTGCGATCCAGCTGGTTCTAGCCGGGCACGACATCCGAGCGAGAATACATTAGCATGATTACTTTCGTGCACAATGCAGGAGCCAGCTGTGCGACGTGTACATAAGACTCATCTCTGTCTCTCTCGGCTTCGGTGCGATATATTGTTTCGCCTCCTAAGATCGTTTGTTTCCAACCTGAATTATTCAGTCTCGCTTGACGCACCAAATCTTAACAACCGAATTCCCGTGCAGAAGTACTCGCCTTTCCTTCTGTAACCGCTTACACTAAACCCGCCTGTACTTGATTTATGTAATGCCGCGTTTTGTTCTCCGCGGATGCGCTCACCGTATCGCCGAGATTAATATTGAAAGGAGGAAGAGAACGATGGAAGAGGTTCCATTAATTCAACTCGTTCATTTCATATTTTTAAACATTATACGAAACGGTTCCTGGCAATCTTATCTAGGACGTGTAATGAAAGATGAAGTAGCTATGATTTATTTATTCATTCATTTATTCGCGCTATAAGCATCATGTAAACTAGTTGAATTAACTGACCTGCTTTAAGTATTTTGTATCACTGCTCCGCATATATCTATGTATATCTATGTATTCATATCATATTCAAAACCTTCAGTTGCTTTTGATTTAAACGTAAACATTGAGAACATCAGATTTATTATATCACTGCGAAGTTAATTGCTGTTACGTTGATTTGCGCGGCTGGGAAATCTAAGGTTAATGAATCCCTTGAATACTGGAATATTAAATTTTGCGAATTCATGGATCTCATTACCGACGTATTCCATGGAAGTTATACATTATAAATATGAAATTAATTCATCGTGTAATCTTGTAATTATTTGCTCGAGATGCATTAATTTTTTTCGAGTATCGCGGGTCAAAAAATATTGTAGATTTTTGCTCTAACGATTCGATGGAGTATTCCTGGTTTCAATAAGGAAAAGAGTCGGTCGAGTCCGCGATACGTCGAGGAAAGTCGTGTTTAAAGAAGAAGGATCGGGTCGGAAGCTTATTTTCATAAGGTCGTTCGATATCGAACTTGGTTGAAACCGTTGGTCCTTTTTTCGATGCGCTTTCCACGTTGTTGTCCCTCCACCATTCGCTGGAAAAATCGATCGACGCTTGTAGCTCGTTTCACGGGAAAATTTCAAAGAGCCGAGAACCTCTGAATGGTTCTTTGAAGTTGCCAAGCAAATCTATGTTCTCGGCCCCACCGTTTTCTTAACACCGGCTACTACTTCGGCCCACTATCTCTCGCTTTCTTCGTTCCTTTCTCTCTTTGACCATCTGTGACTCGACTCCACTCGCTTCCAATCGCCTCCACTCGCCTCTACTCGCCACGACTCTATGTGCACGGCAAAACTTTCGGAGCTACGAGCCTTTTATTCCAGGACTCCTTGGACCATTCGGAAGTTCACGTATAAAGCTCGCTAATAAACTCGAAGTCAAAGAACCAAAGGAGTTCTACGAAGAAACTGAAAATTCCAATAGAATTGATTTTTAACACTTTGCAGTCGAGTAGCGACAAGCCGAGTGGCTACTAAAAGACGACATTAAAATTGACTCCACTTGTCAGGAATTTAATGATTAATAATAAAATATAACAGGACAAAATTTCAATTTTGGCGACTGAGTATCGCCCCCAACTGCAAAGGTTAAAATGTATAAAGAAAAGGATATACATAATGAAGCCATAGTATAAAAATATATAGGACAAATATATTAGATACATTATTTTTCACATACTTTATGAAACTCCATTTATTTTTTCATATTAAAGTTTATTCTATTAGATAATCCTCGTCGTTATCTATGATCCTTGACCGACGATTCTCCAATGCGATAATTCCCTTTTTGTAAAAATCAAATTCGAAAATTCGATGTGAAAAAATGTTACATTCCCGAATCGTTTACTTTCCGGCAGCCCTAATATAATAAAGGATAAGAAAGAAATGTAAGGAATATCGGTCGTAGATGAAAATAGGTGAACGTAATGGAAGAAAGAGAGGCAGGTAAAAGCAGAGAGAAAGGTGTCGGTAAAGGAACTTTGTCGTAAAGCATGCCAGCCAACAGCTGAGAATAAATTGGAATGTCGTCGAAGGAGAAAAGGTGGAAGGGATAGGGAACCCATCGGGGATGATGCCTAAGAGAATTGGAACGAGACGGAACGTGGCTTGATAGCTTTGTTCGTGTTCCATGCCTTGCAATGGGTTCCCAGACTATATTTTCACCAGTGGAGTGATTTTTTCCAGGCCGCAGGGATGAGAAGAAAGATGTCCCCACGTTCACCCCGTGGGGACGTTTAATCGTCCTCGAAGCCGCCGAATTTATAACTCCCCGGAAAAAAGGAGCGGTTCGTGAAAATCGTCAAGTAAGCGTCGAGTACCAAATCGAGGGTTTAAACGAACTTTATTATTATCTCGATCCCTTCGACGCTCTTTTCCCACCGCCGAAAAATAATTACAGAATTCCTCGTAGTCTTTAACATCAGAAACAAAGTCAAGTCTCTTTAAACGCGTTACGTTGTTAAATCTTCCTAGATTACTTGGATTACTTATTTTTTCTTGATTTTTTGCTTTAGCGTATATAACTTCGAAACGTATAACGTACAATGCCACTTCGATTAATTCGAGTGCATAATACTCTGGTACTCGTGCAGGATGATCGGTGGGTAGTCATTAAAGTTGAAGGAAGTGATTTCAACATTAAAATGTGTGAATGAAGCTGGAGGGTAGATTCGTCCGTGGGTATGCAGTCGAGGCTAATACGAATTAATTCGAAACTCCTGGAGAGTTGCGTAAACGCTAATCCCAGGTATGGGTTAGGAGAATAATGCACGGGGTATACCTGCTGGCTACGCCAGTTCAGCTTTGTGCTGTAAAGCAAGAGGAACCGACAGAGAGTTCGACGTACAATACCTCTATCGTTGATACGCTACTGGAACTCCGTTTCAACTTGATTGTCCACGTAATACCTTGTCCACCTTTCTGTCCCCTCACTCCATTCCATGGACCGTTATTTCAACGATTCCAGTCGTCTTATAGTCACTGCTCTTACGGCTCTTTTACCTTTCCTCGCGCGAAACTCCCGAAGCCATTCTGGCTAAGGACATACCTATACCACTGTGGACTTAAGCTATTTAATGGTCTCAATGGACCTGGATAAAACAGATGTTCAATGGAACGGATATCTCCCCTTTGGTTACTACGGGCAAACTTAGTTATTTATCCTTGTAAAATAATGTGCTTGGCTAGCAACGACCGTACACTGCTTCGAACCCTGAAATGTGATCGTTTCGATAGACTCGAGTCAAGTAACTACTCTTCTCCCGGATACTACATGTAAATTGGTTTACTTATGCTTGCACGGCGAGACGGCTGACTTGTGAGTGGCTCGTACTACTGATACTCTTTAACTATAATTTGGAGGATCTATATTTGATTACAATTTCGATCGTGTATTGCTGTGAATTCGGAATGTATTTAATGTAGTCATGTATTTATGCTGTACTTTGGTAGTCTGACCATAGAGCGATTATACTACTGTGACTACTGGCGAGGAAATAGGATATCTAGAAATAGCAGTAAACCGGGAAGGAATATAATTGACTCGCCTTAATGCACGAAACAGATCGCGATCGTTGTAGTTTAAATAGAATGTATTTATTCGTTCCAACGCGATAATTATATCCGTTGTAAATCAATAAAGTTCCACAGGAATATTGAATGAGAA
This sequence comes from Nysson spinosus, assembly GCA_910591585.2. Taxonomy (NCBI): domain Eukaryota; kingdom Metazoa; phylum Arthropoda; class Insecta; order Hymenoptera; family Crabronidae; genus Nysson; species Nysson spinosus. The sequence goes on from OU342832.1 coordinate 12,866,229, forward strand.
TTATTCACCGTAATCTCGTATTCGTGAGTAATTGAAATGCTACAAACGTTCGTCTAACAAGTATCAGTAACGACTTCCTTGAAAATAGATTATCGTTATCTACCGGCTACCATTTGCTCGACTCGCTTTAGTTATGCTATATAGATCGAAAGGATCTCGGATAAGGAAGTAACGGGGCCCCTGGAACCGCTCTCCTCTTCTTTGACTGTCTAATATCGCGCCAGTTACGAAACTGCTTTGCAATTGTGATTCTTCTCCAGGAAAATTCTTAGCTCGCGTTCTTCCACCGGCACCTTACGGCCCGTACTTCCGTCTCCTGTCTTCCTCCGGTGTGTCCTGGAACGAAGCGGATTTCCAACACAATTTCGTCACATTTTACGCTCTCATTTCTCTCCATCTCTTTGCCTCCTTCTTCTGCGCCTCTCTGCTGCCTCTCTGCCTTTCTGTCTCTCTGTCTCTTTGCTTCTCTATCTCTCTGTCTCCCAGTCTCTCTATCTCTCTTGCTCTCTGCCTTTCTATTTCTCTGTCTCTGTTTCTCTCTCCCGCTCTCTTCTTATCCTCGATTTCCGTGCACTCCGCGGACAGATGAATGGATACGAAGCTTATTCTAGATCCCACGGGACCTCACTACCACGGACCAAACATCAGATTTTCAAGAGTAGAAACAGTACACTGGAAGATGGAACGTTCCGTATAATTTAATTCTTATCAATAAAAATCTGCCTCTCCCGAAGATGATGTATGGATAACGGAGTACATAGCTCGATCAAGGATGAGGTTGAAATATCCGTGTTATCGAAGAATGGAAATGAGACACAGCTATATACACAGAGATACCTCTCTTTTAAATAATATTATTGCATACCGGTAGACATTTATCATAGGACAAGATAACCATTGTTTCTCGGTTATCTTCGTATCCGAGAAATCGAAATTCTTAAGGATACCTTCCATCCTTCCGTTTTCCGGTATATCTTCTCTCCAATACATATGGAAGTTAGTCGAGCTCCCGACGGACATTCTTCTTCAATGAAATATCAAATTTACAAGAGTCCGTGGTATTACGGGAAAATTCTTGGAAGTATATTGAAAAGTTCGCAGTCCATATATTGCCGGGAAAGTCGATATTGAGCGTCGGCGTGGCTCAAAAGTTTATGGGATAGATCAATAATTTATAGTAAATAGAATGGAGACGAATCGTATTACACCGGACATCGCACCGAAGAGTATCCTCAACATTTTGCTTTATTATTTTACACCGAACGCGATTCTTCTCCGGGCTTTTCCCACTTTTTCTCGACGCTGTTGATCTCGAATTTTCATGAGTACAGATATATCACAGACATCTGGACGGACACTGAGTTTACTCGATGTCTCGCGAGACACTCTTTTCGAACGGATCATTAAACTTTCAAAAGTATACCGAGACACTGAAATATCTTCTGTCAACTATAATTGAATTGATATCGGAAGACATATTTGCCGTCATATATTGCGCAGATTTGTGCCGAAATTAACACTGGAACTGCGAAATCAGTCAAAATGACATGTCTACAATTTTTAATTAAATTAGTCGAACATAAAACAGGGCAATCCTTGATATTTCATACGTCTCTGTTTTATGTACATAGTGCACGTAATCGAATACACTACTTAACTTTCATCTGCCAGCTATAATTTACATATAAATAAATGTTTAATAATAGAACTATCAGACAGAGACTCAGTCATATTTAGACTCCCTTATAAACATTACAATATCGTATACACAATTCCGTGCTTTTAACTCTTTCTTAGCCTCCATTATTATCAGATTCTCGAGTTCGAGCGAGCATGATTCGCGATATGAATGTGAAGTAAAAAATTCAACGGCGAATAAAATTTGAATTAGGGCAGTGACATATATAATTGGCTCCAAGGAAATCCTTAAATAGAACGTCCCAGAATATAATTTGATTCGCGACTCTTTTGAAATGTCGAAGGAGAGGGTGGATGGATATTAAGTTTACTTAGAATTCGTCCGTGTGACAATCTTATCTAGCAAGGAACCCTGGGTAAATGTCCGCCTCCGATTTTGTTCGTTTTCACATATAATATACTGTAGTATTCAAAAAACTAAGCAACACGTATTTTTTTATATCTTTGAAATTCCCGTTTAAACCAATTTTTATGTAGAAAAGAAAAATTAACCATGGAGGTAGTTTACCTTTAAAAGACAAACCCATCCGAAAAATAAAAGTTTCAAGTTCAGTTATTTATGCTAAAAAATATTTCACCAAATTATGTCAATTCTATAAATGAAGATTTTAATATTGACAGGGTTTGATGAATAAATTGAGCACACTTATGGACTTAAAATAAGACTTTAATGTAACAAAGGAAAAATACATATAATAATGCGAGCGTAAGGAATGACAACATGGCGACTAACTCGACAGCGCGAATATCCACGAATATCTCTGAATATAATCGATTAGTAACGACGGATTTACTATCGATTATCTGTCAAATATGAATTAGTATAAATACAAAAATGTTTCTTCGAGCCTGAGCTGTCAGCCGTGTTTGACGGGGGAATATACTAGTTCTAGATATCGAGGGAAGTTCGAAATGACGCAACGGCCGAGAATCAATACGAGAGCGAGAAAACTTTAAATTAGAATATATTAGTCACGCCGAAGAAAACTGACAAGAATTTCGAGAAACTTTTCCGAACATTCCGCGACGCTTTGCTCCTTTATAATTACCATCTTGAAATTCTCCGCGTTCCTCCACATCTTCTCGCTCCTTCTCTATTCTAACATAAAAAAAGGTCGAACTCAACCGGGAAATGAATAATTTGTTTCGCGGCGCGAGAGAACTCGTTTCAGCTGGTGTTCATCAAAATTTATCACTGTATCCTGTCACGTACTTTGGACGCGGAGCAACCGATCGATTATATAATTAATGAATCTTTTTATTCCCGGGAAAATACGTTGCGGTAAATCTTCATTATATCCCAGGGATCTGAAACAAACCGTGTTTAAAGTAATCTAAAAATTCTACATTTTTACCAACTCCACCAATTCAAGCAATCAGGTGAAATATTAATTTGCATCTGCATCGATCATCGCGTGACATGCTTTAAACAATTCGAAAATTCGTTCTCTTTTAAATTAATGAAAATTTTATTTCTGGAGGTGTGGAAGTATTTGAAAAATATATCCGTTGGATGAAAGAAACAATGAACCGTAAGATCGACGGTATCAGAGATCTCCCGGGGGGTGAAAACTGTCGGGTTCCGAGTAAAATGTGAGAAATCCGCGGGAGACTTTTGTATCTGGTTGTAACGCGACGCTTCGTGCAACGTAACAGCTTCAAAAGGAAACCGAGCTCTATGGGGGAAAAGCACCCCGATATCCAGTCTGACTGAAGGAAATACGCGACATCTTCTAGCGAGAAAACTATCTCCACGTTTTATGCGTGTCAGCAAGTATACGTTCCGCGACGCGTTGCTTACTTCTTCGATGTCTCTGCGACGTGGCAATTTATTCTTGAAATCATCGAAATTGCCAAAATTGGAGAATAATAATAACGATGTGGAATATGAACCTTCAAAAAGTATATTACTGTAATTATCGATGAATCATTAAAATAAAAGTGAAATGACATATTTGATGTTAATGGAGTCTGTGACTCATTAATATGACATAAGTCACTTAGTCATAATTAGTGATAATTTATAGTCGTTTATTAATATCACCCAATAGTTACTAATTATTATCGTGACTAGCTGAGTTATTAATATATTATGTTTATGTTATGAATTATTGTTATGACTAGGTGAATAATAATTAATTGTGAATATAAATTAAGTTCCTTATAATTGTTATTATACTGACATTATTTTTCGTGATTTTTAGTTTATATTAATAAGTCTCAGACTATTCTTGCTGAGTTATTAATATGAATTAAATACAATCTAAAATAATTGTGCTTTTGTAATCGGTAATGAAATTAATGACCGAGTTAATCTACTCATAACCATTATTCTGCAATTTTCAAGAATACTATTTAACAATTGAAACTAGTTATTAGACGGAAATCATAATTAATAACAATTTATAACCTCGGCGATTTATTAATTTGAAGTAGATATCACCATAAATAATTGCACTTTTATGATCCGCAATGATATTAATTACCGTGTTTATTGATTCATAACAATTATTTTGTGTTTTTAAGTATATTATTTAAAAATTGAAACTAATTATTTTATGGATATCATCATTAATAATAATTGATGGCCTCGGCGATTTCGTAATTTGAAGTAGATATCACCCACAATAATTGCATTTTTGTGATCGACAGTGAAATTAATTACCGTGTTTATTGATTCACAACAATTATTTTGTATTTTTCAAGTATATTATTTAATAATTGGTACTAGTTATTAGATGGAAATCCATATATTATTGGACAATAGGATGGCCGCGCAGAGATTGTCATACTACTGTGGTTGCTTTAAGCACCGCTGACAATGGGATCTGTCTGATCACTGAGTGATTTACACTACTGTGCCTCGATTTGGTAAAACGCGACTGACGGCTGATAGTCAGTGAGTTATATCACTGGACATCGGAATTCTAACACTAGCTCGTTTAATTAAGAATAATTCGACTAAAATATTCCAACGTATTTAAAGCAATAAACGAAGCGACTAACTATGTATTCCACTGTTGTTGATGATCTCGGAACAATGCGGAGGATAGTTCGATTCAATAATACTTTGTTCATAACCAACTTCCTATTATCTCGCATTGCAAAAACAAAACCTGTCCATTATCGGTGTTTATTAAATACTTCTGACACGCTCTTCGGTTCTCGTGATTTTTGAGGTTCGTGCTCCAAAAGTGGAACATAATAAAGTTGTCAATAAGATGAGCGATATAATTTATTCTGAAGTATCTCTGAAAAGAATAATTATTTTTCATATTCTGACTGAAATCGGATAATATATCACTTTAAAAGTGATACCACTGAAAAGCAAAAAACATGGGAATAGTGTCAGCTGTTATATCACTTGTTCGGAATGGTATACTCATAAATGATATAAATGAGCTGCTACCACATCCCACAATTATTATATTTCATAACTCAGTATCGATACGTACTATAATCGCAGGGCTTTACAAAGAATGAACGGTAACTCGGACTTTTAATAGAACCCTGCTAACTCAATGTGCAAAGTTCAACATCATAGTTCAGCGGGCAGAATATGGTTAAAATGTAAGATCCGAGTCAGTGGTGCGACAAGCGAATATGCAAGTTACCAAACTGAGTTTCCGGCGGGTGAGAGAGAAAGAGAGTGTGTGTGAGAGAGAGAGGGAGTGATGGGGAGAGGGGTGGGGGACGAAAGACAGCCGCAAGGGGTGTGAAAACGTGTAAGGGTGAAGTGTCGCCCCGGGTGGTCCGAGGGATGGAAAACCTGGTGGTAAGGGGTGATACCACCAAAACTCCCTATCTCGATGGGACACCTTGGGTAGAGGTACGATGCTCGTAGAACCGAGAACAGGGCACCCCCACGAGGTGCTAATGTCTAGCAGCTTAAATCAACCCCCACCAACCCCTTGGTGTCCCTCACAGTGCCACGCAGTTACTGGTAGCAGCTAGCACGCCATCGAGGTGAAAGTAGCAACCACCTCCCACCGACGGAGAGAAAGAGCCTCCAGGCATAGGAAAAACTTTTCCTTACTCCCTGTTAACCACTGAAAGTGCAACGGGGTTTGTTCTCCGTCACGTTTTTAAAAGAAAGTACAACTGCAGTTTGCAGATCATTTCACGTTTATATCTTAGAAAAATCGAGTGCATTCTACTTTCAAATGAAACATTCGATATTCGTCACCTTTTTTAATCAGTTATTAACAATATTTTATATCTTAAAAAATCGAGCGGGTTTAAACTTCAAAAAGAATATCAGATGTACGTCACTTTATTTATCGATGTATCGCTATTAAATAAGTAGAACGTTATAATTGACGTTAATTAATTATCCACGACAATTGACTGTCGAATGCTATTCGTTAAAAAGTTCTCTCTTAATTCCTTTGTGTGTAATTACGTTGATATACAAACTGGTGTCGTTTGATGCTCGTCAAAGTATCGGAATATTTCCGAAATTAATGTCAATTTAACTGGCTATGCTATCTCGCAGGAATTAAACCCGTGTTATTTAACGTCATATAAATTTATTGAATTTTCATGGATCCACGAGTATGGATTGAAAAAGGTACGAAGGACGGTTATAAAATACTCATTCGATTCAGCGTTACAACCGTCAACGGTAAACGTGTAATGCAACAGCGAGGAAAAATCATCATAATGAAACGGTGTTCCGAGTTATTCGAAATGGATAAAGTGGATTATGCGAGATCCAACGTTATATTAAATGGAATTTTAGGAAATATGACATAAAGAACTCCCTTGAATATGAACCGTTACTAGCTCCACTAAACATCTACGTTACATTAAACTCGACCGCCCCTTTTGCGTACGCGATCCAACAACTATTATCGCGTTTGAAAAATGACCTCTGTGTATTCGGACGGAATACCAGAATTCCGGAAATGAGTGCACCCATCTTTAATATACTGGGTGGTCGAATTAAGTTTGCATGAAATATGTTGAGAGAATGAATGCATAGAAAGTCTGTGTAATTACATCCATAGTTATAATAACTTGTTTAATAATATTCAACAACCCTTTCCATATAATACAATTTTTATATATACATTTTTCTTTGACTTCGAACTCATCATGAAAATTAATTCAACTACCCTTGCAAAAAATATGTGGAAAAATGGAAACGCAGGAAGATGTACGTAATTGGGTCAACGGCTATGTATAATATAATAACTTCTTTATTATTATTGTACAATGGTCTTTTCTGTGTGATACAAGTTTGATATGTACATCGTTTCGTGGCTTCCAAGATGTCCAAGGTGGACCACCCTGTATATGATACAAACATAGCAAGGCGCAGATACGGAAACATTTATATCGAAGAAGCCACGACGGTAGAAATACTCTCTCTTTCCGTGGTGGATTGCGCCGCGTAGAGAACTATTTATCTTCGCTTTACGAAGCTTTCCGGGAAAAATGGCAGAGCTTTGTAACTGGCAGAGGGATGTTCGCGAATCGGGGCAATTTCGTCGCAAGGCGGTCTAACGACAGTCACGTTCTTCGACGAGGACGACGAGGACGAAGGAGACGCTCCCGGCAAACAAAGTAATCTTGCTTAGATTCGACGGTCGGCTGTATATACATAGGAGAGATGCAAACGTGCTATAACGGTACTCCTTCAAAGCGCTCGTGGATATTCCAAGTTACGTCATTTGCCCCGGGATTTTATTTCCACGGGAAAAATCCGTGGCTTATACCCTTTGAAGGAATTTGCATTATTTCCTCGGGTATTGTCGGGTTACGGCTAATGCCCTCGCTCTGCCCCCGCCTCGTACCCCGCTCTGCCCGTTCCACGTTAAATTGAAGAATTTATGACAACGTGCCATTTTGCCCGTTTCATTTCGAGGAATGAAATCTGCTATGTGTCGCGTTAGAGTCATCGTCACAAAACATTTGAATCTACTCGGAATACATATTGCTTTCCTATGATGGACAATAGAAAAGAGTATTTCTAGACTAAAATTAATTAATGGAATATTTCGAGGACTAAAGTTAAATCATGGATGCAATTATTTGCTTAACGTATATAAAATAAAAGTATATGGAATCTCAAATAATCCGCCGTCGTAATTTTGCAAATCCCAAGGAAAATGGTAGACAATACATTTTGACAACTTTCCTTGTTCCTGGATTTCATTAGTCATCGTTCGGCAAGCATTTTTAGCAGAGATATATAATATAATATTAATCTGCATCTCTTGTTCGACATCGAATGAACGGTACGAGAGTTCGATGATATAATATTTGATACACTCGGCTTGTATCTTGCGAAGAAATTGTGATTGGCGAGGATTATAAATATACATTAAAATCGTTAATGAAGGCGCACTCGCCTTCGATATCGTCACGGATTGCAGGATGAACGAGCAAGAAAGCACAATAGGTAATCGCACAATGGAGCACGATTGGTCGATAACTATAGGATACCTGGTGCCGTTCGCAAGCAGGAAGACCTGCATAAAAAGGACAATGGATCACGCTGGCGAACATAAAAAAAGGAGACTCAGAGAAAGGGTTGGAGGAGAGAACGGAGAGCGAGAAAGGGAAGAAAGTGGGGTGGGAAGCTAGTTGGAAATTAACGGAGACGAGGCGAGTGTATCTCCGTGCTTTTATTTCCTACGCCTATTCGCGCGCCTCTTGCTTTTTTTTTGTTTGCCTACGACTAATACAACGACGACAATGACAGCGACGGACGATAAAAGTAAGATCGGCGTAAAGTACGGTGTAGTAATTATTCAAATGAAAATGGGCACCGGTATTACCTGCCCTTCGCGAATTACGGCGCTACTTTAAATGTTTACACGAATATATTCATTATTTCTCTTATCTCATTATTATTCGTGATTATGGTAATTTCCAAACTAGTGCAATACATTTAAAGGAAGACACATTATTATATTATATTCGACATAAATTATAGTGAAGTAAATGAAAATAAAAATCAGTGCTCACATTACTTCATTATTAGTGAACAATATTGATATTAATATGCTAAATGACTACTTAAAAATATCCTTTTTTCTACACAGTAATTATTCACGAAGAACATACGCAAGCGTACTAAAGTATTCTAAATATTTTTTACTCGTATAATTAGTGATCATAATTATTCGTGAACAATACTACATAGAAATATTGATATAAATATGCTAAATGCCTACTTGAAAGTATCTTTCATCGTACATAGTAATTATTCACAAGAAACACACGCGAGTGTTTAAATATTTAGAAATGTCCCTAAGTACTTCTTCTACTTCTTGAGACAACAGTTGAATCCGATAAGTAAATATCGTGGCTGGCTCCCTGACCTACTCAATGATGAAGCCAGTTTACCGAAGTCCGGATCGAACTCTTTCTCTTCCTTACTCCCATTCACCCCTTCATCATTCTTTCTTTGTTTTTCCAGCATCGACTTCGTTTTCTTCTTCTGCTTCTTCTTCTTCTTCTTCTTCATTCGATGCTCCGACCAAACTTTTCTACGAGTGATATATAGCGTTACGAATGGGGTGCCACGGGGACTATATTCCCGAGTAGCTGTTACCCCGTTAGCTTCTTCGCCGTGGCCCGCCCACGCGATTTATCTTTCGCGGCTCTGAGACTCTCGTTTCAACCCCCTTCCATCCTTCACATTTCATCCACCCTTCCCACTCTTGTCGTTGGCATCGTCTACCGTCGACGGTAAACTCGACACAGCCGGCGTAGACGTTCGTATCTTGCATCGAGAGTCCGCGCATCCTCGATCAACCCTCCGAAATTCGACGTCTCTCTTCCGGGCATATTTTCGGTAACGACAACGCAAATTATAGGAACGTGAATCCGAGGAGGAAACGATTTATTCGATTTACGGGAGAATTCTGGTTCTACCGCGTATCGACCTTTCTGCCCCAATTTAATTCGAATCCAAGATTATTCTTATTCTTCTGATTTTATTATATTTTACTACATCCTTGCCGATGCATCAACTTATTCCTTGAACAGTGAACAGGAACCGTGCGGATCCAACATGAATCCTGAAATATTAAAACTACCCCATATTTGTAATATGAACTCTAAAAATAATTCCGGTCGATCTTAAACTTCCCAGATTTTCTAATATGAAATTGATTTACAACTATAATCTATTAAATACATTAAATTAATTCAATTTATACGCATCTCAATTATATCCAAATATTCGAGTCATCCAAAAATATGATATTTCTAATTAACCCAATCTAAAATTCGTACAAATTCCAGTTACAATATAATCAAATATTCGATACACCCTGAAATATAAATCTCTCACATTTCTAAAGAATTCAATATTAAACCTCAAACACAACAAGTTCGACTTATCCAATCTCTCCGACTATTAGACAGAATTCTTTACAAAATCAAAACCATAACTTCATTTACACATCGTATCGACATCGAACGATCGCAGGGCAGGTATATCGTTCGGACAATCTCATGCTTTTAATGAAACATTCTAACCGAAAGTAGTAATCTAATATGGAATGCAGTGATGCGAGATAGGTAAAAGCAAGAGTTAGGAATTGCATATGTATTTAAATTGAGTGTATCGTATCGGTGCGTGCAGCGAGGCATCAGAGGTGACGTTACGCTCGGTGGAGAAGCTATCGGGTGTCTGGAACCATTACGACGTCGACCATTAGTAACGCGATAACCCGAGGAAAGGAGATCGGTGAAGCGGTAGCTAGTTCCCTGGAGGCTTCCTATTGGTATATACGCAGACATCACCTATCGGTATATACCCTATGACGCACAAGGATCCATAGGTACAGGGATGATAGGATGACGTTATTTGAAACGTATCCACAATGCACCCTCGAATATCATCCGCTACCGAATTTCCATCTTAACGTCTCTAACATAATTGAACACCCCTTATCTACCATCTTCCGTTATTATAATACCTCGTATTAGATTACGCGATTCTACGTAAACCGAAGTGCATTGCCTCGTATATCATTCCAACATGGCGTCCGAAGACTCCTGAGACTGAAGCTGTTCAAACCTTTAGATCAAAATGTGACAGACATTTGGATGATCCATTGAGGTCGATCTTGAAAATTGCATCGCGGAGATATTGAAATATGCAGGATATCGGAAATGATACTCAACGGACGTAAATGTATAATTATTGAAGAGCCTGAAATACTTGCGACTTCAGAAATAATCGGCTTATCATCGACGCTAATTCCTGTTGTTTCACGTAGGTAATCGGTCGTATCTCGGAATCTTTTACCATGCAGCGTTCGCGAGGAGGGCTATTACTTTTCGGGAAGTAGCTCGTTATACGTATTCAGTCGGTTATTCACGAGGAAGGTATTTTCAGGGGAAGTTGTGAGCGCTCATAACGATGGAAACGTTCGCAAGAATGGGTGTGCATCGAGCCGTAAGTCGCGGAGCAACGATTACAGTCCGAGGAGCATTATTTCTTAGGCGGCATTCGTACCTTGCGAAAGCAACACGAGGTGGACGGTTTCTAGACTCGCCATAAAAATAGTTGGCCTGCATCCAGCCACGTTTATTGCTCGAATTTTCGTTCTTCCTTGAATCCGCTCCACTTACACTCGTTTGGAAGTGCCGTGGCGTGCATTCGTTTCACCAATACCAGATGCTCTAGGCCAGATCAATGCCGAACAGTTTGTAACCTATTCGAAGACATTCTCCAACTATAAAGAATCCATCCTCTATTTTATTTCGAGTTAAACGATTTCCTATCTCGACGAAATCTCACTGCGTTTCGGACTCATTTCGTGTTTCCGTGTATCGCTGTTTCCACGAGAATGTCATGAACTTAACACTAGAACTAACGAACGTGTACTTAGTTATGGTTACACATTTATTTATCTATAAATTATTGCTGGAGGATTTAGGTTTGTTAATGGATTCGAATAATTTCATTAAAAATAATGGACAAGTCATTTTGACCTCTTTGGTAGTTCTAGTGTTATAACACCTTCGAATAAGAAGCTTAATTGTAACTGTAATTATGTATTATTTAAAAAATTGTTTAATTAGATATTCGTAGTCTCTCCGGCGTTCACAAGCTGTAGAGGGAAATTTTTTATCCAATTTGTTTTAAGCTAATTTCTTGGATAAAGGAAATTTTCTACGGCTCTCTTCGCTCCGGTTTAGTTTCCGTTTAGCGCACCGTTTTCACGGAACTTATATAATTTGGAGATCTTATAAAATTCCCAACTCGCCACCGACTACGGAATGGAGTTCAAAAGCGATTATTTACTTAACCGGATGGTTTTTGTCCTGGCAAAGTGGAATATAATAGGAAAGTACACTCGTTTTAAAGGGCAACGACGTAAAATGCAAACATTTTGTTTTCCATTACGACTTCGCTTCTTTCGCGAGCCTTCTCTCTCTATTTTTTTTACTTACATTCACCTTCGTAACTGGAAATGAAAACGTATTGTTTTCCTTTTTACTTTTAAATAAAATTACGCGTGGCAAAAAAGTGGTCCACTGTTAGCGAACGTTTATGATGTTACCCGTTTGTTCTCGGCTCCGAGTGGCCGTTCTGGTGTTCGAATCCTTCCGTATACGTTTTTATTTTGTTTTATGCAAAATTGAGGATACACCGTGATAACAGTCGCGAATATTCGATAAAGGACGAATAAATCCAACACCGGTATAGTGGTTGGTAGTAAGTAATTTATCGCCGATATTTCCATGAATCCTTGATTCTTAAATGTCGATATTACAATCATAATAGATGTACTTCCGGAGACGACAGGAAGACTTAAATTTAAAAATTAAATAGATTATTTTAGTCGGTTTATTTATTGAAACATCGCACACGTCTGATATCTGTTCAAAAAATTCGATGATGGAAATAATCGGTATATCATTTCCTTCCAGTAACTGCATATAAAATCAGGCATAAAAACTCCATAAAATTTTGTATGTCGCTCTCAGCATCTTATCTCTCATAAAATAGAAGATACTTCCGAAAATTCTTTGAAATTCTATAAAAATATTGAGCGTCTAATATCGCGTTACACGAGATCGATATTAACACTAGAATTAACGAAAATATATTCAGTTATACTTACACATTTATTTATATTAGGGGTACCGGAAAGTAATCAATTATTTTTTACATACTTTATGAAACTCCATTTAGTTTTTCATATTAAACATTATTGTATTAGATAATTCCCATCGTTATCTATGATTTTTCAAAGCCATAATTCCGTTCTTTAAAAATCAAATTTCCAAATATCGACGCAAACAAATTGCACTCCCGAATTGATTACTTTCCGGTACCCCTAATATATGAATTATGGCCGGAGGGTGTAAGTTAATTAACGGATTTAATAATTCGCGTTACGTAAAAAAATAAAGGTAAATAAAATCTCAAACAGTTGTATATTCAAACAATTTTATTAAAAATTGTGGACCACACATTTCAACTGTTTTTATAATTCCAGTGTTACTTTGTTTCTCTGGAAGAGTGATATGTCTCACTTTCTAAATAACACCCTCACTTTTAATTATTAAAATTCCAGTATTAAAGAATCGATCTAATTCGCTTGTGTTCCATTCCGAATTCAATGAACTGCTTGCTTTAAAAGTGCCGGATTAGCTTTGCACTCGAGAGGCGACTCTCAGTAGCCATTCAGTTTATTGCAGCAATTCGTGTGGCGATTGAAAGACGACATTAAAACTTACTTCAGTTGTCAGTGGATTAACGTCTAAGAAGAAAATATAACCGGAAACAATTTTAATATCGCTTCTCAATCGCTACTCGAGTTACCGCAACAAACTGAGTGGCGACTGAGAATCGCCTCCAAGTGCAAAGGGTTAATCCATGGAATCGTGGCATGAATGAAGGTGCGGAATCGGAAGATTTCGAAGAAATCAGTTACCGATACATCGTCCGGAAAACTCAGAACGGTTCGGGTATTCTTTCTTCCTCTCACTTCATGCGTTCATCATCGATCCCTCTCACTTCATGCGTACATCGTCGATTCCTCTCAGTGTTACACCTTTTTCCTAATATTCCAGCTTTTTCCGAGAGTATCGCGTTTGACTCGTATCGTCGGAGAATGGGGAAACGAGTTTTCGACGAGGCCGCGAGGTAATTCGTTCGGCTGCTTATATTTGCGGAATTTATTGTCACTCGGTTGGCGCAGAGCGGCCAGTTCGCGAAGGGGCTTGTTTGCGACGTCGAGTGCTCCCGGGGATAGTTGAAGAGGTCCATTGTGTTCCCGGTTCCAGTGTTCACTATGCCACTATCCGCTTTCCGGCGCTTTCGACACACACACATGTACACAACCACCCACGTGCACACACGGATCACCGAGAAACTGGTGGTTTCCCTCTCTTCTGGTATACAGCCCTTTCCGCTACTAAACCCACTCGACCAACCTCTTTCTCCCTTGCGGTCACCTTCCTATCGGTGATGCCACCCCCGCCCAACTTACCACCGCTACCCTCTATTCACGGTTTGCATCCCTCTTCTCCAGGATTTTGTCCACCGCTAAGGGAGGAACTATAGAACTCCAAGGCCACCTTACTGAATTACCACTTTCCATTGACTTTCTTTGTGCTTCGCCGATTGTTTTTATGCCGCTTAGTCCTTTGACGTTGATGGTCAAACCTGAGAGGATAAGAGCGTGGGATTATAGTCATTTATAGAGTACACCGTGCTATAGTGATTATTGTGTGATCGGTGAGTAAACCGGATCTTCCACTTCTTCATGTCACAAGTCGAATTATCATCACCTTTTTACTTGCCACGCTGCAAAGTACGGAAACAAGATGGAGGAAGAATTCGAGTGAGAAATAACGGTGGAACAAATTGCGAGTTATTTAATAAGAAGGGATCCAATATAAATGACTAGCGATACCGTTCGGAGGGTAGGAAGATATTGGTTCGCGAGTCAGGAGCAGAATTCTTATCCGAAGTTCGGATTTATGTCCCATCGGAGTAAAACGGAAAACACTTTCCAGCCAGTCGCCGTGACTTTTCCTGAGGTTTGAAATGTTCCTGATGCGGTGGAATATACTTCCTCCGAGTATACCGGCTTGGTGCCGAGTAGGTAAACGGGTAGAGGGGTTCGTGGATCTAAATTGAATTCTTCCGTTTCATTTGACGATAAACCAGGACGAGCGGCGCATTGTGTTAAACGAACGCAGTTCACCGCAACGGAGGCCCACTCGCTTGGAACCAGGAATACTTCGTGATTCGTGGGCTGTAATGCGCTGCATAACGCGGCATGCATCGGTCGCATTCCACGGCCGCATATTTGCGTTTACGAAGAACGAACCGCACAATGTTAAATTTTCCCTCGCAAGACGCGCTTCGTGGAACCTTTCGAACCCTTTCATCCCTAATAATGCGAGTAACAGAAGGTTATTCATTTATTTAATAAACCCAATTATAAATCCCCAAATTCCACATTTTAAAAGCTAGTCGATGTACTTTTTGCATTTTGCAAGTATTGTGCTACAATAATATAATAAATAGTATAGGTAATCCTCGTGAAACACTGTACTCGTACAACGCTGCTTTGATATAACGCGGTTCACGAATCGTAGCGATCCTCGTGTAACGCGGTGCTTGTACAACGCGATTTCAATATGACTTTACATATTTTAATATGATTTAACTAATTTCAATAATTTCGTTTCCGTTTCGTTAAATGACATTTTTTGAATCAAATAACTCTGGTTTTTGTCTCGAATCGATTAACAAAGTTTATATATTATTTAAATCAATCACTTCTGGAACGTAAACGCAGCTTTCGTATGCGATTTTTGTAACGAATATAGTAGACTCCCGTATAACGCGGTTAATATGTTAATATGTTAACTGTAGTATAACAATTAGTTAGATTGAATTACATCCAATTTAGCTGAGTTCATATTTTATTTAAAATAATCACTCTGGAACCTAATTCCCGCGTTATACATGGTCACCCATGCAATAATATACGAGTAAAAATAATAATAATAATAATATACGAGTATAAAAGTGGATACTTAATTAACCAATTAAATTGAAATTCATTATATAAATGTACTTGTAACGACGGCTATTACATCTGGATCGATAGGAAGGATTATCGTGTCACATGGATATTAACATGACTGTTACATAGATCACGTAAGTGTCACATGCGCATTGTACCAGTCAGTCTTGGATAATTATTACGAACACTCGATCAACATCAGCAGTAGCCAAAGCATCGATCAATGCTATCAAGGTGGCTCTATTGCCAACAGAATCGTTGCTGCGTGATTATTATTGTTACCGCTTTCCTGAATCGTCCATAAGAGCTAAGTAGCTTTTATTAATACACGTGTACAACTAATTATATCATTTTCCAATCAATTATCGAATATATCAGTCGACGGGAATCGTATCATTTGTCATGGGATTCACTGATGATTCATTAATTTATTTGATCTCCGAACAACAATACGTCTACATTTATGTTTCTCTAATAATATTGTGTTGAGTCATAAATAATGTCCGTTCGTGTAGGAATTTTTTTTATGAAAATCGTTAGTTTTCCGCAAAGGGAATCGGCAAATTGCCTTAGAAATGGCAAGAAGTTATTCTAATAAGTTATTATAATAATGACAGCGAATATATTAGATTAAAATCCACTATAGTTCAGTTTCTTGACGAATAAACTCTTTATCGTGAAATTTATCGTAACAAAGCAGAGTTAGGAGTAATTATTAACTATCATGTAATTCGAAAATATGCATCCACTGATTAGGATTTCATTATTCGGGCGATTAGAATCTTGCTAGATATTAAGGGTACCGGAAAGTAATCAATTATTTTTCTCATACTTTATGAAGCTCCATTTATTTTTTCATATTAAACATTATTCTATTAGATAATCTCCATCGTTATCTATGATCCTTGACCGACGTTCCACCAATGCCATAATTCCGTTAAAAAAAATCAAATTCTCATCTTACGATGCAAAAAATATCTGCACTTCCGAATTGATTACATTCCGGTGCCCCTAATATACACTACCGGTCAAAAGTTTGGGATCACTTACCTTGCCTTGATTCTAATATTTAAAGTAGACGTTATAATGAACTTTAAAACTATCTTATAATATCAACATACGTCAACCTACAGATATACCCAAAAGAAAGTATCGCATTCCATTTTATAGACAAAATATTTAATAATTAACTTCACGATAGTAAGTGATCCCAAACTTATGACCGGTAGTGTATGTACCAGACTCGACTTCTTCTTCATTGAATATACGAGTCGAGCTTATCGGAGGATCATATTTAAGACGAAGGAAGGACACGGGTCCCTTGGGTGAAACCCTTAGCATAAATGGTGGGTGAAAAGGATAGCCAGGGTTGGCCAAGGAAATGGCGGCAAGGAAAAAAAGGCCAGTTACGCGACCGATCTCGGGGAGAATCTAAAATCGAGGTTATAACGAACGTCTGGTTAGTATTCAATGAAAACCACCAGGACATCCAGCCGACGATGGAGTCGTAACCGTTTCTCGAGGCCGTCCAAAAAGTTTCCCCCAATTAAAGCCAACTCGGTGTTTACCTCTTGTTCCTCTTATCGCAGTCGAATCGTCGACGGGGACTGGAAATAAAAATAAGGCGGGGGGAGGTGACGGAGAATAACACTGGGGATCGCCCTTCCACTCCCGCACCCTCGGATCGATTTCCACGAAGCAACCATTTATTTCATTCCCCCTTTGCTTTCTATCGGTACCACTCGAAAAGATGTACATCCCTTAGATTATTTGACGGGGAGAAAATTACGTTCCAGCAAGCACTGCATTTGTATGATTATAAATGATCCAGCAGCCTTGCGAGTTCAACGTGCCATTTACGAGAATGGATTTCCTGGGGGTTGGATGTGATATTAGATTTTTAATCGAGCATTTTAGTGCGACGGAAAAGTCAGGTTTAATAGGAAACGAAACATTATATTGCTTGGGGAACATGGTGTATTTCGATTATATTTGTCTCGGTGGAAGTAGTAGCTTTATGATCTAATGTGTCGATATAATTTTGTGCCGATGCTTTATATCGGTGTTCATTTAATACTGGAACTACTAAAGCTTCAAAATGACGGGTCTGCGATATTTAATAAATATGTTCAAATTATATCGTTCCGTATTCTGCAATTTTTCGTGGCTCACTAAAAATTCTGCGCTTCTATAATGAACATAATTAAATCGATTAATTTATTGCTTCCATCCATCCTTATTTTTAACCTGTTAACCAGACATTTCTGAGAAATCGATATTACACGGTTACTTAAGATTTATTAATAAAATAAATCTCTGCGATATATCATAATTAGTAATTATTACTTCCTATGCGCAGATGGATGTGATTGTTCGTTACTGGAATTTGTACGCATATAAATCTGAAAATTGTAAGACAAATAATTCTTATTTAATTTGTGATCATCGAGATAAGTGGAAATTCGTGTGACGAGTTAACTCGTTAACGGGTTAATAATATTTATATAAATATACAAATGTGGTTGAATATATTGACAGTAGTTTCAGTATCAAAAAATAAGTTGTGGTATTAAAGAACATTCTGTGGATTATTAATTATTAATTTATTGTTGTAATAACGAGAAAAATGCGGCGAAAGAGGAAAGGGTTTTACGCGATTACAATGCTTCCAGTGGCGTTCGCGAGTCGAATGTTAAAGGAGGCTAAGTGTATCGGCCATAATTGTTATAATAGGAGTTTCTTCATCCGCGGAACAAATACGATTTCCACGTAATTCCGTCGGCATTTGTTACAGTTACATTATTCCCTTATTAAGTCATAAAGCAACGTGAAATAACTGCGGCTAATTGGAGCGGATTTGCGCGTGCAACTTTGAAAATGGAAAACGCGTATAAACCTTGTAATTTAATTTCGAGTAAAATTATTAGCCGACGCGGAATGTATTTTCGATTCACATTTCGGTGTAACGAAATTTTACGGCGCACAATAAACAGCTTATAGTATTCTCCGATACTATTTCCACAATGATAAACAAACACCGCGTAGAAGCCTCGAACAATCGCAAAATGGCCGCGTTATCTGGGCATAAAAAAAGCAGCAGTTTTTCATTTCAACCCAAAATTTCAGTTTCATATTATTCCCACGATGCACGGGGATGCTTCATCAACCCTTATCCACCATTAAAAGCAACGCGGAAAATTTCCAAATAATCGAAGTTGTCCAATTTCACTGGTGATGTAACGTAGTTTGAAAAAAATCTTATGATCTTTGGAAAATACGTAGGTCCAGTGGGAAACATGTGACGAACAAGTTTATTGAACGACCGCTAACAAAAAAATTGTTGTAATTTAATTATCGAGATACCACATCATACACCGCGGTGTTCGTGGAATGCAGCGGCGAACGTTTTCACAAAAGTGTCGTTAGTTTGTGTGTCGTGGATTGCGATACCGGCGGAAGTACCGAATGGAAAATGATTTTGATCTAATCCCCTTGATGTGTATCGGCGTTCCATTAGTCGCTTACGAAGTTACGAAAGCAACGTAAAATATTTACGGATAATGGAAGTACTGGATTCCTGTATACCGTAGACCCACTGAAAACCCTTCCATATAAAAGTATAATTCAATCGAATATCGTGTTATCGGAAACATCAGATTCTTTCCAACGCACGCGCACTTGTGGAGATGAAATTTTACCGAGCTTTATCCGCGTAACAGGCGGTTTAATTATAGTACCATTAATTACAGATATTATCCAACTCGAGTATTCGAGCGCGAGGGTCGTATCGATAGCATTCTACATTCGTTATATATATTGTTCGTGTACAATGTACACTGTGCATTTATTCCCGTAATCGAATTCCCGTTCAGATAGACACTTTTTTTCATTATAATAATTGACTGTTACCGCACGGTGCGGTTGGAATGGCTGACGAGGGAACACGAGAAGAACGACGGTGTGGATTATTGTGATCCCTAATGAGCCGTTCTTATTGGGCCATCTGTGGTAATAGATTGTTTGCTGTTATACTTCGAGATTCGAAGAACCTTTTATTACTTTTAACGGAGATTTGAATGTCTTAATTGTTGGAATAGGTGTGATAAGAAATATCCAAGTGCTATAATAATAGTGGCGCGAATAAAAGTAAAGTTGGTGAAGTTGGAGTAAGCAGACTCCAATCGCAGTATAACAATAATTATATAATAATAATAGTACAACAATAATATAATAATATCATCGCGAACGAAAGTGGGGTTGGTTCGGTAAAAAGAAAAATAGGAGAAACACGAATTGAAACAAATCGACGAAGACCGGTGGAAAGATTGCTTCATTATTCCGTGGAGGCAGACATTTAATGGCGACGAGATATTAAGCGAACGACCCTGGATCCGGCATAAAATGGAATATTCAGGGTTTTCCAGAGTCATTTAGGCCTCGGCCTCGTCTCTCGAGAAAACGAGTAACAGGGAATAATCCAAATGTAAGTTATACCCACAATTTATACTGTTTTGCCAGAAATTCTAATTCGGCCGCTCAACGAACCTCCGAAAAAAGGCACGAAATAAGGATAAACAAGAAAAATTACGGTGAACTTAATGAAAGAAACCGAGAGGAGAAAGCTTTAATCAAATGCTTCCCAGTTCTTTCGATGATAAAAAATTCCTGTTATTCTCGACTATAATATTCCGGAAAATAGGATATCCAACAATACCAAGTAAACCTAACTAAGAATAAAATGCATAAACAAAATGTATACTTTTCCGAAATTACCTTACAACGATTATTGACACTCGAAACAGCCCGAATTGTTTTGAAATAGTCGAACTTTCGGCGTGTTATTAAAAGCAGAATTTCCTGGGAAGTATAATATTTCGGGAGAAATGGCGACTGGATTTCAGTTGGAATTGCTAATAATAGTAGAAGGATACAGAAAAGGGTGGATCGAGACTCGAGGAGCCGAAAGTGGGAACTGGCATTAATGAAGAAGAAAGAGAAGCCGGAAAGAAAGAAGGAAAGGCCGAAGAAAGAAATCACTTTATTATTCTCCGTCGGCAGACGTTCCGTATAAAGCCAATGAGATATTAAGAGGCTGACCCCAAGAGGAACATAAGTAACGGTGACAAAAGCGTCCTTGCTTAACGCCGGCTGCTTTATAAAGATGTTCATTTACCACGCGTTTGCAAATCCGATTTCATTTCCACTTCCGCCGGCCGTTATCTATTATTTTGTCCCCGTTAATGAAGTGGAAACCAATTAATCGATATGAATTTCCGGGATTACGAAATATTCCATCGGTTACGCGCGCTGGATACATCGGTCATATTTATGGAATTAAAAAGCTGGCCGATTGAACGGCTCGTCTTTTCCTTTCGTTTGATTATTTTATTTTTATTAATAAAAATTGGACGAATGCGTAATGCCATTTGTTTATCTACATTTCGATGTATAACTAACCCTCGATTTACACAGTAAATTGGTTCCCCGAAAATCCCGTACAAATTCGAATCCATATTTCATATTGAAAATAGATATATAATAAATTTAACAGAGTCATATGAAACAGTATTATTTACTTATTTTTTTAAATAGAGTAGATATTTTTTAATAAAAATTCATTGATTCGAGCAAGATAAAATAATTCAAATGTACATATTTGCTTCCGCAGTTCTTCAAGCGTGTTAAACCGAAATTGTGTAAATCGAGGGCGAAATGTATTTGTTTATATCATTTTTATCAGCCGCGTTGTAACATTGAAAATGTTAGAGGACACTACTTAATTGGTTTTACGTCGAATGGACGCCAAATTGGCTTGAATTGTTTCATTTAAATCATTTTTGCTTTTCATAGAATTTGTATACATTCTTGTATCTTTTTGTTTCACGATTATTTTTGTTATTGAGATCGCGTGCTTCGCTAATGAATTTTAACTCCATATTGTATTTCGGCTGTTCGCAGCGGTGGTTCATCTTTCGATAAATTGCCATCGAATTCGCGATCGATTCATTTCTGCGGGTAGATTTACGCGATCAAAGGAGGAAATTATTTTTCTCAGTCGAAACACTCGAGGAAAGTCTTAATATGTTCCTCCTCCGGGAATTAATACGATTTATGTATTACTTGTGCAATTATTCCACAGTCACGGTAAAGTAATCCGGCTTACAGGAACTGAAAGTTCGGATCTTTAATTAAGAGACGCGGTCTCCTAGAAACGTTACCATCGTAATGGTCGCGATAAAAATATTTCTCTTTCCCCCCCTCCCTCTCGCGGCCCGTCCTCGCTCGGTCTCTCTCCTTCGCGAGTCTCCACGAGAGAAACTAATCCGAACTCCGAGACGCCGTGAGAGTATTCGAGTTATCGCGAATAAACGACGGGACGAAATTAAATTCTGCGTATAACCTACTGAAAAGTTTCTTTATTTCTTTCCGCTCGCCGTTCAGTCGAGATTTTTTTCTCCCGGCAATTGCAATATCGTAATTTAACGCCGCCTCCTCTTTGCATCCCTCTAAAGAGTACCAAAGGAAAAAGTGTGGTTTCCTTTCTCACTCTTCTTCTCCCTCCATCTTTCTCTCTCTTATACATTCTCTCGCTCCCCCTCTCTCTGACACACACACATACTTTCTTTCTCGTTCTCATTCCACGTTGATCTTCTTCCTTTTCAATTCGTCCGGCTTTCCCGTAGCAGGGATTTGATTGGAATCTCTGAACGGCACCGATATCGATAACGGAGAATTCTCAATGAGATAGTCCCTTACTCGTGGCACCGAGTACGTACGTACAACCTCGTCGAGATCTGGGATTGGTCTCTTTCCCTGGCATTATCGATGTGCCAGGAATCCTGTATATGTTCCTCGCAATTAAGTGGAACCCAGGATGAACAGCTACTCATCGCCTGGACGCTACGCGAGTCTTGTAACCAATAAACCGCATCACTAAAAGGAAATTGGAAAAATTTCATCACCCACTGATAAACACCTTACGATATTAACTCTTTGCACTCCGTAGGCGCCACAAGGACGACATACGTTAAGCAGCAATTAATTCCAAACTCAAGACTTCTATTTGTCACACAAACTGAATTAACAAAAGACATGTATAAGATTTATAAGACTCAACAATTGCCATAGAAAAAGAACGTTTATTATTCGTTAATCGGTGTCACAAAACGGCTTAGAATAAGTTCTTGTTAATAACCGAAATATTCGTGGTGAGCCAAAAGGTTATTATAATATAAAAATGAATTTATAATTCGTTCGAATTTATAAGGTTCTATTTTCTGAGATTTTTTTGCGGCCCATGTTGCATAATGGATGTAATTAAATCGATTAATTTCTTTTTTCCATCCATCGTTAAACTTATTCGAGCCCGCTCGAATTGTTGTTAATTATTCAACGCCATCGAGGTATTGTCGATTATTTATGCGAGAACCGGTGATCAATGGAGGGTATGGATTGTGAATTGAGAATGATTAATGATGGAAAGGTATACAGGGTTTAATTAAGGGACGTTATTGTTCTAGAAATTAAGTTTAATCGCGCCATGGATTTCCATCGAGTTTTGACGGTTTCGGATATTAAATCCACGTGAATTAGGAGATCAAAGAATAAGTGAAACTATTAGCTCGTCTCCCGTAAAATGGCGCATTTCCCTGAGAGCTCGGTTTAATCCTTTCCAGCTCTTTACAGTTGATAATATCTTCCAAAATTTTCATTGCATTATCATCGTTGATGTTCTAGCTACCTCTTCCATATCTCACAATTCACCGAATCCATTTTTTATAACGCAATAACGTTAAATGTACAAGTTGAATTTGACTCGAAATTCCTTAGTTTTATTACATTTATTACATTTATATTTAATATTTCCACGTGTCGTCGAAAATAATGCTGTTATCATAAAGCTGCGATTTTGATTCCACCGAAATCTCGTTTCCAACGTATCACACTTCATTCACAAATACGTGCAGCAATTTAACTTCCGGCTCATCGGAATCGTGTTCGTTTTTGGAGCACCACGCGAGAAGATGAAAGAGGCAAATGGAGGATGTAAGACGATGAAAGTGGTGCGATAAAGAAAAGAGAATGAAGAGGAAGATGGTGAAAACACGGTTACGGACCATCGGACTCGTCTTAAGATTCCGTTGCAAGCGTAGACGGAAACAGCGAGTGAGAAAGAGTGAGAGGGGGGGAGAGAGAGAGAGAGAGAAAGAGAAAGAGAGACAAGTGGAGCCAATTAGCGGTTGTTAGAGTTGCAAATAACTTGGAGATACGTAATGCAACGGGCTACGAGTTGGTTGCCGTTTGTTCGAGGAGTAAATGCACGAGTAAAAGGGGGATACCTGGATGCCTTCTCCTCGGTCAGTAACTGACTGGGCCACGCGAAACATATTTCACTCTCTAATGGCCGACTTAGCATAATATATGCCTCGGGCGGAGCCACTGAACCAACTATAACACCTTACTACCGACACCACCCGCCATTTCTCTTTAACCATTAAAATAGATATTTGTTTCCTAACTTTCGTCTCGCCGTTCTTCTTGCCATCCTAACCCCGCCACGTAACATGTTTATACAAATTTCCTTTATCGTTCCTTTGCATATATCCATAATAAAACGTCGGGGATATAAAAGAAGGGAAGAAGCCAGGTTCCGGGGGTAATAAAATATAATTAATTTCGTAATTAGGGGTTATAAGGGACATGAGATATTATAAGGCGTAATTATCTCGGGAGAATTAATTAGGAAGAAATAAATTGTTTGCGACATTATGATCCACGGAATATTATTATTACGATCAAACTCGGAGTTCCCGACACCGCCGAATCATCGTCAATTATGGATCACAGTGAATAACTGTGGACTTATTTCCGAATGTTTAATTAACGAGAAATATGGCCCCCTTCGTTCTTGAATTTTTCTTGACTAAATATTAATAAGGTACAAATGACATTTAACGAGTCCGTTGTCCTTAACGGGGGGGAAATAATCCTAGAAACAACGAAGATTTAACCCGGTTCGAAAATGAAGCTAATAATTAATCCGTACCTTACTGTATCCAAGTATGAACGTTAACGCCAGTAGGACGAAAATCAATACCACCTCATGAATAGATATCTCGTACCCATTCCTTTAAAGCGAAATATTAAACTGCTTTATGAAGAATATAGTAAAAGATACTCCGTGACCCTCAAGTATGAATATATAATACGATTAGATTTTATGATCCCTCGCTAAGCTTCTCCATATTAATGGACGTTTTAAAAGAAGAAGGGAGCCGGGTACGGGTTTTAATAGGAATCGAGTCGTTCCGTTGATCCCCTCTTTTCAGATGCCGGAAATAGATAGCGGAGGGTCCGAATGGTATTTAGTAATTTCGCGGATAGCACGTTTCCACGGTTGGATCCAGTTCGATTCTGATCTTTGACTAAGGCTGTTTACAACCGCTTTGTATCTACCCGAGCTAATTGCGTGGCAGATCAATCAAAAGTGAAGTGAAAGATTTCGGTAGGTTGCCCGGCTATTTGGCTATTCGTTAAATCCTGATCCGATCGATTCGATCGGGAGATCGGGGATCTATAGATGCTCGAATTCGATGGGAACAACGATGGAGAGTCATGGATCACCGAACAAGGATCCTCGGAATTGCCGTACCTCTGGGACCGACTAATTTGTCGAGAAGCTTGGAGAGCAGTCGTACGGGGATTTAAACGGGCCCAACCCGCAAAACGGAAATACCTGGAGCACCTATTCGACCTTACCACTGTTCGTTCGTTTTACGAATATCTACCGCCGAATGGAGTCTACTTTGCCATTTACTTCAATGTCTAGTTACATTACCAACCCTCTCACGGAGCACGAATTTCGAAGGACATTTTCAAGCTGAATGACAACTCGGATTGATTAGTGTCGATTTCATTCTATCGCAGTCCGAATACGTTCTTTATCTTCCGGTGATACCTTTGTTTATTGAGAAATAATTCCACGACACTCTTTACGCTTTATCTCCACGACCCTTTGTGTAACAATGTTCATTTAAGTTTCTGTGCAGGATTTAATTCTGAAATTTAATTCTATTAGGTCCTAGTACTTCATAGTTTTCTGTTTAACCTTTATTTAATTTAAACTGTATTGAATCTATAAATGATTGAAATCTATAGTATTTAATGTATAGTATTTTATATTATTTTATCCTTTTGCTCTCCATGAATATTTCGGATATTAACGGAGACTTATTCCAGGACGTTTTGTGATACCGATTAACGAATTATAAATAATCTTTTTGTATGACAATTGACGAATGAATCTTATAATACAAGTCTTATACGTTTATTTTGTTAATTCAATTTGTGTGACAAATAGAAGACTTGAATTTGGAATTAATTGGAGTTCCAATTTGGAAATAATATATTTAATTTATCTATAGTGTCTATAGTATTGCAATTTTTAGTAATTTTTGAAATCTATGAATTATACCTTGACAGATTATTTATCTACGCAGAAATATTGAAAAAGAAATTAATTTGTAATAAAAGTTGGGTTTAGAAATGCATCAATTTTGATATCAGTGTCCAAAAATCGTGTTACCATAATTTTGGTGTATGTATCGGTAGCATATGTCGTAAGAAAGGATCATAAACTTTTTATAGGTACGAAATTCCTTTTATGAATGGAATTCATGTTTAGAGGCATTTCACGTAAAAGGAATTCGTCGCACTTTCCTCCATTACTATATTGTATCCGGTACATTGACAATTCCCAAACGGGATAAACATACGACGTAGTATATAGCCGGCATCGACCCCCATCTTGGGCTTCCTTTCCCTCAAACTCGGCCGCCCAACGCAATCACACGATCGGGTAACTTCCCAATCTCGAGTTAACGGCGAACATTCCTCGACCTTCTGCCTTTACCCCACCATTTAGTTTTCATCCCTCACCCTATCACCGCTTCAACCCTTATATACAACCCGCATACAAGCGCAAACGTCTCAGTTCGTCTATCTTCATTCCCTTTTTCATATTCATTCGTTCTCCGGCATTGCTTTCACCCGAACTTTTTCATAGACCATACTTTACCCTCTTCCCTCATCGTCCTCTATTTCTCCCACGTTTACGTTTCTTTCCCACGCGTGACTTCGCACGACTCTCCTCTCTTTTTTCTCTCACGATCTCCAGCCGCAAATTCTCGCTGCTGTTTTTCCCACCCCGTTCTTTTGTCTAAACTTTATCAAACCAGTTTCATCGTTCCACGGCATCCCTTGGAACGACGTCAGTTAACTCTCTCACCCTTTCCAAGTTATCTCAATGTTTTTTAAAAATAATCCGCGGCACAGTGCACTCTCACATCTTGCATCTGCATTGTGCACCCCACGAGTACAATCTTCGAGCTTAGTTCGCAATTGACCTCATTCTTTCTTCTGTTTAACCGTAATCTCTTCGACCCGAGGCCACCGAATCACCAATCGAGGCGATCTTGCAATTAGAAGATGCCGTGCAGTTGGGAACACTGGCGTCTTAAATGCCACGGGGCATCGTTGCATTTTCTCAAAGTAGACGAAGAGAGAAGGAGAAATGCTCCAGATGGAAGCTGCAAGGGTAAAACAACCCGAAACTATTATCGGAGAAAAAAGATTTCGAAAGATTCCAAAGAGTCACTCGGAAGCTTATCGCGATAGGTTTCACGATTTTCGAAAATGTTCAGTGTATAATGAAATCGGATTTAAACAGCATATGTAATGGTTGTTGATAGTCGATCAACTTGTTTGCATGTTCAAGAAACAACAGGTTTGTTTATACGCTCGTAAAAAAATCAAGCTACTTCCGTTATTTGTGGCGAGGGAGTAATTGCAAGTTTACAGTACACGCCATACGACGGAGCGCGTTTATCAGGGAACCTGTTGCGGATAGAAATGAATAATATATCAGGATTTTTGTATTAAATTGATTGTTCAGTATCCGCTGTTTTACTATTTAAATTGAAATATAATAATTGACATTTTGTTTTGCGGTGACATTTAATCTGATATGTTCCTATATTTTCCTCAACTTCTTGTTTACACTGCACTCGATCAGTTTTTTATTTTATGTTTTATAGAAGTGGCAGTTATTAGAGGTACCGGAAAGTAATAAATTACTTTTTTACATACATTATGATACTTCCGGCACCTCTGATATGTTCTACAATTATAATAAATAAAATAGAAGTTTAGCGGTTGCAGTGTAAATAAAAAGTTCAGGAAGAAATAGGATCATATTTTATTAAATATCTTATAAAATACTTGTACGAAACTAAGATTAAATATCTTTTTAATACCGCAATCATACAAGTTCGACACAACTCGCACATCTCATATGTTCCAGCGATATTCTCGCGAATACGTGGAACAAGATTGGCACAAATTGGAGGGGGCGGGGAATATATTTCACGTTCGTCTTTTCAAAGTACCCGTGGGGGTTAAATGCTGCGGGGTATCGTCGAATTTTCCATGGTCCGTTCTACGAGGAGAAAAGTTCGCGTTGGAAGTCCTCGAGGGGTGAAAGAACGAAGAGTTCGAGGATCTTTTGTGGTTTGAATCTCGTGGTTTCATATAAAAGTGAAGCAGCCACGGGGATCGATCTCCCTTCTCGAGGTCCTTGCGGATCCTTGCCGTGGGATGCAATACGTATGCGTTGAACAATGTCGGCTCACTGACAAGAAAGAAAGGACGTCCTTTTACGTTGAAGCCAACTGAAAAAGGGACGGGTATTAGAAGGTGGACCCTTTGTCCGGTGAGTTCATTGTCCGCTGGGGGAAAAATATTCAGGAGGTACGGCCATGAAAATCCCTTGTCGCTCGACTCGCGTTATCGTGCTTTATTGTATCGCACGATTAAACTATGAATTATTTATGGCGCCCCTCTTTCTATCGGTAACTCCATAAGATATTATACCACGAGTATGTAACGTAAAATCGTAAACACGTTGCAATGCAATTTTTTATTACACGAATGCATTTGTCGTGTTTTCGTGGAAATGGATTCGTACAGATTTCTGATCCTGAAACAAAATACGTGTTCCGACGAACGAATAACCAAATCAGGATAATCTTCGGGGATTAATTTTCCAGCGTCAAAGCGAGCTGCGATATTTTTGGAAATGTAGGTTTACATTATTCCTGGAGCTATCTGCATTGTTCGCTTCTATAACACTGAATATTCCATCAGTCTGATGGTGGTTCGACTAAACGATCGCGCTTTAGAACTGTTGATAAAAATCAAAATAACCTTCGGGGATTAAGTTGCACGATAAAAATTCGCGACGCGCATTTTTCGATTCGCGGATTCCAGGGAACATCCCAAAAAGGGAAATATCGCCTACGTAATTCCAAAGCCGGGTTTAGCTTTTCACTGAAATAATACCGTGATGGTCAGCCGCGCAGTTGTCCATACCGAAAATTACAAAATAAAATGTTTTTTTAACGATACTGTTCAATATCGTAAATAACTTTGCTCTCATTGGAATATATTACATATTTATATTACGGTATTTATACATGAAAATCAAATAATAAGTAGTTGCAATTTTCAACTTAAAAATCTGGATATAAGTTTTATTTTATTGTGGAACCCAAAGGACTATGGTGGTTACAGGATAAAAGATGAAATATCTAAAATCCTGACCATCACCTCTGGAATTCTTTCCACGTGATATGGATATCATAGTTCCTGGTGGTAGCCAGTCCACTTATCTTCTTAATCCCACATTAAAATGTAATTATTTGTACCGAAAAGTAATTAACTCGGGTGTGGAGAATATTTCGCATCATAAGTTCAGAATTTGATTTCTTCAAAAAGGGAATTATGTCATTTGTGGATCGTCGGTCAAGGATCATACATAATGATGTGGATTATCTAATACAATAATGTTTGCTATAAAAAAAGTCACGAAGTTTCATAAACTATGTGCAAAATAATTTTTTACTTTCCGAAACCCCTAATACATATAATAATAAAAAACATTTTAATCACAGACATATGTATCTATAATTTAATGCCACGTTAATAATAATCAGAATTCATTAATTAAATGAATCAGTATTAATAACTCTGATCCGAAAGCAGAAATTAAATCAGTTAATATATTACATTAACTCATCACATGATATCCTATACTTTTAATTCAATTTTGAAATATAAATGTTATATTCATACAGCGGATAATTCCCATTAATATTTTCCAATTTCCAACAAATTTCCTCATTAATATTTTCCAATTCCCGGAGCGTTCCGGTTCGGTATACTTATTCGTGCATAAAGGATTACACGTTGACAAGGTGAAGCATTATTTTGCTCAGCGGAGCAGTCCGTTGTCGTGTCTCGAGTTGAAACCTCGAAGCCAGCAACTTGTCGAGGACGCAGTTCCTGGCGAACGTGCTTTACGTTACCGCATTTACCGAACACCTTCTGTTATTTCCACCTTCCACTCATTGCATAGCCTTGGGAAGCTATACGAAGAATAGGTTTGCGGAATGGATCTCACTTTTCTGGAGGAAATGGGTTCTTGCCATGGTACCGCACGGTACCTACGGTACCATCCAGGATGCGCCTTTGGTGCGACACCGTGAAACGTGCAGAATAAAGTGTTCCACCTCGCTCTGTTAAGAGGTTTATGCATTCGATACCTCGCGCACCCCTTTGCTTCCTGTTTATTTCAGGTTTTACGAACTTATCTTCTTCTCTTTATTCCATACGGAAATCAAGACTTCCGTTGCCGTTTGTACGACTTAACTGCAAGATTGACTTAGGATTCTTTTAATGGTGTGCCGAATAACATACGTTACCGGTAAAACGTTCGGGATCACTTACTTTGTCTTCATTCTAACGTTTAATTTTAATTATATTCTATTTACTTTTAATGTTTAAAGTAACGTTTAAAGTAAACGGTAGAATGAACATTAAAAGTAAATAGAATATAAAACCTTTGTCCATTTTATAATTATACCATTGATATGAAACTATTTTCTTGCCATGCAGACACATATTGTATTGGCATCTGGGTGCAATAATGCATTAATATCCATAAAATCCATAAAATATTTTTCACAATGCCGCGATTAAAGGAACTAATTAGGTGGCTTACTTCACACGGGACATCCTGTATATGAAGAAATTAAATTTTGCTTAAATTAATTAATATGACTCTTACTCGAAAATAATACCGAAGTATTATGCCAGTAGAATAGCACCCAATGTGGTCAGACATTCGACCGCTGCAAAAGTGAACCGCCGGGTAAAATATCTCGGTGGATCGTAGGGTTTTATTGTAAATTAATAAGACGCCTGGAACCCGAGATGGAAATGAGAATACTCTTCGGGGAAGTCGTGTAGCATTCAATATAGGATTTCCTTGGTAGTGTCTTCAATCTTCTTCGGTCTCTTCTTATCCCTAACCTCTCATTTATTATGCACACGTGCTATTTTCTTCCATGGAACTCTACGGGTTTCTGATAAAACTCTCGGTAGCTGGCGAACAAAAAGGACGCCCAGCCATGCCGGCATTATTAAATTTCTGGAGGTGGTAAGAAACGGTACAAAATACCCTGCATATCCCAAGGCAGTAATTACTACTTTATAAAAATATGAGCTTCGTATAATATGCATTTTCGTCCTTGATAAAAGACGAAGTTTTGCAAAAATTCTTATCCCGCGTAATGAAACGAAGAAGTGATACTTATACCTTGCGAATCGAAATTAATAATGAAAGTCGATCAAATATTTCATATTCTAAATTGCATTATATAATATTATACATATATTGTAATATTTATTAGAATATAACGATGTCCGGATGTATCTGTATGACCTGGGGCAGAACAGCAATTTATTATAATAGATCATATTATATAGTGCAATTTATAATGTTAAAGAATTTATCATCTTCCATAATTATATTAACATTATATTATATAATATTGTATATTATAGGAAATTAATTATATAGGAAAAAGATTTCCTTGAGTGAGGTATATTACAAAATGCTAATTAACTCCATTGAGGCAATATATTCCAAATCCATATTCCAATCTTAATTAAATTTATTAATACCACAGAACTAATTTCTTAGTATTCAAAGTGCCTTTAATGCGATGGAATACTTCCGAGGTTGGCAATAATACATTTCCCGTGAAAGGGTGGAATTAAAAATAGAGTTTATTAAATATTTCTTCTATAAGTGTTCTATAAGTATTCGTTTGCAATATTAATTAGCGGAGTTTCCCATTCAGTTCCGTTAATGATGTTTGTCTGCCCGTGGTATTATCGTGCATTTATTACGATTTAATATTAATTCATATTTCCACGGTTAATAATATTTTAATCATAAGCCGGGGTGAATGGTGGAATACTTGTTATTGGTCTGGTAGTTTCCGCTGACGTTTAGAGACCGGAAATGAATCCCTTGCCGGATGTCTGCGGCTGAACAGCTAGGCGTGCAGGAACAATGGCCTCGGCAAGGTTCGTTCACGGATTCGACGAGGGAAACGAAGAAAACCCATAGAAGAATTGTCGCGTATTCTCGTCACTCGTCGACGATGGATTCCGTCGACGAGGCCGACGGCATTTTTGCGTTCACCACGATTTCTCTCCCTTTTACCTCCAGCTTGATATTACCGAGGGATAGTGGAAAATGGAAATGCGCCGTGTGTTTCCGGGAAATCTACCGTCGAGATCGTTGTCTTACATCTACATGTCCCTTTGTCAAAAACGTTGTGACAAAGGGACCAGTAAATGATGTCTTCTACCTTTTACTTTCAACATAAATATCTTTTCGAGCTTCTAGGAGTCCATGAATTCGAAACAATTTCATAATAACATTGTCGATTAATTTCATGGAATTAATTTCGCTTTTGAATCTCGTGAATAATATTGAAACGTTTTCAAGAAAAAAGAGTAGTTCTCGATTCGGTAGACCGGTAAGTGGGTTGCCGGAGTACTCGTATCGTTTGTTAGCCCGGCAATAAACCACCCCCGTTGAAATTATCCGGATGTGGATGTAATGTTACGCGCGAAGGGGTTGTCGTGTACACTTTACTCGTGCTTGTACGTCGCGCTGGTTGTCCGTGTAATTCTAGATACGTGTAATTGTATTGCACGCGTATTTTCGCGGGTGTTCAGGGTGTTCAGGGTGTTCAGGTGCGTGACGAGGGTGAAACAGAATGGATTATAATCGAAGGAGTGAAACAAGAGCGCGAGCGTTAATCGGCATAAGTTTGCACGCGGCATAAAACGAGCATCAAACACCGTGCGACATCGAGGTCGATTCGAACGATAATAATCGATCCGAGAATAAAACACTCCGGTCACGCGTGTCACGGAAACATAAGATTAATTCCTGGGATAATAATTGAGGTAAAGGGAAAACACATTTGATATCCGTGCGACGTTAATTTTCCACGATAAAATTAAATTTTGTTACACGGACCTACCGAACGAGGTAGAGAGAGGGTGAGTTTCCGGGCACCGCACTTCCGCCACTTTCTCTCCGTGACTAAACGGAATTAAACGATTCCGAAAGTTTTTCCTAATATCCTCGCGTGACAGGGGAAAATGAGAAATTAAGACGTTCCTTTTAACAGCTAAGAGGTCATGAACTCCCTTCGAAGGCTCCCGTCTTGTTCAGATGCTAAGGGAGAAAAAGAAATTCTCCCTCTCGAGAAGTTTTGAGGTTGATTGATATAATGGCTTCGTCAGATCGGCGAACGGGTCCCTTTTTTCTTACTCGGCTTCCTTCGAACTCCTAACTTCGTGAAGTAATATTGTACTTCTTATTGAATCGCATACAATTTCTATCTCCGAAGAAATCGCATGTATCAAAGTAGGAAAAGTATTACAATTTTTCGTGTTTACGGAAATATTGTATTTATCGTTGATAATCATAATGAATATTATCCTTAACAACCAATCTCGAGTACATACTAATTCTTTTATTAAAATTGTATATCATGGTAATTTTTCAATATTAAAATAAACGGAAAGAGAAAGAATATTCGTAAGAGGCAGAGCCAGTAGTATAAACCCTAAATGGTCAGACAAAGAAGTAGTAAAGCGATTCAAACGTACTCCGCCAATGGATCTGAAATCTTTATTCATCTTCTACGTCCCAGCTTCGATATAAGTACTCCTTAAGAAGAGATTCAGACTTAAATAATTAAAACTTTCGCGGCTCTTATGACCGCGTACACTGGATTATTTCCAAGTTTTAATTCAAGAATTATAATCAGAGAAATTTGCGGACTTAACTTCACTCTGCCGTTTGCGACTCTGAGTTAAACCTTCATATAATCGTCTATACAAGTCCAAATTTATGCGCTTATAAATCTTACAGATATCATCGTCTTAACGAATTATTTATAGTTGTTAAGGGATCCTTACAAATATGAATAATTGTAATTGTATTTATATACATTTATGATATCATGTTATGAAAATTACATTTAATTGTAACACGAGAGAGCAGGGAAAATAATACACATAATATCAGGATTTTGGGTGGGGCTTCGTAGGTCGGGTTTTAAGGGTTCCCTTCAAAAATAGTAAAAATTTGAAAAGCCCCAATTTCGCTCCTAAATGGCTCAAATCGATGGTATATGATGCCGAATGATGTTCTAGGACCGTTTTGGGTCGAAAGAAGTGGTTTAAAAATTGTTTCGGGCGAAAAATGGGTCGACCCAAAATCGCAAAAATGTGAAGGGGTATACCTTCAAAAATTGTCAAAAATTAAAAGTCGCCAAAATCAATTCTAAACGACTCAAATCGGTGGTGGGTGATGTATAAACATATTCTAGGAGGATTTCTGGTCGAAAGAAGCGGCTAAAAAATTTTTATTTGTCAAAAATGGGTCGAATCCAAGTCGAAAAAATGTAAAGGGGTATACCTTCAAAAATTGTCAAAAATGAAAAGTCGCCAAAATCAATTCTACATGACCCAAATCGATGGTGGGTGATGTATAAACATATTCTAGGACGATTTCTGGTCGAAAGAAGCGGCTAAAAAATTTTTATTTGTCAAAAATGGGTCGAATCCAAGTCGAAAAAATGTAAAGGGGTATACCTTCAAAAATTGTCAAAAATTAAAAGTCGCCAAAATCACTTCTACATGACCCAAATCGATGGTTGGTGATGTATAAACATATTCTAGGACGATTTCTGGTCGAAAGAAGCGGCTAAAAAATTTTTATTTGTCAAAAATGGGTCGAATCCAAGTCGAGAAAATGTAAAGGGGTATACCTTCAAAAATGGTCAAAAATGAAAAGTCGCCAAAATCACTTCTAAACGACCCAAATCGGTGGTATATGATGTATAAACATATTCTAGGACGATTTCTGGTCGAAAGAAGCGGTTAAAAAATTTTTATTGGTCAAAAATGGGTCGAATCCAAGCCGAGAAAATGTAAAGGGGTATACCTTCAAAAATTGTCAAAAATTAAAAGTCACCAAAATCAATTCTAAACGACCCAAATCGATGGTAAATGATGTATAAACATGTTCTATGGCCATAATTACATAATAAAAAGAAGTATGAGATCTTCTGATCTTATTTATATACATTACTATAAGTACCACACAATAAGAATTCCGCTGAATTGTGAGGTAACGGGGCAAAGTAATATGAATACGCCTAATCTGATATTTTCCATAAAATTTCTCGTTTCAACGGTTTAATAACGGATTAATAAATATAAGTTACATGAAAGCTTTTATTAATCCACCGTTATAAAGACGCAATATGAAAGCCTTCGGTGAATCGTTCCATCGAAAGCGGAAAAATTGGTTTGTCGACGCGACGATGATGATGCCGTCAGCGCTGCGGTTGGAAAAAGTTGGGAGAAAGAGAACATAGTCAATCCGCTCTCTTATTTTGGCCCTCGGGCCTTTCTCCCGTCAGTTTTCCTTCTCCTTTGCTTTCTTTCTTTCTCTCTCCCTCCGCCGTCCTGACAAGGCTTTCTCGAAGATTAATAACACCACGGCACACCTCGCATAAAACTCTCTTTAATCCGGACCAACGAGAATGCGGCGAGAACACGTGTATATTACACCCCGTGATACGTGTTTCTCATATACCGGTATTTCCTCCTAGATATAACATGTTTTGCATAGAGACTTCCACGCTTGAAAATAGTGAAAGACATCCTCGCAAATGACTCGCCGTTCCTTTCACGAGACGATGATGTATTCTTGATGACATCGCCTCTGCCGTGACTTCTTGGTTTAAATGTTTTTTTCATCATTTTTACTCCGCTCCGAGAGAAACGTCATAATAATTGAACGCTTCGAAGGTATATCTAGACATCGATTTATTTGATTATGTTATTTTCCCAATATTTATGTAATAATTTACATGATACAATTTTAACCAGATATTCTATATATTGTAATATAATATTTTATATAATTTTATATTATACTTGTTTCCCTAATAATGTATCATATAAGTAGGAGAAAAGTGACATAATGACATGAGTCAATGTCTTGATTTTGATTTAAAAATTCATTATTTATTTGATTTCTGATATTACTTTTATCACACTTCACGTATATAGAGCAATACTAATTATTATTTCACGTTTAAAACGAGGATTTTACACAGTGTCTATCCGACAGGTATAAAGTTTTTTTCTTTACTTTACTCTTCTGCGGAGAGATATAAAACTCTTTTTTCATAAGAATAATTCTTTATTTCCTCTGCTAATAGAAATACAAGTAATAGTAATAGAGATACGAGGATCTCTAATCATTTTAACACCATTAACTTCACCGTTATACTACGTGTTAATTTAACGTTCTTCATTAAACATCCGTCCATTTTGCGGGTAGAATTATTCCGTTCGCGGTTGTTCCTCGGTGGTTGATTTATTCGTGGTTTTCAAGGGATGCAATGGCCGTCCGGTTCTTTGGGGTTCTCTATGCATGTTCGAAGCGAGTGCTTCGTCCTTGTCATTGGCGGAGTTATCGAGCTCGGCAGAGTGGTCAGAATGCAGGTTCCTTCTCGGCTAGGAATACCAAGAGGAGGTAGATAGTGACGTTTCATTAAGACGACAAAGGCTCGCTTCGCTCTCTACGTACGTCTACATATACATATGTCTATCCTGGTTTACAGTATCCCCTTGATTGTATTCTCACAGATATGTGAATATACAGGGTGCGCCGTATTAATCTCAAAGGATTACTTAACGGATAATTTGCCTCTGGCTTAGCTCTGTCCAGATTTGTTATTTCACTACTCACCGAGATTGGATTAGATTTTGGTCCCACTTGATTAACGCTCGAAATGATTAATCCTTTGGGTGCGGAACCTGTGATCCAACCTGTGATAGAATTATAGAATGGAACTGCAGATGTTGATTAATTGTGACTTCTTTAAATGAATACTGATTTAATTATATTATAATTGAGTAATTAATTATTATGCTAGAAATTATTAGATTTAATTATTGGTCTACAAATTTTTAGCCTTAATTCTTAATCTAAAAGTTCTTAGTGCTAATTACTAGTTTAAAAATTGCTAGTCGTCATTATTGATTTCAAAATGATTAATCTTAATTATTGGCCTAAAAATGATTAACCTTAATTATTGATCTAAACATTTTAGCTTAACAATTACAGTGCTAATAAATGGTTTAAAAATGACTAGTCTTAATTATTGGTCTAAAAATGATTGCTCTTAATTATTGCTCTGAAAATAACCAAATGACTATAAAACTATGACAATATCAACGAATGGAAACGAATCACTGAGCGATTAATCACGAATCACTTTCAACGTTCAATCCATCATTTCATTAAGGAGTTCCAAGGAAGCGATTAAAATAAGGGTTCCTTCTAAGTCAGTTCCAGTGAAACGGAACACCCCATATAAGTATAGCGTGCGACGGACAACGATAAGCAGAATTGTGGTCGCCAATACGGCGTTCGTCTGCCATTATTCAGCGTCCACATGACTTGGCTGCTTGCGCCCAATTTCACTCGCCCGAGGGTAGACTATCAAAGAGCCTGTCCCCCGTTAGCCAATGCCGTGCCTTCGATTGCAGATTATGTCACTTACACTTTCGGATCATCGAACGAGGCCTTCGTATAACGCTTTCCTTTTGTCCCCGTCCCCCGCAAGATTATCGAAAAAATTTAATAAACCTCCCGCGGACGATTAATATTCCGGTGATCACGTTGGAGCAGCGACACGCGTCTAACGTTGTAACATTTTTTCATAGACCGAACTTTTGACGTATCGAACCTGGGGATGACGTTTAGGACAAATGTTCGAAATACCAACGATATATCTGCATTATCCTGACGGCAGGTAACATCGTCCATGCGTTACACCGTATATAATAGTCCACAGGATCTACATACGAACGCTTTTGATATTTTCCTCCTGTCAAACAGGAGTCATTCTTCAAACATCAGCGGCTGGGTGTTTGCGTGCGTCAGGAATCATTTGTAACCCCTGTTGTAACACGGTCAATATTTTTCCCGACGATATTTAGATGGTCGCTGTTATCATCGTTTCTCATCGGTGCTTTACTTTGATTAAATCAATATTATGCCGTGGAAAATATTTCTAATACCACTTTAACTTTCATCCTTAAAGCGCGCCATTTCGTATTAGACGATCTAATAGTTAAATGTATTTAATGAATCCGAAAATAATAAACCGATGTCCGCGTATCTCGGAGACGATCACCAACTGGGTTATAAGTCGAATATTTTCGCGCCAAGTATTTGGAAACGTTATCGTTTCATGTGAGACGAACTAATAATGAAATCTGAAAGGATTCTAATTAATTCTGTTCGAATATCGGTGGTTCGATATTTGCATGCCTCGGAGGCAAACTCCAGCTGTGCAATAATTCGAATATTTCCGCGCGAAATATTCGAAAATATTATATTGTAAAAAATACTGCAATTTAATTTTCGCCCTTAAATCGTGCCTTTTCATGTGAGACGAGCTTTAAATCTGAAAGGATTCAAATTAATTCTGTTCGATTATCGACGGTTCGTTGGAGACGGTCTCCAGCAGTGTTATAAGTCGAATATTTTCGCGCGAAATATTTTGGAAGTCGTCAGTTTCTATCATGATTCGGTGACACGGTCTGAAGATCGATCGTATCGCGACCAGGATGACGATA
This sequence comes from Nysson spinosus, assembly GCA_910591585.2. Lineage (NCBI taxonomy): Eukaryota > Metazoa > Arthropoda > Insecta > Hymenoptera > Crabronidae > Nysson > Nysson spinosus. The sequence goes on from OU342832.1 coordinate 12,905,105, forward strand.
TCAAAACGGTGAGCAGTCATGACAGTGCCGCGACTTGACCCCGTTTCGTCCTTGCCGTACACTCTCTGTCATATGCCGGAAATGAATCGTCAATGATCCTAATAATGGTCTCCTGCTATTCGCGGCCGTATCGCATTTGGAGCATAAGTGCTATTTAATCGAACCGTTCCTCAATCGAGGTCAACGTTATTTTATCCGAATAATGGCTAGAGTGCTACTCGGTTCCGTTGCTTCAGCTTCGCGAGGATTTCTCTCACGAATCGTTTTACTGTGCCGCTGACGTTCGATTTCTACGAAAATCATCCTGAATATTCTACTTACATTAATGACACTGAATTTACTTATTTATTCATAATAACGGGGTTAAAGAACCCGTTAATGTACAATGGAAAAAAGAACACAAATTATAAAGAACCGTCGTACTAAGAAAAAATAAAATAAAGTTTCGTTTGAAATAATCTAAATCCGAGTTCGTGTTGAGTTGCATTTATTCGAAGTAATAATCGCGTATCCCTTAAAGGGTGATCGATAAGAAATCAGGGTAAGAGATGATTGTAAATAATGATATCTTCTTAAATAATTATATCTAGAAAATAATATTCTCTCCACATAAATAATGCACAACCACTCTTAACAGGGAAAAAATAATAAACGTACAGATACTGTATTTGCATACATATCAATTTGTATATTCGCCGAGGAATAATTGGCGATTCAACATTTTTTCGGATCGTCGATTACGATCGAACGTCGATAATCAGAATTCCGTATTCGGAACAATAACGAAAACCGAGTAGACACCAATACGCGTGGAGCGATTGGCCGTGTGTGGGGGAGGGGGATGATATTTTATTTCTGCTTCGGCAACTCTGACGCCCAGCTAATATTTTTCAAGCATGGTCGAGCAGTTTACCCGGGCCGTTTATCGAGCGCTCTTGACACGTGAAATCCATCGTTGTTCTCCTTTCTTTCCCTTTTCCACCGTGAAACCAGAGGCCACCCACGTAACACCGTTACCACCGCCATCACCGGGCGCACACTTTCTCCATTATATATCTACTCTCACCCTTTCCCACCATCCCCTACCACCGCCACCCTTGCCCAGTATAAACTACGTGAGTTTTCTCTGGTTTTTCGTGGAATTAAAAAATAAAGAGACGCCACGTCTCTGGCGTTGACGTACGAATTTTTATCCTGGCCAGTGAAAGGTAGAAGGAGGAAGATGGCGGAGTACGACGTTCCTCTTGGCAAGGGAAGGACGTAGCGTGTTAATGGCAGCTCGGGCTTTTCCGAATGACGGAAGATGGAGCGTTTCCAAAATCCCTCGAGGAAAAGCCCTTACTATCCGATAAACAATTTTCCGTGACCATGTTAGTCGTGGTGGTAGTCTCTTCCTCCTTCTCTCCCTTTCTTGCGTGCTCCACCTTCTTTTTTCTCTTCGTCTGGACCCTCGTCAAAATCCGAGGAATGTGTCCATCGGCCTTTACCCTGTCGTCGGAATAAATCCTGGTGACAAAAAGAATAGCGGATCGCAATATCGCGCTATATTCCTCGGATGAACTCCCATGAACAACATCGACGGCACACCTTATGAAAAACTCTCACGTCCGATTTAATACGAATCCGATAAATCCCACTTCGTAAATTACAACCGCGGCTTCGATCTACTCTTCCGTAATCTTAGCCAGTGTTACTCTATATATTCGCGTACCCCTACCTTGCCTCCATCCCCCCGACCCCCGCTTCCGTAATGGAAGATTAATGGAAACATTGAGTGCACGAATTAAAAGCTTCAATTCCTGACTTTTTAACTCGATGCTCGAGCTTCTTATAAGAACCAATAGATCGTCCGGCAAACGAGTAAGTTATGGGTACAGCGAATCAGCTGATTGAAATTATAACTTTGCGAAGTTATATGCTGAGAAGCGACTTCAAGCATTCAAGGATATAACATAATTATTTTATATTTTGGGAAGAGAGTTCATTCATCGTGTAAGGATATTTTTCTTTGTAATAATTAGGGATAGTGATAATATAATTTTTAACCGTAAATTTATGTCAGGAGTAATGTAATTACTTCATGTTTTGGGGGAGAGTTATATCGAGCATGTAAAGAATGATGCTTGGGATGATGCTGAATAATTCGTAGCGTTTTCTTTCTGACATGTTTGTCCAAGAAAAAGAGAATTTTTATAATGTTTTATACGTAATTTTAAAACTCCAGTTTTGCTCTTTCAGATCGTTTTTGAAATTCCTGATTCAAATCATTCCTTTTTGAGTTATGTGCTAAAGATTATAGAGTTTGATGTGGAAAAATAACATTTCCGAAACGAAATTATGCACGACCTTAATATTATTATATATAGAATTACAGAATGGAACCCATAATGTCATCATATATATTATATGTTCAAAATAATAACTAGGGATACTGATAGTATAATTTGTGAATCATAAATTTCTATAAAAGAGTATTTGGTAAAATATTTCCTGGTAGGTGAATTAAGCGTGAATCGTGAGTTCGATGTCATTGGTACGTCTCGTTTAACCCTCCAGTGACTCGAGAATATAAGGTGAGGGTGCAGAGGGTGGCAAGGTGACGTTACCTTTCGTAGCCATTGAATCTATCGTGGAAGCAATATCGTAAAGGGGGTGGGAGCGTCACCTATCCAAGATTTTTCAGGGGAGTCCACCGGGTTTAGGCCTCGTTCACAGCCCGTTGAAGTTCGAAGCTTTTCCCGCATGAATCTTATCTACGTGCCGCAGCCATCCAGGACCTCCATCCCCTTCCCTATTTCTCCGTAGATCGACCTCCTTTTAGCCTGCCACACCGTCTATCGGCAACCCGCCTTTCGTTTCATCAACTTGATCCGGACTTTCGACGCTGAAGCTTTCTTCGTCTTCCTTCGTCCGTAATCCTGGGTTACGACGATGCACCCGCCGAATACCGGTTTACGAATGTATATATGAAATCCTGAAATCGATCCTACTTTTAAGGATCAGAGTTATTGGGGTGAAAGCGTCTCGTTAAGGTAGACTGAAGGGTCTTAAGGAATATTTATTTATTTTTTACAATATTATCCACATATTAACTCAACTTGAATCTATACTCCGCAACAGCAGTTTAACCTCATTCAGGAATTATAATGTATTCACGGAAGTCATAAAACGTAATCATTCCCGAAACGAACGTATTTTTATCTTATGCCCCTGGTTATTGTCCTTCGTTGTAGCCTCATTATTGGATTATCGAAGCGGGACAGCTGTTTAACCCCGCTACCTGTTATTAAAGATTTTCGGTTAAAAAATGGCATTTCAAGACGAATTCGTCCCTATACTGCGAAGTGACCTTCAAGGTCATGCAAGGTCCCCAGATCCCTTAGCAAATTCCGGATTTATGACACTTGCGGAGGTCACTTTATACGCAGTATAGGGAGGTATTCGTCTTGGCACACGCTTTCATGTGATATAAAAGAAATACAGCATTCCATTTAAAAAATCGAAGGTCACCTTCATTTCAAACAAAATAGTATAAACACACAAAACCTACATACGCCATTGTGTTGCATATAAAAAACAGTATTATTCTTCCCTCTTTCATTTTTTCTAATATTGATTATTTGCAAGACAAATGGCTAGTAATAGCGTGAACACCCTGTATATCCTTGCAACCACATATAACCAGCAGTTCTTCATCAGTCTTCAGCAGAGATTCTTCGTTTGGTCCACATCCACCCAGTCCACCCAGCTTCTTTATTCTCGAAGCCATCACAGCGGAGTCCAAAAGCCTTCTCACAACGGATTCCAGTCTCTTACCGTCGTAGCCCCACACCGTCCCCCGTTCTCATCTTCTTTTTCTTATATCCCTTCCCACCCGTCGCTGTCTTGTACCACCCCCGGTTCTACCATCTCCCATCAACCCTTCGTATTATGATCCTCCTTGGTTCGCTCGGTTCGAGTATTTCACTCGACAATGGAAAAGGTAGAATCGAGAGACTCGGCATCGACCCTCGATCAACAATGCCTTACTTCGAGCCTCCAGGGCCCGGAAATATACGTTATATTCCCTGAACGAGTGGTTCTATACGAGCTATAGAAAAGCCGGCCAGCATCGTCGCCGATTCTACTAGAAACCGAGCGTTTAGGCTCGATCCACACCACCGTGACGGAACCGATGGCAAGGGGCGGCGGGGGGAACTAAGAATCGGGAATGAATTCGAAGAATGCTACGCGAGGGTGGCTACCAATGGGAGAACGAATCCAGAAGAGCTTTGAGCAATCATATGCGATAGTAGAACCCCTCTTATCATACCACTCGTAGGATCTCCTTCGCAATTTAAGCCACCCCTGAAAACGGAGAAATGGGATCCGTGCGATTCGATCTTGCTTCGACGATGGAAAATCAACCTGGATAAACAGTCCCTTCTTTCGAATGATTCAAATGAAATTTATTTACGTGAATAAATAATGTTCGTAGTCCACTATGAGGTTTCCAGCATCATGCATCACGAATATTACTTATTCGGATGAATTAATATATTCAGTATATTATTATAATAGTTTTCCGAAGAATTTAATAATTAAGAAGTATTTAATAATTGAGTGTATTATCTATCTGTAGTAAAGCAATTTTAACTTCGTAAATATGCCTGGCGGATAAATAATATCCGTGGTCCGTGCTGGTGGAAGTTTCAATATATAATAATATACTGAATTATTATATACTGAACGGACCACCGACATTATTTATCCAGCGGGCATATTTAAGAAGTTAAAATTGCTTTATTACAGGTAGATATAAATCAATTAACAATCGATACTTTATTAATTGGGTATAGAGAACGGTGATAATGAAATTCATTGAAGCATCAAAAATTTGTTATTCGATTCGACAGCGAGGATCTTAACGCGCGGGGAATTATGAATTAGCATATGTATGGGTGCGAATAGTCGATAAAATATGTATTGAAATAATTCTCCGATATTATCCCAATGAAATTGTATGGTGCCGAGAGTGACCATCTCCTCCTCGTATTATCGTTCTACCGCGGATGATTACCGTGTCCGGTCTTTCATTTGTCGGACTATACACACACCGGGGACCTCTCGTTTATTCATTTTAGAGCCTCGTGAGATGTATATTAAATTTCGGATTCTATGTAGAATTTTCCGCTTGTATTAACCCTTGACATAATTAGTTATTCCATGCACGAGTCGCTCGTACAATTTCACTTAATTCGAATCGTAGGGATTCTACTGCGATACGGGACGATGCTCACCATGCACGATCCTTGGAAAGATAAAATGAGGATTTTATAAATATTTTCGAGCGCCGTGAAAAATATGAATATGAAATACAAGTAGAGTTACGTAACATGGACAAGTCTGAAAATATTATAGTATATTTTTATGTTATTTAATTTTGTACTATAAGTAAGTATATACATATATAAAACTGATAATAATATTATATTTTCAGACTCGACTATATCATGTAATTTTACTTTTATTTCATATTCATATAATAATATTATATTTTACCTTCAAAAAAAGGTTGAAATTACTTGGAGCAACAATCCAGTAAAATCGAATCGAATAAAAATGATCCTTGAAAATATAAAATCCGAGTTTTATAAATGTTGTATTTTTGTGTGTCTCGGAAAACATGAATGTTGAACAAAAACAGTATTATCTAATACAGTAGATTCTGGAAATATAATAATATTATACTTTTGATTCACTATGGAAATCGTTTACAACAAAGATTCAGTAAAAGTGACTCGAATAAAAATACCTAAATTATAGAATAACGGTATCACGGAACGAAGTCGGTGGAAAGCGAAGTTGAACTAAAATGATTTTTAAAGAAACTCCCTCGCCGGGCTGCCATTATAAATAAGAAGATTCACTTTATTAGAAAATATCGTTTTACGATACTTTAGCTTTTATATGGATGGTGCATTGTTAAAGGAATCCATCATTTTATAAAATATGCAATTTACTCGCCGGATTCGATTCCGAATGTACTATCACGTTCTTCTACATTCGACATGGATCTTCTTTGGTAAGGATCTAAAAACCGTTTCTCAATGTCAGCCTTCGAACACGTCGAACCTGTCGACGGAGAATACAGACGTTATATCACGGATTCCTGGAAACGACGGCAACTGCACTTTACGCAGGTGCAATTGAATATAAGGGAAAACGATTCGAATTGATATGACAGGTTAAACCACTTTCCATCTCCTTGTTTAATACCCTTCGGATGATATTTCATAATTCATCTTCCACCACATATTTTTCGTATTGACGCCCCTCGAACGTTTCCTAGCAAATATTAAGCATAATATATAATATTACATAATACATATATAATTGAATAATCGAAAATATAACCTTCAATAATGCAAAATAAAAAACAATGCATAATAATGTTAACCTTTTAATCGAGGAGTACGTTGAAAAAACATCACGCTGGTACTTTCGATTTCTTATTGAAATTTATGTTTATTGATTATTTATTATTATTTAGACTTATCGCGGCAACTTGGGTGGCGACTGAAAGGCGACCTTAAGTTGCATTATTTTTCAAATAAAGTTCATCATTTAGACCAGTCCCAGAACTTTATTGCCAGAGCATGTATATTTCAGTAGTAGAAGTAGTTCCGGTCAGACACGGGTTCCCGTCACGAATGCGTGTTTTCTTCGATAAGATCACGTTGGAAGATTTTTCAACGTCGGAGTCCACCGAGGCGAGTCCATCCTGAAGGAATACAAGAGTCCTTGTTATAGTTGCAGCTGTGGCTGCACTTGTATCCGAGACGCGATTGAATACAAAACGGAAGGAAGCTTGATTCGACAAGAGTTGGTGGCAGTGGAAAAGGGGGATGGTAGCGGTGAAAAAGGGGTGGTCTTTCGTGGGGAAGAAGAAACGGCTTGGATTGGCATAAAGAGCCTCCGGGTTTTGGATGCATCGGTGGAACAACCCTTTTGATGCCGTTACTTCGGAAATCCTCGGCGTCCTAGTTCCTCTGTCGAGGATAAAAGAGAAATGATCTGAAATATAGGAATAGGGGTTTGATATTTTTCACTGACGATATACCGAACTGTTCCACCTGCTCGTATAAAGTATATATACGATATTGACCTGGGTTCTATCGGTTCTCTTCGACGTTTATCCACCGTTTTGCTTACCAACCCCCGTTTTTCCTTCTCTGTCTTTCCACCGCGCAAGGATACACAGGATATCCGGTTGTACTCTTTCCCTCCGACGTCTACCGATACACCGCGCGTCCATTCGTCTTTGCCAGGTCGAAAAAGTGTACCACATTTCCTATGTATGAGAATATAACATATTTGTGCCGGCAATATCATTGGCCGAAATTTACTTTGACCCGGGGAAACTGATAACATCAGCGGGAGCTGGAATATCGTCCGATGCAAGGTCAATCGCATGTGCATATTTTTATCGGGCTTTGCATCCTTCCGCCCCACGAATATATATTACTGGCCGATATTGAATTATAACTTTTTTCACTCCACTTTATTTAATTCACCGTAACAGCAAAATTTATTGGTGCAGGAATGAGATTTCCTGTAATGATACTGGATGTGTAGTAATATTGTTGAAAATTAATCTACGATACTATTTACATTTTAATGGAAACAATAAATTGGCGTCTGGATATTTAAGTATGAATTTTTTGATTATCAATGTAATATGGTATGTTTGAATCAGGTCATCGTTTTATTGGTTGCGTGTATTACAACGAATATTAATTGAACATATTTACGAAGTTATTGGTAAACTGACTTCCATATTGGTCGATCAAATATTTTCATAATAAGTTATTACATTGTTATTGGAACAGCTATATATAAAGTCATCGGAAAACTGGTTTCCTCCGTATTCTTACCCGGCGGGTTTATCGGAAATTAGTAATTATGTTTCGCTTAGTTTTTTTTATCGCCGGCATGCCTTGTACACGATAATAGATTGCACGGAGAATATCGTGCCGCGGAGGTAAGAATATAATGCCGCTTTTTATTGAATATTTCACAACAGTTTAATTTGTTAGGATTAATATCATAGACGCACGGATGGAATTATAGTAAAACTTTATTAGAATCACCTGTTTATCGTCAGTTATACATAAATTTCAATATTCTCTTAATAATTCCAAGATTAATATGCTGTGAAATAATTCTACTCACGAATGTTCTTGGAATATCATTCAACATTTATTTTTATTACAATTATGTTTCTATCTCACAATATCGATATACTTCGAGTTATTAATTATATTGGATTGAGTCATAAAGAAGTCCTGTTTTTTCAAATAAAATTTATTTACTTTAATTTAATATATTTGGCATCATTATTAATAACTTCTTATCATTTTTAAGCAACTTGTCGATTTCCTTTGCGTAAAGTTCGGGAAGTTTTTAATAAAAAGAAAACTCCTCGACAAATGGAACTTATTTATGAATGAACCAATAATTTCTGAGAATTAAGAAGGCGATGATTAATTATTATATGAATTTTTATTCAGTAATGGAATACCACATCGAGTACATTTATTTATTCCACCAATTTCGGGGTGTTTAATAAAATGAATTTTCACTGTTATTCGTGGTTCCAGAGAAGTATTATACATTTGCATAATTAAATTCAAATACAGTACGATTAAGTTCTTCCAAGAGAAGAGAGCAACGAGGATCCTCCAATCTTAAGTACACCCCGAAGGTTTAACTCAAGCGGAGTCTCCCTTCGGGGCGCCTTAGCTCCTTGATCTCAAAAGCGGAAAAATCGTATCAAAGTCATACCGACTACCCGACACTCGAAAACACAGAAAAAAGTCGACGAGAGAGAAAGAGAGACAAGGAGAGTGCCCGAGGTAACTTTTCCCTGGCTACCCCAAGGATACCCAAGTATACCACCGGACATTCTTACCTTCCCTCTATCTTTCATGAAAACCCCCCGAAGCAAACTTGAGGTCAAATGTCAGAGGCGTCGGTGAAACCAACGAATCGATACTCCTTTCTCAACGTTTCCCTATGCTTTTCGATTCTGGTGGTTTCTAACAGAATTCGCTAATGCTGCTAATCCAGTTGATCCAAAACCGTGAGAGGCGAAGGGTGAAGAAACGAGAGAAGAGCACCTAAAAGATAGATGGAAGTGAAAATAACGAGGAGAGAGAATAATGGTGGGAGATGACACGGAAGGAAGAAGAAGTGGATGGAAGATAGAAAATACGAACGAGGAGCATCGAGGAGAGAAGCCGGATGGGCATAGCTATTCAAACTATTCGAGTTGCAAGGAATTTCCTGCAGCAGGACTATCCTGGTGTATATACGTTCATATATACATATATATGCATATATACATGTATATAGTCGAAGAAGAGAGCGACTGGAAAGGGTGGAAGGAAAAGGGCGAGGATACACGAGTGGGTTGTCTATACGGTTCGCTCGTGCCATAGTTTCCCGCTGTAACCACGATCGAACTTCTTCCCTGAAACCACCCCCGAACCACGACGGGCTTATTCCGTCAGGCCACCCTCTTCGAAAGCGCATTGTGGCTCGTATAATTTGTCTTCGCGTCGATGAATGGGATTACCTACCCTTCTCGGATCGCCATCGTCACGATTAAGGGGGTTGCGGCGGGGGCGGGGGGATGGTACGACAATAGGGTCTTCATCCGGTCGCGGCTTTATTGACCGTGGAGGCGATACGTCGAGCAACGACATTATACCAGGGAATAGGGGCGCGTGCCGGTAATTCTCGTTAAAATAAAGAGAATGTTATTGGCATTTCTAACCCCCACCCCCTGATCGGTACCTTCTCTAATGAAACATTAAGGGTGTATCTGTCAATTCGCGCCGAATCCCGCGAGATATTGACTCTCCCACGATTCGGGAAACATTGCCTGGTTCTTTGGTTCTAATACGTCCAAACGAAGTAGAGTCGAGTCTCTTTTTATGCCGCAGACACTTTCCACAGAATTCCGCATAAAAAAACACTGGGTTTCTTGGTAAAATTAGAGATAATTTTTTCAAATTTGTTCAAAACCAGCAGAAGTATAAAAGAGGTAACTAACACACAGAAGAAAAAATCAAAATTCAGTTTCTTGGACCACGTATTTTTTCTTGCTTTTTGGCTTCAAGGTATAACTCGAGAACAGCATTAAAATGAGACGCATAAAAAGAGACTGGAGTGTAATTGAATCGCCTCGGGCTCCGATTGGATCGCCTTAGGAAGCAATTCACGTTGTTTATATTGAATACTGAATTTTGTGAAGTAATCAAATGTCCGAATAGTACGTCAGAGTTCACGATATCAAGATCTGGCACTTGATAAATCGGACTTAAAATTGGCATAATATTCCGAGTCGGATAACCGATGAACAGTGAAAAGAGCAATACGACTATTCCCCGAGAAAAATATGAAGACACCGGGTGGGAAGGGTGAAGAAATTCGACGTGGCGGAGTTAGGGAAGACAAATATCTTTGCCTCGAGAATTCATGAAGCAAGACGACTTCGTACTACATTTCTCTCTTTCTTTCACGGAGTTTTCTTTCCGCCGTGCTGCCAGGAGAATTATTTTTCAAGCATGTACCGAGCGAGCTACGAGTATCCCATAAATGATATAGGCGGTAAAAAATGGATACCGCTACTTTAAACCAGCCACGGTTTCCAGAAATTCTTGTCGCACAGTCGATTCGTAGTCGCATTATAGAGTCAAAGTACGTAGTCGTCCTCGATATTGCCGACATCGACGCCAGTCGTAAAAGAATCTCTTGTACAAGGCGCGAGGCGAAATCTTCTCGTGATCGGAATAACGAGTTCCCCACCGAATCGGCTCTCCGCGTAAATAGCACCCAAAGGAGGAAGGAAACTTTTCGAGAAGGGTGAAACCTACGTCTGCCAATCGAGGTACGAGTCGAGGTACGTCGATCCTAATTTCCAGACGATCCTATGAATTTTATTATGAAACTCAATCTTTGATCAGAAAATTACTTATAAATAATCAGTCTTTCTATAAATTGCTTGTTTAGTGTTTTTGATCAAAATATTTGAGCCGTTTATTTTTAAACTGGCATAAGTCCAATTGTCAAGATAAACGCCTCATTTATGCTTTTTAACAAACAAGTTTATTTGAAAGAAGAAGTATTTATAATTTGTTTTTATTACAGTTATTATTACTATTATTATAATTGCCTTTGGTTTTCCTAATCGTAAGATTAGTTACTTTTCTCTTGCTGTACAATGTAAAAAAATTTGGCGAGTTATTCTGTGTTGAATCCAGCATAATGAATTTTGTTATTGAACTCTACGTAGAGGATCCCGATTTTATTATCTAGGTTGCTATCTCAATTTGCGGAAATATGAATGTATTACGTTATTGATAAGGGTCCTGATAAGGGTCAGTGCGAAGTATAAACGTAGTATTCCTTCACAGATATACCATTGCTTCAAATGTATTCAGTTTAAAAAAGATTCTAAGTTATCCTGAATTCCATACCCTCGTCTGACATATGATTGACGCATACTACTTCTTCGCAAGTCGACCCCGTAGATATTCAATTCTATGATTCAAAGAGGTTTAATCGAAATGTTTTATTATGTGGGATGATAAAACTACTGGATCCACAACGTGAGAAGTGATTTATTTCTTTTTATTTTTTTATTAACATTAACGGGAAAACTCCCTTAGTCATGAGTAGAAAACCCATTTTATGAGTAGAAAAATTAAAAATAATGATAATATTAGTATTAATAACGACAATAACAATAAATTATGAATACGATTTTAAAGTGCACATTATACTATGTTTTTAAGCGTTGTCCAAAATAAATGAGTAAATCGAAATTAACTTAAAAAGTGGCGGTTAATCGGAAAAAATCGCTATGAATTTAAACGAGAAGGGATCGAAGTGGGATTACATTTTTTACGAAGTAATCGAAATACGAAGAACGCTTTATTAGAACCGTGATAGCGGTGTCTAATAAAATGAGGGTAGAAATCGGTGATGGCGAATTGATTATTATGATGCACCGTGAGCTTTAATTATTTTCCGATTATTTTCCTATTGATTGGTAAAATACCGAGTACGATGAATTATCATCTGTGCGCTCGTCAATCCTGCGAAATTTACCGGATTCAATTTGCGAGGATAGAAATTTTATGAAAAATAGATCGGCGATCGTAAATTCTACTATACCTATATATCTATGTGAGTACAATAGTTATGGCGAGATTTTCACAATGATATGCTAGTTGAATATTAAATTCGATCGCATAGCGTATCGATGATAAAAGGATATCCAAAATGATTGAAATTTTCATAGAAGTGCCTCCTCTTAATTCAATCAATATTTTCAATGAAATTGATGTATCAATTTTGAGCTATCATCGCTCCTTTCACGTATTCATTATCAGCTCAATTAAGTTGATTAAAGCTTGAATTTTCAGCGGTTTGATTTAATCTCGCATTAAGTCTGCATGCGGATTAAAGCCCCCGTCTTTCCGCGATGCTTTAATATTGCATTACTTTCCACGCAAAACACGACTAGTAAAACTGACTTGTAAGCTCCACTTCCGTCGGAGTTTTAACGTTAATTAACCTTATTTATACCAAAAGTTTCATTGTTCGCTCCAAGTTTATAATTATTTTTGTAGAACAACGTAACAAAATCGGTATTACATCGCATCGTAGGTTACGTCGTTTTAAATCTGATTTCGGTGTCATTAATACTGCCACGAATAACATTAACATATTTAGTTATTCTAATATACATATATCTTTAAAACTAAAGATACACAACAAAAATAAGTGAATCGATTAATTATGTTCATTATGCAACACCAGCCCCGAAAAACTTCAGAAAGAGGATCGTTATACACATGTTCGAATATTTTTATTAAAAACTCTGAATCAGTCATTTTGACTACTCTGGTAGTTCTAGTGTTAAAATGATATAATTTTTGACATTCAGAAATTTTGTCGGACGGTACATGACTTTCTACCACGAAACGAATTTTCTTCGTACTCAACTAGATCTTGTTTTCTATAAGAGTCCTAAGCTCTTAGACAGGCGATGTAATAACGCAAAGAGCATCGGCGAAGTGGTCTCCAGGTGGTTGAACGTCGTTGGCTCTTTCCTTTTCTTTGAGCATTGATTTTCCTTCCTGGCCATTGATCCTTATTGCGGTTCAACCCCGTAAATCGAAATGCCGAAGGTCACAGTTAGAATTCACCTTCCCCCTTCCTGCCCCTCCCGCTCCCTTTCCCTCTCTCTCTATCTTTTAATAATCTTCAAACACATCAAGCAAGGAAAGAGTAGGATAGGTTTCTACCTCGATACAGGAGAACCCAAGAAACCTTTTAATTCCATTACGATTCCATCTCATTGGTTCGTTCCCTTTAATAACATTGATATCACAGGGGGAGTCCAGGTCGTACGAAAGGTAGAAATCAGGTTTCAAAGTAACAAGAAATTTCGGTGAGGGGGTGGTTTCGTGGGAGAGGATGAGGGAGACGCTTAGCTTAGCACGTAACGGACTCGATAATAGAGGGAAACCAATCGGAGAGGAAAGAGAGGATCTTCTTCGACAGCGGTCGTCGAAGAAAGAGGAAAAATAGAAATCAAGAAAGAACTCGGTCTTCCTGGAAAACGACGCGCACCGGTAACGTCCTTCCTAACGGTGCTAAATGAACACTCCTTCGCCAGGAATATGGTGAGGGAAAAGACAGGGAACCTAAAGAAACTAAAAAAAATTAGATAGGTAGACCTCGAAAGGAATAACGAAGGGAGACGAAGGATGAGGAAAAAGGGATACCTTTATTACTAGAGGCAGCGGGAGGGGATGAAGGGTAAGGGTAAGTACGAAGAGAAAAAAATAGAAGAGACTCGGCGTTCTGGATGATGGCAAGACGCCAGAAGGTCCTAGGATAAAAGGGAGAAAAACCTTGGATATACGAAAACCTATGGGACACGTTTTCCGCGGGACAGACGGGATGTACGCAAGTAGTATTGGCTCGGGGGTATTTTCAATGCAAAATAAAATATTACGAACGACGGAAGCGGATGCACAGAGGCGGCTTCTCTTTACGCGAGGAATCCTCGGAAGTCGGTCCTTTGGCGAACTAAAAAGGGACACGCGCGCAGACATTGAAACATTCGATATCGTGAATTTGATATTTCCCAAGAGTCGACACTCTTTCCCCTACTCGCCACTGAAGGTATTCTCAGCTATTATTGCTGTCGTTTTACGGGATTCTTGCTCCTACGATTGGTTCGCGCACACCTGTTTGTTATCGTATCTACCGTCACTTCGTTTCGATGTTGACAAAAACAATTCGCCCGTCTCCGGTGCTTTTGTATCATAATGTCATTGTAACTACTCCATTGTTTTGCGCTTCGCATGATTCAGTGACAATTCGATTCTCTTAAACATATATTCTTCTTAAATATGATGTCCTGCTAGATGTAAACAATTATTTAACTAATATTTCACAGTTGTCGATGGGAAAGTACAATATTATTAGAGCAATCATTTTTCGAATAATGTTTTGGATACGTTTCATTGTCAATTCGGTTCCTTTAAGTATGCATCCTTTAAATATAATATCCTGCCAAATATAAAAAATTATTTAAATAATATTTCGCAATTATTGGTGCGAGGGATTATTAGAATGATTATTATTCGAATAATAATATAAGTATAAAGTTCCAGTGGGATATTATTGATGTCTGACTATAATTGATATATACTACTTACGATGCATCCCCATCATATGATTTCATTTTATAAATCTGAACTATTGATTCTGCATCTATGTCAGTTACATGAGACATATGTACATAATAATGATTAATGTCTATGATATAATATATCTATATAATGAATTATTAATTTCTATGATGTGCATTCCGACAAATTATTTCGCAGAAAAGTTCAGAAATGAATTTTCATTGAATAAATCAAGGAGCTAAAACTTGTCAAGGGGAAGCTATGAAAGTCTCGATGAAAGTTCAATGTCAATGATCATTAACGCAGTTCGTTATCCAAGAGTAATACCTATTCGTTACACAGTCCATTCGAAGGCATGATTCCCGACAAGCAAACAATTCCACAGGAGAGTTGCGGTATTAGTTCGTGGAGTGATTCACTCGCAGAACTACCGGGGTTCCCCGGATCGTTAAATACCAGGGAACTCTCGAATTTCCTTTACTGTACAGGTGAATTCAACCGTGTGACTATAGTAATTATTTGTTGTAGAGCAGTACAATAGGTGCAAAGTCAAGACGACTAGTTGAGAGAAAGCATAGAAAGCATAGAATTTCCGACATGGATTAATATCGAAGAATTTGGAATATTCAAATTATGGAACGCAGATTGCCCTTGATTTTAACACTAGAACTACGAAACCAGTCAAAGTGACTCATTCACAATTTTTAGTAAAATTATTCGAACATACCACGGCGTGATATTTGCAATGTTATATAGCATTATTTAATGTACACAAGATATATAATTCGGTTCATTAATTAATTTGTATCCTCCAGCTACAATTTATATATAAATAAATGTGTAAGTATAACATATTTCAGCTTCCTTCCTTCGCTGATGAAAAAATACTTACTTTTCTTAGTTAATTAATTTACTTGCTACATAATTTAGTTAGTTATATTCTTTACTTAGGAGAGGAAAGGGAAATAAGTTGATGGCAAGGCTTAGCGGTTATTGGAAGAAATATCGATCGATATCGGGATTAGGGAAGTCGGGTGATCGATGAATCCTTTGGGTTAGCTTTTTGGGATCGCCTTTAGGAGATTGACCCCTGTCAGAGGTTTCTATTACGACATTCTCGGATCCCGGGATATGGAGGACTATATAGGCGTATTGTTCTTTCTCGCTTACTCCTTCCCGACCCTTTCTTTCCCTCTCTTTACTGGAGGCTTCAAAGAAGAAGAACCGAGGCCCGCCTCGATTTACGCTGGCCGATTTTCACGCCCTACCACCATGTGGGAGGGAGACGCCTATATATTAGTCACGTGTTTCTTTCTACGAGGAGCACGGAGAAAAAGTTGACGACCAAAGAACCTAAAAGAGACTTAAAGTACGGTCTACTGATTTACCTACCTTTTTCTAGACTTCGCTTTACTTCAAAGGTGATTAATGCACGCCTATCTTGGGCTTCAAAAATATATTCCAAGTTCTACGGATTTTTATATTGCAAAATGTTCCTGAAAATTATATGAAGTCCATTAGTGAATATGTATCATGAAATACGAATCTTCTTTGAAATATGATATAAATAATTTTTATATGAAAAGCAGTAATATAAAGTATCAAGTGTTATTTAAAATTCAATGGTGATTAATGCGCGGTCTATTTTGAACTTCAAGAATATATTCCAAGTTCCAGGGATTTTTATATTCCATGATATTTCCTGAAAATTGTAC
This sequence comes from Nysson spinosus, assembly GCA_910591585.2. NCBI lineage: Eukaryota > Metazoa > Arthropoda > Insecta > Hymenoptera > Crabronidae > Nysson > Nysson spinosus. The sequence continues at coordinate 12,921,579 of OU342832.1, forward strand.
GTAGTGCATTATTGAATGTATTCCGCGAAATACGACTCCTCTTCGAAATGAATAAGCGTATCTCGAATTGGTAGCGGAAATCGTATTCTTTGATACTGAAAACAGTAATATAAAGTAGACACATATTTTACGCGGAGCACAGTTTTGCCGATACGATAGCATCTAAATATTCCGAATGCATGAGCCCTCGATACACATTTCCCTTTATCAACTTCGCAGTCTCGTCTTCCAGAGATTGGATAACTTCCGTTATTTCGAGATACACGAAAGTCTTGCGGATCTTATCGTGCTCGATGATGCATATCGTATAGTTCGGAGAATCGTGCCCACTTCGATACTGGATGAGAGTTCACGGAACTATATACACCGGAAGTAACCCTTCCAATTTACACGTTCTGCGACTCCACATTATCGAGATGTAACTTGGACGGAGTTAAGGGTGGTACGTTATTCACGTTTGCAAATTTGACCTACAAAATAATAACGAGTTAAAAAGTAACTTCGATTCGGAACTAGTTTTCAGAATACAACTTCCGTAGATTAAATTATATTTATTGTTGCCGGAACAACTCGCTAAGTACTTCCATATTTTCCCTAGTTTTGTTAATAATATTTCACTACAGTCAATTATTAATATAAAATTTGTATTCTGTGGTCGTTTGTGTTTTTCCTATAACTCCTACAATTTCGTTAATGATTAGGGTGTTTAGAAATAATTTGAAGAACAATTTAAACAATAATTAGTTTACGGAATAAAATTCTATAAATAAAGATTTTAATATAATCAGATCGTCATATTTGATGAGTGAATGTATTAGTTTCGTATAATTTCGGAATGAAATCAGGTATTTAATCTGTAAAGACATACAGTCGAGTTGTTTGTTTAGAGTTCAAAGTTCAGTAAAACGCAGAATTATAAGGGAAATAAATCCCGGTCGTTTGTTAATTCCATATAATTCTATGGCGCGTTCAGTGGCGGGTTGATTTCGGAATTGCACGAAGGAGAATACTAGGAAGTGGCATCAATGGGCGCAGAGTGTGCCGCTCGAACGAGTCGACTGTGGCTGAAGGTGAGTTTGTAACGCGTTCGAGGGATGGAATGAGTTTTCCGGACGATTTAGCCAGGTATTTATTTGGCCCACCCTCACCGACATCTTCGCGGTTCCTCGCTCCGGGGACCATCTTCAAGGAAATGCCCGACATAATGTAGAATCGCCGAGCATTGTTCTCATTCTCTCTTACACTTTATTCGAAGGATTCTCTCCTCCAGTTCACCTTCGTCATCCCCGCTCTACTCTCGTTTTCCGCCTCGTGATCTCTTCTTCATCTCCGACGCCGAACCAACCAGAATCCTTGCATCGACTCTTTCCATCTAATATCGTTCCTCGACTCGCACCCCCTCCACCCTTCGAATTCGACTCTTCCCATCACCGACTCCCTTCGTCATTTGTACCTCGAGGATTTGCAGGGATGGAATCTTCCTCCCTTCACAGTTTGGCGGAGGAAGAAAGGGTGATGCGGAGGGAAATGGAAGGGAGTCGAGTAAGGGGATATCGTGCAAATTGCCGGGTGTCGCATCACCCTCGGGGATCCTGCTGAGCGAGTTCCTCCACGACGAAGAAACCTTCCCGTATCGCGACCCGTTCATCGGTGTGAATTTCTATTTATCGTGGTTTCGCGACGGGGAAATGATATCGAGCACCGGCATTACCCCGAAGCAGGAAACCGCTCGTAATACTGGAATTTATGTGCTACCGGACTGGAGTGTATGTTTTGCCCTGTTCGCGGAGGCATTTAGATCCCCTCCTAATGTCGGCTTTTCTATATTGGTCAGTTTATGGAGTCGCCCAAGAAATTTGGTAACGTCTTATGTCGTACAAATAATTTCCATACATTGCAAATCGTTTATAAACCGGATATTGATGAATATTATACTATACTTTAATAGCAAGCCTTATTATATCCTATTTAAATAATAAACCAGGTAACGTCACAATTAATGCTACAAATAGTTTCACCTATTTTTATTTAAATAGGTTATAATAAATTTTATTACAAAAATAGAGCACAATCTTCATCAATTTCCTGTGGATGAAATATTTCAAAAGCAATCTTTATTATTCAAATAGTTTAAGTTCAAATAATTCAGTTCAATTATATACTCCGTGTAAATGTATTATATAATTCAGTATTATCTAATTCACTATTTACTTAACTAGCAAAAACCAACATAAAGTATACATTACACAATCAGTGACATTCCTCATAAACATCTACGGTAAAAAATATTCCTAAAGTCCGCGCTGCATTTCAATACGACACATAAAAATATACAATAAAAACGAGCATAATGGAATACCATAAAGATGTTCGTCCTTTAAATTCCCAGCATTCGGTTCATTGAGATACGAAGTTAAGTGTCAAAACCTCTCGACCCGATATCGAAGGGATTGGAAAGGGGTCCTCGAGGTAGACGCCGGAGGGTAAAAAAAAAGAGAAAAAAGAGAAAGGAATAAAGCACGGTACGAGAATGTCACGCAATGTCATCGGTCGTTGAGCCTAAGGTAACATCGGTACCCTTCAGTCCTTCTCTTCTCACGTTGACTGAACTCGCCATAGAAACTACCCCCCCCCCGTAATCGATAGGACATCCACCCCCTTCTCCATTCGACTCTTATACATTATAACTTCCCTTTTCCTTCGTGCACCCCCTGCTCCACTTCCGGTATACACTCACCGTGCGACCGCGGCGGAGATTAATCATCGGTCGATTTTAATATCGGCTTTGGCATCTATACGATGGCGGGGGTAACGAGGGTGGCGTTACCTGGTGCTGTAATTTATTAATTCATTTCTGGGCTGCAACGGAGGCAGCCAATAATTCTAATTCGACCAGTCGCTAAGCGCTTTCCGATTTGGCGCTGGCCGATGGAAACCAGGCTTGAGGATTGAAATTGAATCCGACGTACCACGACTTACGTAAGTACGAGGACGCCCGGAAGGGGATCGTTGCGGTATTAACTCAAACGTGGTGCACGAAGAGAGAGAAAAAGAACATCGAGTGTATGAAATGATGTACCTTTTACAGGCTTGAATACTCGCGCGTTGTAAACCCGCCTTCTGTTGAGACCCGTGTGTTGAAACAGGGGTGGGTTTCATTAATGTCAGTTGCGCCGCGTCGCTGATAGTCCTCGGAGAATATCGCGGACGCGTGTTCGCGCACATGTCCTTCAGGAAGAATGTCCTCGTTCCTGACAGCTCTGACATGTACTTAATATCACCCGATGCCTCTCACTGATACGACGAATTATCCGATATTACCGGAATACCTGTCGGGTGATCTATTTTTTAACCATTGTCTACGCAACGTTCGACACGACGTTGTAAAAACAGCGGGATCATTATCCTGGCACATGCCAAGCGGGACGCGTTATCACTCGAAGGACTTCCTGTGGATATCCGAGGGAAAGGCAAATAAAAGGTTTTAGGGTGAACGGTGAATATGGGTTATCAATATTTTATATGCGGTTGGGGAAATTAGAAGTGGATAATAATTAGGTAAATGATAGATGTATGTGAAGATTATTTTGTTAAAATGTAATACACTTGTTATGGATATTTGTACTAAAATGTGTAGGTCGTTTAATCGTATTTATTTTGTATAAGATACTGAATAATATTAAAGAAATAACATTCTTTATGTTATTGACAATATTAATAAAAGAAAATCAGTACTTGGTATCGATAATATTTTTCAATAATCACGGAAAGTGTATAGTTAATGTTATTAAATTGAGTAGGCAAAAATACGATATACGGAAAATAATTAATATAAAGTTTGTTGAGGAAACGTTGATGAGGAATAAAATTAAATTGTATTTCTGATGCAGCGACCAAAAATGATATGAAGTAAATAATTAAATAGAGACGTAAATCGAGTACGAATTCAAATCAGAATAATTCGTATTCCAGATAAAGGAAATTAAATAGAGTGCTGAATATAAATAAAATAATAAATAAATCCTAGAAAAATGAAGATATATTAACGTTCGAGGAAATATACCAAGTGAAACTCGCGGAGAACGATAGAGGATTGGTCCCGCGACTTGAATATCTCGCGCTTAGATGGTACGACTGCAGTAGTCGTGTGAAAAGGGAGAACTCGGTTGGCTCCTCTTCCAAAGGGTTCCATGGGTCCAAGAAAATAAAATCGTGGAGCGCCGAAGCAGAAAAATAACTGCTAAACGAGTCGGAAGCGGCAAAGTACCGGCGGAAAATTCAGAATGCTGCAATCGGCATGAATAGAGATTAATTGTTACTCCGTCCGTCGCCCTGGTATTTCGTCGCGCCTCATGATTTTTCCGACCTTTTTATTATACTTGTTTCTCTCGACACGCCCCCCACCCACTCCGACGCCAAAGAAAAGGATCATTAATGGAATGAAAACGGGCGCGTTGATGTCCCATAGAGATATTCACTGATCAGTGACTGTCGATGTATGTCACGACAGATTCCTTAATCAAATTGCAATTATTCTATCGATTCAATGCGTTTCCTGGTATATTTTTGATAAATAGATATGGAAATCTACGGATGTTTGGAAATAATTTGAAGATTAATTAAAGAAATTCTGTGGGTGTTGAAAAATAGTTTGAAGAATAATTTGAAGAAATCTATCGCTGTTTAGAAATAATTTGAAAAATAGTTGGGAGAATTTTAAATGTTTTAGGAATAATTTAAAGGACAATATTGAAAGATTCTGTGAGTGCTTGGATATAATTTGCAGAATTTTAAGAGCGCTTAGAAATATTTTAAAGAATAATTTGTAGAATTCTGAGGATGTTTAGAAATAATTTTCAGAAATAATAATTTGTAAAAGTCTAATCGTATGTGCGATTAGAAACAACTCGAAGAAAATTTAAATATATTTACGTAGAATACGTAATATAGCTATATATTTGATATTTTCTTATTAATTTCCATTATCGATGTAATTAGCGATGGCACAAACCTGATACGGCGACAAAATTAATTAGAAATTAATATTAATGACAGTTATATATAATGGAATGTGTAATGAAACTTGATTACGCGTTTTCCTAAAATGTTGATTAATTGCTGAAAATTAATTGCAGCGTTAAACGGAAATGGATCTATCGAGATCTTAATAGAGCCAGGAGTAATTAGTTCATGCTGTAATGAATAAAATGATTACGTAAATTTACAGAATTTATGACAGAAAAAATATATTCAAATTTTGTCATCTAGTGGCAAAAACATTCATTTAAAATTTGGTTAAAATGTTTGCACGGAAATGATAATAAAATTAATGAAACTCCATCGGGATATTAACCTTATATTATTACATTCCCTGACAAGGGACAAATATAAATTGCTACGAAATATTAAATCAACATTATTCCAATATAAAATTTCTGATATAACTTCCGATATTCTAATACAAATGAATCATATCCGGTACAAAATTTCTAACATAATTTCAGACATTCTCCAATAAATTAATACGGACTATTATGCCAATATTATTCATACATAAAACTTCTAATATCCTAATATCAATTAATATGCAATATGAAATAAATATTATTCCAATGTAAATTCTCAGAATATCTCCACGTTTTCTGTATTAATATCCCAGGTTTCATTAATGTATGCAATTTCCGGGCAGCATCTCCAGCCTTGCATTCTTCGAAGAAGAGTGGATACTGGATACGCGTTTCTTGTTCGCAGTTGTGGCGTCGGGGCTCACGTAGAAAATGCAATATAATTTCAGTGTACGAGTTCGTTCGGGGGGCCGTGGAATTCGGAATTATTGGCCCGATGTTCATCGAGTCCTGGTTCTATTTCCCATGGCTCAGGTGCGTTGCCTGGGGTATCAGAATCTGGAGACGAACCGAAACATCGAACCACCTCGATAACCATGAATATTGATCGTTTCTCGATTAAAATGCCGGAGGCGGTTGGTTGTCTATTCGTTCCGATCACCTAAAAACACGAATATACATACACACATCATATATCGATTACGAACCGAAGGAAACATCCAGGAAAACCAACAACCATCGAGACACCCGGTTTACATTTCGATTATTAATTTCATGGATGGTTTAATTGAACGAATTCCCCTCCGAAGTTATTCCGAGTGACAACGAAAAAGTAGCTGAAACACCTGGAATTTCTAACTACATTTTGCGCGCAGTTTTGTATTTTTAGTTCCACGTGTTACTTCCAAGTGAGATTGAAGAACCCTTCGGAAAAATGTGCACTTCGTTGTGTTATTGTTTCATATACTGCAACAAAAAATTGGACTCCTCGTGTTCGCGTTACGGGAATATTTGGTGGAATGGTTTTTGATCCGAAGCATGCATTTTTATGGAATTACTGTTGCATTAATGTAAAGTTGAATACAGGTGGATGTGGAGAGGATGTATGTTGAGGGTGCTCGGATATTTTGTAATTAATTAATACCCGTTATATTCGCATTTGTACGAAAAACTACTTAATTAATGTTGCGAGTGGTATACTTGGAAATGTAATATTTTATCTGGAATTCTTCGGCGAATACTGGCTTATGGAGTGTCTGACCAAAACTTCTTTCGAGCCTTATCTACTTGCATCAACTACCAGATTTCATATTTAAAATGCGTCGTATTTTAATGATTTTCTTTTAATTATTACACGGCATATATATTCACATAAAAGTGGATATTGAAAAAATTACAATTGTAATTATTGATAAAAACCACTTTTGATCACAATCGATGAAATAAGTAAGCTATTCACTTATACATGTTATACGAAGATCGCCACAATTTGTAAACCGCGTTTTATGAGGGTTATCTATATATGATATACACTAAAATTCTTATTCTAACCAAGAATTAATTTTTCTCGTTGCAGAAGAGCCATCCTGACGAACCCCGACTTACTATCCAGCACATCATGGTACCGTTTACTGGAGAATGACTTCTGGGGGACACCTTTAAACGAGAGTGGATCCCATGGGAGTTATCGGCCACTTTGTGTCGCGACATTTCGACTAAATCATCTTCTGGGTGGTTTAGATCCGTGGGGTTATCATCTGGTGAATGTCGCGCTGCACGCGGCATGCACCATCCTCGTCGTCCGCGTGGCCAGAAAGGTGATTCCGTAATAAATACATTTTCCTTCGTGCACGAAAAAATCGGATAATCGGGTTATTTAAATTGATCGGTTATTCAAACAAGAAGCAAATGAATTCGATTCGGCAGACGTGAAAACGTAGGTAGAAAATCGTATTCATCTGCTTTTCGATTAACTCGCCGTTCACTTGTAACCCGGATTTTACGTCACAACGGTAGAAACGAGATAATAGTGACACCTGTAGAACGCACGTCACGGAGCCCTGATAATACCGGCGCGTTATGATCACCGTTGAAAGTAATATTCGAGTAATCCATTTAGTACTGTGGCATTATTTTAATCATTTCGCGAATTAACGCACCGTAATGAACGGACTCGTAATGGGTGGTATTATTAATATTCCCTCGTTAAAGCGTTGTCAACCTTTGGAGCCGTTGCCAGTCGGTAACGCTTGACGCTTATCACTGTTATTTAATTAAACGTTGAAGTATTTTATCTCAATATTTTTTCCTAATTAAATATTCTTTTCTCGTTTGATTTAAGCTCGTCTCTGTTCCATGATTTTTCGGTAGACGCAAATAAACATCGAAATTTTGATGGTTGTTTATGTTGTTTTTGGAATATTTATATTTATATTACATCTTAGAAATCGTATCGTGGATTTAACACTCGAACTACCAAAGAAGTCACACTGACGGGATAGCAGTATTTAAAAAAATATTCAAATTTATAAGGCTCCACTTTCTGAGATTTTCTGCGGTTTTGTGCGGATGTTGCATAATAAATTAAATATTATAATTTATATGATATATAAAGTGGAATATCTTTTAAAGTACTGGCGACCCGTTATTCTTACTGTTTTGGCAGTTATGCTAGAATATTATATAATTTAATAAGTAATCTAATTAACATATTCGCGTCGAGGAATTTTCAGCCGAGTTTTACGCGCGGAACGGGGCCAATTCGCGGAATTTTTCTAAAGTATTAATAATTTCTAATGTAATATAATACAAATTAATAATATTATAGGAATTTGTCAGGAAGAGATATAGAGAGATAAATGACATAAATAGTGTCGATATATTTGATAAACTAAGGTGTTTAATAATAATTAGAAATAATAATGATACTATGCTGTTTAAAACACAACAATAAAGTACACTACCCACAATATAATAAACAAATATAACAGAACTAAGTGACGGTCAACTAAAAGAGATTCGTTACTCACGTTTCAGGTTCTGCCGGGTAGAAATAATCTCGGACACGCGATCACCGGCTTCCTATTCGCGGTGCATCCGATACACAGCGAAGCCGTTGCTGGAATAGTCGGACGCGCTGACCTTCTAGCATGTTTCCTGACCTTGACTGCTTTCCTGGCATATTGCGCTCACTGCAATCAAACCAGATCTCCGGTTTTGTTGGTACTCGCCATTGTGTCATCCACGCTGGCCACTCTCGCCAAAGAAACCGGAATATCTTCCCTGGCGCTGTGTCTCCTCTGGGAACTCTGTCGCGGCGAACCGAATCGTAAGGTGAGAGAAAAATATTATTTCGACCGATTATTATATGTACAGGTAATCCTCGTGTAATACGGGAGTCTGGTTCCGGAGAAGGGTCCCGTTATAAAAATTGTGTTGTGCGAGACTCGGATTACCAAAACGCGGTATATCGAAATTGTATTGTCTAAGTTCCGCGTTATACGATGATCGCCATAATTCGTGAACCGCGTTATATCGAAACCGCATTGTATAACTGTCGCGTTGTACAAGGGTTACCCGTATTATATATATAGAATAAAAATATTCGAAGGAACGTATCATCTCCGAAACACGCACCCCACATTTCTTCTTCTTATTCAAAATTCTGGTATATAATTATCGATTGCAACATATAATTATTATTACTATTTAATATATGTATATGTAGTTAGAAGCATTTTTTAAAGTTATTTTTTGAAATACTTTCCGGTTCACGTTGCATAATGGGTAGGATACCGGAAAGAACTTAAGACATTGTATAAATGAGACGAACGCGATTTACGAAGCTGTTAGTACGCCATGGATCTGAGAATTTACATTTTACAACTCAATTTTCGTCGACTTACGACTGTGCTATGAATCGCTTAACTGCACCTTAGAATATACGTTGACGCCGCTTGTTAACGGGTTTTAGTGATCGTGAATTTTTCTCGTTTCACGGCTCATTTCGCGCTTCCCACCTTCCTCCCTGCATGCGCTTTATTTGCATTATTTTACGATTTACCGGGTTTCGATGTTCACGTAAACTTCCTTTATAGAGAGCCCGGTGTTCGCTAATAAAATCAGGAGGAAGAACAATTTCGATATTCAAAAGTGTAATTATATTACATAATGAATAATTGTATGTTCGATGAGAAGAAATACAAAGCGCGTGTTTAGGGGATGATAAATTAATGTACCGTGTATAATTAGAAGCCATATAACAATGAACCGCGAACGTAAGGGGATTCTGTTAATTATAAACGAGGAACAGTTACAGAAGCAATACATTGCACGCGTAACGTGTTCCCGGATGTTACACAAACTCGAGATTATATACTCGTTCATTCTCATCTAAGATACCTTGGAACTTTCAACCACCTTCGTTTACAGGTGCTTTCTAAAATGCCTGACTATTCTGAAGATCATACATACACTCCCCCAATAAAATCATCAGAAAAATCGTATACAACTGTTAAATAATATACATTTAAAAATGTCTTAACTTTAGACCTCGAATAATTTCAATTTAAATTATACACAATTTCTGGAAGGAAGCAGTAACTTTGGAAGAGTCCTGTATGAAATATATCCCCAACAGGCGTGCACTCCCCTAATAAAATCATTAGAAAAATCGTATACAAATATTAAATAATATATATTTAAAAATACCTTAACTTTAGTCCTAGAATAATTTCAATTTTAATTATACAAAATCGGTGGAAGGAAGCAGTAATTTTGGAAGAGTCCTGTAGGGAATATATCCCCGACAGGCGTGCAACCGATAACGCGGTACCATGGTACGTGAAAACGCGAACCAGAGAGGTTGCTGGTAGAGACAGCAAACTGATGCACGGTAAGCCAGCTTCAGTCGTCTCGGAGCACCTTCGGAGGTAACCTCAGCCCCAGGCTCCAGGAGCTTCAAGCTCAGCCTCCATCTGGTTCGCGTTCTCCTTTCTCGTACACGTTACTTCCGGGTAGGGTGTATGCAACTTCCACCACCACCAGTAGAACCAGCAACGGCAGCAACGCCTGGCGTGATGCATGTCGCGCGAACACCCTTCCTCTCCTTCGAGCCTCTTGGAGGCCTGCCAACAGTCCTTCGCGTTTTCCAACACCACCAGCCTCGCCTTTAAAATCCTACGAAGATCAGACCAACCCCCTTTTGCCTTTTCCACTTTATCTTCCCTCTACGCTGTGTCCCCATTCTTTTCGGCCACTTTGTCTTCCTTGGTTTCTTCTTATTATTATACCGCTTCGGGATCTTCGCTCCGCGAATATTTCGGACCCCCTGTCGTATGCAAGTCGGGGAAATCATTCCCGGGTTCTTTATGATCCTTCTTTAGGTGGCTGCCTTGCAGTGTTTTCTATCGGGTTTGGCTGTTTGCTTAGAAATTTGGTTGGTGCACGTGGAACTTGGAGACTCTTTGGATAAACTGGGGTCCTGGAAATATTTGTATTAATAATTGGCACTGGTTTATTTTGAGGTGTAAGAATCTATGGTTCCATCGTGTGGATAATGAAAATATGCTCTTTTTATAAAAATCACCAGAGTTATCGGTAATAAATTGCCGGAGGACAATGTTTAATAATAACATTATCATTCGCGTGTCGTTGTTAAGGTAAATGTTTGTCAGCAAAATATGTGTTTTCATATCGAGTGATTTTAGCGAAAACTGGTCTGCAGTTTTTAATCAAATTATTCGAATATTTAAGGACGCGTTGTTTAAAATTTGATACACCTTTATTTTTTGTACGTAAAACACATAATTAAATACGTTCAATAACTTACGTCTTCCAGTCATAATTCTTATATAAATAAATTTCTAAGTTCAACCGAGTATATGTTCGGCAGTTATTGTGTTAATTATTTACATTGTTCACCTAGTACTATGAAGTACTCAATTGGTTTATTCTCGAGGTAATTAATACCGGTTTCCCATAAATTATATTGCACTCGGTATAAATATTTATTGCAAGGAATATTGGTTATAAGATGATACAGGATAGAATTTAATTCATTACCTTTGATAGTTTGCGTAATTTATCAAGCTTCTCGTATCTTATTATCGTTAATTGTCCCCGTCAAAGGAAGTCTTTGTCTTCGAACTTCAGAAGAGAATTGCTGGTTACAGCGGCAGCCGAGATGTCGGCGTTCGTTGTAACTGGGTTACATTATCTTCGAAATTACTTCTTACGAAGCTAACAAACTTCACCCAACTTTAAACACCCAGAGATATCATTCTCTTCTTAACTCAAGTTTTGAATACCTTCGACGTCCTACCCAGGAATGTCCTTTAAATTCTTTTTCACATTTAGTCTTTGATATTAAATATCATATCATTCATAACCACACGAAATTTCCTGGCTTTCACGGAGATAAAGAAAATGACGGAAATACGAAGTATTAAAATAATTAATAATTTTATTTGATACGATATGTAATTCATCATGGATTTTGTAGAATATCAACAAAATTGTATCAACTTGATCGCTAAAATTATGAGTTTCCGAATACGATGAGTTTGATAGAAAATAATTTATCGTCCAAATATATCTTATAAATAAAGATGATCAAATACTAAAACAAATAATATTGAAAAAAGTCAAACATACGAAGCTCAGGTATAACTTATTAAAAATATTCCCCCAATATATTCATGGGCACGAAAATCTCGTGCGTGGGAGTACACAATATTCATATTTTCTTGCACCCCATAATAAAACGCCGAGCACAGGAAATATTTATCTTCGCAAACGTTCTCCCCGTAGTAAACAAAACAATGAGACAACAAAAGGAGTTTCGTCGTTCCGTATTCCACGGTGCAATATTCCTAGGTGATGATTAAAATTTTTGTTGAAATTAGTTAAGCTCCGCGATACTTCCATTAGGGAGTACAGCTTAAAAGCAGTTCCCGGGTACTCGGAGAATCTATCGTAAATTATAATATCGCAGTTGACAAAGCCCCGGCGCGCTATTCTGCGACGCACAATTACATCCGCGACTTTTTCCACGGCATGGAATTTAACATTAAAATGTCGCTTTCGCGTTTAGTCTACCCTCCCCACCCGCCCGCATACCTAGCATCATAGCATCATGCTTTCTCGCGGCTCGCTTTAAAAGCTTTCCACGTCACTTCTCATTTTCGCGAAAATGCTGCTTTTAAGACAGCCACGTCGATTAAGCACAGCGTACGCTTTGCCACGGTTTAATAATAAGTAACCTTGATTACACTCACTACTCACCACGTATCCGTGTTTTCCGCGGAGTTAATGGTACACTTTAAACTTATGTATCTGAAATTCACCGCCCGCTCTCTTCCTCTTTCTCTCTATCTATGTACGGTTCCGATAGTGAATACAACATTTTATTTTACTTAGCATTTAGTACAGATTAATTAATAATATAATTCCCATCGTTATTGATAATTTTTTATTTCACTGGTAGAATTTTATTTTCATTCCTTAATATCAATAAATTTCTTTAGTACAAATGTTATGTAATAACGAATCACGTACAGGAAAATGCGCATAGTGGCGCTGTTTATTTAATTTGACAAAAACGACATTATTTATGAATACCCCAATCTATTTATGTCATTTATTATATCTGTACGTGCATGTGTGTCTCTCCTCCTCTCTCTATCTTGTTGTCTCTCATTCTCTCTCTCTCTGGTTTTCTACATCTCGATCTCTTTCTCTCCATTTTACTTCTCAACGAAGTATTGTCATCCATCCTCGTATTTCATAATTTCCATTTTCCCTTCGCGTATCATTTTTTTCGTTGATTTCGAATAACTGCGGAACTCATATATCATTCAAGAAGCTATCGAAGCACTTTACTACGTCTTTCTCCGTTCCTCCACCACTTTCATACTTTCTCTCAAATATAAACGCAGCAATCACCCTGAAAACACCGGGGACCCTTCGAAAGCTTTCCGATTGTGGTTCTTTTCTACGTTTTATTTCGTCGAACAACGTATACTCGTACACCGCGGAGGGAACGGAAGAACGTAGAGGGGTTGCATCGACGGGAGTAACATGGCGGATGTTACTACACGGCTCGTATTTCCTGCCCGGTACATCGTAACCTGTTTTTACAACGTTGTTATTACTTGACAAAGTACACTCTCCTTGGAACACATCTAAACCATAAATACATATTTAACTTACTTCGATTCCCGAAGAAATTCGGGAGTAAATATCGCGACCACTTCGGCGTTTGAAATGATTTATTTATACGGATTAAAGTGTACTTGATTTCAGTGTATAATTTCGTGAACGTATAATGTGGTTCTTATATTATAATACATTGTATGTACAATTATATATCGTTGACATATACGTAAAATTCGTTAACCACAATTTTCTCAAACACACGTTTTTGTATTTATTGTTGTACCCTTTGGTTATCCATCTAACGGAAAAGCAGTAATTTTTACATGAAAATGTAAGTTAATGAATTATACTTACATAACTACAATATATGTGTTGTTGAAGTTAGTTAAGTAACGTACATACATTCATTATATATTTCTATGAAACATTGAAACTAATGTAATGTAATGTAACGTAAGAAATAATGAAAAATATAAATAACGCCGAAATATAAACTAAATCATAACAACATTGCTGTGGTATCATTCTAACAAAACAATATTTATCTGTTTCAGCTGAATTGTGGATTAACCCGCAACCGCAGCATCGGTATCCTTTCGGGCAGCCTGGCCCTTTTAGTCCTGGGACGTCTAAGGATAACAGGATCGAGACCTGAGTTCGCAAGCGCCGATAATCCCACGGCAAGACATCCTTCGCGGCTAACGCGAGGACTAACGTTCCTTTATCTACCCGCTGCAAGTGCAAGGATGCTTTTATGTCCAAGCACCCTAAGCTTCGATTGGTCCATGGATGCTGTACCACGTATCAATACCATTCTCGACTCTCGAAATCTCGAATCCGCTTGTCTCTACGCCGCATTAACGGGTGCCGCATTATGGATAGTGAAAGTACTTCGATACTGTAATCGAGAGTCCTCCACTAATTTCGTGCATCCTACGTATCCTCGTTCGGTTTATTCAAGATGTCCGGTGTGCGCCGGAAGACGTACGGGCGGTTGTCACACGGACGGTTGTCGAGCGGCGAACAATAATAACAACGGGCCAATGGGAGATTGTTATTGCGGCAAGAGGTCTGGAAACAGTGGGACTAGTCTCAGTTCGAACTTAGCCGGTAAACAAGCAGGAGCTACGGCGCTCGCGGTCTCCCTTGGTTTTCTTGTTCTTCCTTTCCTTCCGGCGAGTAATCTCTTCTTTTACGTTGGCTTCGTTATCGCCGAAAGAATTCTTTATTTGCCGAGCGTGGGTGCTTGTATAATCGTGGGTGCCGCGGTTTCCGGATTTTATCGAGTCGCGAGGAAAACCGGATCGAGAACACGCGGAAGAGGAGTCCTCGCGGCTACTGTGTTACTCGTCGTTCTTATGTCCGTGAAGACCCTGGTGAGAAATGTGGATTGGTACGACGAGGAGAACCTCTACCGGTCCGCTCTGCACGTTAATCCTCCAAAGGGTGAGTGGATTTTTAATTATTAAGTGTTTTCTTATATCGATGTGTTTTTCTTAACAGGTTGCTGCTGATATCATAATATATCGTATATGATAAGAATGAGATGGATAATTATGCGTAATGATACCGTGACACTTTATTCAATAATTATCTAATATTAATCCTCCAAGGATTCAATGAATTTTTCCACCGATACATTAATCTTAGTAGCTACTGACGTCATAGTATACAGCCTATGATAAGAGTCGAACAGATAATTATGCGTAACAATTCCGCAACAGTCTATTCCATAATAATCTAGTATACCATAATTATTCTTATAATATGCATCAGAAAATTCGAGTATTATCAATCGTAAATATATCATGTTCCTGTGTCCGACGAAAATGCCGTCCCTAGATGTCCTCCCGAAGGACATTGATAATAAGAAAGAGACGCGTGCAATGAAGCGTTAAAAACGCCTTACGCTTGGATACGAACGCAAGGTCAACCCTGCGGTGTCCCGCACGTTCGTGGTACAAAAACATTAACAGACTGTCTTCTGTCTCTTTTCATTCTCCGTTTCTACGAGCGTGAAATATGATAACAGAGTGCCTTATCGATCCGCCACTTAATTAAACAACGTGACTTATAGAAATCGCTTTCTGAAATTAGACGGCAACGGAGGAGTGTAATATTCTTAAATGTAATGCAATAATGTAATAATGTTATATTCACCCTTCAAGCTTGACATTATTTCTACCAAAGGTGTTTTTTGACACCTTTTGAAATTCTAACTTAAAATTATTTTCTAAGTTTAATCATTTTTCCTGAATTGATGTTTGACTTTTCGTATAATGATTGTTGAATTCATTTAGCGGTATCTTTTTTCGTTCATCTCGTATTTTTCTTTTACTACTATTTCAGTAGTTATTTGCATCCAAATGCAATTTTGACAAAAGAGTCCTTTTGGTAAAAATAGGTATATAGACATAAAACAGATGTTGAATTTTATATTAAAATATTACGCACTTTAACGCCAACATTTCCGCGAATTAATAAAGTATATGTACTTTCCGTCACAACATAAAGTGCGAGAAATCAAAATTTCATATTAATTAGTCAAAAACAGTCAAAGATACAGGAAAATAACGCAGATTTTGAATTTTATATTAAAATATTACCCGCTTTATATCGAATATTTCCGCGAATTAATAACCTATATATACTTTCCGTCAGAACATAAAGAACCACTAAACCAAATTGCATCTAGATTGGTGAAAAATAGTAGGAGTTACAGGGAACTTACAAACACCTAGATTTTGAATTTCATATTATAAACTCGCTGACTGCAATTGTACTTCTGCATTTGAAAGAAATGTTTTTGTAAAAAGCATATAAGTGTGCCATTTATCTTGAAAAATTGATTTAAGCCACTTTCAAAATAAACGGCTCAAATATCCTTGTGAAAAACACTAAATAAGCAGTTTATAGAAAGTTTAATTACTGAGTAGTTGAAAATCAATGGTCACTATATTAGCCAAAAAACAGTGAACGGGTTAATAATGCAACGGCAATAGTATATTCTCAATAATCGATGCAATATTAAGATACCAAGTTCCAAGATGCACGTTTACGATAATAATACTGATAAATGCATATTACACATTCTAGATATCCTGAGTCTTATCATTTCTCATCATCTTACAGTTTTATGACCGACGCAACCATTGTCTTTTAAACGGCTAACGATAATGACTGGGAAGTTCCGATCGCGGCTGATTGTAAAACGGACGTAATGTCCGATATACGGCGGCGGTGAGAGAATTAAAAAGATAACGATAATAAAAGGTCGCGTGTGTTAATAATAAAGGCGCGTCGGCGCGGTGATCGAAAGCCGATAAGTTCTGGCGGGCGACAAAATATATGAGGATGTAAAAAAAAAATGAAATTTTCCCTCGGTCGACGGGATATCAGTGAGCGTTTTCTCGTTATACGCCGCCGGCGAGTTTCCCGCTATCCGGCCTCTCATCTTAAAAACTTCCAACGATCCCGCCTACCGGTCTATATACCTGGAAATCGGATAGAACGGTGGATACGCGACATGCGATAGAGGACACGAGTTTCCCTCCTCCTCTTTTTTTATCGTACCTCTCATTCCCGGCTCGTTTTTATGTTCTATCTACGTAACTCTCCGGACAGCGTTATACTCTTACCTCGTATCTTCCGACTCTGCTTAATACTTTTCTTTGGGTTTTAACGTAAAATACAAGTTAATTAACAAACTATACGGTCGGTTTCGTGTTTTCTACGTAATTCGCTACTTCTTGCTAATTAAAGGCGAAAAACAATCGGCCAACGCCTTAACATACATTACCTGTCCTTATTTCGTTTGATTTTTGTAGTATACTATTATATTTTAATTCCGGGGGGAATTATATTGTTATTCTTGCGGATGATCGAACATATCGTCTTTTTATTTGGAATTTCGGGGAATTCATATAAAATAATAATCTGTTAGAACTGGCATAAGTAGAATAGTCGTATTATCGGAATTAAATGAGATAATTAGATCGTTTATTTCATTCAGCACACTCTGCATATTAATCCCTCGACTTA
Organism: Nysson spinosus; assembly: GCA_910591585.2. Taxonomy (NCBI): domain Eukaryota; kingdom Metazoa; phylum Arthropoda; class Insecta; order Hymenoptera; family Crabronidae; genus Nysson; species Nysson spinosus. Next base: position 12,939,122 of record OU342832.1, read on the forward strand.
CGAATTAGTGCCAATTAATATTCTCATTATATTGCTACGTATAGATGGAATAATCCAAATATAACGAAGCTATATTTGGTCACATTGCAAGTTATATAATAATCCACGAAACTGTTCCATACTCAACATCCTCTAATATAGAACATTAATAACCCAATACATGTGGATTAAAAAAGCGGGTCAGTTTTTCTCGACTCCTAACAGCGTTTCATCATTCAGCATATTCGTCTCTGTCGGTTATTCCACGTCGGTCTCTTTTTACGATTTATCATCGAGATCTAAGAACGAGGTTCGTGCAAAGTTCACACGGCGTTGCATACTCCCTAATTGCAGTATGTTACCAGGAACGCTCGATGCATTACACGTTTCGTATTCCGCACTTCATTTTCCATTACTTTGAAAAGCCCCATCGTTACGCGTCAGTGTATGCCGATGCAACGTACCTATGCACGTGTTGGAATAAATGCGGCGACCTTTCACAAAGCAACCTGTCTCGCCAAAATATCCCTGTCTCCCTCCACTCTTTCCCTCTTTTCATCCATCTCACTCATTCATGGCCAGTAGAAAATTCATTTCGGCAGTGGCATACAGTAATATTCTTTGTAACGCATATTCACTCTACGCCACTATTACGTGACTATGTTCCACGATGCTTTTCGCTTTGTCGCGTGTCCTCTCTTTGTTTTCCTTTTAATCTCTCTTTCGTCAAAAAAAAAGAGAGTTGCCCGCTGGAGATAGTAACGAAAAGGTCGGTCACGTGAGAGGGAACTGGTGTCGCCCTGCAGGACCATCGCATCGCCATTATCATCAACATCATCCTACCGTCAACTTCCACGAATGCCAACAGCAACAGCCAGAAATCCCTTTCGTCGACGTCCACGACATCCTCGACATCGTTGCATCGCGTTTTAATTGCGCCAACAGAAATTGCGTATTACCGTGTTAACAGGCTGCTCTGCATCGGGAAATAAATTTACATTTTGTTAGTTCACCAGCTACGTGCTTCGAGGGAAATTAAAAATTATTTTGATAGGGTCGACGTAAATTTAAATCAAAATGTGATGGTGGTAATCGTTTGGTTTTTAATGGATATTGGAGTGCCGGTCTTTTAATGTCGGGATTAATGGACGGTGAAGGGAGGTTATGATTTTAATATTGAAATTGGAAACTGTTGATAGATCCTGCATAATTGCTTGCTTATTAATTGTCGACTTAATACACGTAATTTGGTCGAAATTGTAAGATTCTTTATTAGTCGTCTAATTATCTCCTTTAATCGCGATAATACAGAAATATTTTCCTTGTTACATCAATGGCTTCGAACGACCGATATAGTGAAAAAACACTTTTTTCATTCTTCTTTTTTCTATAGAATTTTTGGGATCACCAATTTTTTGTCTACGGAGACGAATATCGTGGAATAATTTGGTGGCCGATTTTACGTGGGATATATTGTATAATATAATATTTAATTATATCGTAATATAATACATGACCAATTATATTCTATGTTTAATAATATGCTATATAATTCAAGATACGCATAACATAATTCAAAAGCACATATTTCCTTCCGCATTTCTTCAAGCGTGTTAAATCGAAATCGTGCAATTCCAATGCCGTGTAAATCGAGGGCTAATTGTACATTCCATTCCGACATCGAAAATCCCCTAGCGACTCATCATCATATGTTTATCAATAATACAACAAATATAATGCAATGCGGTACAAGTTAGACCACACAACCATTATATTTATATAATTTATACTTCCTCCGAGGACACACTGTACACACTGCACACACTATAAAGATCCAAGTTTCTATACACACACAAACACATGCAGCCAGTGCACCATGAACACCCATTTCAGCGGTAGTTTTGCAGGGAACATTAAACAGGGCTTCCCATAGGTTTCCCGAAAATCAGCTTGCCAGGACGTGACGGGAAGTTGATTTAACGCAGGTAAATTCGAGTGGCCCCGTTTTCCTCGGGAATACGTCGGGATAACCGAGCAATTTTCCAGCGATCGTCTAACCGTCTAACAGCGGGGAAGGGCGGGGGGGGGGGTGAAAGGTGTGTAATGGTTCGGGTGATTAGGCACGCGCCGGCGAGCCAACAAAAAAGACGAGCATTACGAATCGGTCCGATAAACGTGCACCCGCGTCTCGTGACCTCGGGATTTCGCAAGAAATTTTCCAACGGTGCCGGTAGACTCAAAAAAAGTCCAGCATGAAGAGTGGCTTGAACACGTGACGCTGTTATAATCGGGGTGACAGTGAAATATATCGTTTTCGACTGTGATTGATTGCACGATACGTATATTCCGAAGGAACGCAGTTTCGTATATTCCTAAACGAAAATTTATTACGATTATTTATCGTGCACCTTTTTAATGTTGTTCGTTAGAAAAGATTTTTACTGTGTCTTGCTTGTTCCATTGCATCCAGCAACGTACATATTTATATAACTCAATATTTAGGTATTAAACATTGTCCGATAAATTCATGGAACGAATTCCGGAGGTTTATCGAAAGAAATTGCATATTTAAGAACGTTCATATTATACAATTATGAAATGCCGCTGAATGATAATAATCTCGATAATAATAATTTAGATAATAATCTGGATGAAATAATTTTGTAATTAAAAATTCGTTTATTCGTTATAAACATTGAAGGGATTGGATGAAAGGAAGGTTGCAAGGACATGATAATAATTTTGATATTAATCTGGATAAAATAATTACGTAATTAAAGATTTCGTTAATGAACACTGAATCGAGTATCAATTGAAACGATTCGAGGATGGAAGGGTTGCAGGGACATGTTTTATTGGGGATACTCTTCTCCGGGGGATAAAGTGAAACCAAGTTCGCGATAGCAGTGTGCCTTCTTCCGAGATATTCGCGTTATCCGGTGTCTAACGGCAAGTGTTCCTGTGTTTGGCTTTATTGCTCGTAAATACAAAAAAAACTGAAAAAGAAACGAGACAAGGAGAGATGTATGCACTATGCACTCACACGTGTATGTATTTATATATATGCAACCACGTTGCACGAGAGAATATAAGAAAAGAAGGGCGTCAGTGTAGTTTCTCGGTGCACATCTTATTGCTGTTCAAGTGGATGCTCCATGTTTAAAAATATATTGCGCCAGGATATATTGTCCTTTGTAAAACTATAAAATACTTCTTCCTGGTACAACCTCCACTTGTCCCCGCTAAAATGTACGTAAGCATAAATCACAAATGTCAAATAAACTATGAATACACAGTGGTGGCTTATCAGTAACTAATGAAATTCTATAATTTAATATAAATGATTATATTGTGCCCCAAATAATTTGACGGTGAGTTTCTTCAACGAACCAGGCTCGTCATTCGAGTACAGAACTCTATCGTTTTCAGTTAAAGAAAGAAATGGAACTTCAATTTCTCAACTTACACATACTCAGTTAAGTGTGTTATTAACGATATTTCTAACGGTATGATATTTTTATTGATTTCAGCTTATGGTAATTTGGGGAGTGTTCTGAGCGAGCAGGGACGCATAGCAGAGGCGGAGGAAGCATTCGTGCAAGCTCTCCGATATCGACCGAACATGGCTGATGTGCACTACAATCTGTAAGTACACCGAATGCAATTCCTATAATCCACTTTGTCGCTGCCCTTTTTTTACGCGCGCCAAGCTAATGCGTACCAGCGAGCCGCGATCCACGTGGAAACGTGGCTTTGGTCGAATCAGACTGCATTTCGGGAAACTTAGTAAATAGTTGTGCGACTTCGAATGCACCGAGCATCGCGACTCAACTGCATCGTTGAACAGCGAATAAACTGATGACATTATTAGCTTACACTTTCGGGTCGTAAACTCTTCCATATATTATTGGATGGTTGAATGCAGGTCGTTGCATTTAATTGCCTAATGTCATAGTCACTTTTATTAAATTATTAAATTATTAAATCATTACATTAGTAATGTATTAGTCCATTCTGTTTGGATAATAAGAATTTCCAAACGAACGATGCGAATGAAGGTTGAACATGATGTTTTAAACTTATACTGATTTTTCATTTTTTAATCTAATATTCTAATGAAATGATGAAATTATGATATTATGAAGTTTGTAGTGCATACAATATAAAGAATTTGGAAACAAAAGATGGAAACGGACGTTTAAAATGATATTTTAAACTTATACCAATTTCTTAATTTATTAATCTAATAAATTACGAAATTATGAAATGATTAGTACATTCAATTTGGGTAGTAAGAATTTGGAAATGAAAGATGGAAACTGACGTTTCAAGTGATATTTGAAACTTGTATAATACTAATTTATTAATTTCGTAATCGGCTTTATTCGTAAACGAGAGGTCCTCGCGTAATTCCCTGAAATAGAACTAATAAAATAGAGCGTATTACCGACACTCAACCGGAAACCATCGGAAGCAGAGATGAGTCTGAAATTTCTGTAATCCTCAAACGAAGTAGAGTGAGTGCAGAAATTCCTGGTACTCGTTGCAAACAATGAACTCCCTCCTGACTTAAACAGCACTCGGCTAGGAATCTCCGGAATCCTAAAAACAGAAATCACAAACATACGTAGAATTTAGTCGGTCCAGATTTTCTAACTTATTTAAAGGGTCGCGGAATAAAGTGAAAAATTCCTGCAATAATTGAACGTCTTATTCTGCACCCCTTTTATCAAACATTTTAAGTGAAAATTGAATGAAACAAAATTCTATTGCTAGATGCTATATAATAAAATGTATTACAATAATAATACATATTAATAGCCATCTCAGTTAAAAGTTATAATCGAGTCCAACTCAAATGGGTCCAATCGAGCGCAACTGAAATTAGTTTCAATCGAGCCCAATTAAAATCGGTTCCAATCAAGTCCAACTCAAATTGGGTCCAATGGAGTCTAACTTGAACTAGGCCCAATAGAGTCCAACTAAAATGAGTTCCAATCTAGCCCAACTGAAATTAGATTCAATCCAGCCCAACTCAAAATCGACTCCAATCAAGTCCAACTCAAATCACTAAAACATAAAAATGATATAAAATAACGATAAAAAAACCTGAAGCATCCTCCAGATCATAATTCCTGCCACAAAATCCATGTTTCGTGAGGTGAGAAATTCTGTTTACCGTCATTGCTACATCAGCGGTGGATGCAGCAACGACGGCACTAGGTTCGAGGAGGTAATATCGGCGAGAAGAGCCTACGGCGTTATCTATTAGATGGACCTGCATCGAGAACTCGATGGAGTTGTATAGAGTTGCCGCATACCCTCGAGAGAACCACGCTGAAAGTCCCTGAGGAGGTTCGATCGGCACTCATCATCTTTCGATGCTCTTCCTGCTAGCGTAGAGTAGAGTAGAGAAGCTTTCGGAGAACGTAGAAGCCTGTCAAGCCGTTGAGTCGATAAGCTCGTGCTGGCCATCCCTCTGCGAGCTTGCGATAAGCCACTCTACCTGTTCCACCTCCACTGCCTCTCAGACGCGACATATTTCCCTGTAATCTACCTACAGAAATACACCGTACACGCCATAATTAGCTGTTGCAATTGAAAGCAACAGACTTACCCTTCGAAGATAGGATGATTTTTTAAAATAAATACTTTTGATGCGAAGCTCTGTCTGCGACATAATTGACATCGATAATTTGGGGACTACATAATAATGCAAATAAGTCACCTAAGTATACACTGATATTTGTTTTCGTGTAAAGTATATGGTGATCTTGAAAAGTCTTAAAAAAACGACACCGGGAAAAATTCTCTTTCGACATATCGGCCGTTGGAAGTCATTATTATAATGCATAATATATTATTCGTATTATCGCGATTAAAAAAATAATTGGCCGGCTTATTTCATACGGGACATGCTGTGTAAATACATATATTATTATTCTATATTTTATATAGAATTCTTCTGCATACAATATAATTCAATACAGAGTGTAATTAAAGGGAACAAATTATTGATATAATTACCAATATATTTTATAATAATATTCCATGCAGGATACATTTTTTAAATATCTTGGGTGTAATGTATAATATAATATATAATATAATTATATTTCCACTGTATGCTATATAAAATATTGTTCCATATTCTACATATATACTATGTATCACGGGGCATTAAATTATGTTCATATTTCATCACATATACATACATGACATTAGAATATAATTTCTTTGTCCCCGTGATGTCTCGGGTATGTTTCATCGAGTCTCTTAATCACCGAAATCGAGTGAGTCATTAAATCACTTCGACGTAATTTCCCGCAGCTCGTATTCGCGGCTGAGCGAAATGTTATCGTGATCTATTTCGCCGAAAGAATTTGTGATCTCATTTCGTGATTTTTCGTTTAAACGAAGTACACGAAGGAATTGCTTGGTCACTCGGATAACCCAGATTCATTCTTCCCTTTTCGTATACCGTGGATGTCCCCAAGGTCTGCGGGAAACTATCGGATTTTACGGTGAAACGAAACGTATCATATGTAGCCATTATCTCTACGTAGCTGAGTGTCGTGGCCAGTTGCCTTTTGTTATATCGTAAAACCTTTTATCGAAGACAAAGGATATCGATGAACCGAAGGGAAATACGCTTCATTCATTTCTTTACTACGCCATTCCACTCTTCCACATAATCTTGTTCGGACATATTGTCGACTCAATTAGACATCTCGTTCAACCATGAAACTCTACACCTATACATTTATTAACAAACTGCTTTTACTTGAAACCCGATACGCGTAAAACCTGTGTTGTTTATTGAAAAATTAGTTTCAACTTTGAGCATCATTGGAACAAAAACAATTGGCGTCCAAAAATGACATTACACATTGTATGACGTAATATATTCGGTTTTCTTGTAATCAATACATTTGATCAAAATTGGAGAGTCAAAAGTGGAGATACAGTTTTTATATGATTGTTTAATATCCATTATGCGCGACATATTACTTTCGACTGTTTCGACCAGAAACACGGTGTAAAAGAAATGACCCTGGGATCCTTGGATCGGTATAATATAGGTCGGTTGTCCGTCGAAGGAGATCGATCGTTTCGACACGAAGGACATCCACGTAGGCTCTTGTTCGGGACGACAGGACAACAGGGTTTTACGACTACTGGCGTCTTCTAAGGTCAGCCTTCCTAAGGGAAGACTGATGGCAGGTTTAAGGAGAAACGATGGGTGTTGATTTATTAAAACCCCCCCAGCTCGATCGTAAGTCATCCGTCAGTAGCTGACGGTGAATAGAAAATTGATTAGTCTACGCCTTGAGACATCGTCTACCGAATAACGAATAAAAGAAGGGAAAAAAACGGATCTCACCCATCGATTCCAACCCCACCGTCTCCTCATCTAAATGTGCTCGGCGAACACCCGCAGTTTATGTAGCACTTAGTTAATGATGTCGCACGATCGATACTTAATTAACAGACGCCTCATTGTCGTAACGAGAGTGATGTTTTAATCATACCTCACCGTGGCAGACACGAGGATTGAAAAATAATACTGTCCCCTCGTGTAAAGAAGCGGGTCATTTTAGACTAATGAATAATTATGTTTGGAACTCGTTAATGATATCGCTGGAAAATATTTGTTTTCAAGTACCTTTGTTTGAACTGCAGGAATAATGGGCTTTATGTGTTGTTTGTATAAGTTACTTGTAGAGTATGATAATTATGTAATCTTTATTACTTCTTAATTGCGGTGTCTTAATTAAGACATTCTTTCATTGTACTTGCTGTCATATGGATTTCACCATTTGCAATCGGAGGGGATTCACAGTCGCCACTTTGTTTACTGCGACAAATCGAGTAGCGACTGAGAGGCGACATTAAGATTTTCCAGTGTTTTATTTGTTACGATAACATGTGTAACTTGGTGCTATTCGAAAATTGGAACATAATTGTATTACTGGACATAATTAATTCTGAATATTAATAATTCTCTTCTTTCGATAAGAAATAGATCAAGCAAAACATGTTTTATTTTACGCAATAGTCGCGTAATAATTGCATATAATGGAAGCGCAATTCGAATTGCGCAAAGAAACAGGAAAAACATTGTTGTGTACCGAAAATTCGAAGTGGATCGGATAATGAAATAATTGGGAGAAAATGAGAGAATTATTGGGTACTTTCTGCTCGTTGTGGATGTGTTGAGTTTACCAATAGTATAATTACCAGGTGGTAAATAGAATCAGTTGATTCGAGGACGAAATTGACACCGGTTCAAAGCAGGTCCGTAGGCCGCTTAATTGTCGTCGCGACGCCGGAGGTGCGACGCCGTAAAGCAAGCATCCGCCGTTACGGCGCATCGACGCGCGAAACACTCGCTACATCAGAGCGCGGTGCATCATAGTTTAAGTATGAGAGAGAGAAGAGAGAGGGGGGGGGGCTAAAGCAGGTTAAAACGGAAGACAGAAAGCACGAGGGAGAAAATTTAGCAAAATGCAATTGCTTTCATTACGAGGCCATTGCAGACAAATTTCCGGATATACTAACTCCTGGACCGTCGCGAAAAGAAAGTAGACAGTAATTATTTATTAAAATGCTCTCTCGATTTACGTAACATTTACTCGTCTATTTTAACACTAGAACTACCGAAGCAGTCAAAAAGACAGGTTTGTAATATAATATTTAACAAAAATGTACAAATGTGCAATGCCCCATTTTCTAAGGATTTTTTGCTGAGATTTATGCTCATCTTGCATAATGGACGTACTCAAATCGATTAATTTATTTTAGTCATCCATTCTTATTTTTAAGGACATATTCGTAATAAGTATAACTGAATACGTCGTCGGTAGATCTAAAGTTAAATGTCTTATGATACATTTTATTATACATTTTATTACACAATTTATTGCAACGATGCTCAGTGCCCTATTCAAGTATCCCCCGACATGTTCCCCATGCAATTATTTAAATTCCAGTCTTAACTCCATTCACTTCCACCAATAAAATACGATCGACGGAAACACGTCTATCGGGATGTCAGACATCAGGAGTAAAAAGTAAGATCTTACGGGAAGCTTTATATATCGAAAAGGGATGTTCTCTGGTTCGGTATCGGGACTAGAATTCACAAGACGGGAGACGGGAGACGGGAGCACGAATTGAATGGGAAATTGATGGGCTTCGGCCTGTCGGCCGTGTGCGCGCATATCCGGCATAGACCCCCTTGGAATCCGTTGTCCCGGGCTTGTATACAGGGTGTACCTGCAACCTACCTATTCCAAGTCCAACCCGCGCCAATCTCTCATCCCTTGGACCCAACTTCCTCTCGGCTGACTCGGCCCTGTTACTACGTGTGTTCTCCTTACACATACAGCTTCCGTGTTCCATGGTGTTGGTGTGTACAGCTGGAGATACCTCTGGTAAACCGTCCTCGCTCCGTTTCGACCGATGTTTGCCCATGCTGACCGCTTGAATATGTATCGTCTCACAGTGCTTTGATTGTACGCCTTCCGCATTTGCATGCGGAAGTGTCCCGAGTACGAGACTCTCTATTCCTACACCTCAAGATGCAACAGTCGGCTCCCAAGATCACTATCTAAACTCCGCCGCCCCTCCCCGCAATCTCCATCCTCCTCAACCTTCTCTCGCTACTCCTGCCTTAATATTAGGAAACCCTCTCATATATCCCCGGGATATTCCTGAATGCTTGTTACACGATATTCTAACTGAAACCTTGTTTACGGTGAAACCTCCACTACTTTGGGAATAACTGTTTCACTTGAGTAAACTTCTCTGGTATCGTTTCGGTTCGATGTTGAAATACGTGTTCACTTAATTGTTAGCACTTATACTTCTTTCGTACGCCAACTTAATATTGTGCGAGTGGTTGTCAGTGATTGTCAATCAAGGTGTGTTCTACGGTGATAGTTTATTCGTTGATCGAATATGTCTGAATAATCAAATCAACGTTGAATGGTGCCTAAAGTAGTTTGCGAGCACTTTGTGTTGAAACAAGTGGATTAAAACATTTTTGCGGTGAGAAAATATTTTGGGCCAAAATGGCAAAAATGAAAGTACCATAAATAATCTTGCAATTTCGGTAACATTTTACATCTAATTAAGTATGGTGTCGAATTGTATAGCTAAAGTGTTAGTACACACAAGTATATAGAAGATAACTGAATTCTTCCCTCTTCTCTACAATTTTAATGAATTATAGTACAGGCATATTAAATATTGTTCCATATCGCCACTATAATTCGGAGAATTTCTATGTGCAATTATCACGAAGAAAAATAATGTGACTGTCCTGAGAATTATTCTTTTAAACGAAATACTTCAAGAATAATGGCTCGTATTACGGCACTCTCTCTTATCCCATCATAAAGTATTATCTTGACACGCGTAGGACATGGCTCGCGTAATGCGCGAACTTAAAGTACTCGCGTCAGTGGTTACTACATAAAAGCATTATCTCAGGTTTATGTGTGTGTTATCAGATACCTCGAACGTCCTCGTTGAAGCGGCCTGGTAACCCGATCGTTTTAAACCACGAAGAAGAAAGCAATACTGAAAAAAGTAATTGTATCCTCTATTTTTCAAAGTGATCCACCTCGTTATTCCCTGTCGGCAGTAGACTTCCTCTTAGTTCTACTTTGTACCTTTGCATTAAATTTGAGCGGCGTTTCCTTGTCGTTAAACCGAGAAATTCAATGCAATCGTGGTACTTTCTTCGATCCCATTGGTTCTTTGAAACCTTTTCACCTCAACCGACTCGAAAATATTATAATAAATTTCAATATTTTCCTCCCTGCGATTAAAGTGTCTTTCGTATTACTTCGCAACATTATGCGTTATTATTGATATTTATGGTTATAATTTGTGGTGATATAATCGATGCTATCGATATGTTATAGTCGATGTTATTAAATGATTTTATTACTGGGAATGAAGGAACTAGGATTTATAATAGATGGTACAAATTATTATAATTTAAGTTTTCATATCTGACAAATATTAGTGGAATACACATGTAGGTCGAATCATATATATGGCATATTATATTTTAAAATTGGTACAGCAGACGAGGTGAAGAGATATTATTACACACCAAAGTCATATAAAGTTACTGTTGCTCTGGCAATAGTCGTAACATCCGACGACAGTTCCAGAGATATGAGCTTAAGTAGGGAATCATGTTGGGATAGGTGTAACTGACTTAACTATATTCTGACGTGAGTTTAAGTTCAGTTCTGAACTACCTTTAAAATGTCGACACTTAGTTCATCGTTAATGTCTTCAATTATCAAGGATTGCACTCAAAATATATATTGGTTTTCATGTATCTTTAAACAGGTTGCTATTAGAACGACCAGAGAGTCCGAATTCGTCGCCTAAACATGTTCTAAGGCCATTCTGGGTCAATGCAAGTCGATTAAAGTAGTTTTTAGTTCAGCAGAATTTTTAACCCGAATCAGCAAAAACCGTCAAGAAATCAAAGTCGCCAATTATGCTCCTAAATGGCTCAAATCGATGGTAGATGATGTATAGACATGTGCTAGGATAATTTCGGGTCGAAAAAAGTGGTTTAAAAATTTTTTCGGGCGAAAAATGGGTCGACCCAAACTCGCGAAAATGTGAAGGGGTATACCTTCAAAAATTGTCAAAAATTAAAAGTCGCCAAAATCGCTCCTACATGACCCAAATCGATGGTATATGATGCCTAATGATGTTCTAGGACCGATTTGGGTCGAAAGAAGTGGTTTAAAAATTTTTTCGGGCAAAAAATGGGTCGACCCAAAATCGCAAAAATGTGAAGGGGTATACCTTCAAAAATTGTCAAAAATTAAAAGTCGCCAAAATCGCTCCTACATGACCCAAATCGATGGTATATGATGCCTAATGATGTTCTAGGACCGATTTGGGTCGAAAGAAGTTGTTTAAAAATTTTTTCGGGCAAAAAATGGGTCGACCCAAAATCGCAAAAATGTGAAGGGGTATACCTTCAAAAATTGTCAAAAATTAAAAGTCGCCAAAATCGCTCCTACATGACCCAAATCGATGGTATATGATGCCTAATGATGTTCTAGGACCGATTTGGGTCGAAAGAAGTGGTTTAAAAATTTTTTCGGGCAAAAAATGGGTCGACCCAAAATCGCAAAAATGTGAAGGGGTATACCTTCAAAAATTGTCAAAAATTAAAAGTCGCCAAAATCGCTCCTACATGACCCAAATCGATGGTACATGATGCCTAATGATGTTCTAGGACCGATTTGGGTCGAAAGAAGTGGTTTAAAAAATTTTTCGGGCAAAAAATGGGTCGACCCAAAATCGCAAAAATGTGAAGGGGTATACCTTCAAAAATTGTCAAAAAATCAAAGTCGCCAATTTCGCTCCTAAATGGCCTAAATCGATGGTATATGATGCCTAATGATGTTCTAGGACCGTTTTGGATCAAAAGAAGTGGATTAAAAATTGTTTCCTGTCAAAAAACAGGTCGATCCAAACTCTCAAAACTGGTGGAAGTGTCATCCTCCCCAATTCTGGTTCTAAAGCCTCAAATTCAATACTAGACGGTTAACATAAACGGTGAGCTTTCAATTTGACCAAATACACACGATTAGACCGTACCATGATTTACATCGATTAAGAATAATTAGAATGAAACACCACTGAGATTTCAATTTAATGACACTTTATTAGAATACACTTTACACATTTATTCGAATCCTTCAATGGAGTGTTATTTCGAGTATTCAAAGTAGATCCTTTACGTTGTTTCCGCGAAACAAGTGAACCACGTATAAAGCAGCCGACAGGAGTTCTTGATCTCCGCTCGATTAAATATCAAACCGAAGCTCGCCTCGATTTTTCAGTTGACCGAGTATCGGTTAGATTGTGGCAAGCCTGAGAAAAAGGAAGTCACTCGTAGAAAGTTTTGAAGGAAAGTCCGAGGATCTCCTTTGAGACGTTCCTCGGAAGCGAAAGTGATTTCCTAGGACCGCGTTAAAAGATCATTGAAACTCCCAGTTGCGATAAAAGACTACGCTACTCCGCGAGAAAATACTGCAATCACACGCACGCACACACACACACAAACACACACACACACACAAACACACACACACACACACACACACACACACACACACACACACACAAACACACACAAATCTTTTCTAAGAGTTCTTCGTGTTATTCCTGCCATTCATACTCTCAGTTAACGGTATAAAAATACATCTTCTCGGAAGTTAATTATGGACGATACCAATGAATGCCGGTCATTGTAGGAACGAGCTATTCAGATCCGCGACATTGTTAACGGAATAGAATCCGCTACGAAAACCTAGCGCTAATTTCCAAGTTGAAGACAAGACAAGTGAATCCGAATAGCCAACTGGACAATCGCGATTCTCTAAGGCTCAGGTACCCAAGAGAAGTTTGAAGTCGGGAGCATAGTTTGACGCATTTCTCGGTGCCTCGACCGAAGCGAACCAAGGAAGGGAAGCATAGAATCTTTAGAATAGACCGCGACAGGGCGTTCGTACAGTCCTCCGGGGAGTTTAACCTCTGACGGAAATGCCGTAGTCGACAAAGTTCGAGCGGTGTTTCACGATGCGGAATATTTGGCGGGGAGCTTCGAAGGGAATTCCTATCAGAGGCCAGGACGAATACTATTTCACCTTCTAACTGACATTAAATCAATAATCCGCGAGTCCTCAGATATGTCGTTCGATGAAATTCGGGATAATTCTCATTGTTGGAAGTTCTCGAGGATCTCCTTGCTCAGATAGCGAATCATAAATTTATGTTAATATTCAACTGTTCTTTAGTGTTGCCTTTTCTTCCTGTTTATTTCGATGAATTCTATCATCGTCGAATTAAATCGTCGTTTTATCCGATTCTTGAAATTGTTTAATTCCTGTTTATGGAAGTTCTGAAGAAATTCCTCGTTCAGGTAGAAAGTTATAAATTTAAGTTGATTCTCGGGTGTTCTTCAGTATTTCAATCGGTTCTCGTCTACTTCGATGAATTTTATCATCGTAGAATTTATTCATAGTTATATTCATTCTTTTAAATTTGTAATTAATAGGTTCCGTAAAGCTGAAGACAGAGACCCCGAAGAATAACCGATGTCTACATAAATCGACATTTTCGAATCGAAATAAATACGATACCGAAAATTACCGAAGTCTCCTTAAACGGATTATCAAGTAGGAATGATAAAACAAGGATTAAAGCAAACTCGGGAAGTCAAATGAACTACTCTGTCCTGTGAATCATCGCGTAACTCCCGCGCGATAGTTTGATACATTAATCCGTTAAGTTGGAGAATTTATCGAGTTGAAACTTGGTTTAATCTGGGTCCAATGTAGACGCAAGCACCATCCGTACTCGCAAGCCGACGTTGTAATGTACACTGTGAGATGGATACCAAAGGTGGAGAGGAGAGGAGAGAGAGAGCAAGAGAGCGACGAGAAACACGAGTAAAGGGAACCTCAGTGAAACGTACGTTTCGAGACCTTAAAAGCGGACTGGGTACCTAGAGCTATCCCGGAGTTATCTCCGACGTCTTGGCCATGCTCGAGGTTCGTCAAGGTAAACCGACTCCATGAATTAATTAGTCGGCAAACGACGAAACGAGCATACCGGTGACACGGAGGAGCCTGTTCCGTAGCATGAAAGGGTTGAATACTTCAGCCCATCCTTGTGTACAGTTGTACACGCGACAGACTAACCGAATGAAAACACTGAATTTTCTCTCACTTCTCTGGTATCCCAATTAAATCTTACCTAGCCCGGAAGGGGAAATCGGACTTTCAGATGAACGTCTCGTTTAAGAATATCTTAGCCTTAATTACAGTGTTACGCGAGTTATAAATCTTGAATATCCCTGCACGGGGTTTACTTCGAGGGGAAGCACGAAGTTGTACGAGTTGTAGTATAAATACAGCGAAAGCCCGTACTTTGAGAAGAACGATGAATTCTCGATAAACCAACTAATTCATAACAGTTAAGCGGAGTAGTTGGGAAAGTAAATAAGCGTGGATCAAGGAAATGGATGAGCGGAGTATGAGAAGATGCAAAAGAGCATAAATTCTTGGCGGAGCGAAAGACGAGGATAAAGAAAGTATCCACGGAAGAGTGAGAGAGGAAAGAAATGTTTATTGAGATCCAAAGGTACAGGGTGTCCCTTAGGATCGACTAGCAGTGAATAATACAATTCGATACGTATCCCGTGTTCTCAGTCACACTGATAACATCTGATCCCTTCGGAGCGGTACTAGGTGCAGGGAAAGATACATAAAAATAAATCCGGAAAATGAGAGACCGAAGGAAACGCGAGGGGAAAAAAAGGAAGACATGAGATACAAGATCCTTGGAAAGCGGTTCCGTTGGATCCTCGCACGAAACTTTTCGAGAGCTCTCTGATGGCACCCCTGGGAATCGGGCACGCATAGGATCCTCAACTCCACCCCCTCACCCTTGGTAAATCCACATAATATTTCTCGGAATCCTTCAAAAATTCCACGAAAGGAAATGTTCTTCATTGAACGGCTTCAAGTACAAACTGGTTTGAAAGGGCGCGTAGGATTTACGAAGGGAACAGGATAATCGTTATCTGTCTTGTCGTGTTTCAATGTGAATTCTTTCCTCATTTAATTTCCTCGAGCAACGAATGAAATCATTGTACAGGTGGTAAATTGTATTTGATTAAGAATCGGATAATCTTGTCGAGAAAAATAATTGAAATAAATTAGTAGTCGATTGTGTAAAGGAATATTCGAGCATCGCCGGCGTGTTTAATTGGATTTTACAACTGGCCCGTTTGAAGAGCTTTCGAAGAGTGAAAAGAATTTATGAAGATAAATACGAGCCGATGGGACTTTTAACTGGATATAATTCTTCCATTTTGTAATTAGAACAAATCGAGTTCCATTAAAAGTTCGATAATTCTGCCGATGAAAATAATTAGTAACCGATCGTCTCGAAAAGCCACGGCGGAATTGGTCGAATGTTCGATTAAATTCTACCATTATCCAACCTTATCCCCTGTCAAAAAGCCACCGAATGCGCGAAGATGATATCGAATCACCAACACCGACGGAAAAATTGATTACATCTCTTCTATCCGATAGGAAATCTAGCTTTGCCTGATAGCAAGTTTAATACCTTCCTCGATACTCGTCAACCCGGTCCTCGAAGCCGCAACGACGATAGTACCGCACCAGACATCACTAACAATTTATCCAATGAACACATCCTGTTATCTCGTCTGCACTCTATCCGATTCTTCCTCCAAGCCAGCCAACCGAGTAATAACTATATCCGAAAACCTGCCTTCTTCCTCTTTTGCTACAGAAATTCGACTCTCGTATTTGCTTCATACATCCGCCCCATGGTGACGCAATCGGGACTTGCGATTAAAGAACTGACTTTTCGATTAATCGAAAATTACATATATCGATATACTTTCCCATCCTATGAAAGTGAAATAATCTAATTTGTCTAAAGAATGTCCAATTTTAAGTAAACGTAATTCTGCCATCTATTTCAGTAATTAGAACAAATCGAGTTCCATTAAAACTTCGATAATTCAACTATGAAAATAATTGATAACCAAAATCAAATTAAACAGAATCTATGTATTAGATCATTACTTGGTAATGTCGGATAATTTATTTCGGTAACATCTACTTTTGTCTGATCAAGTCATTTATCTTGGTAACATCTACTTATCTAATATTTTAAAGTGATTACAATTTTGAATCATTAAATTTGAATAGGTTTCAAGATTAATGCATTATTTTATCGCGAAGTACGTCGTCATTTAAACAGAGTTGTTCGACTACCTTCATTTTGAATCTGCTTCTCAGATACTTCCGATATCCCCCGATATAAATGGGTAGTATACAATCCTCCATTACGTCGTAGAACTTATCGGAAGTGAGTAACTTCCTTGATAATACAGTTTGTTTTGTGTACTTACTAGTTAGGATCTTCATAAATTTCCAGACGTCGAACGGAGTATAACGTTCTGCCTAGCTTACCTTCGTAAAGCTCGCGTGATTTACACGAAAATGTCATCAATGAAAAATAATGCAATCGCTGATACAATTCAATCCTTTACGTAACTTTACTATTATTATTATTAAATTTATTATTATCTAACAACAGTTTCAAGGCGACTGCATGGAATGAACAAAATTCAGAAGCTCGGTAAAATTATAACTTTTGCATACATTTAATATTTATTATCATCGATCAATATTTATGAAAATCTTTGTAGAAGCAACTTCCTTATGTCGTTAACAATAATCGTACGTCAATGGAATATCCGCACATCGGAGGATCACCGTACGACAAGGTTTGATAATACAAAGCAATACCACATGCGGCAAGCCGTACTGCAATGTAATCAGTTTGACAGATCAGTTTGTAGAGTCCCTCTTGGTGGGCACACAATCGACATCCTCCTCTGATTCACCGGCTTAAAATACGATTATAATTCCCTTTTGTCCTCTAAATCGTTCTGCCGGACATGTATCTTTACTGCTCCCTCCCATTCGCTGTGCAACATCGCATGCTGCTCACTCTTACCGATCCCCCGTCAGCATCCTCGTTCGATAATGTACAGACCCTGCACCACTTTCGACCACAGTCACACTCTCATCCTCACGTCATCCTTTATCATTGTATATATGTACACGAACCGTTTCATATATTATAATCCGTTTGTCGTAGTCGCTGCTGTGTGGTTATGTATTTCTCTCTACGTTAACGTGAGAGTTACTTAAAAAATATAAATATCCAAGCTAGTATGTTAGTTAGAATCGGGATAAATTTGGCGCATCCTAGAAAAGAGTGCTACGCCGAAGAGAAGCGCAAGAATGCAAGAAGAGAGCATAAGGCCCAAATAAAGTCTAAAAAGGCAACGGACCTCGTGGCGCAGTCCGCTGGTAGGACTGGAGATTCATGTTCCGGTTCCGAAACCGTCGCGGGTTCGGGTCACAACGAAGACTCTTAATTTTACTTAATTTTTGGGATCTATAGATCTTATGGATCCTATAGAGAAAAAACGTAAGATCCCAAATAAGATCAACAAGATTTAACTCACGGGTTCGCGGATTCGAGTTCCAACGAAAGCTCTTAATTCCACCCTTGCTTGCTTGAATATCCTAAACTAGCTACATATTTTTCTACACTTTCGAAAGGTGTGAGCCTAGTTTGACTCGATCTAACCAAACCTAGTTTCTTTACGCTCAACGACTCGACCTAACCAAACCTAGTTTCTTTACTCTCAACGACTCGACCTAACCAAACCTACTTTCTTTGCGCTCAACGACTCGATCTGACCAAACCTACTTTCTTTACGCTCAACGACTCGACCTAACCAAACCTACTTTCTTTACACTCAACGACTCGACCTAACCAAACCTAGTTTCTTTACGCTCAACGACTCGACCTAACCAAACCTACTTTCTTTACGCTCAACGACTCGACCTAACCAAACCTACTTTCCTTACGCTCAACGCACCCTCAGTTATTTCGCAATTACGACGATTCTCGACCATCGGCTCCCAGAATATTTCTCCATCTTCGACATGCATTAACGTAGCTACTTCAGGCATCTCCATGGAATGCTGGGAGCATATGTTGGCTGTGTAAGGACGAAGGGATATATCGACGAGGAAGCCGCGCACAGGCACAACACACGTATCCAAAGTGGAAGGTTCGTGGAGGTTAGGTCAGGCCGATTCTAACCCGCATGCGATATTAGCATCGTGGTAGCCGGTGGTTACCGTTCGCCACCGGCCTTTACAGCTTTGTCCCGGAGCATCAGATATTAACGGGATAATGCATCCAACGGACTGCTACCCCCGTATCTATTCTGCGAGCCAGCTTTACCTGCAACCCCTGGAAACATATGTATATACATATTACAGGACCATCCTAAAGTGTCTGATCACATAGCGTGTCCATGTTCTGCTGTCTGGAATCACGTGAGATGGAACAAGTTATAATTATCGTGTTCAATATCCGTAGAATAATAACATGACTTATCAGGCCAACTAATGATAGGTATACAAATTCTTGTTTTTCGTTGCATCCGAACTTCTGATCGAATGAATATCCGATTTCTGCACTCTTTTCTATGCAGCTCGTCGTTGCAGATAATGCTCCAAGTAATTTTTTTCAATTGGAATAAATCTTACTTACACGGATTTGAAATTCGACGAACCACTATTAACTTTCTTTCAAAATCATAGTCAGAATTTTCTGGTTGTCACGGATCAAGTTAACGCGAAATCTTTGATTGAAATTCTGGTATAAACTTAATAGTTTGTGTTACTTATTAGTTTATATCAGAATGTAGGTTGAATTTAGTTTACATCAATGATAGGTCGAATTTCAACTCAGAAATTCTGATTGAAACATAATAGCGATTTGTCGTGTTTAAAATACTCCGATTTCTGAAAAATGACTCGGGGTATTTTCTAGGACGAAAAGGCGCAAAGAAAGCAGTGCAAAGGCAGGATACATTTTCCAGATATCCGTATCCCACATCAATTTCACTCATCCCTCCATGGCGGCAACGTATACCTCTGTACTTTTAGCTGATATTTTAGGAATATCCTGTAGAGAGTGGGTTTACGTGTATAGAAATGTATATAGGTATCTATAGATGCATGCGAATCGCGTTATGGGGCTTTGCTCTGTGCCAATAGATGCAACGCCGAACTGGCGCCTGTTTGAATGGGTTTGGCTCTTGCAATGTCATCGTGTTGATATCGTCAAAAGCTTCCCATTGGCGTAGTAAGTCCGCGGGATATCGTTCAGTGTCATCGAACTGCATATTCGCCAGGGTTTAGAATCAGTTTCGGCTAATCGCGCGTCCATATAATCTTTGCCTTCATGTTCTACCGTTGAATTCGGTTTCTATCAGTTGACACGTGCAGCCAATCGCCGCTTCGGGCTTTCGTTTTGACGATTACTCGTCCATGCTTTCAAAAGGCTTCCTCGATGGCACTGACATCGAGATGCGGTTCAATTTCAAGTAGGATATTTATTAGATCTTTGCTAATCCCATTGTTTCGACATTCCGTTCATTCAGCTCTGACATTCGATGCATCGGATTTCGGATATTATGAATTCACCTGAATATATTTTGATCAAAGAATACAATGAAATATGATTTTATAAGATTACTTCGCAAGAGTAAGAAACGTTTGAAATTTACATTCAAAACGCTCTCGAAGATGAATATCATAACGTTAAAATACACGGGAGATTTATTTCGAATTGGTACTAGTATCGTAGGTATCACTGATTAAGTTAGCGCGAATTTGAGTTTGGAAGGCCAACAAGTAATCGTGTTACGAACTTTCGAAATTCGGATTACTTCGTGTAATGAGAATTGTGGTTTAATTACACTCTGTAAATGTACGGGGTATATCTTGTTAATTTAATTGGATACTCGAAAAATTATACCCCGCGTAGTAATCGGGTCGTTTCTTCTGTAAAATTAAGATTGTGACGTTTCACGAAACAAGAAATTTCATAAAAGAATTATAATATAGTTAGGGTGCAATTACTGTGGTGTAATTATTTTAAGAAAACACATTTTATGTCCTACAATTATACAAACTAGGTTACAAATATTTTATACATCTTCACCGTGTATTCGCGTAACAAAAATCTTGCAGATTCAAATATTTGGGAAGGTGACACAACTCACAAATTTGTTAAAATAGGGTTAAGTCGTACTTTCGCAAGAAAACTGCCATAACTTAAAGATTGAGACTTAATCTCATTTTACAAAATTTTACAGTTGCACCACTTTTCTTGCAAAGGTACGACACAATGTTGAAAGTACTTTTAACTCAAAATCAGTTAAATCTTCACGATTTTTCTTGCGCGACTAAAGCAAACCAAAATCAAATGATTTTTGGTAAACCAAAATCTCACGCAGATTCGAAGATAAATCGAAGGGTATCGTTCGGCCATATAATGTATCCTGGATTTAAGCTGCAGCCGCTAATTGCATCCGGTATTCCAGGGGACCATTTAAATCGGTTCACCGCGACAGATCTAATCGTTCCAGCCGTCCGTTTCGCCGGAAACCAAAGCGGCCGGGCCAATTCTTTTCCCGAACTAATTCGATTCCTGCAGTTTCGATTCTTCCTTTTCTTTCGGTTGCCGCGTTTCCGCCAGTTGGAATTTTTCATCCGTTTCGAAGCTCGGATACGTCGGGAAATTCAAGTGCACCACGAGAGTCATCGGTTTAAATATACCCTGGGATGTCGATTGAGAACCGTGATTTGAAAAGCGTTCACGCTTCGTGTCCCGATAATGTCAAGCGTAGGAATTTAAATCGGAATTACATTGAAATTCTTTGTTTCCCCATACGTTCTACTAACATTGTACAAACGTCGGTATTCGTTTTTCAATGGGAATCAACTTTTGAATTCATCTCGATGGAAAATGGGTTTAGAACAATAATATTGTGTAGCTTCGATGCTACGCCTTGGAAATCAATAATAAATATTGAATGTTTAGCGTAGTCGTATTGGCGAACACACGGAGGCCAGGAATCAAACGGACCACAGGGTATTTGTTTTTTCCACTTCTTTTTAAAACTGTCGACTCGACGTGACGCGTGAGAATTCCGTTGGTTCGTCGTTGAAAGGGTTCTCTAACGTGACAGTGACAGGATGCAATTTTGCGGGAAAATGACCTTTGAATTCTTCCTTCCAAAGCGGTGCTCGAAATGTTCTCCATTCTCGGAGCGTCGTGATCAGGACAAAAAATCCAACCGACCTACCGAGGAAGTTAAAAAAAAAGCCCTTTCGAAAGTCACCGAGGAAAATGTAATTCGACTCGCGAACTTCGAAGTTTCCAGGCTTCACGAAAGTATTCCTTCTCGAAAGTACAACGACATTGGACGTCGGACTAACTGTAGGATGCAAGAAAACTATCTTGGTTTCTCTTTCTCTCCGTCTGCACCCTTCACATATACTCCACCCAAAACTCGTATTTTATTAGAAAAGTTACTCGAGAATTAGGTGAAAAACGTGAGAAGACGGAGAGAGAGAGAGATGGTTCGTTGTGATAAAGTAAAAAGTGGCTGGATAAAAAGGAGTAGTTTGCCGGTGGCATTTCACTGGCGAAAGTAAGGGGAGGTGGAAGCATTTACTTGGAAGAGGGAAAACTTACAGATCTCGGTAGCTCGGTACTCGAGTACCTCTAATAAGCGCCTTAACATCCCGCCTATAAATTTGAGTCCCTGTAAAATTAGGCCAAACTGAAATACTAGGTATTACCACTTCTTTCTTCTCGGCGATTACTTCTATTCCTCGTTAACTCATTCCGTGTTCCCCCATCGAGTATAACCTGTCCTCGAATAATGTATGCGTACTTAGATTGCTGTTAATTCGTATAATGAAGTACCCGGGTTACTTTCCTTCGTAATTCTACCGATACCTTACCTACACTACCGGCCATAAGTTTGGGATCACTTACAATCGTCAAGTAAAATTATTAAATATCTTGCCTATAAAATGCAATGGGATACTTTTCTTTTGTATATCTATAGATTGATGTATGTTGATATTATAAGATAGAAGTGTGGTATAAATTTAGTATATATTTGTTCTATATTAATTATACATTTCGCTTAATACACGATTCGTCGAAGTATCCCCCTTTCTTCATATATTTTTTTATAATTGAAACTTCAATTTTCACGAAACAAAATGAAACGGTATGTAATTCCGAGAGATATAATAATTGTGAGAAGAATCGATATAATATACCGGTAATTATGAAAGTGGTCTAAGTCACTTATATATATATATTAAATATGATATGTTATAATTCGGGTCATCAACAATCGGAATAAGTAATAATTATTCAAGACACACGATATTTCTGGAACTTACAACTAATCAGTAAAATAGTGGATTCGAACGTTAGATTTCCCGATTGCCACATCTCGTTACTCATCATCCGGGTCAGTAACTGCGATCTGCAAACCGAATGGAGACCCTCCGCGTACACCTCCGCGAGGTTTCCTCGATTCTCGGAGTCTGCGAAGTCGTTATTAACTGGAATTCCATCGGGAGCCAGGGAAAGGTAATTCGACTTCGAACACGCGAACGAAATTGGGTCTTACTCGAGACGGAGGAGTTATAAGTGATGTAAGAGACGTGAGCCGAATCGCGAAGACCGTTTTACGCTTTTGGGACCCAAGGACCTCTCGAAAACGTAACAACGCTCCTGGAAGTCATCCCCCGGGAAAACAGGGACGAAAAGTAATTAATAACGATCGCCTGCGAATATTATTTCATCGGCACGTTTCTGACTCCATTTGCATTTAGCTTCTCGGTTACTTTGCATCTGCTGATTACCGGTTTGTTTGCCTTGTGTTTATACAACATTTCTTTAATAGTTATCTTTTTCGTGGGGAATTGTTTCACTTTTTCTTCTGTTTTCCGGATGGCACCTCTTATATTAAGCTATTACGGATATTATATTAGGTTGGTAAGAAGTTCGTGCTGTTTTAACACGTAAATATTAGATAGTAATGATAGTAATTCTTATTCAATTTTCTACGATTCTTTAATTTTCTTTTTCAATAATGTACCGCTGGCTTGGACTTACAAACTCTTTCTTTTGAACAGCTGAATAAATCTACGGAAACTGTTCGAATTTTCTAGCCAACCAAATATATTTTGTAGTTTATTAATTATTCCTTAAATCTATTAGATTTAACATGCACAATTAGTCCAACAACTAATATAGATAGAAAGTCCACATCTATGAGTTTAATTAAATTCAATCAAAAATTATAATTGACACTGGTTGTCAAAAATATCGCAAATACTCTACAAGGTCTTCTTTCACCCTTTGATGGCAAGGGCACGTTTCCAACGTCGCGGTGTAATCGCGCGACTGATTTAACGCTCGAAGTCCCGTCGGTTGGTCGTTCGAAGGAATAACGGAAGAAACGACGCGAGAAATCAGCAGGATAGGGAAGATCGGGAGATAACGTTGAAGGGAAAAGAAAGTAAACGGGACACGTATAAGAAGAAAGGGAGCAAGAAAGTACGAAAGAAAGAGAGGTTGGAGGTAGGGTCGAGGAGATTTGAAACGCGCACGATTTACTTTGCAAACGACGAAGGAACTCGGTAAACTCGAAGGCGCCCCCGATACGGCATTCCCGTCTGAAAACTTGGCCAATAAGCGACGAAAACAAGAAAGAGGCGGCGAACCCCGAGAGATTGCATAAACGTAAGCAGGTACGTTAACGGCTTCAAAACACTCGAATATATTTCGAAGATCGACGACACTTTCCTGTCGCGCCTCCTCTTCTTCTTCTTCTTCATACTTCTTATTCGACCTGCACCACGATACACGTAATTTCTCATCGCAACACGGTTTTCTCAACCCGGCGAAAAACGTGCCATCGAACATCGAAATAGGTGAAGATATCCTAATAAAAATAATCGTAAAAAAGTGACTATCACTATAAACATTGAAACACCGTAGAAACAATTGAACGCGAGATACCTTTCTCCTCTCATATCAGCCAAGTCAGGATTCGTGTAAAATTGATAAAGCCGGGAATAAGAAGTTACATTATTCGAAGAGCTTTTATCCCGGCCAAACATCCGCGGGAATTATTAACGAACATCCGCTTTACAACGGAACTTTTTATTTCCCTCGACTTGCGCTCCTTGTTTTTCGTAAAAAGAAGGAATTTGCTAGAATCCAGTGTTACGATACCGCGCAGAGACCGCGGGAAAGGATGCCCGGTAAATATTGCAGTGGCAGATCTTGGAGGCGCAATGAAATTGCTGGATGCCCAGGATGTCGGTTCGCTGTAATTTCCAAGGGTGTATTAAAAGCGAGATAAAAAAGCAGAAACAGAGGATAAAATGTTGGCGGAGGGAAAGTAGATGGGTGAAGGAAGTACGGGCTGGCATGATCGCGAAAAACGGTGGTCGGCGTGGCACGTTGAATAATATATAAATCTCGCGTGACTCCGCTCTTTATGACGCTACCAAACGTATTGCATTCCGTGGCACATGCCACCCCCTCGTCTAAGGGTGAAAGCACAATGATATAACGAACATAGCTATGTCCATTCGCTTTTACAATCTCGAGCCAAGATCAAAATAGTAACCGACCAAGAAAAATCTCGGTTATATCCGCGAAGGAATTCCGAACAATTGGAATACCTCTGCCAGCATATTCTTGTATGAATGAATATACAACTAACCCTCGTATATTAAATCTATTTAATATATATTTATAAAATCACAATGCGAGAAAAGTCCAAGCGAATCAGACTCAAACGAAAAAATAGAATAGTGTCAGGGGGTAAATGATTTCCAGAGAAGCAGCATTGGGGAAAAAAAATAGTTGGGAAGATAGAAAGGGGTGGAGATGTGGTAAAGGACTAGGAAGAGAGGGTTAAGGGAGGAAGGGATGAGGAAGGATTGCAATTGTGGCTGCGGTACTCGGTGGAAAGGCGATTCACGGTGGTCCGAGGCGATCGATGCTCTGGTAGTCGAGCGACAGCTGCGGGTGCAGCTGCAGCTGCAGGTGGAACGAGGCTGGCCGATATACACCAAGCCGGTTGCAAACTCTCTGTTGCAACACTCTCCTCCCTTCCCGCTGTCTCTCCGACGGGCCTACAGTTGGATCGAAGCGACGACGACGCATTAGCAACTCCTACACCGTTGCCTCCTGAGCGCTTCGTGATAATACTCTTCTCTCCGGCTGCTACCTCTCTCTATCTACGTGCCAATGTGCACTGTGCACCCACTGAAACAGGTAACCCTTTATCTAACGTGGCTGAATGCGTGGCCTGGCCGCGAATAATGCCAAATGGAACACTTCCCGGTGAAGATTTAGGCCGCGCAATGTGTGCCGAACGATATCACATTTATCCTACTCGGCTCTACGCAGCGCTGGGCATTCGCTTCTGTTTTCAACCCTTTTAAATATTTCGCTCGCGATATTCGGGGATTTCGGGAAGGTCTTCGGTGGTCCTATTTGCCTTTATTCTCACGATTAATTCAGTGGCGGAATTTAACCCTTTGCACTCGGTGATGATTGTCAGTCGTCACTTAGTTTATTGTGATTATCGAGAAGCGATATTAAGATTTGCTGCAGTTATTTCTTGTTATTGGATTTTAAATTATCACCAACGATGTAGTAAATATTATGTAGAGAATTATAAGTAATAATAAATAATCTCGAGTGCAAAGGGTTAATAGTGTGAGTATAATTCCTGGGTGATTTTTTAATAATTGATGCCCATAATTCCTTGCATTTTATAATTAAAAAATAAGGAATAAAAATAAATACGAAACAATTTAGACAGTGATAGCCGGGTTATTAATGATATCGAGGTTATTAATAAGACATCACGATCTCGAAGAGACAGGCTCGATAAGCACTTTTATTACGAACGCTTGACAAAGTCCATCCACGGTGATTTCGAAAAAAAAACCTATAAAAACGCTGACAAGTATCGTGAATCGGAGGATCCATCACCGTGTTGGGACACCCCGATTGAAAAACCGCGATCTGATAAAATGTTTTTTTTTCCTCTCTCTCTGTTTCGGCCTGAAATGTTTACGGATTTTACCACTTCACGCGGTAAAGTGGATTCGAGTAGAAACCGAGAGAGTTTCCTGTTGCCGCGTTCAATGCGAAACGTGTCAATGACAGCTGTAACGAATGGTCTGATTAATTCGTGTCCGCGATGATGATCGATTTAACGAAACTCTTTCAACCACGTGGTTGTCCCGCGAGATAATAAACGAGGAACTTTCGAGCGGTATAATTTTAAAATGATTCCAACGTTTCCAACGAGTGCCGGCATTGTTTGTATAAAAAAAGGGGGGAGTATTTCAGCTTCCTTAGTGTCCTCGAGAAGCCGATGTATCCAAACGTTAGAATTTCCCGAGGATTTTCACGTTACTCACCTCTCCACCGTTCGAAATTCCAACGAGCTTCGAGGACGGGAAGGTTGCCAAGTGAAATGCCGAGCAGCAGGTCCCGAGTGGACCGAAATTCGTGAAAAACGTAAAGTACGAGGACAACGGTAACGTTTCCCCGGCCATATTCGTCGGGAACCATCGTTCCTTATCGGACCTTTTTTCTCTCTAGGCGACTCTCCCTTTTCTTTTCCACCAATTGGAAATCCCAATTTACCGATATTCGAGCTGTCGTAATAATTCCCGTAAGTACGGATTTCTTTATTAGCCTTAGGATCGGTTTGCGATCGGCCTACATAAAACTAGCCTCGGCCGAGGTCGAAGTTTAGCCATTTTTATGTTCCACCAAGTTCACCCGGAGTAACGGTATCCCGTAAGACTTTGAAATTTATTTCACCGCGGGGTTATATGTTCTTCCAAAGACACCTACGGTTCCACTATCACGTGGTAAACGAGAAACTACAAAAATCCAGGTTATAGAGAATTTATTGATTCTATGGCTAGCATTTAACAAAAAAAATCTCATGGTTCAACCTATTCAAACAAATTCAATTTCCGGACGCACTTTGTTCTAATAATCAATTTACACAATTGACACAATGGATCAAAAAAGTCTTCGCGCAGTACGATTTTCAAACTTTGAAGTTGTATAATTTCGAGGGAATAGTTAAGAATGATATTTTTTGCATTACTTATATTTTATACGCATTGAAATTTCGATTATAAAAATTATAAAAATCACGACTTCGATCTGTGACGAATGCGTAACTTTCATCTCACTATAATTGCAGTCTCAACTTTGTATATAATCTTGTTACGATATATTTCAAAGACACCAGATTTGCCGAGAAACAAATACACGAATTAATACACATAAGTCGGCTGGAAGTATTCATCGTGGAGGGGGATCAGGTACCATAAAATTCTTATAAATCCTAGTTTACGAGACGTAGTACATAAAATCGCGCAGATCTCGAAGGCGATTTATATCCCAACACCTTGGTCCCTGTTTGCGACGCGGAGATCAGCTGGAGGGCAAAGTACTGTAGCCAGCCCTTAAAGGTCGATCGTTAAAACACGTCAAGAGTCGTAAATCGGCCGTCCTTACGTTTCGGACTCGGCGTTAAGGGATGAAAGAGTCCAATTATCTGACATCCTAGTGAAATAGGAAGAATATACTTGACTCGTTTTCATCCTGGATTCTTAATTTCTTAAAATAACGTGTTTCGTCTAATTTCACCTATTTCGAGTTAAAAAATCGAAAACAGTACCAGATATTTATCCAAATTGCCTTAAAAATCACACGCGAACGCGATGTTAAGGGATGAAAAAGTCCAATTATCGGACATCCCAGTAAAATAGGAAGAATATGCTTGACTCATCTTCAATTTTTGATTTCAAATTTTATATTAAAATATTTCCGCAAATTAAGTACCTCATATTAAATTCCATTCGCGTTGGACAAAAATAGTAGGAGTGTAGGAAAATGACAAACAAAAATACAGACTTTGCATTTTATATTAGTATTTATTCAAATCGTTTTCAAAATTCTATACTTACATTATCATTCGTGTATGAAGTCCAATGAAACACGTACAAATCCTAGGAAAACATTATGTTCCCCAAACCACCCCATTTTCTTCGCAAACATACACAGTGAGTGTAAAAAGTATTCATACAGCAGCGAATTTTAATAAAAACTTCATGGAACTCTGTTTCCACATGAAACAAATTATGAATACCTCCATCAAAAATATGAATATATAAAATCCCCGTTTATGAAATTCATTACGAAGATCTCTAAGAATATGTACATACTACTTGTTTGATAAAATGTTTTAGACAAACAAAGCTCTACAAAGTTTTCGTTGAAATTCGCTGTCGTACGAATATTTTTTATATTCACAGTATGCATCATATTTAAAATTCTTTCGAAATGGAAGGACGTCGATGATAAGCAACAATCGACAATCGAATAGCAAAATGTATTTTGACGAAAGCAAGGACGAGCAAGGATATCGGCAATGATCCATGCTCGATGAAGCGATGGCGGAGGACGTGGTTGTCGGTGATGGCAATGACGGTCGTCAGTGCGGCGCCATAGCCTATGAATGCACACTGGCGAGCACGGCCCAAGGCTAAATTGATTTTGCCACTCGATAGACCGACGAAGGTGTCGATCAGATTAGTTAACGCTGCGGAATTTGTCAGTTCGTTCGCGTGAATGTGTCATGTCAAGTGGAAACAATGTTTTCTGACCTATTCGTCCTTATATTACATAATATTCTTCTCATTGAACACGTAGATAAGCTGTTACAGCCAAGTATGCAGTCAATCAACGACCCGTCGATCATCCATAATTTCGGGAACACCGGGTTTATTGTCGAAGATGCACTAATGGATTCCTATTAGTCGATATCGTGTAATATCCGATGGTGATAATTATGGATACATTAGATATTCGTAATAGATAATACGACGTGGTTGATTGGGAAATCGACTGGCACGAGATCTTGTATCGACAGTAGTTTGAGTCGTCCAATGAACGGACACGTCGTGCATCGTTGACTGCCATGCGAAATAATCATTTGAGCCGTTTATTTTGCAATTGGCCCAGGTCCGTTTTTAAGAAAAAATCAAGTTAACGTTTAACACGAAAGTATTGTTGTGTAACTATTGTAAACGACAAACTGATGTTTAAACAGTGGACTTTGGTCACTTTCAAAATAAATAGCTCGTTTATTGGAATCCATAAATTTGTAAGTCGATTTATTTGAATTTTTATTAAACACGCCATTGACATCTTATGAATATTGAAGTCAATTTAAGATGAATAAGAACTTTATCTAATTATTATTTTTCCTAATTGTAAGATATTAGATATATCACTTACTTTTCTCTTATTAAGGGATTTCTTACTAAAGGGATTTCCTCGTTTATGTTAACAAATAAATAAATAAATAAACAGGAACGAAGTATATTAAATCATATGTCGATCGGGTATCTAAAATATTTAATACAAATTCTTCACGTCGACGGGTCAACAAAATTTCTATATTTCTATTTAACTCCATAAGATTTGATAAGAATTATCGGTAAAATATTATTCCTATATTTTCATAGAGAATAATAATTCCGACCGATTCGTTAGCAGATTCGTTATTCGCGATTAATATATATCTTACTTGGCACGATTTCAGTGGATTTTTTGGCGATGGAATTTTTCAATTTTATCGATAGAAATGATCGGTAACCGGGAAAAAAATGGTTCAGAATCGGTAGGCTGCGAATTATTTATTCGATATGCTCGCGCAACGTTTCGCAATAGACGATTAACGTCCTCCGGTATCGGCGCGATGGCGACGTTCATTTTCGGTTGGACAAGTGCGATAAGTTGTCGCAGATGTGTTTTGCCGCTGCCGTTCAAAATGTTTGTTCCGCGAAGCTTTTGCTCGATCAAACTTTCCGCTTTGAAATAGATCCAATTGCATTATCGGCGAACACGCGTTCTTTTCTGCCCGGCGATGTTTCGCTCTCGCAACTTCGAAGAAAAGTAGATTAACACTTATGCAGTCAGACACGGCTGAGAAATCGGTCGGAAAACTGACGCAACAAACAAGTCAGACACAAATCGAAACTGCTTTCATAAATCTATAATTTTTATATTTTTGATGCATAGAATACAGATGTTTTTCATTTATTATTTATTATTAGTTGAATTTAACTGAACGGACTCCTGATACATGAAAAATATGCAAATTAATAATAATTGACGACCTTTCAGTAATATTGAAATTGAAATTATGATATTTATCTGTTTCGCAACATTTTGTGTTGGATGCTGATGATTTTTAATCGTAAATTCAAAAAATTCAATCGCAAGAAATATTCCACTGATATGGCGGTATTTTGGATACGAATTAATCACGAATAACATACTATATGTGATAGTTTACTGATAAAAATGATTATTATCTAATTTGTGTAGACAGAGTTTTAATTTCACCTCATTAAATATGGTATACATTTTTTATGATATGTAATATGTTTCCCATTTAATACGGAAAATATTAAAAACATATAAAGAGAACCTTTGCCAACATTTTTGTTGAATGCGCGCTAAAACACGGTCCTAACATAATTAAATTTGGCGCGGTGTAGAAAGCTCGATAAACTTGGACGCTCGAATTTACTGTTTCAACGGATAGTATTTGTAAAGTAGTTAATGATATTTGTACCAAACAGAGGATCTACTTCAGCGGTAATTCATGTCAGCACCATGCGCATGGTTTTATTCAGTCGCGATATACTCCGCAAATGAACACCGTCGAGAATCTTCCTCGTGGCGCGATATAAACGTATCGTCCGCATCGTCGTGGCTTTATTTAATTTCGCAGAGAAGGCAGTAATCATTTTCAATTTGCAAGCCACGCACGCCCAGTGATATTCGCGGCTCCCTCGAATCAGCTAAAAACCAACTTTTTGTCCTTCCGACGCGGAACCATTTATCGTGTCTGCCCGTTATGCTGAATACGCCGGGAGCTTTATAGTTTCTATTTTATCAGCATGCCACCTAAATGGACGGATATTCTGGCTCCATCCACCAAAACGAGTGCCACCTTTTTTTCGGTGATTCCCACACTTTCTTCGTTACTATTCCAAACGATCTCGATCGTACGCAGCTTCCTTCTCTTCCTATTCGTTGATTCCCCACTCTTGCCCTCCCCCTCCACCATCTCCGTTACCCCCCACCACTGGTTCTCCTCTTCCATTTACCCTTTCGTTGTACGGCCGAAAACGTAGAGGCAATTTTCAACTGTAACTCACCGAGCCACCGGCAGAAATATTCGAAGCCCGCTTTGTCATTGAGGCCGGTGAACACAAAGCATTGCGGTCGTCGTAAAATGTCGTTACATACCTCGCCACGACCGCTCGTTATACGATGGTGCTTTAAATAATAGTGTCAAGGCCGGAACAATACTCGAACAATGTATTTATTTTAACAATCGTCCGCCTGGCATTTATCTCCACTCTTCTATCAGCGCGGCCGGTCAATGGCGCGTGATGTAAGTGGAATTTTAATATCGTAATGGAATGGAAGTTTTTGTCGCTCGCTCATTTTTTCGGTACAATGTTGACGTGGTATAAATATTTTACTGATGGAGAAATGAAATGTATAGGAATTATGTAATGGTGGACAGGTGGACATTAATGGAAAGGGACTGTACCATAATAGAGGGATGGGTTATTAATTTTTTCATTTTTATGGACAATATTGTCAAGTTATGAATATTTCGCTGATGGAAAGGTGAAATGTATAGGAATTATAATTCCGGGATGAAGACTCGGCGTGATAAAGATTCAATAGTAAATCGAGCGGAACGTCACGATTGCAATTGCAAATTGATATTAATAAACGATTATTATACTACTAGATAAAACGAGAGGAAAGAAAAGCAAACAGAGGAATTATTAATTAATTTTTTTATAATCTATATTAACAGATTCTAAATGTTTCACTGATGCTAATGTAAAACATAAAGGTATTATAATTTCAGAATCGGTGACAAAATTTTGAACAATTAATTGAGCAAAATGTCAGAAGGCAATCATGCTATGTAAATATAATATATAAATAATGATATTGAGATTAAAAAATAGCAACATAGATTATTCATTCAATTTTCTCTACAATCAATATTGTCGAATTATAAATATTTCACATATTTCAAATATAATTTGAAAATTGGCGAAAGGCTTGAATAATAATTAAAACTTAATACTAACAAGAGTTAACTATCCTATCAGCTGAAAATAGGAAGAAAGGCAAATATAAGGACAAATTATTAATTCATTCATTTTTATAGTCATTATTGTAATATGATAAATATTTCATCGATGCAAAGGTAAAACATATAAGAATTCAAGTTCGACGATGTGTCACAAAGTTTGAATAATAAATCGAGCGGAATATCACTAAGATCATTGCAAATTGATGCTAACAAGAGATTGTTATACCGGCGGATAAGAATGGAGAGACATAAAAATCGGAAAATGCCTAGAAAAAAAACGAGGATGGAGTCCATTATATATCACACGAATATTCGTCTTGAAAGTTAACGAACGCGAAGTGCCGTCTCGTTAACGAAGTGGGGAACTCCTCTTCTAGGTAGTTCTCACGCTGGAAAAGGAAATCTTCCGTTCCACGTTTTCGCTTTCCACGTAAAAGGCCGTTTCCCAGGATCGTCACAATTTTCCCATTCGATTCACATATCGCCTTTGCATTCCGAAAGTGTGTCGTTCGCGAAACCTTTGGTTTGCACTCGAAAACGATGATGGATCAAAGCGATAACCAATACCCTGTAAATGATATTCAGGTGTAACATAAATTATGTAAATTCTTTGTAGAAATAATGGAACTAGAATATCAGCAAGGATCAAGCGTTATTTTAATTGGATTAACTCGGCCACGTAAATAGAATATTTTTAATTGCACGAAACTTGGGCGAATTTCAACGCTAATTAGGGAACGTAATAATTAAGATGATTTATCATCCCCTCGGCACTCCACGTAAGTTAAAAGTAATGGGATTCGCAGTGAGTGAAATATCGTCTGGCGTTACAATTAATTACCGAGATTTCCGTAAATACGATACGGCCGTTTCGGTGAAGTTTATATAATATAATTATGTTTGTCAAGAAGCATTATTAATAATTCGATTGAGTTTGTTCTTCATAAACATTGCTATTTTCAAGGTAAAGAAAACATTATATATTTTAAAGATACAAACCATATTGATTCTAAAAAAATATTAATATCGACTTTGAAAATCGCCGATAAAGTTTCAATAATAATTTGAGATATTTAATCGAACATACTATATAAGTAACCCTTGTATAACGCGAGAGTTAGGTGCCAGAGAAAGCTCGTCTTATATTTATATAAATGCCGCGTTATACGAGGATCGGCACAATTATACTTATAAAATTTTCATCATCCATATAATAATGTACGTTAGAAAACACATTATAATATTTTATACTATATTTCATATTTGTCAAGATATTAAATTTTCACTTTCAGTTCTTTCGAGATTAAATTATTGTACAATGCCATATTATATTCACAAATATAAGAATAAATATTAACTTTACCGCAATGGCGGCAAATAAGCGCGAATACCGCGAATACCGCGAATACCTGGCAGAACGGTGATCTCGATGGGTGGTGAAAAAAAAATGTAAACGATAAAGCGTGAAAATCCAACGAAGGTAACCCGGTAAATCACGAGTCACTATCAGGAATATCGACGCGCGATATTTTCATCGGACCTCCAATGACAACGGCCGAGGAAAGATTAATCACGTGCGACGTTAAAATGAATTTTTCTCTAAAATATGTAGTACTGTGCGGCACGTATAAGTGTTATGAAGCACGTTTATTGGGCCCCGAGTTTTCGGCCGTGTACCGAGACGATAAGTCATACACCCCTTGACAAGTAATATTTTTATCGTTTCTGAAAGTGACATTGTTCGAAGGAAGATTAATCGTCTCGATACCACCCCCTTCCGAGGGATGATCGGGGGTGGCAGTCTTTTTCAATAGAAATAACTTTGACATGTTTGAAGCGAATGCACGATCCTACCTTCCATTATGAATCAACAGTTCCCTACAAGTTTTATATTCTAAGACGTTTATATCGAGGTGGGTATCGAATTGTATCGATATACAATATTTCCTTTAATCGCCATAATATGAAAATTATTTTATGCATTTAAAAATGCGTTTGAACGGCCAAAGTTCTGATGAGAATTTTTCCCTGTCGTTTTCTTACAGAATTTTATAGATTTTATACAATTTTATAGAATTTTATGGATTTTACAGAATTTTACGGATTTCACAGAATTTTGCAAACTTGTACAGATTTTATAGAATTTTACAGATTTTATAGAATTTAACAGAATCTCATGGATTTTACAAACTTTTGCAGACTTGTATGGATTTTACAGAATATTACAGAATTTTATGGATTTTACAAAATTTTGCAGACTTGTATAGATTTTACAGAATTTTACAGAATCTTATGGATTTCACAGAATTTTACAGATATTACAGAATCTGATGTTGATTTTGGTTTCGGAATATCGAAGCTTCTTTTCGCGTTTCTATTAATATGTCATATGTTTAATGTTCATAAGACCTTCTTCTACATTCGAACACTATCTTTGTTTATACTTAACATATTAATACGTTGCATATTTTTAATTCCCCGATTCGATCGAGTTTCAATTTCAGAAGCGCACATAACTGGTCGTGGAAAATCAAATTTAATATTCCAACATCAACAGATCTCACTTATAAACATTTACCTGCGGGTGTTTAAATATTGACATTTTCTAGATATTTATTTGCGAGCATTTACGTTCCGATCGTGGTTTTATTTTAATCGGTAATATTTATATCGTAAATAAATTTTGTATTCCGTGCCGAGTACGCTTAGAACGCGGAATATCTACTTCGCTTGTAACCAAACATTAAATATTTTATTACCTAGCGATACACGCTTTCGAGGGGAGCGCAAACCTTGCATAAACAATTCTGTTTATTCTGTGTTTTTCGTGCGGGACGAAGGTCATCCTGAATCTTTTATGCCGCCATATTTCCATCTGACAACGAAACGATAGCATGCCGCGAGGATCAATAATTTATTTAGAGTTATTGTTCACCATTCGTGTTTGATATCTTTAATAACATGTTTAACATTTAACCCACTTAATACCCAAAATCGAAAATACAGGCCCCGCAGTCTTTTCAAGATATCATAATAAAATTTCGTCATTTTTAATTTGAAGAATTTTCCGTTTTCTGTTGATCTTAATAGATATCTTGAAAATGCATATTTTCCGAGGTATTTCTATACGGTACATAAAAAAATTATTGGAAAAGTAGGAAAGTTATATTAAAAAAGTTAAATTACCGAATTTCTTCAAGAAACACGAACCCTTTACAAACATTGATCACTCTATACATAATTAAAATATAACTTTAAAAAAATGAATGATAATTCAAAAAGTATGTTTATATTATATGATGTTGTTATATTAAATATATTATTATTATATGATTATATTAATGTGATATGATAATTTTGGAAATACGTGATAATTCTTGTGTACCAGAAACATGTTTATATTCCACGATACAAATAATTCGTGGTTCGCGCTTGGAGTTCCTAGAAGCGGTATAAAATGGGTATAAAATATTTTATTTTTGCCTGGAAACGGTCAATAAAGTTAGGTACAGTGGGCTGAATAATGTAAGGAAAAATTGATGGAATTTTCTACCAGATACTAACTGGATTCGAATTTTTATGTTTCAGGGGGATTTTACAGCAGAGGCGGAAGAATTACGAGGAGGCGATACTGAGTTACCAGAGGGCGATTCACTTCCGGCCTTCGTTAGCCCGTAAGTCTTTTAATTATTCCACGGTCTGTCGAATTCCCGAATCGACTTTTTCCCAATCTACCTACATTTTGGAATGTGCCCACCTGATCAACTTTCTTGGATTAAATATGTCCGTTCGTCAGTCGGTTGTTCTTTATATTCTAAAAACTAGCCTAAGTTTCCCCAGCACAAACACACTCGCTCTGATGCCCACATTCCAGGAATTCATATAATTTTATTATATGCAATAATAAGGTCGATTTAAGATTGCCCAATTTTTTTACCGAAACAAATTTTTCAACCGCTTCTTTCAACCAGAAATCGCCCTAGAATATGTTTATACATCATATACCATCGATTTGGGTCGTTTAGAAGTGATTTTGGCGACTTTTAATTTTTGACAATTTTTGAAGGTATACCCCTTTACATTTTTTCGACTTGGATTCGACCCATTTTTGACCAATAAAATTTTTTTAACCGCTTCTTTCGACCAGAAATCATCCTAGAATATGTTTATACATCATATACCATCGATTTGGGTCATTTAGAATTGATTTTGGCGACTTTTAATTTTTGACAATTTTTGAAGGTATACCCCTTTACATTTTTTCGACTTGGATTCGACCCATTTTTGACCAATACAAATTTTTTAACCGCTTCTTTCGACCAGAAATCGTCCTAGAATATGTTTATACATCATATACCATCGATTTGGGTCGTTTAGAAGTGATTTTGGCGGCTTTTAATTTTTGACAATTTTTGAAGGTATACCCCTTTACATTTTTTCGACTTGGATTCGACCCATTTTTGACCAATAAAATTTTTTTAACCGCTTCTTTCGACCAGAAATCGTCCTAGAATATGTTTATACATCATATACCATCGATTTGGGTCGTTTAGAAGTGATTTTGGCGGCTTTTAATTTTTGACAATTTTTGAAGGTATACCCCTTTACATTTTTTCGACTTGGATTCGACCCATTTTTGACCAATAAAATTTTTTTAACCGCTTCTTTCGACCAGAAATCATCCTAGAATATGTTTATACATCATATACCATCGATTTGGGTCATTTAGAATTGATTTTGGCGACTTTTAATTTTTGACAATTTTTGAAGGTATACCCCTTCACATTTTTTCGACTTGGATTCGACCCATTTTTGACCAATACAAATTTTTTAACCGTTTCTTTCGACCAGAAATCGTCCCAGAATATGTTTATACATCATATACCATCGATTTGGGTCGTTTAGAAGTGATTTTGGCGACTTTTAATTTTTGACAATTTTTGAAGGTATACCCCTTTACATTTTTTCGACTTGGATTCGACCCATTTTTGACCAATAAAATTTTTTTAACCGCTTCTTTCGACCCAAAATCGTCCTAGAATATGTTTATACATCATATACCATCGATTTGGGTCATTTAGAATTGATTTTGGCGACTTTTAATTTTTGACAATTTTTGAAGGTATACCCCTTTACATTTTTTCGACTTGGATTCGACCCATTTTTCACCAATAAAAATTTTTTAACCGCTTCTTTCGACCAGAAATCGTTCTAGAATATGTTTATACATAACCCACCACCGATTTGGGTCGTTTAGAATTGATTTTGGCGACTTTTAATTTTTGACAATTTTTGAAGGTATACCCCTTTACATTTTTTCGACTTGGATTCGACCCATTTTTGACCAATAAAAATTTTTTAACCGCTTCTTTCGACCAGAAATCATCCTAGAATATGTTTATACATCATATACCATCGATTTGGGTCATTTAGAATTGATTTTGGCGACTTTTAATTTTTGACAATTTTTGAAGGTATACCCCTTTACATTTTTTCGACTTGGATTCGACCCATTTTTGACCAATAAAAATTGTTTAACCGCTTCTTTCGACCAGAAATCGTCCTAGAATATGTTTATACATCATGTACCATCGATTTGGACCATTTAGGAGCAAAATGTATAATAATTACTATTATTCTTATACGTATGCCATGTCTACGCTGAGTGCTAAAAACGAGGTATGAACGCAGATACTAAAGACGCGGTAATAACAAAGATAATAAAGACGCGGATACTATTATACATTAATATTTCAGGGCTTGTTAAAGCCACTTTCACAACATGTCCACATAATGATCCGTTCTCCTATTATTTCCTTTCTGACGGCGTCGAAACATATGGAAATGAATTTTAATGCACGTAATTGGGATTGGCAAAATAGAATTTAATACACACGCCAGCTAATATTAATGAACTGCCGTCGCAAATTATCGCCGTTCATTAGTACACTAAACCGCTCGTCAAAGCGAGAAATATGATTTTGTGTCTCTTTCACTCTTCGCTCTCTCCTCACGCAGATATTCGAATGGAGAACAATATAATGTTGATATAATTATGGAAAATTGATTCGACCAGAAAGGGAATTCTTTTTGCAATTACATTTCGATGTTTATTACTCCGTAGGATATATTTGTTCGAAAATATTGCTCTCGTTGAACATTTATTAAATGTAAAATCAATATTGTTTGATGTGATTGAATCGGTTTCGATACATCGGGCGCGAAAAATGTAATGCATATTATCGTTATAAAGGAAAGTATTTATTTCGTACGTTAAATCTACCGTAAAATAAACGTTTTCGTTGAATATGTTCAATATACACTTCAATCAATTCTTTTATCGGAAGATGGAAGAAATAAAATATATCAGCATTATAGAAAATTGATAATTATAAACTTAACGATATCTCCCTCAAAAACCGAAGATGCTTGTTATTACATATTTCAATTAATTTCAATTAAATTGTATCTACATTATTCTCAAAATTAATCGAAGAAGGCGAAAAGTTATCGTCGAAGCGAATCATTTTTAATAAATATACGCCATAAATCTCGTCTTAACATCGAAATTATCCGTTTTGCTAATCGAATCCTGGAATATTATATCCGATCGTTTATCCAAATTGACTTCCAAACTTATTTCAATTATCGACGAATATCATCTATACACAAAAATATATAAAAACCAGTGGCGTAGAACGTTGAACGCCATGGTGGTCACCGGTTCCGCCAGTGCCAATATTATAAAAACTCGAATGAAACATATCACTAATATTCGCTAAAATTTCCAATATTTTTTACCTAAAGAGAACAATGTAAAGTAACAATTCTATCGTAGAGCGCATAGAAAGTGTTATTTTTGACATTATATACACGTTACAGACGCGTATCGCGAGGTATCGTGTAACACGGACTTCGGCACAGCGCTCAACGTGTTAACGAGGCAGTCAAAGTTTCCATAAAAGGTCGGACGAATTTTGATTAATACTTGAACGAGTATTTGCCGGGTTCGTTAAGGGACGGAACTTTTCTAATTCATATAAAGTTAAGTTGGAGATAGAAGTACATTTAACGAGGTGTGGCTGTGGAGTGTGTAATCATTAAGATACGAAGACATAAGAGGAAGAAGTAAAACTACCCCTGCTGCCATCCTTTTTAAGCGTCCTCGCGATTGCTACTTGAAAAACGTCGCGGCGCTTAAGCCCTGGAAAATTGACCCTCATCCTTCGCCTTGCGGAGTATTCTTTTGGTGCACCAAGTGCACCGTCTCCGACGGCAAAACGTATATCTATTGCTCCGTTATATCGCCGAGTTTCAAAAATATACATTTCCTACCGTTTTATCTGCAATTTCCACGTGGCATTCTCCGAATGTTTAAAATAAACGAATACATAAATTGTGGCCGGAAGATTGAAGTTAATTAATGGATTCAATTATTCGTGTTTCGTATATCAAATAAAAGTATATATAATCTCAAACAATACGCTGTTGTATATTTGAGTGATTTAATTCAAAATGGCAGATAAGTCATTGGTAGTTCTAGTCTTAAAAGACATGGAATCCGAGTATATAAAGATCGCAAAATATCAGATGGAACCATTCCATTCGGCGTTCGCAATATA
Source organism: Nysson spinosus (assembly GCA_910591585.2). Classification (NCBI taxonomy): domain Eukaryota; kingdom Metazoa; phylum Arthropoda; class Insecta; order Hymenoptera; family Crabronidae; genus Nysson; species Nysson spinosus. Next base: position 12,979,547 of record OU342832.1, read on the forward strand.
ATAAGAAAGATATTCAAATAGTTCGTAGAATTCGGCAATCTACAATGTATTAGTAGAACTCTTCGATACATAAAGACGGGAATAACGGTGAAAAATACTTGGAATATTCCTTAGGTATTTTAAGCGGAGCTCGGCATACACATTCTTTTCATCCATCGTTCTCCGTAATATGAATATCTCTCGGTACCATTACAAAAACCCCCTCCCCGCCCCGCCGTACATATTATATTCTTGTTATCGTATACAATTCCTCGGCGATACACTCTCACGATATAGGAACCTCCGATATCCATCTCACTGAAAGCTTTCATTGTAACCTCCTTCCACTCTTCCTGCTGTTTTTTCTCCTCTCTCCACTAACTCTCCCTACTCCTGCTTTCCCTACTTGTTCACCCTTCTCCTGCCAGGAGATAAGGACATACACTACCGGCCACAAGTTTGGGATCACTTACTATTGTTAAGCAAATTCTTAAATATCTTGTCTATAAAATGAAATGGGATACTTTTCTTGGGTTATATCTGTAGGCTGATGTATGTTGATATTATAAGATAGATGAGTGGTATAAATTTCGTATATTTTATTCTATATTAATTACACATTTCGCTTAATACGCGATTCATCGAAGTATCCACTTTTCTTCATTATTACTATTTTACATATTTTTGACATACCCCGACAAGTTTGCGTAATGTTTCTTGCTGCATAGTTCGCCAACCTTCTTGTAGTAAAGTAATTTCTTGTGGGGAAACTAAATACCGATCGATAGCAATAAACGGAGCCCACCGATTTTAAAGGTAACAAAATCTTATTACACCCAGGTGCCAATACAATATGTGTCTGCATAGCAAGAAAGTAGTTTAATATTAATGATAAAATTATCAAATGGACAAAGGTTTTATATTCTATTTACTTTTAATGTTCATTCTAACGTTTAAAGTAAACGTTGGAATGAAGGCAAAGCAAGTGATCCCAAACTGTTGACCGGTAGTGTATATAGGTACATATGTACGTTATTAAGACCACCCTGGCTTCCTTTTTCACGGCTCTCTCTCTCTCTCTCTTTGCCAGGGAAAATTCCCTCGCGGATCGAAACGTTAGAAACGGTACGTAGGCGTAACCACAGAGAACCCGGTGAGGAAGAGGAACCCAGTGGATCGGTTCTCTTCTTTAACGAGGCCCTTTTACCCAGGGGACCAAACCTTATGACCTTCTACTAGCTAAACCAACCACGTGCTTACCGTGGACCTTACCGTGCTTGAAATAAAGACACGAGGGAGGAAAGAGAGTGGGATCGTTTGTCACGTGGACTTGTGATACCTACGATCCACGTACCAACGATTTACTTCGAACGCCAACCAAACTACTCCTTACCGAACAAATTCTTTGCTAACCTAGAAAACGAAGAAACTATCCGTTTTGGTCCTCCTGCTATTTATTTTTGGCTGTTCTTTGCGTGGGGTAGTTTGTTTAATTATTTGTGGGGTCTGTGATGAGTGTTGAGTATCGCTCTGATAACATTAGAACTATGGAAGCCGTGAAAATGATGGATTCCCGGAATTGAATTGAAAGGTTCGAATTTATAAAGTTTCATTGTATGAGACTTTTTGGGGCATATGTTGTACGATGGACGTAATTAAATCGAGCAATTAATAATTGTAGACATGACGATGTCTCGCTAAAATAGAAGATGCTTGTTGTTATATATTTAAATTAATGTCGATTAAATTGTATCTAAATTAATCTCCAAATTGACCGAAGAAAAGGAAATTTCTTGCCGAAGCACATGATTTTTAATAAATATACACCGTATTATATTCGATTGTTTTAGCCAAATTGATTGCGTGTATGTTTTAGGTATTTGTGATACAGGTGATTATTATAATAATTTGTTTTATCGAATTATTAATGATCAGAATACTACTCCTTATTCAACTTCGTATTAATTCTCGGATTTTGCGTTTAATACTCTATGGATTTATCTTTGAATGATCACTAAATTTTCAGTAAAACTTCGCAAAATACTTTCACATAAGAACCCTTTATATTAATTCTAAAATTAATCCACATTCTCCTCTTCATCCATGTTCATTTTCCTCCAAAGCACATTCTTCCACTTTCCACGAAAGCTCTTATTAATCGTCGAATATTCCTTTGACGACAGTCGGGGTTTCAATCAATTATACACCGAATTTTCCAAACAATTATTCTCCTTCCAACAAAAAGTGTAGTTTCGCCCTAATTTGTTTCGCTAATTATTCCGAGACACCAGAAACAATTGATTGAAAGCCGTCTCGCGAATGTATGTCGCGTATCAAATTAATTATTCCACGGATATCGTGATATTGTTTCGACGGAATTTAACCCTTTGCACTCGACATTATTTATTACAGCAATTCAAGTGGTGATTGAGAGGTGATTAAATTGAGTGGTGACAGTTGCCCACCCGAGTGCAAAGGGTTAAAGCTGAGTCGCGAGGTTGAAGGGCGAAGGTGTCATTAGTATTTTCCGGGCGATTGTTTAACGTTGTCTACGCGATGTGTCGTGAATATTCGATCGTAGATCAACAATTAGGAGCGTGTTACAGAGAACGAAATATGTTGGCTTACGCGGAAACCCGAGAAAGGGGTGGGCACTCGGGGTATCCGCGCTTTGCTTTCTGAACACATTTGCATCCATAAGCGGAGTAGTTCGTGCATATAAAGCAACCATGCGCCGCAAGAATACTAATACGGAAAATACGTCGACTCGGCAGATTTGATCTTTCCAACCCCCGAACACCCCCTACGTACCCCATCAACCCCAACATACCCCTACTGACCCCTCCTACAACACCCCCGACGACTAATTACCAACTGGCATGCTTGTTTCTTGCAATACCACTTAACGAATATTTACTCGTTATTTGCTATTGTTATATTTCAGTGTTTCGTTCGATTGGCTTAAAGAGGATACATTTTTGGTATTTTTTAGAACTTTTTTTTTAGGGAAATGGAATATTGAATTAGGAAATATGTGTTTTCCCATATTATTTCAATGATTTATGTGTAATATTGTTTTTTTTTGACAATTTAATATTTTATTAATTCTCGAATATTATTTGTATGATTCGTTTGTGTTATTATTTAATTTGATAAATAATAATATTTTAACGATTTTCCTATGGTGTTATATTATTTATATTATATCAAATAAGTCACTTACGTAAATAATTATCAACCATTCTTTTCACATATATGTATAAGAATATCTTTGAAGTATATTAAAAGGGATATACATATATTTCCGATTGAAGCGAATCCAAAAATGTCGGGAAAAGTGTAATAACGGCGAAACGAAGTTCATAACTCTACTCAGAATAATTGTTCGATATATTCGTTTTTTTGCTCCTCGATAGTTGGAATTTTTCGCTTCAATTTTTCACTTCAATTTTTACTTCAATTTTTTAATTAATTATATTTTTCGAACATACTCTAACAACTGTAACGAAAAGTTGTATTGTACCGAAGTCTACAGTTACTTTGGTTGAACTTATAACAGCACGGAACTTTCCTTCCATTCGAGAAGTACTTTCAGAACGTAGATATAGATTTTTCCTTCAATTAACGACTTCGAATTCTTTCGTAATTAAAATGTTCTTTTGGGAAATTCGCAAAAAATTAATGGAAAGCTTTATTATACCGAAACAATGAATCATTAAAATCCGCGGTTATTTTGACAAAACTCGTGACAATAAAAATCATTCGTTTGTCGGCATTCATTGATGATGGCGATAGATATCCACAGCAATTAATAGCTTTGAATCCTTTTATCATTATCATCGTTTTTCAAAAACGCAAAAAAATATCGGCGAGTTTTATTACATCGAAATAATGAAATATCGAGGCGAGGAGGTGGGCCGATAAAACTCGAAATAATATGTCTTTCATTTACAAAAATCTGCGAAGTGGTAGATAAAGAAATCTTCGGGAATTTATAGCCCGAGGCTCGTCCCTCGATGAACCCGTTTCTTGAAATATCGCTAAAAATAACACGCGCCATTGTTATAATAAAACAACGAATAATCGAAGTCTGCGTCCACGCTGATAAAGCTTGGAACAATATAACCCTTCCATTAATCAACCGTTGTGTTATTATTAAATACATTTTTTTAAGTAACAAAAAGTATCAGAAAATATACCTTCACCTAGAAAGCTTTATTATGTCGTCATAATTAAAGATCGACCTGTGTGAATTCTTCGAAGTAACTTTTATCGAACTATACCATTTTTTATAATATTTTACTTTAATATTTCACGTAAAAATCGGTCCATCAAAAATCTGATTTTTCAAATACCCGCAGAACTTGCAGTAGACTTAATAATGGAATAATAACTTGTCTAATAATCTGACGTAAAATTAAAATATGAAATTCCGCATAGAACTCGGGTTTCGTTCTAGTAATTTAAAATTCGATTAAATCTGTCGAAAGTTTGAAATATCTCGAATAATAAATTTAATTATAACTTGTCACAAAATTGAATTTGATCAAATTCCATAAATTACTTAAATAATAACCTGGCATGATATTAAATTTTAAGAAATTCCTCGTAAAACTTGGTCTCATTCTAGTAATTTAAAATTCGATTAAATCAGCCGAAAGTTTGAAATATCTCGAATAACAACGTAAATAATAACTCGTCATGAAATTGAAGTTTATCAAATTCCGTAAATTACGTAAACAATAACTTGGCATGAAATTAAATTTTAGGAATTTCCGCTCAGACCTCGAATCTTATTCTACTAATTGAAAATTCGATTAAATCCCCCGAACTTTCGAAATATCTCGAATAATAACTCTAATAATAATTCGATATAAAATCGTGTTATCTCGAAATATAGAAAGGTGAAGATTCGTAATACTTAGACCTAAGTCGTAACTCGATTTACCGTAATCGAATTTGTTAGGCGATACAGTTTTATCGCGCCGTTGGAAAACTTGGATATTTCTCGTAATATGTAGTTGCAGGGCGGCAACGAGTAGTGGTAAGGTTCATTATCAGTTCGGCAACTTTTTCACCGCGAACGATCTCGAGACTCGATCGGCCATCTTCTTAAAGTATCCCACTCTTGGTTTCTTTTATCGGGCTTCAAATTCTACGATCGTGGACCAAAGATTGATCTAAGCAAACTTACGAAACCTGACCGGTAACTGCACCACTTTATGAGAAACGACTGCCACCCCTTCCCCTCCTTTCCCCAGATTTGCATCGTAAAATCTATACGGAATGTGAAATATTTTCAAGAAGTTCCGAAGCACTCCGAGAGCGACGGTGGAAAGTAATTTAAGTATGTTCCACTTAGAAATATGTTTTTATTTTATCGGAATTTTCTTGGCCCGACGCTGCGTATCGCGAGAATGTTTTTCTTCGTGTAAAAAGAAAACCTCCACGCCGAGCTCGTTACGAAGAAGATCGAAAGAAATGCGGGATTCTCTTGGAGGATTTTTCAAGATGGAATTTTTAGTTTGTTATTGTTCTGCTTCGTGATGCTTTAATTAGTCAAGTTAGGTTATTGAAAAATTTTTTGTATTATCATATCCCCATACTTTTTTCCATTATTCTAGAATTTTGTTATACAGAACTTGTCATGTTTTATATACGTCAAGGTATTTCAATATTTTTTGTTTCTTGATATTTTTCATTATTCATGAATTTTATTATTGGAATATTCTTTTAACGTTTAATGTACATCGAATTATTTACATGTTTTTTACATTATCAGGAATTGAACTTTTTATTATATGAATCATATCTTGTTATTTTTCATTATTTCGGTATTTTATTATTGGAATATATTTGTTATGTTTAATGTTGTAATTAGTTTTCGGCTGTCAAAAAGATTATTATCGAAACTGCTGCGAAATATATTATGAATTTAGGAATTTCATAATAGTTCGATCACAGAATATGCTGAAATATAGATAATGTATTTAATGTAGATTCTTTTGTGGTAAACGATGAAAATACTTTAAACGAATCCAGTTCTGGCATTCCATGAAATATGCTAAAATCAGCCGAGTACTTAATAAATCATAAAACGTTATATCTTCCTTCCCAGATTGAATATTTTATGATTGAATCCAGTTTAATGGCATATCACAAGTGCACAGTATCTTATTCAAATAAACATGAAAACATTTCTGTTCGCCAATAGACTTTGATATCATTTTTAAATATGTATATCTTTTTTTCATTAAAATCCAACGAATTCTAATCAAGCTTGAAATACATATTTTATGCTCTTAATCGGTTTTAATTAATGCTTAATTAAAAATATGATCCAAATATGTCTCGATTTCGAATTAATTAAAGTTCGAGAAAATCAGGTATACTTTTGAACTATTATGAATCATAACTAAACTTCAATAATAATTGAATAACTTATGTCTTAAGTTGATAATTTCATATTTGAGTAAATCAGTCCGTTTAATACTTACATTTCGAATAATAACTTGAGTAATAACTCAACAAAATTAAATTTTACTGATTTTATTAAGTTCATTTTTATCTCATAAATTTTATAGTAATTTACAGTTCGACAGAATCGCCAACCATTTGATATTTTTTGAATAATAATTCAAATGATATCTTAACGACTTAATTAATATTTCGCCGTAAAATAATAATAGAACGATTGATACTTCCTGAATAATAATTTAAATGATATTTTAAGGACATAAATAATAATTGGCCGTAAAGTAATAATACAACGATCATTTAAGTAACAACTCGCCATAAAATTAATCTTAATGAAATTCCTTGTATACCCTTGTCTTAATCTAGTAATTTAATCGTCCCATTTCGAATAAAGTTTCCATAAACATCAGACGTCTACGGTGTACAGTCCTTCAGATTTCCGGAATGGTAGACATATTTCCGGTTTCCGTGGTGAATGAGGGACTCGTAAACAATTTAGGTAGAGCGGTACGACGAGCGTGGGTGCTTTCGATGAGTGTCTCAAGGGTTGTTAATAAAAAAACAGAGAAACGAGTGGAGTTTCGGTGAAATTAAAATTATACGGCATTCTCTGGGTTTCGTGGCGTGGAAATATTTTTTTTCCCTTCGCTACTCGATGCTCCACTTCGCGTAAACATTCCCGGGTTTCGTAACAAAACAAACTGTTCGCCACGCGATCTTTCCACTTCCCTAACAACCATGACAGAGTTATAATTGACGCTATATGGGTACCTCGATATTTTTTGTTAATACCATTAACGTGCACTCGAAATAAAAGTATTCGAACCTCGTATCGATGCCAGTGCCGGTACTCGTGTTGTTCAAAAAACGAGTAGGTCTAAAGTGCTGAAACTACCGGAAATTTAATGCAGAAATTTAGACGAAACGGAAAATGAGTGAGTTGCATTGCGCTTTGAGCGAATGAAGTTTAATGGGAATTTTGAAGGGAAATTAAATCGTAACATGTAGAATATGGAATTATGTTATATTGTATTATATTATATTATTACGTATTAATGTATATTATCATATACTGAATATTATTCTATATTCTATAATCTACATAATATATTGCATATAATTATATCATATTATTCTATATTTTATACTCTATATGTTCAACATAGAATTACAGACAACATCTCGTACAACGCGGCTCTCATAAAACGCGTTGTTGATATAACGCGATTCACAAACCGTGGCGATCCTTGTATAACGCGGCACTTATAGAACGCGTCTTCGATATAACGCGAAATGGGATAAAAAAAGTAGCTTTTGAATGGCGGCGAGTTGGAAATTTCTGTTGATCTTCGCGTGGCGCAAATTAGATTGGAGTGGAAGTCCGCGGGGCAACGAAACAAGTGGTTCTCTCAGTTAACTTTAATTATAATCCAAGCCTTAAATTGGTGCAGGGGTTGCGGGAGGGGGTGACGAAAAGTGGAACGACTTTCGATTGTCGGCGGTCGCGAAGAGAAAACAAGGAAAATGGAACACACACAGAAGTCGAGAGCCCTTTATAACAATTTTCACGCCTCCTGCGTAGAAAAAAGTACTTGAAACGCGGCCTGGAAAAAAAGTCATCTTTCTAACCGAGAAACTTTTCGATCCCCGGCGGCACAATTAGAACGACGTGCGTTGAAATCATTAGAATCATCAAGCTTCGTCGCTCTGTTTACTTTTTCTTTGCTCGCCAGCTATTATTTATTCTTATAAACTACTATTTATAATAAAGAGTACTTCTAGTATATAATATTATATATAATTAACATTAAATGAAATCGAAGGAAAAGAAGTAAAGATAAAATATATTACAAAGATAAATATATATACAAAGAATTATTAAGTAAGTTGGTAATCATTTTAGCTATTATATATGTGGTATTTACATATTTTTATATAGATATATATTTCTTATCTGTCGAATATATGTTTGAGATATTCTGACATCGACGTTAAAGCTGAATATTTTATTTGCTAGATTTTGAGATTCTTTACTGAATACGAGAAATATAATAATCGTATAATATTAGAGAATTAGGCAGGATATTATTAATAAGGAATGAATAAGGAATTAAGAACTAATTTCGTGTATTTGCGAGTACACTACAGCGGACACATAGTGAAACTAAATAAATAAATAAATAATTATAACGCATAATCGAGGCGAAGTTAGCCGGGAAGCTGAGCGAAGGCTCCGAGTAATATCGCTCGAATAATTTCACCGATAATCGGCTTTCTCGATGGACAAACGTCGATTTCCAGGCAACTCCAGTGATAATAAAAGAATGATAAGTCGTTTGAGATCAAACCCATTCGATTCATCTCGAAATGGGTCATCCTGGCCAGTTTAACTTGATATTTTCTCCCTCATTAATTATTCCGTGCGTTTCAACATTAAGCTAAACACAAAGAGAAAGGCTTGAACGAGCGGTCTAAATTTAAAGTCCCGCGCTTTTTCAGTTTTCACGTATTCCGGCTATCGGCAATTAATTTAATACTTTAACGCAAGCGTGCTCATCATTTTAACGAAGATAATTAAAGGTTGATGCGTTTAATCAGTGTTTACCGTAGAAAGCATACGGAATGAATTAGTGAAGTGAACAGTTTTTAAATTAATGAAGTCGATTATCGTGCGAGAGCTTTTTAATGTGGCTTCATTTAAAGAATATTTTAACGCGACTTCAGAAACGTTACGGAATTCTACGTAATTTCTCTCTATAATCTGGAATATATTTCGATTAGTGTGATAATTATTATTATCATCATCTAATGATTAATGTTACAGCATTAATATCCTGTTTGTTTATCATTCATTACCGATTAACAACATGAATCGACATAATACACGAACATCTAATAATTATTATCACTCGTAAATAATTATCGGACATATATAGAATCGGGATATAATTGAAATATAATTATAATATAAGCCGGATTTGTAATAAACGTGGACTATGACACTATTTAAAAATAATTTATAGTTAAACATAGAAAGAAGATAAATAAACAAAGAATTAAAATATAACGGGTTTACAGTCCGCGGCACAAACAATGATTTAATTGAAAAATAATTTCCAGTTGGAAAGGTAAAAGAATATAGAAAATATATATTGGAGAGAACAGAAATATATATTTATTTCCATTCGATATGAATGCAGATAAATCTTTGTAACAAGTTCATTCGTATATTCATTAACCCTTTGATTCATAATTGATGCATAATTTCGTAGCGTTTTCTTTCCAACAGAAGTCTGTCCAAGAAAAACAGACTTTTTATAATGCTTTATACATAATTCTAAAGCTAATTTTGTGATCTACTTAAATATTTTGTTTATAAGTTAAAAGTTATGGAGTGCCAAGTGAAGAAAAAAACATTACCGACATGCTAAACGCTACCGAATTATGCACAAATCAAATAAATACTATTCTAATACTACTAGAAATATTCTTGGAATAATTAGTATCGCTTTCCGATAGGAAAAAATTCCTATATCGATTCTGCCTTAGCATAGGATATTTTGGAACAAAATGTGATTTAATGCTAAACGCTACCAAATGATGCATCAACCCAATATATACAATTATAATGCTACTAGAAATATTCTTGGAATAATTAGTATCGCTTTCCAATCGGGAAAAATGCGTATATCGATTCTAGCTGAGCATAGGATTCCTTGGAACGAAAGGTGATGTCTAGTGACATTCGACATAGGACCGCAAAGGGTTAAATACTCGTGGGAAGAATAAAAAGTGAGTGTTCTCGGAAATCTCCCGTAAGACATTCTCCTTTGAGCCCCGGTGTCTCTTAAGAGGAAACGCCTCGGGTCGAAGACTTATTGCGACGGAAACTTTCCAGACTACCCGTTTACCCCCTCGTGCCTAAAACGCCTCGCGCGATACACAAGTGACTCAATTAAACCAACCAACTTTACGGAGAGCAAGAGAATCAACGAACAAACAGACGTGTCGACGAATACTCCGAAATCGTACATCCACGGTTGCACATGCGCACACACGCGCGAACTAACATTGGAGAACATGGAGAACATGGAGAACCTGGAGAACCTGAGAAACGACATCCGGTATCCTTTTCGTATCCGGTTCTTAACACGTTGAACACCGTAGGGGTCACCGGTAAAATCTGCAATATTAGGGAAACCGGAAAGTAATCAATTCGGAAGTGGAGAGTTTGTTTCGCATCGAAAGCTCGGAATTTGATTTTTTCCAAAAAGGGAATTATAGCATTGTAGATCATCTAATAGAATAATGTTTATATGAAAACATAAATGAGGTTTAATAATATTCTTAAATAATATTAATTAACGTTAATATTTTTAACGTTGGTGAAACAGTATTATTTTTAGACGATACGTACACGTTACAGACGTGTATCGCGTAGTATCGTATAACACGGATTTCGGGCGGTTGCACAACTTATTAACCTCGCTGGTAAAACTACATTTTTCAGTTTTGTGAATTTTGAGACTCTTTCCGGAATAGGAGAAATATAATAATATAATATAATAATATAATAATATTAATTATTAGAACTATTGGTACAGATTATTATACATCTATTAATGAATGAATGAACGATAATTAAGATAAGAGTTACACTCACATTTCAACAGTATAAATCTCCATTGTTCGATTACCGCATACTGAAATATTCCACGCATATCGCAATTGATAATATCCAATCGAAGGTTATTAACAACATCGCGACATCGGAATTACAAATGACATCGAAATGAATTACCATTTAATTGATCCAATAATCAAATTCCGATCTACATTTTTATCCAGCCCGCCCTATTTCCTTACCATGCAACCAACCCCCTGCGTCCGACACCCCCAAACCCTCAACCACCAACCCCAAACCTCATCCACGGGAGACTTAATGAAAAAAATTAGTCAACTAGTTATTAATTACTGACTCCTCCCAATTAAATAGACAGGCACGTAATCCATTAGGAGTAATAGAAATATGGCGGCGGTGTGGGGAGCGGGGTTCCGTAGGCGAACTTTAAGAGATATTCCACGAATTTAGTGGTAGCTGTTATTACAAGTTCAACACGCCTTTCATTAGTAAGGTATAGCTGGGTTACACGCGTATTACATAACGTGTGCTTAGAGAACACGGAATCCCGGGGTTGTCAGACATACTCTTAACTAGATTAATCACAAAGGAGGGGCCAGGATCCATTATGAACAAACATACGAGAGAACAGACACATATCGGCACTCGTAAGGTCGGTTGACCGAGTCTCTGTAATTTGGTTGGGATTACCGTTCGAGACCGCGCACCCTCGGTAAATCTCGTTACCGGTTAACGCTCCTCTGTGTATAGAAACAGACACACCGAATATTCCTCTAATTCTATGTCCGCCTGTCACTTTCCGTTTTCATCTCCAAGATGAAAGACTACTTCTTCAACATCCCTTATTCTTCATGGAGTTATGTAAAGGAAGATTTGTGATACATAACTCATCCCAGGAAACCTTTCACCCGGCTCGCGCAGCCCCCACTACTTTTTCCTCCCACCACTGCCTTATGCCCCACTTCTGTGACGTCACAGTGGGACTAAGGCCAATAGCGTGTTCGGAGCAGGGAATGATAGTGGGGACCTGCGCAGAACGAACGCAAACTCGTCTGAGCCGAGTGAAAGGTTTCCTGGGATGAGCTATACTATAATTCTTTAACAAAATTATCATTTTCTCAATGTACAGGGTGTTTCTTAAATGCATGTCAACACCTCAGGGGTAACACATGGAAACAAGTAAGAAATGTCATATGAATATATGTCCGATGTACCTTAGTGTACCTTTCGTGTAATTGTACTTCGTTTAGTTCGTAGTCTTCACTCGCAGATGTCGAGTACGTTTACTTCATTCTTGTCGCTTTTAATGTGAAGCTGTCTCATTTTACTACAATGTATTTTTCGACATTTCTGGAATAATGTGTTATTCTTTTTTGTGTTTCTATGATTACTGGAATCTCTGGAATTCTGGGTTATTTTACTGCAGGTTTTGTTCATTTCGGGATTTAATTTCATTCAGTGATTTAAGGTATTATTATACTGTATTTTACTCGAATCTCTGGAATTCTGGGTTGTTTCTTCATTTTCTTTAATTTTGGGAATTAATTTCACTCAGTAATTTAATTCAGCATCATTATACCGTATTTTAGTTGAATTTCTGGAATTCTGTATTATCTGTCTATATTTTATTGTAATTTCTGGAATTCTGTGTTACTTTTCGGTATTCTACTGTTTTTATTCTACCACTATTAAAATAATATTGCATTCCATATAAATTTATATTCTCTATTTCATTATAGTATTTCATAACTACTTTCATATAAACATATTTACATGCAATAATCCATGAAAATAATTAGCTATTAATTTTCAATATCTCCCAGGCGGAAGAACAGGAAGAAAACTAACTCCGCCATTAAAACCTCGAAACTCTCCGCAGGGCATAATCATTCTCATTTTAATATAATTTATACTTACTTCTCGAACCATCGGGAAGTAGCTTTTTAATTGTATTCCACAAAAGCGGATCTTCAATTTCATGTCCGTCTTTAAGTCGCGTTTTCATTAAAAATGTATATTAAGATTTTGAACTTTCAACGGTCTCTCATAGCGTAACTTAAATGAATCTTTCATTTCGAGTTATTTGCCGCATCTAGTCGAGCAATTTCGTTAATCGAGCGAATGCAATTCTCATGAAACATCGGTGGAATCCGAAAGGACTTTGTCGCGAAGTGTACATTATGGAAATGTCCTTAGCGAAGTTTTGAAGTTGAAACCTTTGTGTTCTTTTGTAAGAAGTAAAATATGTACTTCCTCGAAGTACACTCTGACCGGTTTAAGCATCGATCACAGGGAGTTAGATAGATCGCCGCATGAAATCTTAACGTGATTAATTACCTCGCCATGAAAACTTTTCTACGATCATGTACGACGTGTACAATTTTCGCGGTTCCACGAAGTGTTGACTTTGAACATCGATCACCGCAAACTAGATTGATCGCACTGCAATATCTTAATTGCATAGATAATCAAGATTTAGATGACTTTGAACTGTAAAATAATCTGTGATTCGAAGGAATTGCGAGGAATATGATATTATGTGAAAATGCAGAGTTCAGATTATTGTATGCAAATATATTTGCGGGAAATTAATTCTAAAAGTTATTAAAAAAGTTTTATATAAATTCTATATTCTATATATTGAAAGTTGTAAATTGATATAGATTTTATAAATAGGGAATATGAAATTAGAGTATAATATTCCAGGAATTACAATAAAATATGGAAGAATAATATGAGCCATTATTTTTGAGAGTGACATAAGTTCCGTTTATATGAAAACGGAAGAAAATATCATTTTCCGCTACAGATTGCTATCTTCTTTTTCTTAGTCATAATATTAAATTCCAAGGAAAGAGTGGACTTATACCACTTAAAAAAATAATGGCTGTTATAGTATTCAAGAATGGAATCAAATATCGAAACCATTGGCGTAACTTGGATACACCGAGGAATCAAAATGTTGTAGCATTGAAAATAAGAGTGATATTAGACTCGTATATTAAAAGCTTTTTCGTGTTTCCATGATTATTTAATTCACTTTAATGTGCAAGGCTTTTACTCTCTTCGGTACCATCAAGTACTCCTTTACTTGAAAACTAACTTTAAATATTAAACTACCTAACTAGAGATTACTTGAAAGCTACGACGTCGACATCGGAAAGTAAGTTAACTCACCGCTAAAAGAAGTAATGGACGTGTATGTTAAGTGTTTCTTGAAAGCATGTTTTAATATAATTTTCATATTAGACACAGTTATGTATTATATGTTATATCTTATACAATATGTATAATATTAACGTGTATACATTTATTATGTATATTTACGATTAATATATTATTATTTTTTTTAAGTATAACAATTCATTATATAACTTAAATGAGAGTACTCTTCAAAAAAGATCTGTCAAGATTATTGTTGATGACAATAGGGTTGATTTTGTGCGGTTTTCATGATTTTCTGTGTTTCAATTAACGCCAGAATTATCGTCAGATATTATTGAATTACGAAATAAAATGGCGCTTAAAGAAATTAGCGGTTTTGCTAATCGAATCCTAGAATACTATATCAGATAATTTTATCCAAATTGACTTCCAAACTTATTCGAATTAACAATTAATATCATCTATATACAAAAATATATCGAAACCAATGGCGTAGAACATGTTGAACGCCCTGGCGGTCACCGATTCCGCTCTTCCCAATATTACTAAAACTAAAGTAACCATTTTTCCTAGAGTGCTTAAACAGTTTTCTTCTTACACTTTATATAGACGTTAGAAACGCGTATGGCGGGGTATCGTATAACACGGATATCAGCGCGGTTCTCCACGTGTTAACCCGACAATTAATTCGTAACGAAATTGTAGTAAACGATAGTCATCGAGTAGATCGGATTCCGTTAACAAGTAATTAACCCGGCCAAAGGAGACGTTGGAGTGAGATCTTCGGGTGAAAATACTGTTTGATTAATTAGCGGAGAGTCTCGAGCGTATTTATCAGGAATCCTCCTGCCCTTCGAATTTAACGGGTCCCAGCGGAACTTTGAAAGTTGCGGTGAATCGTAACACACCATTGGGACGAGGTAGAGGACAATTTCGGTGGATTCATTAAAGGAGGGGAAGGATGTGGGGAAGGGGATGGTCGGGGAAGGGCGAATGGAAACCTCAAAAGACAGAAATGGCCTGCTTTCGACAGGAGAGTTCCTTTGGATAAGTGTCGACTCCTAGTTCTCCTGGATTGTGGGAAATTAGCTGGATTGCTGTACGAGCACTTAACACGATTGATTCCCTTGAACACGGCAATTCGGCTGAGGACTTCCGGCTCTTCCTTACCCCCATCCTTCCTCTTCTTTCTCATCCTGTTTCCCTCCTCAACTTCATCTCGTATCATCCCGGAATTCCTCAAAGAAGATGCACGCAGAATAACTCGGGAACTGAAGCGTGGATCTCTTGGAACTGGTTTGAAACTTGTTCGTATTTGTATCGTTTAAACGCGCGAATAATTAGCTGGGTAATTCATTTATTTATTTGTTCCTGGCGCGGTGGGATTCTTTGTTGGGAAATGGAATGGACGAAGGTGTAAGCGATGTTCGGAGTAACTTTTTATATTTTTTATTATTGCGTCGTTTCATAAGTAACGTGGCTTTTTTAGAGAATAGTAAGTAACTTTTTTCTAAAAAAAACGCAAATCTATATGATTTACTAGTAGTTTAATCATCGGAAATATACTTCACCACTTTCTACAACTTTCTGCTATCGTCCAATCAGATTTTTTATTTCATTTTTATAAAATTCTTGTGGCCTTGAAAAAAGAACTCAGACAGCCCATAATTTGAAGTTACTCAGGCGAGACACGAAGTTTTCGAGGTGGGTTATTTTAAACGCATAGACCCGGAAGTGTAAAAATGCTGGTTGCACTCGGGGATAAAGTTCCCCTTTAAAAACATTTTTTTTTTCGTAGCGGCACCAAATTTTCGTCTGTGGCCACTGGCTGCATCCTCTAATCCGAGCTTCCACCCTTCCGCCACCCTGTCTCTGCCACTTTTTAACCCCTAACTGACACTTATATTGGCACCGCGAGCTTTCTCTCTTTCCATTTTGCTTACTCTATTAGCTGGAATAGAATTTGATATTAGCTTTTTGGGAAAGGAATAAAAAGAAGTCGTTGCATGAATATATACAGTATATTTCATTATATACTATACAATATATTACAATATCATAGGAAATCTTTTATTAGCAAATTCGGGTAATTAATATCTGATTATTCATTGAAGCAATATTTACAGCATAATTTATTATATGATATATAATATAATGCAATATTATAGGACATTCTTTATTAGGGAATTCGATTAATTAACATCTGATTATTCCATCTCGTGTTAAAGAGTTCTTAAGTAATCAGAAGATTCGCTGATTTAGGGGATTTGCATTTCGCTACACAAAGACACCATTCTCTCAATCTCCATCCCGTTACTCTATAAATTTAAATAATTCAACGTCCTTGCTCGCGTTCGTCGCGATGCTAACATCGCGCTTCCCGAAAGTGGAAATAACCCAAGGAATGCCGCTTGTTTGTCTTAAAATTGTGCACAACAAGGTAGTCGCAAAGTGTACGACAAGTTATTGAACACGGTGTACTTAAAGCAGGTAGTTACCTAGAAAGGGAATAAGAGAGTATGCGAGAGAAAGAGAGGGTTCCGAGAGCACCATGGAGAGAGAGAGAGAAAGAGAGACGGTAAAAGAGAGGAAGATGGAGAGACACCAAAATAGAGGGAGAAAGAGGGACAGTAAGAAGAGAAAGAAGGAGAAACAGCCAAGATAGAGGGAGAGAGTGAAATAGTGTCGGAGGATGCAAAAGCAGGAGAATCGCGCACACGCATCGACAGTCTCGTTGGTACATTTTCACCTCCATCGGTCGATAAAGGTCTCCACCACGTATGTATATCGCTATACCAGCGTGTACTGTCCTCCACGTTCTCGTCGAATCTTCTCACACAATTGGAAAACACAATGGCACACCGACGGATACGTAGATCGAGGTGATCCCTGCGGAAATGCTGGAAAATGCAGATGCATCGGAGGTCCTCCGCAAATTGGCGGCCGATCGAGTCACTAATTACTTGGACCGGACGTGTTTTAAAACCGCCGAGGATTCGGATCTCCGACTTACTCCGAGGAAATCTGATGGCTACGCTTTATTAGATTCATTATTAATTAACAGGGGTAATTGTGATACTTTGTTCTGATTGGATGGCACAGATATTAATATGGAATTATGAACGACGGATGACAACGAATTTATTGGAACCTGATATAATTAATGTAATGAAAAAATGTTGAATAGTTTTGATATCGATATGAGTGATGATATTAATAATGAGTGATAATACACGGAGTTATTTGTGTTCGCCGTGTTAACAGGGATATCATTTTATAATAATGATCACTGTATGATTAAAATAATTTCGTAAATTATAGTGACGATCATAGATGTTAATAATATGGTAAAATAACGGATTAACGGTATAATAATTTACAATCGATCACGAGCGATAATAATTGAACTGAATGATTTGATTACATTTCTTCAAAAGAATTGATCATATCGGTAATTATGAAGTAATACCGCGTTCCATGCTCCCGTATTTGCATTATCGTTATCGGTAATTATTCAAGCTCGTGTCAGCTTTGTTATCATCGAGGAGCGTGAAATTTTCATTCGGCGTAATCAGCGGTATAAAATAATGATGGACAATAATTAGGTAGAAAAAGGGACGAGATCGCGCGAAGTGATTCGCTGACAAAGCAAACGAATGTCGGGTGATAAACGAGCATCTAATCAGGCAATCTGGAATAATCGATCTCCGAGACGACAGAATGAAATGGCTCGATCGAGCACCGTCTACCGGAATAGTCAGGTTAACCAGGAAATTGCAAGGCACACACAAAACTCGAGTGCACGATGGAATCTTAATTCTCGAAAGCGGCAGAGTTGAATTCACTTCGGCCGATCTTCCGTCTCTCTTCCACCGTCTACTTTAGCACGGCATCTTTATCTCTCGTTCTTTGTTCCATTTCTAGGTCTCACTCTTTACATCCTGGTTCCTTCACGTTCCTCCCTCGTTTCCTCGTCTTATTCTCTCTCCTTTCGTAATTAGGAAGCAAACAGAACGGGCGGTCTTGCCAAGTTGGCGTAGTCGGAGATGAAACAGCAGTTTCCGTCCGACCATCCTTCTTCCGCCATCCCCCTTTCCCTTGAAACTAACCCCTTCTTCCTACTCGTTGGCCCTACGTCTTCGAAGATTTTCCGGCGCAACGTCGACCGACTAGAAACCACCTGACTCTCCTCCACTTCCTCTCTTCCTCTTCATACGATTATGTCGGAAGGGAGAGAAAAAGGAACCCACCCCTTCGGCGAAGGGCTGACAATATATTTCACTGCCAAAACCAGAGAGAACTGTGTTTCGTGGGAGCGCGGTTTCTTTCGATCCCCACCCCTCACTCACCCTCGCATCCCTTCCATCGAGGCCGTTTCATTTCACAGCAGATTGAATACGATCCCGAGTCATCCATTGGAAACCCTTAGAAAGATTTTATTTGTTTACACGTACCGGGCATCGGTATACTGAAAAGGGACCTTTTTCTTGTGGCATCTCGCCCGAAAACTCCCGCAAATGAATATTTTTCATTCAGACCCCCCCCCCCTGTTCAACCCCTCCGTGGCACGTGAAATATTACCCGTTTCGCGTTAACCGTGTCACGGTTGCTTTTTTGCAGGCATATATTATATCGTACCATGTATTTTAATGTCCTCATATTTTATAGAGAGAAGGTATATATGTGTATCTATATATTATATATTCTCTTCTAGCTGGAATAGATCTATGTATATATACAGAGATCCAAGTATATATAATATATAGAACTATTCTCGTAATAAGAACCTGTTTTGACGAGGTCACCGTACGATAATTCGGGGTGAATAATAATTTTTTCTCGGCATCCGGAATTGCTTCGTTGGAATAGCGGATAACAATGGAAAGGATACACGGAGCGTGTTTAATAAAATTCTTTTTCGAAATGCAATAGAAATCAGTTCGCTCGTCCGTGTGATTTCAATCGGAGTCTAAAGTGTCGATTTCGAGTAGGCAATAGATCTCGAGCGATTTTAGCGATTCGATCAAAGAATGCAAAATCGACGTTACACGCTGGAATCCCAATGTGAGCTTTTCCCAGGGATACGATTACTTCGTCGTCCTGGACAACTCCAAAAAGAAACATTCGCTGTTCCGGCCAATCCAATCGCAGTAATTGCACCTACCACACCACCCTTTACTGTATATACTATCAACTTACCCCTTTGTTACCGTTACCCAGCTGGTTCTCCGATAAAACGTACACACGGAATACCGTAAATCCTATCAAATTTTACAGATCACGTTTAAAACTACACATTTACGGGAAAAACTAACCTTCCCTTTCTTTTATTCGCTCACTTGTATGAACTTTGTAATCAAATATCCTGGTGGACTCTTTGTCCAAGGTTCGATAAAACAGCTTATTTATTTCTCTGTAATTAATTGTTTCTTATATTACAACATATCTCGCGTGAGATAAGTCACCTAATTGTACAACGATATTTGCTTTCGTACAAAGAAATATGATGATCTGGAGAATTCTGGAAAAAAGTATCAACGGGAAAATTCCCTTTCAGGATTTTGGCTGTTGGAAGTCATTGATATAATGCATAAAATATTTTTGTTATCGAAAGCGATCAAAGGAAATAATTAAGTAGCTAATTTCGTACGGGACAACCTGCGTAATATAATTATTTATATAGTATTATTCTCTAAACCTTGATTTTTATGATTATGCATAAGTCTGACTTTAATGGCATATGAGTTTTAATAACTTATTTTTCATTCGTAATTTTTAAATAAACTCTATACATTTAAAAAATTATTCTTTGAACCTTCATTTTTATGATTATAAGTCTGCATCGAATGGTGCATGAGTTTTAGCCATGTTTTTGTTTACAGTTTTTAAACAAAGCTTGTTAATCCACGTCGCGTTAATCCAAGTAAAGTTGACCAAGCTTCATTTACCGCATTCATGAAATCGCCATTTACAAGGTGATGCATATTGTTTAACGCGTGCCATTATAACAACAAGTTTAATTAACAACTATGGTATTCCCGCCGACGAAGTACGTTCCGCAGACATTAAACGTCACACCGGTTTTCCCTCGATAAAGCAATTTTCCCACGTTACCAGATTTCCGTCAATCCATTCTAAGCACGAAAAGTCCTCGACCGGTGGCGTATGAAATTGCAAATGACACCTGTACCCGTGGTCAAACGCGCGAATTCAAAATCCGCGAAACGTTCGCGAAATTCGTCACTTTTTATTATCGTCCACCGCGTTCCATTTCGGACTCTACTTCTTCACGATACATTTTATACTTCGTGTAATTATGAAATATATTATTATTCGACCGCATGGGAAATCGAGTATTTATGAGATATAATGATTGCTTATCAAATATTCCTTCGATTTAATTATGATATTATTTTTAATTATGTTATTATTTGAGCATATCATACAAGTGTCTAATTGTTACTAAGTAATTAGAAATTGATGAGAATCGATGTCCTTATCGTCCACAATGTGACATATTATTATGTTGTTATTAAATTTAACTTATTAAATGTTATCATACATTGTATATTTATTCGCGGTACCGGAAAGTAATCAATTATTGTTCACATACTTTATGAAATTCCATTTATTTTTTCACATTAAACATTATTCTATTAGATAATCTCCATCGTTTTTGGAAAAGTCAAATTCTCAAATTTTGATGCGAAAAAATTCTCCACTCCCGAATCGATTACTTTCCGGAACTCCTAATATAATAATATAATATTATTTGTATATTATAGGGAATATAATATATGAATAGCAATATTATATAATAAATACAACATTATAAAAGAGAGATATACAATGTATATTTATTATAGAAGAGATTAATATTCATATATTATATGTATAATATTATTCATATTACTACCCAGAATACGTATCATATGAAATTTCACATTTAATTCTTCGTGCGCAATTTATTATTATTACTCAATGATGTGTAAAACAAAAATCTCTAGACCATTTTGTGGGTTAATTATTACACATTTATGAAAATCCGTATAATAATATAATATGGTTCATTATTACATATGTACAATAATCGTCCCGCAAAACTTGATGGAGATATTTATTTTACTCATCATTGAGTACTAATAATAAATTATACAAATCCCCCCAAATATCACATATTATTCTCCTTGCCCAATTAATTATTTATACTCAACGAAGAGTAATACAAATACCTCCAAAGAATTTTGTGAATCCAGGATATTATAAAGGTAGTAGCGTTACATGAAATTACTTATCCCGCGAGTCCTCCGCCGGAACTTTCCGAAGGTGTTTTCTTATCTCGGCCGTTCTCTTTGCGACGTTAATTAACAAAAAGTTCCCGTTAAGTCTAGAAAGTGGAGCGACGGAATGGCAATTTCCTAGCCGGTCTCAGCAGCGGTCTTTTACTCCTTCGTCCTTTCCCTAGCCCTATTTCTAGATCCAGGAAAGCGTGCTTGAAGGAAAGCGGGAAAGGTTTCGGTAGGACGGTACCTATGTTTCACATTATTTTGAATAAGGAACGGGCTTGGAGTCAAGCAATCCATTTTCCTTGCCTCGCTCTCCTGGGATACTCTATGGAATTAGAGTATCCGACCAAACCACCGCCTCCCTCGTCCCGCGGATAACCCTCCGCGACGTTTATGTACATTGTATACAGGCTCTTACTAAAACTGTATCCCAACATTCCCACGGCAATTCTGGCGAGCCGAAATAAAATCGAACTATTAATAAACATCTCTCTCAAAGAATTTCTGAGATATCATGAGTTAGTCTGGAATTCCTAATATAGTAATTTCAGTCTATAATTATTAACTTCTCCGACACAAATATTCTGGGATATTAATTATTTTTTCAATTACTTATAAAATGATGTTATACACGGTGAGTTAATGATGAGTTTGTAATAAAGTAATTCGGGTCTATAATCATTAATTGAATTAGTTAAATTTAATCAGTTTGATTGATTCCATAATAATCATTCAGGTCGGACGTTATTTGGTGCAATCATAATCTACTTTGATAAGGGTTGAATATTTATTGATATCGTTTTGGAAAGGACCTGTATATGGCGTACAACGTCCTGCTGTTATGTACGAAGGTAAAACACGGATATAATATCTTAAAATGGCGGTGTCGGACGGCAAACCGGTGAGTGACGAGGGAAAAGCTAGAATATTCCTGACAGGAATGAAATTATATTCGTTGCTTGGAACACACTGAGGCGATTGGCGCGAGTGAGGGGGGAATAATAATAACGGCGATATAACTGCATTGTAATATAGATTATATTAATTATAATAATATTATCGAGGCGTCCATTGTAATTGCTATTATCGATCACGCGGATTATGGCAGCGTATCCTATGGAAATGATTATAATTATTGTTACCGTAATAAATGGTAATGCGGATATCCCGCGGATTATCGGATGATGCAAAGCGGCCAATAAACGTATCAACGGAAAACTTGCAATTTTCAAGAAATATTACGCTGGAAAGTATTAAATTAAATTTGCATTATTAGCAGGAAACAGTTTTGCGCACAACATAAATTTAATACAAATGTCAATGACAAATTATGTACGTCCTAGGAAGATACTTCTTCATTAATAAAAGTGATTAACTTCAGTGATGCATTATACATTTTGTATTCTTTAGAAAATTTATTAAAATCTTGGCGAACTCGAGTGAATATTATTTTATAAATTATTGATTATTATTTAGAGCATAATTAAATTCAGTGATACAAAGTGAATGAAATAGCATAGTCTTTAGGAAATGTATTAGAAATCTGTTAAATTCGAGAGAATATTATTTTACACGTTTGACGAACATCTTTGAAATTACACTATTTTTTATGGACGTAATAGTTATTTCTAATTAAAATATGATCGATTTAGATCGGTTTCTGGGTCGGCCATTTAACTAGATGAGCTGACAAAGGTGTATTAAAAACGAGTCTACCCGATTATCTTGGCAGCCTCATTATTATTATCGGTCGCGTTGGACTCGATATAAATTTCCAATTTTAATTACGGCCGGTGATGCATATATATTATATTATTATATATATATTACGAATAATAATTTATCTTCTTTCTTAAAATACTGGATTTATACCATTCTCAAAAATAACGGCTTATATACAGTCAACTTACCTAATACGTCATAATAATTAAGACGTATTCTACAAAATGAACCCATATTCAATTCTACGCAAATTTCAACATCACGCTTTTCATCATTTCAACGCGTCATTTTTATTTTCACTTTTATTTTATCCATACCTCTATATACCTCTATATAGGGGAAAAGTTATCGATCATGTTGCACGTTTGTTAGAGTTTCCGGCGTCTGGTTGAATAACGAGGGGCGGGGGGTGAGGTCACGAGAATAAACGTCTTTACCTCCGGGACGTAATATCGCGGAGGATAATATCAGGGATTATAACTTGTCTCTTCGAATATACTGTTTTACACTTTGAACGGCAGACTGGTTGACTGACGAGCTCGAGAATGAGGAAGCGTGGGAGGAAACTTCGAAACGATCAAATTAGAAAGAGATTCTCTCCGCAGACTCTTGAAAAACATCCGTCCTCGACGAAGAAATCTGCGGAATTTCCGTGTCGATGTAACTACAAAATTTCTTTTATTCTGACGATCAGAAAGTCTTGGATGTCATTGATTACATTTGATGCTTCTTCAAAATATTTGAATGCCATCTGATAATATTTTATTGCTTGGTTTAATATGAATATTTCATGGATTGAATTTCTATTATTTACGCGGGATTACTTTTTTGAGTGTCTTAAACAATTTAATTATTTAGTGAAAATAATGAATCTGATATAAGTACACGATGAATTTATATCTTTAATTATATACTTACTAAAATTCCAAAGAAAGATCGTGCCATTTTTAGAACCACCGATTGGAATGAATAGGAATGTTTTAATTAATGAATTTCACATGCATTATTCAACGGCTTGGATTCCGTCGTTGCGTCAAACGTAACCTAATAAAAAGTAAGCTCACAATGTCGGAAAAACATTTGCCTGACAGTAGAAATTTTTTAATTACACCGCAGGAACCAACCGCTGGATCCTTTTCCTAGAGAACTCGTTGGTTTTCCACATTAAAATTTAAGGAATAAAAAGGTACGTGATGGACACAAAGAGAGGGAGGCGGGTGGGTGGTGGAGTTTTGAATCGAGAAGTTTTAGATTCGAGCGGCGAAGGGCGAAGGGCGGTGATGGGTTTTGATTGGTATTAGTAATTCCTCCGCCTCGTGGAATACTTGCAAAAGACGAGTCCATTTTAATTAAGATCTCAAAGAAGAAGGAAACCAAAGAAATATCTGAAGTCGGGTAGAAGGCTAACTTAATCTTCTAGCTTTGAAAGCTTTGAGCTGATCTTAAGCAGAAAAGTTTCTCCGGCTGGCGAACCTGCGGTATTTCATATGATGCTTACTAATTACGGAAACCCTCCCGGTATCCAGAACCCTGTATCATGAACCATGTGTCCTGTATCCTATATCCTATGTCCTGTACTCTACTGTACCTTGTATCCTTTATCCTACTGTACCCAGCATCCTATATTCCCTACATTCCCTATACCGTGTACCCTGAACCCTATACCCTGAACCTTGAACCCTGTCCTCTGCATCTTGTACCCTTCTGAATCCTGAATCTTGAACCCTCTACCCTGTACCCTGAATCCTGAATCAGGAACCCTGTACCCTGAACCATGAACCCTGTAGTCCCTATCATGTACTCTTCTAAATCCTGGATCTTGTAACCTGCTTATTGTACCATTCGGAATTCTGTAATCCTGAATCCTGAATCTTGAACCTTGTACCCTGTAACCTGAATCCTGAATCCTGAATCTTGAACTCCGTACCCTAAACCCAATACCACCTAGTATATCGGGGGCACGTGCCACTCGTTACTCTCCCCGTAGATTCCAACTTCCGGAATTCACCGGGAGTTATTACGAGGACGTCTGACTTTAAAAATAGCTCAAAAGACGGAAATGCCCTTTTAATTAGAAACCTACGGAGCGCTGAGCTAAAGTAGTCTCGGACATGAATGTCTGAATTCATATTAAAGTCTGGCTTCCTCATTCCACTTTGTTCGTCGCTTTAAAAGAAGTATTCGTTTGGATTTCAATGTTAAGACTCATTCAACTGGCTCTTCATTAACAATCAAAGGATAAGTGATTCGTTTGTGTATTCGGAAGGTCCGCGTTTATAAGGTGAAGATGTCTGCCCTTCAAAGAACAAACTTGACCTTTGTCCGTTACTTAAAGAAATTTAATCTTAAGATTCATCAAGAAGAACGGGATAACATTGATCGAGCTAAATGGACGAGTAAAAAAAATATATTCTTAGGAACAGTTAATTAATGGAACTCTAAGTACTCAATATTCTTTGATCCCGGAGTGTAACTTTGAAACTAGTTTGACTTTCAGAGCCCCTTAACTATGCTCTCTCGAACAAGGAATGCCGAAATAATTCATTACTCCAATTAATACGTGATTATTTGCGAAGCTAATTAAATGGAACTCCTCTTAAAGTTTACGTGTAAACATACTTGGGAATTCTCTTTTGCCGCTTGTTCCAGAAACGATACGGAATCATCGTTAATCATGCAACATTGAAACATACTGCTCCCGCAAACAGATAATTCATCGACAATGTTTCGTTTCGGAATTATTTAACAGCGCGAGTAATTAAATACAATGTTGTGTAACATGGTATTTAGATTAATTATCGATCGCAGTGTAATAAAATATTAAATATAGCACTGTTACTCCTTCATTGTATAGTAAATTAATTATTAGAAATTTAACGAGCTAACTCGAGCAAACTCCTCCTGATCCCGTTTTCTTTGATCCACGTGGAAAATGGAAGAATACCATACAATTAATGTAAATTAATTATTGCAGAATTAACAAACTAACGCGAGAAAACTCAGTCTAATACTTAAAAATGGAAGGACGCGAGTGGTGTGATTAATGTAAATTAATTATTGCAAAATTAACAAACTAATGCGAGCAGAGTCAGTCTAATCCCATCTTCTTTGGTCCACGTGGATAAATGGCAGGACGCGAGTAGTTCGATTAATATAAATTCGGGTGCGGCCGGCATTAAGGAAAAGTCTGGTTAAATCGGGTAATCTGCGGTTCTTCCAGCACTGATCCTTATCGTTTGTCTTTTCAGAAGCTTACCTGAATCTGGGTGCGGCGTTAGTGTCAGTGGGGCGCGGTACCGAGGCGGCTGCGGTTTTGCGGACTGGTGCATCCTTGGACGGTTCCGGGTTGAAGGACAAAAGGGCTCATGAGGCTGCCAGAGTGCAGGCCCTTCTACAATTAGGAGCACTCTATGCCGATCAGGGTAGATTACAAAGAGCCTTATCGGCCTACAGAGAAGCCCTCCACGCCTTGCCGGATCATTATCCACCTCAGGTTAGTTCACCTTCTTCTTCGTTGCTTCAGCGAAATTTTCGCCCTCCCTTTTCCCGAATTATTGCCAATTTCAATTTAAATAATTCATCCTCGATTAACCCGCTGACTGTTTTTGGCTACTATACTGACCATTCGGTTTTAGGTACTCATAAGTAATTAATCTTTCTTTAAACTGCTTATTTAGTGTTTTTAACAACTTTATTCTTGAAAATGGACTTAGGTCACTTTCAAAATAAACGGCTCATTTTTTCTTTTTAAAAAAAAAGTTATTTGTAATGCAAAAGTGTAATAGCATTGCTGTTAGCGGATTAATCATAAAGGCTGATAATATTATTCAATCGATTTGTTTGTCCTTTGGTGATTTCTGTTTTTTAAGAAACTTAAACATTTAATTAGGTATTCGATAGATTTTAGAGGAAGATTATACAAAAATCAGAATTAGCTCGATCTGATTAAATCGAGTACGATTAATTCGACGAAGATGAAATCAAAATCAAATTTATTCCGATTAAGATTCAATTTCTATTGACATTTTGTGGGTGCATTTAAACGGAATACTAACAATTCAATATAGAAAATCGTAAACATTTACGAACAAATCTTTAACAAACAAACAATACCGATCTCTCTCGATGTATTCCGTAACAGTTAGGTCAATAGAACAATGGCATTGTATTTGGCGCAGGTTTCTAATTCGATTAATTATTTGTTACACCATAACACGATATTAATCCCAATATCATTTCGTAATTAATCATTAAATTAAATCAGTGCCGAAATCACTGGACGTGCGAATATGTTTCCACTGATATTGGAATTTCATACGTATTTCAATCTGATACACTTGCATCCCCCTACATTGAGTACATTATCGCGTTATAATTATTATTTACATTCTCACTTTCCCAAATCGCCTTCCAATCTTCTCACCGCATCGAACACCGACGATTTCTTTCCCGCGAAAACAAAGCGGATCCTCGATATTCGGAATACAGAGACATTAATAGACACTGGAGAATCAGAGAAGTGGTAATCAGTCGTGAAGAGATTTCCGGGGGTTTTCGTCAACTTCCTTCTACCTCCGAACTCTTAATTGCTTTCCAAGGTTATCGTCATCTCGAGGCCGGCCGCAAAGCAATTTCAGTCCGGGTACTCAATCATTGTCTCCCCGGTTGAAGTACCGTGGAAAGGGTGAAAGAGAGAGAGAGAGAGAGAGAGAGAGAGAGAGAGAAATGTTAGGAGTGAGAAGGAAAGGAGAAAGGCAGAGAAGTGCGGGATGTTATCTCGCGCTCGTCGACTTTGCTCTATCGAGATTTACACCCACTAAAAGAAAGAGGACATCGACCACAACATCAATATTTCCGGGCGAGCGAACACATAGGCAACACCAGCTACACTATTCTCAATACTCGTTCAACCATCTCCTTCCAGTCCCCTCCCATCGCTGGAAACGTTCGCCTCGCTACGATTCTTTTCGTCCATCCTCGCAGAATATCATTCTCCATCTTCCTTCAAGCTGCTACCGATTATCTTCGTTCTTCTTTCTCGTCCACGGTAACCTTACGCGAATCCAAACTTCGCGCGGGTTCGTCGAAGCTCGGTTGTTTCTACTCGGCCTTCTCGATCGACGCCATACGGTTTCACTTCTTCGCTTCTTTTCACACTTTGGACTGCCAGTTTCTGCAACGTGGAACCGAGGAGGTTCTTTGAATTGGAAATAACGCGTGAAGATGGAAAATCGAGGAAGATTTGGAAGGTGGAGGTATGCCTTGTAGTTTGATATACTTGATAATTGCGATGTTCATATTAATTCGATGAAATTAGATCGAAGTATATTAATGAAGCGTTGTGTAAAGAAATTTGAAGAAGTACTGCTTATTATTCCGAAGAAGTATTATTGTTATTATTTTAATATTGCATATTAATTAACAGTATAGCTAATTTTATGTAGGACTAAGCGGTCTGTTGGGCTAAATTATAATATATACTCTAAAACGCTAGAAGAGTGCTCGTGTTTACTCGTCGTTGAGCAACCCTCGAATCCATCCCGTCCCTCGTAGGCCCCGTACTTAAGGGCATCACCCCCGCTTCGGGGGTTTAAGGCCCTTTGGGCGCCACGATGACGCGGCCGTCTTCCGAAGGGGAGGCCTTATGTAGACTAATTCTAACACTCGGCCATCCTGACTACCATGCTTGTCCTCAAGCATTGTGTCGTGTTTCTGAAAAACAAGATATACAAACCACACATCAGTATTTGTTCATCAATAACAATATGGTCACAACTGAACTATCATAAGACCGTAATACTCCCCTTGTTTATGCTGGCAGGTAACTACCGGTCTTTCTAAATTTCGGACGATGCATTAACGCATCTCGCAACTATAATAGGTATCTCGGTAATACCAATGTCGCCATTCTCCTTCTTCTCCAGGAGTTGCGACAATTCAGTTAACCTGAAATAGATTTTTAAACAGGAGCCGCAACTCTCCTCTTCCGGGAGTCGCGACCCCTCCCCTTTTTCTAGAGTTGCCAACCTCCTTTTCCTCCAGGAGTTGCAACTTCTCCGACCTTTCTGGAGGGGTAACGGAATCCTCCGCTTCCTGGGGACTATACAGGGGACGCAACTCTCTCCTCCGGGTGTCGCGATCCTCCTGCTCCAGGGCCTTACCTAGGAGATGCACCCTACCAGGACTTCATACAATGTCGCCGTCCTCCTTTCTCTCCAGGAGGTGCGACAATGCAGGTGACCTATATAGCATCATGTTGACATCAATGTCGCCGTTCTCCTTCTTCTCCAGGAGGTGCACCATTTTTGTTGACCTGAAATAGGAGTATCGAACCTCCTCTTCCAGGAGTTGCAACTGTCGCCCACGACCAGAGTTACAATCTCCCAGGTAAACCATACAGGTGGCAACGGCCACCCTCTCCCAGGAGTTGCAACTGTCGCCCACGACCAGAGTTGCAATCTCCTAGGCAATTCAAACAGGTGGCAACAGCCAGCCTCATCCAGGAGTTGTAACTGTCGCCCACGACCAGAGTTACAATCTCCCAGGTAAACCATACAGGTGGCACCAACCAACCTCTCCCAGGAGTTGCAACTGTCGCCCACGACCAGAGTTGCAATCTCCTAGGCAATTCAAACAGGTGGCAACAGCCAGTCTCATCCAGGAGTTGTAACTGTCGCCCACGACCAGAGTTACAATCTCCCAGGTAAACCATACAGGTGGCACCAACCAACCTCTCCCAGGAGTTGCAACTGTCGCCCACGACCAGAGTTGCAATCTCCTAGGCAATTCAAACAAGTGGCAACAGCCAGCCTCATCCAGGAGTTGTAACTGTCGCCCACGACCAGAGTTACAATCTCCCAGGTAAACCATACAGGTGGCAACAACCAACCTCTCCCAGGAGTTGCAACTGTCGCCCACGACCAGAGTTGCAATCTCCTAGGCAATTCAAACAGGTGGCAACAGCCAGCCTCATCCAGGAGTTGTAACTGTCGCCCACGACCAGAGTTACAATCTCCCAGGTAAACCATACAGGTGGCAACAACCAACCTCTCCCAGGAGTTGCAACTGTCGCCCACGACCAGAGTTGCAATCTCCTAGGCAATTCAAACAGGTGGCAACAGCCAGCCTCATCCAGGAGTTGTAACTGTCGCCCACGACCAGAGTTACAATCTCCCAGGTAAACCATACAGGTGGCAACAACCAACC
Organism: Nysson spinosus; assembly: GCA_910591585.2. Classification (NCBI taxonomy): domain Eukaryota; kingdom Metazoa; phylum Arthropoda; class Insecta; order Hymenoptera; family Crabronidae; genus Nysson; species Nysson spinosus. The sequence continues at coordinate 13,010,024 of OU342832.1, forward strand.
TCTCCCAGGAGTTGCAACTGTCGCCCACGACCAGAGTTGCAATCTCCTAGGCAATTCAAACAGGTGGCAACAGCCAGCCTCATCCAGGAGTTGTAACTGTCGCCCACGACCAGAGTTGCAATCTCCCAGGTAAACCATACAGGTGGTGAATGTCCTTGCTGTGACAGACCAGTCGAACTCCCATCGTGGAGGCAGTGGCACACATTCGCGTTATCCAATGGCTGCAACCCAAGGTTTCAACCTCTCGACCGCCACTACGGTTGTAGCGTGTCTACCGCCTTCTCGCAGGTCTTCGACCTCATACCTGTCGTTCCACAGGACCCTCACTACCCGGAACGGGCCCTTAAATTTGGGGTGAAGCTTCCTGCTGCCCCCCGTCGTTCCTTCGCTCGTGATCTCCACCATGATCACGTCTCCCTCGTTGTACTTCGTTGCAGGCTTCGAAATCCATTCTCGGAGTTCACGCGAATTCATCTATGAATTACAGCTTGAACTCCTTGCAATATTCGAACTTCCGTCGGTTGTTTGGCTTAATTCCCCATAAACGCCTCCGTCGGTATTGCTCCAATTCCCTGGTTGAGGGTCGTCTTCGGCGCGCCTTGGATCTGCCGTACACTTTTGTCCCACCTGTCGGGATCGTCTCCCGCCATGGTCACAACCAAGGGCGCCGCAATTGTTCGATCGTACCGCTCGCATCGCTCATCGACTCGAGGGGTAGCAACAGCATTTATTACATTCTTACTATTGTACATCGTGCAAAATATTTTGAGTGTCCCCGCCGTAAACGCGGTCCATCGGCCACTAAATTATTCGACGTAGAATAGGCGAACGACATTCGCTAATATTTTCGCTGCACGTTTTGCCTTTGCCTACTTCACTACTTCAATAATCATGAATTGCGTGAAGGCATTCACAATAATAAGCACGTACTTGTTCTTCTTCCGGCTCGTTTCGAACGGTCCCCAATGGTCAATGTAGGGACATGAAACGGTACAGAATTCTTCTCCATGGGGTGCAACCTTCTCCGTTTGTTGCCTTCGCCTCATGGTCCTCACACATTACATACAGTTCAGACAGGTCCCAATGTACTTCTTTACAAGGGCTGATGTTTTCCACGAGCTTGCAATTCACTCCGATGCACTTCGAAGTCTTTGTATTCAAGTGTCAGATTACACTCTTGTCGACTTTCCAGAGACGGACGAAGTCGTTCCAGTATTTCGTAAACCGTTTCCCACGAAATATAAATATGGTTCACATTGGGCATGGTCACGAAGTTCTCAAGTGCTCCCAAGAGACTTAGAAATAATTTCTACGCTCATCGGTACCTGCTAACATCTTGAAGCCAAGTCCAGAGCCTTGAAGAGATTTATGACCTCTCTGTCGGTTCATTCGGTTTTCAGTCACCGCACGAATATTCGTTCTGAACGGTTATTGCATTAAGATGCCGTTAAACCAAGCACAACTGATAATCGTCCGTATTTTTGTAAAGATATGCTAGAACTCACAAAAGGCATGCTGAAACTTTACGTAACCACGAAACGCATAACGTTATGCCTTTCCATTATTGTCCAAACTACACACACATACTGTCCTGGCGGCTCACCCCTGCCGTGTTCATTGTAGTCCGACCGTACTTCTTCAGGTGCCCTGCACCCTTGCACCTTTTGCAACTACCCTTTCATGCACTGTCCCGAGTAATATCTCTTTTCTTCGTAATTATGCCACACAGGTACATACTTTTCGGCTCGTGGCATCCTTCCGACTTCATGCGACCATTCAGGTACTGGTATCGCTACTCCATCCGTAGCACCTGGGTAATCGGTCCACATGGTCAGTTCATTCCTCGATATCCAGATGATGGATATCGTGTATCTATGTTCATCGTGTTCGCTTTAATTCTGCACTTGCTGGAGCTCGCGCTTCAGCCGTCGGACGGTCGCCCATGTATCATCAGACGACCACGCGAATTTCTTGAGCGGTCGTATCCCGCGATACATCCCGCGGTACGTTCCGCGGACGATCACCCTCTCGCGAATAGTCGTACACATATTCCCGAGAATGGTCGCTCTCTCGTGAACGATCGCGTACATCTTCCCGCGAACAATCATCGTCTCGCGAACTGTCTCGCGCACATACATTTTGTTTTTGCAAACGGTCGTTCTATCACGACCGGTCGCCCATACTTTTTCGTAAACAGTCGTTCTTTCACGAATCGTCGCGCACATACATATTCCCGCGAACGGTCGTTCTCTCACGAATGGTCGCGCATATATTCCCGCGAACAATCATTGTCTTGCGAACAGGTGTCTTCTGGCGAGCGATCCCGGAATCGGTCACAGGATACACTCGGCCCGTTCTTCAATTCGACTACTTCACTCACGCGATCACTCAAATCGCGCACCATTTCTTTCAAGCTTTTGCTCACTGGCACAACTGAGCAGCTCACTTTTCTATCACTAATTTTCGCGATTCACATAATCCGAAAACAGAATATACAATTGTAAAATTGGTATATCCCACTTCTGACTTGTAAGACTAAGCGGTCTGTTGGGCTAAATTATAATATATACTCTAAAACGCTAGAAGAGTGCTCGTGTTTACTCGTCGTTGAGCAACCCTCGAATCCATCCCGTCCCTCGTAGGCCCCGTACTTAAGGGCATCACCCCCGCTTCGGGGGTTTAAGGCCCTTTGGGCGCCACGATGACGCGGCCGTCTTCCGAAGGGGAGGCCTTATGTAGACTAATTCTAACATTTATTAACACTAGAACTACCAAAGCAGTCAAAATGATAGGTCCATGGTATTTAATAGAAATATTTCAATTCATATAGCTTCATTTTCTAAGATCTGCGGCTCGTATTGCATAAATATGAACTAAACGTATTTAAATTTATTTATCTATTTTTACCATCCGTTCTTATTAATTTTTAAGGTATTATTTCTTAATTTCGAGATATTCTTATTTCTTGATTTCAAGATATTCTTATTTTGTAACTTCAAGGTATTATTATTAAGAATTTCAGGATATCATTATTAAGAATTTCAAGATGTTATTATTATTTCTTAATTTCATGATATTGTTCCCTCATTTTAAGATATTATTATGAATAATTTCAAGGTATTATTGTTAATAATTTCAAGATATTATTATTAAGAATTTCAAGATATTATTATTTCCGAATTTCAAGATATCATTAATTATTAGCTTTACAAATACAGCTGAATATATTGTCGGTAGTTGTATAGAATACTCACCACGCAATATTAGCTGAGCGATAAATATAGAACAAGAACTTACGAGTACTGTTTACATCGCGCGAGGTCTTATCTTAACACTACAAAAACATTCACGAGTAGCAGTGGTATGATTCCGTCTGTCGCATCATCGCAGCGCTGAAGCGAACACCATTAATTCAGGTAACACGGAATGAAAACTTAGCTCCTTTATTTAACGTAATAATATGTTGGACAAGAATATATTCGCGTAAGATGGCGGACGAAAGATGTTCGGACGCGACAAGAACGATTCGACGAAATGGTTCTTCGTGGAGAGAGCGAGAAGTTTGCATTTTTACGAGATACTAGGGGTTGCCCACCTCGTCCTTCTTCCTTCGTCCTTCGTCCTGGCACATCAATCCCTTGGCTTCCTCCTCTTCCGCGGTGGTTCTACGTGCACGAAACCGTGGCTGCGTTTTGTTCGGCGCATCGTCCTGGAATTCCTGCGCGACAATTTATACGAAAAGTATTCTTCGTCTTTCCATGCTATCCACCTCGGAATGTACGTTACGTATACGGGGTATGCAGAATTTTTCCAATGAAACTTTGAAAATATGCCATATGAAGTTTGAAGACCAAAAACTTGGTTAATGATCGTATTTAAGTATATTATTGATTTCTAATTTTAAGATCTTATTATTATTAAATTTCATTAATTCTTCATTTTAAGATATTATTAATTTTTTATTTTAAGATATCGTCAATTTTGGATTTTAATGTGTTACTTCATTTTTATTTTAAGACATCATTAATTCTTAATTTCTAAATATTATTAACTCTCGATTTGAAGACATCAAATATTTTTAATTTTAAGCTGTTATTAATTCGTAATTTTTAGATATTCTTTTTGCAATAGTTACTTAGAATTTAGTAGACAAATTCGGCACACCTTGTACATGTGAAGGAAAATCAGCGTATAAAAGAGGAAGACCGTGCAGATGCGCCGGGGAAACGAGATTCGGTCTTGCAGACGTTGCCCGCGATATTTCCGGTTTCTACGAAAATCTTAGGAAAAGCTCCTCCGAAATTCTTACGTTTTGTCGAGGTGACGGCGCCCTGCGGAATTCTGTCGATAAGTCTCTATAATGTCGAAAATATAAGTTGCTCCTTTATATAAAAAATAATACGGAACATTATTTTTAAAAGTGGTATAAGTCCAATTTTTATGGAAACTGAATGAAATACAATTTTCCGGAGATTGACATTTTCTTTTTATTACTTATCATGTTAGAAAATACATGATCATTTTTTGAGATACCGCTGACTGCGATAAAACTTCATTCAATAACATTATTTTTCATTTCAGAATAAAGTAATTAAATTTACAATAATATTATTGAATGAATTTTTATCGCAGATAGCGGTATTTTAAGACATTATTAAAATATGCAAAATATTTCATGCTAGTTTGTATGAATTATTTCATATTTTTGGTATTATCATATATTGAATTATTATTATAAAATATTAAATCCCCTGGAGTTTGGCCCGGTTTTGTTCTCGATCAATTTATTATCAACGCGGTTGGTAAATTCGAAAAGCTCGAGGAAAAATAAATCGACAAATACTTTCCCGCGATGCAGTCGACAATCAAAGGACTAATTGATTAAACTTTTCTCACGGATAGAATTTGAAATATTTGATAACCAGCAAATTGAAATTCCTCTCTTTAAACTTTTTGCGTGCCATCCGCGCTGCAAAGCATTCCATCTTATCAGAATGCTCGATTTAATTAGTCCACTTAAGTTTCGAAAGTTTTTCAAATTGTCATTTCACAAATGCGAGGAAATAATATGATAGATTTTCTGAATATACCGACGTAACTTACTTAAGAAATGAATTATATTATCTACTTAATAAAACGAGTAGTTAACAATGACAGTTTATATTAATTAAGACAATTCAGAGCTGAACGTTCATAATGCGATATTATTATTAAGATTTACTAGTTGATCATTCATATTTATTTATCAATCGTCTAATTATCAATTATTTCTCTCTCTCTAATCTGCAGTATAATATCTTCTAATTATGCCAAATATAATTAAATAAATATTTTATGTACGTATAATAATACATAATATATTGCAGATTATACAAAAATTATGAAATATTCTCATCGGTTGCGGAATATTAATTTAAATAATTTATCAATCCCGTACTATTAATTCCAAAATATTTCCTGAAATTTCTTGACATTCTGCGAGCGATACTGAAAGTTTCGAATATGAAATTAAATAATACTTACCACTGCATCATATATAAATAAAGTCGCGTGGAGAAAACATATCGCGGAGAATTTCTAGATTGAGAAAAAAAAATGATGCGTCTCAACGAACGTTGCTCTTCTCGTATTATATGCGGCGCACTCGTAATTATGCAGTTCTCTTCTCGAGATCGTAAAGAATTCTGTCCCTTACTATATAGGTATACATTATATACATATACCAACCATCTAACACATATACATCCATGTATAATATATAAATGCGCACCACATAGCCTTCGCAATATGACTTATGTACTCGTTATGACACCGTGCAACTTTCTTTCAACTCCTCCAGTTCTTTATTCCGCGTTTTACGCCGTAGACGATAATAAAAATTCGTGTCCTCCGACACAGTTCCATTGTTCTTGCCACCGTGATATCTAGGAAATATTCCGTGACTCTTGTCAAGAGCCGTGACTCGAAATATACGCGTCAAGTAGTCGTGATTCGCAAAGGGCTGTAAGAAAAGTGAGTGCAACGTGACAAAGGGAAAAAGGGGTGTAGCGAAGACGAGGAGTATTTTAGTGCTATGTAATTCAAGATGAAAGTGGTAAATTTAATATTAAGTCTTAATATCGATTTTTAGTGATTCGCTGAAATTTTAATAATAATTTCTTATTTCACTTAATACTTGGAAATTTTAATCAAAATGTTTTTAGTGAAAGATTGATGTTTCATTACTAATAATATTATATGTATGATACACTATATTTCTCGAATATTATCGGTAAATTATATACAGTGTGTAACTAATAATTTCTGATTTCAATATTAAAGTGTATATATTATTTAAAATCGGATATCAAGGTTCTCGAAAATATTATTAATATTATATGCATTATACATATATTCAATTTAATACAGTAAATATCTTCTAATTAAACCAAGTTTAATTGGATAAATATTTCAAATATGTACGTGTATAATAATAGATAATATATTCTATTATATAATATACTGCAATTTGAAATAAATAATTTAACTGAGTTCTCAAATTAAGCTTCAATCATTTTTACTTCCGGCAGAATTAATTCTTCCAAAATCCATAACTAAAACTTTAACAGAATTATTTTAATTAATTATTACATTGAATAATAAAGTGAAAAGTTGAATAAATTATGGCTAGAGACTTTAAGTTAATTAACGGAATCAATTATTCGCGTTATGTATATACAATAAAAATCTATAAAATCATAAACAATGCGCCGTGGTATATATTTCAATTAAAAATGGCTGACAAGTCATGTTGACGCCTTTGATAGTCCCAGCGCTAAGAACACTGTCAAAAGTCGGAAATACAATCTCGAATGACGGCTAAGAAGCGAAAAGTGATGAATGCAGAAAAGTCGATTGTCAGCGTGCGATTGAATTTACAAAAAGGATTCCAGGAGGAATGCGGGAAAAATGAAGCGGGATCCGTCCGGTCCGATATGGTAGTGAATGGTAGCGAGGGAAGCAGAAATGGAGCATGAAAAAGCGATAATGATTCTCACCTTTTTTTTTTATTGTACGATCATAAAGCAGGATGAAAGAAATCGGCGAGGGTTCGGTTGATTAACGAATCTACGCGCGTCACGCATCGTTTCGTTGCCTTCGATATCAAAGATCGTGGGATCAATGAGCGTGGTGGGGGGAAAAAGTTTTCCGGTTATTAATTTTTTGTCGAATTCGACAAGGCGACCGTGCAAACCTCCGGGTTCCGTCGATTTTCTTCAAACTTTGCCTCTGCTTCCCCTCCGACCGCCTTCGTCCCTTACCCCACTTATATCCACCCCTTCTTGCCTTATGGGGGATGAACGCGAAGTCGTAAAGTTTCTTGGTCATAATTGATGCCTCGCGAGCAGCGGGGAGAAAACGAAATCGCCGCGCGGAAAACTTTCGACCACCCTTCTTCTTCCTTTTCCGCCCCCACACCCGCCAATCCCGACCTTCCACGGAATCAATCGACGGTAAATCACTTCCGACGAGAAACTCGAGATCCCGGCAAATTGCACATTCGTTGCAAACAGTTATTCCACTGGTATTGCGAATATTTCAATTCTGCGATAAACTCGATTCGGTGTTAGAAGTTTGATCCAGGAATCCAGATTTCGAGCGTGTTTGCCGTAAAAATCCATTGGATTATTCGAACGAGAAGTCTCGTGATTTTGGAAATATTCGTTTGCCTGGAATTTTATGTTTCACGTAATATTCATATTCTTAATGTAAACCGATAGATGTTTTTAATTTCAATTATACTTCTATTGGAAATATAAAATTATATGTTCATTAGCGAAAATAGTGTAAGTAATTATTTATCACATAATTTAATACCGTTATAAAGCACCGATTATGTCGAAAATGATTAATAATTCCATTCACGAAGTCCGGGGATTTTGGAGACATTATTTTACCATGAATTTTGTATTTAATTTAATATTCTCATTGTTTCGGTGGAAAGACAAGTATTACTTGAATATTTTTATTAACCGTAATAATGTGATGATTAAGCATAGAATTTAATATCATTATAAATTACGAATCACCGATTACCCCGAAAATTATTAATACTCCAATTCCATTCCCGAAGTCTGGGGATTTTAGAGGCATTATTTTACCGTGAATTTTGTATTTAATTTAATATTCTCATTGTTTCGGTGGAAGGACAAGTATCACTTGAATATTTTTATTAACCGTAATAATGTAATTATTAAACGCAGAATTTAATATCATTACAAATTATGAAGCACCAATTACCTCGAACATGATTCATACTCTAATTCGATCGTCGGGGTAAAATGATCTGATTCGATAACGAGTGATTATGTCGTTATATCATTAACATGGAAATCGAGGTGGAAAATAAAGAATGGTGATCCAGAATCGGGTAGCCGCCGTGATGCATTGGCTGCTCCTTTTGTCGTGAAAAAGAAGGGTTGCAGTCCCATTTTAGATGTCCTTTTAATAACAGAGGGCCGTTTTGTGAGGCAGTGTTTGAGTGGCTAATTAGGTGCTTGCAGCCCTCCGGCCGGCATACAATGCTGCTCGAGGTAATTTCGCAGCCCCCTTCTTCTTCCGTTTTCTCTCCCCCATCTTCATCCCCTTCTTTCCACTTTCTCCCGGCACTCGTACCAACATTACACAACGTACACCCTCCAATCTCCATTCCATATCTCCTTTCGGTGGCCCTCTCTTCTCCCTCCGTCCATGATTCCCCCAACCCTCCCCTTTCTATTCAACTTTCTCTCGGATTCCATCGGCGCCGTCCCGTTTCGTAATTCCAGCAGGAGCGCCAGTTGCTTTCTCCTTTTTTTTTTCCTCCGCGTTTCCTTTCTCTTCTCAACGCGTTAAGGAATTTTCCTGTCCGACATTTTCAAAGCACGCGTCCGCGACTTCTTGCTTGACAATTACCCCGGGACGGTGATTAGTGTTAATGAAGCGAATCGCCGAGATAATGAGGTGTTAAGTAATTTTCTTCCAACTTTATCGTGTTTTCTCTCATTTCACACTCCTTCGGCGAGTCACTGTGGTTCCATCTTCGCAGTGTTTCTTGTTTCATATTTCTGGCGGGAGAATACTTTTATTACTTATGGTGTTGTTGTGATTTCTTTCTTTCTCGTTATTTACTCTCCTTATTTACTTTTCCCCTGGAACTATTTTTACAAAGAAGTCCACAGCAATATTTTTATTTCCATTTACATAATTCAGTGTTTGTTTCGTGGTTTCATTTCAATATCCTTTCTCATCGCCAATTGTATTTTTATTATAATATTTTAATTCCAACGACCCATAAATCTGTCCGTCACCTTGAAATTACCTTCTCCTGGATGTCTTGTTATTTTTTTCTTGTGCTTCTTATTTTTTTTATTTTCCTTTGTAACATTTTTATTTCCATTTACATATTTCAGTGTTTATTTCACAGTTTCATTTCAATATCTTTCCTCCTCGTCAGTTGCGTTTTTATTATGATATTCAATTTTAACTCGTCATAAATGTCCATCACCTTCGAATTACTTTTCCTTCGATGCCTTCTTATTTTTTATGTTTTTGTAAAACTTTTATTTCCATTTACATATTTCAGCGTTTGTTTCACAGTTTCATTTCAATATCTTTCCTCCTCGTTAGTTGCGTTTTTATTATGATATTCAAATTGAACTCGTCATAAATGTCCATCACCTTCGAATTACCTTTCCTTCGATGCCTTATTACTTTTTACTTTCCGCAAAACTTTTACTCCCTTTTACATATTTCAATGTTTGTTTCCCATTTTCATTTCAACATCCTTTCCCATTGTCAGTCGCCTTCTTATTATGACATTCAATTTTACCTCATCATAAATGTCGATCACCTTCATTTCGATGTCTTATCATTTTTTAATTATCTTTCTATCAACTTCTTATTTTTATTTTCCCCTCTTCCTCCAATTACTCCACGGACTCGTCAAGATTCACACTGCATCCCTCTCGAATTCTTTATTTTCACCCCTGAGTGGCCATTATTCTCGATAGCCCTGGCCAAGAACTTAAGGGTGGTGCCAGTCGATTCACTTTTCCAACGTTGTCTATCAATTTCTGATTGTCGACACCCTGTTTATTGGCCACCAAAAAAACAACCGTTCGAATAACAGGGACACGTAGCGAAGGGATGGAATCAGGGTAGCCAACGACACCGAATTTTTTGTTCGCCGTTTCGAGGCTCGAATTGGTGTTCTGAGTTATCGTTGTTACGTGAATCAGATTGGTGTCGACTCGAAAAAAGAAATAATACCGGGATATTGACACGTAACGATAATATGTCGTGTAATGAAATTCCGTTGACATACAGCGATTTTTTATGGCAGGTTTTATAAAATATTAATAATTCCCCCTGTGGGCTGGGGGTGTAGAATCAGTCCACGGTATCCCCTGCCTGTCGTAGAAGGCGACTAAAAGGGGTTGGGTTTGAGGGTAACAACCCCAGCCCGTAAAAGAATCACCTGTTAAGAGTGTTAAGCTCAAATCCACCCTTCGTTTTATCCGACCCTTCGATCATCCAACTCGACGATCCTCGTATTTTATTCTAATTGATTACAATATATTTTTTATCTTCCACCCCATTTTATCCTCGAATTTTTGAAGTCGATGGAAACTTACTTTGTACCTTCTTAAAGTTCCTAAGTCGATTTAACATTAAGAACGTCCCTTGCGTAATTTAATATGCCGAAACTTACGGAGATTATAATTAGTGAATATTTGAAAAAAATAATTAACGGAGAATACGCGTGATTTGCAATTGAAATTATATAAAATTTCATCGTATTTATGTTAATCCTTCGCATCGAGGTATTTGGGGTACCGGAAAGTAATCAATTATTTTTCACATTTTTGAAGCTCCATTTATTTCGTCATATTAAAGATTAGTCTATTAAATAATCCAAATTATTATCTATGATCCTTGACCTTCGGTCTTCCGAAGCCATAATTCCCTTTTTGTAAAAATCAAATTCCAAATTTCGATGCTAAAACATTCTCCACTACGGAATTGATTACTTTCCGGTATCCCTGATACATGGAATTTTATCGATAGGCCATTGAAATCATCGTTTCGATTCGACTAGGTGGAGAACTACGAAAATTTCAGCGATTAAACACTCGGTGCATGTCGATCCGATGCATCCTGAAACGTTGTTGCACCCGAGGGATGCTGCAATCACTAAAAATTTGCGGTGTATCGTAATTACCTAAAATAAACCATTACGAACGTACATACAAGTGTGGGCTAACGATCGGTAAAACAAGGCATGTAGGAATTACGAATCTCTGTATATTCGTAAACTAATGATGTAGCCTGTTAAACTAAACGAATCCAATAATCCAAACACAATGGCGACTGCGATATAATTATGAATTTATTCGAGTCTCCGATCCATTACGTGATACAACATTTTCCAATGGAATTCAATAATTCCAGTTTGGTTTCTATTGTATTATAATAAAGCGACGGTGTTATCAAATTGTATTGTTGGCTATGGTATTTTGCCGTTAAAAGTTCATGCGATTTATTTTCGTGATTAAAAAAGAGTTTCTTCGTGGAAATACGATCGGATGGTACATCAATTTTCTCGTGAAAAAAACCTTGCGAAGATTTTCAACGCCACTGGAATATCGTAGCACTTTACATAACTGGTCTTTCCTTGGTCCCTAATGCTTTCCTCCGGGCTAGCTAAAAAACACCGAGAAGCTTTTAAATTACAAGCCAACGGCCTTAGCCTGCTCTCTTATCCACCTCGAACTACTATCTGCCACCCCCCGCTCTACTACCCTCACCCTCGAGCACCCTTCTCCTTCTTCTTCTACCTCACTTCACTCTATAGGTTTTTGTGTGCAATTTTAATTTTAACGCCAACCATTCCTCCATTCCTGAACTCCTAAACATGTTTTAAGACCGTCTTTTGTCGATACAAGTGGATTAAAATTGTTTTTCGGATGGGATAAATTTTGATCTATATTGGCAAAAATGTGAAGGGGTATACCTTCAAAAATTCTCAAAAATTCTCAAAAATTGAAAATCGCCAAAATCGCTCCTAGATGGTCCAAATCGATGGTATATGATGTATAAACATATTCTAGGACGATTTCTGGTCGAAAGAAGCGGTTAAAAAATTTTTATTGGTCAAAAATGGGTCGAATCCAAGTCGAAAAAATGTAAAGGGGTATACCTTCAAAAATTGTCAAAAATTGAAAGTCGCCAAAATCAATTCTAAACGACCCAAATCGATGGTGGGTGATGTATAAACATATTCTAGGACGATTTTGGGTCGGAAGAAGTGGTTTAAAAATTTTGTTGGGCGAAAAATGGGTCGACCCAAAATCACAAAAATGTGAAGGGGTATACCTTCAAAAATTCTCAAAAATTGAAAGTCGCCAAAATCGCTCCTAGATGGTCCAAATCGATGCTATATGATGTATAAACATATTCTAGGACGATTTCTGGTCTAAAGAAGCGGTTAAACAATTTTTATTGGTCAAAAATGGGTCGAATCCAAGTCGAAAAAATGTAAAGGGGTATACCTTCAAAAATTGTCAAAAATTAAAAGTCGCCAAAATCAATTCTAAATAACCCAAATCGGTGGTAAATGATGTATAAACATATTCTAGGACGATTTTGGGTCGGAAGAAGTGGTTTAAAAATTTTGTTGGGCAAAAAATGGGTCGACCCAAAATCACAAAAATGTGAAGGGGTATACCTTCAAAAATTCTCAAAAATTGAAAGTCGCCAAAATCGCTCCTAGATGGTCCAAATCGATGCTATATGATGTATAAACATATTCTAGGACGATTTCTGGTCGAAAGAAGCGGTTAAAAAATTTTTATTGGTCAAAAATGGGTCGAATCCAAGTCGAAAAAATGTAAAGGGGTATACCTTCAAAAATTCTCAAAAATTGAAAGTCGCCAAAATCGCTCCTAGATGGTCCAAATCGATGCTATATGATGTATAAACATATTCTAGGACGATTTTGGGTCGGAAGAAGTGGTTTAAAAATTTTGTTGGGCGAAAAATGGGTCGCCCCAAAATCACAAAAATGTGAAGGGGTATACCTTCAAAAATTCTCAAAATTTGAAAGTCGCCAAAATCGCTCCTAGATGGTCCAAATCGATGCTATATGATGTATAAACATATTCTAGGACGATTTTGGGTCGGAAGAAGTGGTTTAAAAATTTTGTTGGGCGAAAAATGGGTCGCCCCAAAATCACAAAAATGTGAAGGGGTATACCTTCAAAAATTCTCAAAAATTGAAAGTCGCCAAAATCGCTCCTAGATGGTCCAAATCGATGGTATATGATGTATAAACATATTCTAGGACGATTTCTGGTCGAAAGAAGCGGTTAAACAATTTTTATTGGTCAAAAATGGGTCGAATCCAAGTCGAAAAAATGTAAAGGGGTATACCTTCAAAAATTGTCAAAAATTAAAAGTCGCCAAAATCAATTCTAAATAACCCAAATCGGTGGTAAATGATGTATAAACATATTCTAGGACGATTTTGGGTCGATACAAGTGAGTGAAAATATTTTTCCCTTCAGAAAGAAAAATCGGCCGAAATTATTCGAAAAGTCAGGAGTACCTATTAATAATTCTTGAAGGTGAATACATATTACTCTGCACCACCATAATAACTACTTTTGTCCTTATCACTGTAACGTGTCATTAATTTAATTCGGTCGATTAAGTTATCAGTACATCAGCCCTTTAAGGTCCTCGGTAGGTTTTTGTGTGCAATTTTAATTTTAACACGAGCCATTCCCCGGCGGAGACAAGCTTCGTACCGGCGCATTTTAATCTTCCAGAAGAACGTCCATTGTGCATCCTCGGGGCCCAGCAACTCTCTGACCTTTTTCTTCCTCCCACTTTCTTCCCTGCTTTCACCGTACTCCTTTTTCCCGACTCGACTTCTCTCCGACGTGTTTTTTTCCTCGCACGGAATTCTGTGTGCAGACCGTACACGTCTGCGCGGAATCGTTCGGGATACGGAAAAAAATACTGCGGACGAAGGGATGAAAGGGGTAGTGGAGAGAGAGAAGGACAGAGGGATGGAAAAAGACATAGGGGATAAGAGGAACTGGTCCGTGAAGCACGGTTTCTGGAACGTAACTCGGCCGACACTTTTACCTTTGCGTCCAACCCTTTGTCTCTCGGCGTTGTCTTCTTTCCAACGTCCTATCGTAACACTCGTTTTGGTTTTACTGGGACACGAATACGGGAATACAAGAGAAACCGTGGATTCTTCGAGTACCACAAATGAGGGAACCGAGGTAGAAAAATCTTTTGAGTATCCACTGTATATAGAAAGCCGCCCGTCGAAGCTTCGTTAATGTTACCGTCTCATCTTTCTCCCTGATTATTTCCTATGACACACTTTCCGTAGGGATTTCCGTCGATATAGTTCCGCATGGATTACGCTGATTACTGTCTCCCGATATTTAGCAAGATACGCCACTGCTTTTCTTCGTAGTGCTTCTTTTTAATAAGGAAAAATATGGGTATCTCTAATTCTGATGTTTCTATTTATATTAATAATAAGATACCTGCGCATTTTTATTATATTCGTGTATAATTATATCCTTCCGGTTGCATATAATTATAAAGTAGTATTTGATAATTCGAATACTGACATTCGGATTATTCGAATAATTCGAATAATGAAATTGGAGTAATTCGAATAATGACATTGCAGTACTTAATTCGAATAATGAAATTCGAGTAATTCAAATAATGAAATTCGAGTAATTCGAATAATGAAATTCGAGTAATTTGAATAATGAATTTCGAGTAATTTGAATAATGAATTTCGAGTAATTCTAATATTGACATTCGAGTAATTCGAATAATGATATTCAAATAATTCAAGTAACTCGAATAATGAAATTAATTTAACTAATAATTCTGGCAATTCTACGTTTTTAATAAGGAAAATAATGTACATCTTTTATTCAGATATTTCTAATGAAATTGTGAATTTATATTATATTCGCAAATAATAATATTATATTCAGTTACATAAAATTATAAAATAGTATTCAATTAGTAATTCGAGTAACGAAACTAACTAACCAACCCACATAACACGATTTTTATAACGCGGCCTTCCTCTGATATTTGATTCGAGTTTTAATAATATTCTCATCGACGGACACCGGTGACCTCCACGGCGTTCAACGTGTTAATAATAATACAGTTCAGATAGAATTTATTATTAAAGGGATCCCATAACTTTCTATACCACAGTTTCATTATCGAAAACTTCTTTTCGCCTCGCTTCGAAGAAACATATGAGAAAGATTTACGAAAGAAAATGTCTGATTAAGATCGAGCGTGTCTCCTTCGACAATGGTCCACCCACAGCCGGTCCCGATTGACAATGAAAACTTATGGTGTTCCTCACACTCGGTCCCACGAAACTCCATTCGTGCCTATCTGCGCCGAAAAATCTTCAAACTTTTGCAACACGTGCTATCGAAGATAGTACTCCCTCGAAGGGAAGGTAAGAGAAGAGAAAAAAAGAGAGAAAAGAGAACTGGATAAAGATGGAGGATCGAAAGAAACAGGAAAGTCGTGTAAAAAGTACGGTAGCATCTTGTGGATTAGTTCAGTCGGCTTCCATGCGAAGAGCGTGTGGAGGGCTTTCGAAGGAACGCAAAAATAATTGCAGCCGGTCTCGTAATGTATTTTCTGAAATCATAAAACCATAATTTTGTTGGCTCGTTCCGAAACTGAAAACAATTCTGGACGATTCAATTCCCTGCCGGTGCAATTGAACTAACCGGGATAAGATATAAAAGGAGGATGGAACTCCACTCGACTACGAAGGAGTATCATCTTGAAAACCCCCAGGAAATTTAATTCTCGAGAACTATATCGAAGCTACTGCGATACACGAGGATCCATTGTCTACAACTCCACTAAAACAATCTCGAAAACTTTCCATGCGTCAACGTGACTTTATACTTGATTGATTCCGAGTGTTATACAAGTTCGGAATAAACGTGGATTTCTGTATATCGTGAATCTAAAGTTATCCAAAATTATTGGAGGATACTTCCCGTGCAGCGGAATAATCGTTCACTTTTAATTAATAATAAGTACTAAGTTTATTAAGACTTACTTAAATGCACGAATACAAACTTAAAGAATATGATTGGAAGATACTTCCTGTGCAGCGGAATAATCGTTCACTTTTAATTAATAATAAATACTAAGTTTATTAAGAATCAAACCGATGAGTCTTTGGATTATAACGCTTGAATAAGGAATAATATAAGGATTCAAGCTGTTAAGGAATTAATTATTTATATGATAGTTTATATACTAGATATCATGTATTATTATAATATATAATATGTATGTATATAATCCCCGTCAATCGCGTATCTTCTTTCGAGAACCCGAAAGGAACTCAATTAAATTCTATTACACTATAATATAAAATTGCACTGTTCGATAAAATTTGTATATCGTTATAACATAAATTATTATATCGGATAAAGGATAAAACTATGGTCGAAATTAAATATTTCAGATTTTATTTCAGATTTTATTCAGTTCTTATATTAAGAAGTAGAAAGGTCAGTCAAAATTAAAGTCGAACGGTGGCTGAATAATGGAATAATTACGGAATTTTATTGATGAATGCCAATTCCCTCATAAAACTTTGATCGACAGTGTTTGGGTTGCGAGTTTCTCGGAGTGAATTAATGATGTAATAATGTAAGATAATAATTACCACAATTATGTATGATAAACAACCCTCCATCGCATATAGATTCCTATCAGCATTAAAAGGAGCCACGATTATTTATTAATTATCTGCATTATATATGTACACTTCAAGCATATTATTTGCGGCAATCATAATCAAGCAAGAAATTTTCCATAAATATCTTCATTGGAATAATCAAGTTTAATTTTTAAGTAGACAAGAACTATTAATTTAACTCCATTGCTCGATTCATTAATAAATATATTTCAAACATCTGCTTAATAGAATAATTTCGAGAATGGGGAATTAAATAATATTTTAGGGCGAAACCATGGAAGTACTGTTTTAATAAATGTAATTAATACAATCGTTGGAAACGATAAACTGGAACCCCGCGATTAAATTAATGTATTCGGTAAACATAATAAAAGTCTAATATTATGAAATTAAATTGTTTGTTAAATTAATTACATTTGTAATACTTCCACGGGTTTTTTTCAAACATTCAACACTCTTTCATGGAAACCGTCGTATTATTTATATTTGATATATTATTTAATATTATATATTATTCGATATATTTTAAGTTAATCGGTGAATTCTTTCAAAGAAAGACATCACACGATTCCTTATAATTTATTATTAAAATAAATTCATGCGATATATTAATATAATAATTATCGTGAATATTTCAGTTGGACAATTCAATATTCGAATGAAAACGTATGAAAATTTGAAAATTATTTGCGAGATAATAATTTAACTCTTTGCACTCAGAGGCGATTCTCAGTCGCCACTTAGTTCATTACATTAGCTTGCACGACGATTAAGAGGCGACATTAAGATTAACTCCAATTGTCGGTGATTTGAAATTCAGTCAAAAAAAGTAATTGGAAAGGCGATTCTCAGTCACCACTCAATCTCTTGCGGTAATTCGAGTGGCGACTGAGACTCGCCACCGAGTGCAAAGGTTTAATAAGCATCGCGGTAAGTGCGATTACAAAAGACGAGTTAACTCTTCATTCTCAGTTAATGAATGATTGCTTTCCTCGTTTCTCTCGATTACAAGTAGAATAAACAAAATTAGCCGAAAAAGGCAGTCAGGAAAGTGGCCCTCGAGAACCAATCGACAAATCAATGGGCGACACACGCAGAAGATTGTTTTAGCTGATGAAATAATCGAGTTAACGGGTTAAACCTCTTATAAAATGGAACAAGAGTCATAAAGTCGAGTGGCGGGAGATTCGTCGAGACGGTCGATGATTCTCGGTTGAAGAACTACGAATCGATCGAGTTTCCCTGAGAGGCCGATAATCGGTTTCTTCTCTTTCCGTCCCCGTGGACAAGCTACTTCCTTACCATATTATTCCCGAGTTTCATCTGATTTTCTGCGAGGCGACTATGTCGCCAACCACAGAATTCTATCCATGGAAGTCGTACAGGGAACCCGGGGAAGGGGCATCGCGATAAAACATCGGAAACTGGCGAAACTCTGGCGTAATCTTGCCGGCGATGTTTTACCCTGCAGGCTGCCTCGTAAAGGGTCGCGGTGATCTTCGTATGCGTTTTCCATAGGTGTGTATCTGTGTGTAAGGCATCTAGAGTGTGTCGGTATGTATGTGGAGGTGAATGTATTTGTGTGCGCGCGCGCAGACGGCATCGTAAAATCCTCGGAGATATCGCACCGGCGATTAGACCCTCGTTTCGGGAACTAAATTTCTTCGGGTCTCCAACACCCTTTTCGAACACCTAACCTTCGCCGCTTGTCTTCTTCTTTCTTATTTTCCGCAGCCGTGTTAAACGAAACGGGTTCGGGAAAGGACTTCCTTCGGCAGGGTTCGAGTGAGCACGTGATAACAATTTTACCTTATTTATGACACCGTGATGGTGATTAGATATTTATGTGGTATTATATTTTGGTGAACTTATAGGTAGGTCAAATAGGTTAAAATATACAGGTGTCATGTATTAAATATAATCTTTATTATGGATATAGAGATCTAATATAGTCTTGGTTCGTTAAGGTGAGAAATTAGGACATTGTATAATAACAATTATTTTAAGGAATTTCCGTGGCAATAAGTTTCGCAAAATGAACAGTTTATTAGACGGTTCGTTAAGAATTCTGTCCTAGATTCCACTAGTTCCGAGGGCCGATGACTTATACATAAGGACTCCTATATGCGCGGATGATAGTTGCATTCTAATAACTTGCTGGAAGATCGCTAATTAGGGAATCCAATTTCCTGAATTAGTCTCCACAAATGGACCGACGGTGCTCAGATGTTAAAGAAGTAAGAAAACCTTCGCTCTGATTAAGTTCCTCCTTAATAATCTTCCTAAATTCACGAAGGTAGTTCGGGAGATATATATATATATATATATAAAATAATTCGGAAAATGTTTAGGCTTAAAATTCGAAAAATTAATGAGAGTCCAATACATCTGACATTTTTGATATTCATGTAATATCAACAATGTTAGACCTTTCGTTTTGCTGCTTCTTTTTTGTTTACAAAAACCATATTTATAGATTATTTTTATTCATCGCTATCTTTCGAAAGGCTCTCATTTTTAGAGTACTTTCACACATACAATTATTAATTCATATAATTAAGATTGTATAATTGAAGTTTGTAATGAAGTTCGCGAACTTGGTTACCAACCCAATATTTATGTAACTAGAATATCGATAACCAAGCTCAACTAATAATTCCAAAATTAATACACATAAGCCTCCACAAAACAAAGTATTAATTTGAAATGAATGCAAAGTCGAATCCAGATTTCGACGGCGCTCATAATAATCAAATTCCCTCCACTCGTCGAACGAAAGCTTTAATTGCACCCCGCCAAGATTCCTGGAGATATGCAATTTTAATAAGTCCCCTGAATATAAACCGGGCTTTTAACCGATGATTTACGAGCGCACCGAATAATGACATAGTTTCGTTGATTTTCAACGTGTGATTAAAATGTCGGCTAAAATCGGATGACGAGGGGATGAACGAGTACGAAAAAACTTGCCTGCTGGCCAAAGATAACGCTCCAAGCTATACGCGAGTTTTTTTTTTGCGAGAGCAAAATTTCATCCCATCTTTAACCCAAATTTTTAAGTGGCCATGTTTTATGCCGCGCACAACGTACATCCAGCCAGTGATTTATCACTTAATAACTGGAATTGTAAATATATTAATTATACGATGCATCGGATATTATCGGATGTAACTCTATCGGGTATCAACAAATCAATCTCGACTCTCGTAATCTCCGATTTAATTATTCCATGAATTTCGCCGATTGATTGAAGATACAATAAACATGATAGTAGCAATAAAGGGCGATTATCCTGGAAGTAATCAGTGCCCGAACGATAGTTTGAAAACTTAATCGAATTACGATAGATTCCAGTGTTTTATTGTGAATTGCTTCTGAATCCTGTGTCACGGGAGTGGCGCGTTGTTCTCGTATAAAAGCGCGCGGCGAATAAAAGGTTTTAAACGAAGTCAAATAATCCGGCTAACATCGAATATTTGAAACGCATCGTCTGGTATCAATCGAATTATATTCGAGGATCGATCGATCGTACACGTTTGATACCGGAAACCACTTCCCTACGAGTAGAATGCCATCCCAGACTTTAATCATTCATGGACAAGTGTTATCGATTTCGAATACCTATCGATCTGCACCTATCGTGGTGCAAAGGGTTAAGAATCGATATCACGTCAAACACTCATATATCACCTTCTATAATTACAGTGAATTCAGATGTTATATATTTGTCCACCGAATTGAAATCCGTATCATTTAGTGTCAATTAAAAATTGACACTTGAATAATCACCACGAATCCGACATATTTCGATTTTCCGGGTATATAAATAAACTACTCAATTATTGTCCGAATATTAATACAGCACTTTTACGATGGTCGGGATGAATGAAATTTATCGGCTGAAATTAAAAATAACTCTCGGACTATGCTGGTTTTAATTCACACTTCCGAATCTGGACTTTTTTCGGTAATACTAGAGTTTCATTCGTATAAATAGAATGTTCAGTGATCGTAGCATTTCTAATAAGAGAGTCATATTTAACGCGAAACTTTTATTTCTGGAATTAAAAAAGACTGGCTTCTCCTTTTTTACACGAAAGTTTTCACTACCGGAGAACTTCTTGTTGCTCTTTCCCTCTTTGGTTTTATAACGTGGAACCCAGACGCAATAAACATTCTATCCCTCCACACTCATTAGACCGTTCTTTTTTCATCGAACTTTCGACCGTTAATTACTTCTTTCTTTAATAACAATTCTCTATGTGCTGTTGAAATACAAAATCTCCGTTAATTGCACCGTGGAACTTCATGGATTCGGGTGCAATGAATATTTATATCTTCGTACTTTCATTTCTTTCTCCTATTATGTATAAAAAAGTTCTTGTTATAGTATCGGAAATGTTATTTTACATAAAAAATGTCTTTTTGTAACATCGAAAATATTTTTCTTTTGTATCGAAAATGTTCTCATTTTATATTGAACATTTCTTGTTATAACATCGAAAATTTCTTATCATAATATCGGACATTTTTTATCATAGTATCGAAAACATTCTTATTTTACATCGAAAATGTTTACCTTCGACTTTTACTTTCTCCATAACGAAATTGCAGCCTCATTACGATGTAGCTTCCAATTATAATTTATTAGTTAATTGCGTGATACAAATAATCTTTAAATATGTTATACCTCTTATCATAGACTTCTAATTATTTTTGCATGATGTTGCTTTAGTAATTTATTTTTATTTCCTATTCCATTCCATAAGGTTTATAACTCTATCATAAATGTACACCATACATTTGCACCCGGTATTCGTTCAACTAAAATAAACAATATTCGAAGTGAAAATTGATCAAACTCGGGTAGCTGCTGGAAGTTCCGAAAATTATTTCAAATTCAGTGCGCTGCATTGTATTAAATTTACATTAGTCAAAGACACATACGTATGTATAGGACACACACATATGCAACGTCGTGCTAGCCGTCCGTGTTCCATTCAAAATAAACAGAGCGGAGGGCCTGAAAATTGTCGAATCGGGTCGAGTGGAAGCAACTTTCGAAAATGATTCCAAATTTACGCTCGTTCGGCCAGATTATATTTGCGGAATATAACTAACAAGTTACGCGCGACTTGATTTCCGTGATAAAAAATACATGCCGCGCCTCGCTACCGACGGATTTAACTTTGCCGAACCGTTAATGTTACTGTCAATCGAACTCAATTATTGTAGAAAATGGAGACCGATGATGCAGTATTTTTATATTGCAAATTCGGAACTAAAAGTGGACCGATGCAAGATGAAAAATGAAATACCGAACCAGAAGTAAAAATACATGCAAATGTAATGCGTTATTCAGATAAAATGTTTAAATGTATCGTGACTTCTGGCTTAACATTATTTAATATTCGGATGACTTAAATTGTCATAAACATATAAATATTTCCTACGCACTCAAAACTACAAATAAATACCAGGTTAATAAAATTACAAAATAGAGAGAACATCATTCTGCTGTATTTCAAGAATCCTGCGATTTAATTATCCTCACATTTTTTAGTACGTTCGAAGCAGGTTATTCTTGCATACATTTTCAATGTAATACTACACATCTTCATCGATACATGGATGTTTTAAATACATTGAAAGACCATAAGCGAAACCACGTTAATAAAATTGCAAAAAGGGTAAATATATCTCTACGATATATCAAGAAAGTTACTGATTTATTTATCCCCCAAATTCTTAACAGAGTGGGAAGACTAGTTTATTTTTGCACATAGCTCCAATTTATTGCGAAAAATTGTCATAAAATAACAGACTTCTAATACATGAAAAACTGTAAACGGACACCACACTAATATAATTGTAAAATAAAATAAGTTAGCTTTTCATTGATTCCTAAAATTATTACCACACATTGAAGGAGTAATTTATTTGCATATAGCTTCAATTTAGTACTAAAAATTGTTCTCGCATTATGGATATATTAATGAAACTAAAAAGTAATATAAACATATCTCTGCGATTTATTGACAAAGTTAACGATTCATTTGTCCTTAAAGTTGTTAGCAGGGTGGGAGTCGTAAGTAGTTTTGCAGTTGGTAGGGTCAATTCATTACTAAGAAGTGTCATTAACCGGATGTTCTAGTATGGTGAATTCAACGGTGAGTGCAACGTTTCCACGTGCAATAATTGTGCAATTAAACGGACCGCAGTTTCCGTCGAGTTTTGCCAAATGGCCTGACGCCGGCCGAGGCAGAATCCGTGAAGAGGACGAATCTCTGGGATTAAAACTTAAAACAAGAGAGTGAGTCACTCGTAACGCAGTTGAACCATTAAACCGTCGGTGAAGCGCTTAAAATCCAAACGACTGCAAAGGAAAAAGATCATTTTCGCTTTATGTCATTAAACCAACGCGGTAATCCCCGATCTTTACGTATCCCACGTAATTTGTTCGAAATTGTTTACAAGCCTTAAACATATTTACATCGGTTCTCCAAGCGCAACATTAACACTATTTCTACCAAAGGTGTCAAAAGGCAGCATTTAATATTTTAACATAAAATTATTTTCTAAGCTTAATCATTTTTCCTCAATCGACTTTTCGACATTTCCTGTAATGATTCTTCAATTAATTTAGCGGTATCTTTCTTCACTCACCTCCTATTTTTTGAATTATTGTTTCACTAGATATCTTCATTCAAATGCAATTGTTTCCGAAAAATTCTCTTCCCGGATATATGCCGTTTGGAGCCATTTATATATTGCTTAAAACATTTTCCAAATTATCAGAATTAAAGGAGATAATTAGGTGGCAGTATTAAGTATAATTAAATTAAATTGAAAATAAATCGCCACTAATCCGCGATGTTGAAAATAAATCGCCACTATTCCACGATATTGAAAATAAAACACTAATATTCCGCGATGGTGAAAATAAATCGCCAAAATTCCAGAGTGTTGAAAATAAATCGCAAAAATTCCGCGATGTTGAAAATAAATCGCCACTATTCCACGATATTCAAAATAACTCGACAAATTTCCACGATGTTGAAAATAAATCGCCACTATTCCGCGGTATTGAAAATAAATCGCCAAAATTCCAGGGTGTTGAAAATAAATCGCCAAAATTCCGCGATGTTGAATATAAATCGCCACTATTCCGCGATATTCAAAATAAATCGCCAAATTTCCACGACGTTGAAAATAAATCGCCACTATTCCGCGGTATTGAAAATAAATCACCAAAATTCCAGGGTGTTGAAAATAAAGCGCAAAAATTCCACCACGTTGAAAATAAATCGCCACTATTCCGCGATGTTCAAAACAAAAATCCCGCGTCATTGTCGGAATTTAATCTCATTATTCAGAGCGATTAGTCGTCGCGAGTATGATGCTCGCGTCCCACGCGACTTTTAGGCATCATCGGAATATGGCGAGTGAGCTAATTGCCCCGCTCGACTTGCCACCTTAATTGTTTGTTCCGTACAGCGAAGGGATGATGATGCAGAGGGGTGACTCGAGGGTGCAAAGGGAGGAGGAAGACAAGGACGTGACGCCTTCAAGCGTTTCCAGCATCCTTCATTTCTATGACAATCGCTAGGATTCGAAATTCGAGGACGCGCGGGGAAACTCCGCGAACCATTCGAACGTAATTATTGTCGAATTAATCGAGTCACTGGCTGCGACCGTCAAAGCTCACCGACCAGCATTCCTATGGCCATTGATAAGACTAATCATTCGTAGCTGAGCCCCCCCGTACCACCCCCTCTTCGGTTCCCGCACCCCATTGTTTAAGGGATGCCTATTGTTCATCATGTATCCAACATGCTGCACTCGCATTCTCCGCGTTCGTCGAAAACTGCTAATTGATTTGATTCGTTAATATGAACTCGTTAATTGTTCGGCTCTTTCTTTGTCCATTTCGCGTGTTCCCCTGTTTCCGATAAATTCTGCTCGAAATATTTCTGTTTCGGAGTTCATTGTTTGATGGATCCTCGTATTATTCTCTGGAGATGAAACGTTGTCAGTGACTGGTTAAAGTCATTTTTTTATGTCACATTATAAATAAAATGTTGGATGTGGCATACGTTCGTGTAATAGGTTATTAATAATTCCAAAATAATCCAGTATATTATCAGGTTTATCTGCGACTCAAATAACCGCGGAAATATGATATATCGGAATCGAATATGGAATTTAATATCCTTAAAGCGATTTACATGGATTTTTGATTGACATTAAAAACGGTGAATATTTTAAACGAATTAATGGTACGCCACTCGAAAATGGACGTGCAATAAAACTTCGTCTAAATCCGCAAACCGTGAGTTCACACAGTTTAAGTACATTACACAATAAAATTGTTACATCTCGGTAAAAAACTACTACGTAAACTTGGAAGTGCAGAAAAGTGCTAGAAAATAGCGCGTTTTCGCATTTCCAATTATTCAATCAAATTTAATTATTTTGCAGGAGTTTATTGGTAGCGTAGCTTCGAGAATGAACTTATTGTTCCATCGATCGAATTAACGCGATCGGGAGCAATGTTGCATGGCCAGTTAGTTATTCATCAACTCTATAATATTAATCCTACTTGTTAACTCTCGTGCCCGCACCACTTCGCACCTCCCCACCCTCGCGGGAATACCTGAAATCCGTGTATTCGTTAAATCTGAAAATTCCGAGGAAAATGTTCTGTAAATTTTCCTTGGCCGGCGGAAGCTCGGTGTTAAATTAGATTCGAAGCTTGATTAACCATTCATCCGGCGAGCGGTATTAGAACGCTCTTTTCCTACTGAATTCTGAAGTTACACAATAAAAAAGAGTGATCCTTGATGGAACCTCTCGCTCTCGCTCTCTCTCTCTCTCTCCCTCTATCTGGCTCTCTATTTCGCTCTATTTTGATCTCTCTCGCTTTCTACCTCGCTCTCTCTCCCTCGCTCTCTATCTCGCTCTCTCTCCCTCGCTCTCTATTTCGCTCTATTTTGATCTCTCTCGCTTTCTACCTCGCTCTCTCTCCCTCGCTCTCTATCTCGCTCTCTATCTCTCTCTCTCTCTCTCTCTCTCTCTCTCTCTCTCTCTCTCTCTCTCTCTCCTTCTCTCGGCGAGAAGCAAATTTCAGTTTGATGTCAGCTTTAAATTGGAAGAACTTTGCATTTCTTGTTAAATTATAATTCTGCATCGCCACATCTCTGCAATCCAATATCCAACGGGGATAAAGAATCAAGATATTCTTGCGAGTTCCGTCGGTACATAGTCATTATTATTATTATTATTTGATCTCCAAAGAAATAAGTTCCAAAGAAACATTCGTAATTACGAAGACACGAATAAAGCAGGGGTTGCATGATAATGGGGGGAGTTTAGTGAGAATTTTGTGTCACGTGTTTCTAGTAAATAGAAGGAACGTTATATTGTTGTCTAATGTTGCTCGCGTTGTACGGGTTGAGAATTACTAAGAATACATTGCTGAATATTATATTAAATTATATACGTAATATTCTTTAATGAGCACACCACAATTTCACGTGAGAACATATTAATTATGCACGATGTTGAACCAAGTATTAACGTGCTGATTTGAGTTGCATTTATTCGGTGAAATATAATAATGTATTATGCAAAGGGTTCTTGCAATGAAATAAAATGGATTTCCGTGTCGAGACCTAAATACATCTGTAATAGGATATTACAAAACACGCTTAATGAGTGTTGTCCACTTTGTAAATCTAGACAAGCCGCTTGCGCGTTTAAGCTGAAGCATATAATACTCTTAAAAAGTAGTTCAAGCACATAATGGTCTCAAACAATAAGAGCCACTCGACTGCAGTCTGAAACTTTGCGAAACATATTCTTTAATGATATGCCTTTTTCACCTTACCGTTGTATAATTATATATTTTTTACTAGGATTTCCCTGATTTCTTAATATTTTATTCGGTTATTCAGTATCCTCTATAATTACGAAGCAACATCTTACGTTTATCTCAATATTTCACGCGATTATTAACACGAGAACTATCAAAGATGTTAAAATTACGGCTCCTCGGCAATTAATAAAAATATTCAAATTTAAGAAGTTTCATTTTCTACGATTTTTCGCAGTTCACGTTGCACAATGGTCATCAATTAATTGATTAATCTATTTCTTCCATCCATTCTTTTTGTTAAAGACGTACACATAATATATATATATATATATATATATATATATATATATATGTTTCAATGATAAATATATCCTTTATCCAATATTTATAAAAATATAAACAGATTACGGACATAACTCCCTCGAGTATTAATAGAGTCCAAATATGAACGTACATAATTATCAATAATTGTTATCGAGTACAAAAATAACTCCAGTGAATATAGATACATTAAACTCCGGTATAACGCGAGTTCATACAACGCAAATTCTTACAACGTGCTAAAGATATTGCAACGGCTTTCCTTGCATAACGCGATTCTCGTACAACGCGTAAAGGCCAATGAGAAATAACGCAAGTTCGTCGCAAGTAGAATTCGGATCTCGCCCATACAGTGAATAATGACAAGCAGAAAGGTTTCGTCTCCGGGGTTTCTTTAAAACACGAGGCTGGATAGAGTCGACTGGCATTGTGCCTGCAGTTTGCAGCGAGACGTCAGAAATAAAGTGAAGAAAAATTTTAAAGTAAAAGGAAGGAGGTAGATTGTGGATAGAAGGGTCGTGCGAGTCCAAAAAGAAAGGGATTTTGGAGAGGATAATTTTGTCCGCAGAGGAATAATGTCTCGCGTCGATGATGGAAACTATGTAAAAGATATGCGGACGTAAGTTTACCTGCCCGAGTATCCTGTTCCACAAAACATCGGCATTATACTCTCGAAAGTAGTCCAAGTGAATAATGACTCCCTGCGATGGAGTTTCGAGACCCCTCAGGATTTCAACTTTGACCCCGCGACGACAGAATTATTTATTTACTTTTCTACGACGCATTAGTCCCGCGAATTGGAACGCTTTTGATGTCTCTGACCAATCGACTCTCGACTTGGACTCCCCGTGCGAATACTTTCAGAGACGGGCCAATGTGATATTGAAAAATGATTGTTTGATCTTTTCCATATGGATTGTGGTATATGGAATACTTTTAATGGTCGTGAATAGAAAATTGAGGAAGTAATATTCCATCGTTGTGGTCAAGGATCTCATTTGTCAAAGGGGTGGTTTTATTGGCTTGGAATATGAGGTCTAAGTACTATGATCGTTCATCTTCGATGAAATATGTGGAATATTATTCTGAGCGATTTATTCGTATTTATTTGAGGCTTGGTAATATTAATGTTTATATTAAATTGACGTATACGTTATATACTTATACTTAATATGCACACATACATATAATGTATATGTATGTATATGGCACTTCTTATGAATATCTAATCTCGTGTATTAAAAGGTCATATTGTGTGCAATTTTGAAAAATATCAAACGGATTTCGCAGCACATGGATTTCCAAGGATATTAAAATTTTAATGTGTATTTTTATGAGCCGATGTTCCGCGTTCGTAAAACCTACATTTTTAATGCGCAACGATGCTAGATTTTACGGACTATATTTTTCTACAAAATTCGATACATTAAATATTTGATATCGTCGTGGGAAAAAAAATGTATGACTTAAGGTCGATAAAGACCGTGGAAGGAAACATTTCAGCCAGATATATCAACGTTTTACGAACACCGAAGTTGTACAATATACCGTTAAGAGACGTTATTAACGTCCGCCATCGGTAAATGTTAATAAAAGTTGCCATTTTATATTGTCATGGAAAACAGTTCCAGCTAGACGTCGAACGAAGCAGGACGATAAATATTAGATTTTTACGACCGCGGTATATGTATTAATAATACCCGCTCGTGGTGCATGTAAAAATACAAAATCCAAGGAAGTTAATATTTTAAAGCCCGTAAAAAGAACACACGCTCGAAGCAGATCCCCAAATTTCCAGCTGGAATATATAAAACTACCATGCCATGTTTACGGCCACAAGATTCAACATTTATGAACTCTCCACTTTCGTGCACATTTATACTTCATCTAAGTAAATGTAAATATAACACGTAAAAAGAAATAAAATAATTTTAAGTCACCAGAAAAAAATCCATGGGAAACTAATTCGACGGGAAAAAATGATGTTTCTCGATGTGCACCGAGCGAGTCGATGATAACCCAGATTTTAAGATGGAGTCGACGTACCGAAAAGAATTAATCTTTTAAATGATTTCACGGAGAGCTGAGGGGCGGAGAGTATAAAATATGTACGAATGATGTGCATTTTTATCGAAGCAAAAATACAAATGACTTGCATTTGCGGCCCCAACGTAATGTTCCTGAAAAGTAGACCAAGTGAATAATCACGGAGAATAGAGTGAGCGACCGTATTCTTCAGGGTTGGTTCATAAAACGCGTTCTTTGACTATTTCTCCGTGAGTCTCGCGAGTGCCTTTATCTTTGAAATATAACGTTCCATATAATGCACCTACGGTACCACCAACTAAAAGGAATTTTAAAAACTACCTCTGACTATGCCGACCGACTTTAGGGGATGGATGTATTTTCAATGCTACAAAATGGATTCCTTTTCGAGTCTCAAGGGTGGTTATATTTTTAGAGAAGGTGGAAATAGCTGATGATGAACCCGCTGTAATTTCCTGTATTTATTACTTTAATCATTTCGATTTGATTTTTTTGTGGATTTACAAATACTAATTAAAATAGTATTAATTGTAGATCGAACTACATTAGAAATATGGAATAATATAAAAATAGAAGCTGCACGCGTATTGGGCAGGTTGATCGAATACTTAGGAATCTAGCAATTTCCTGCAAAGTTGCTACAGATTACTGGTAAGTTGGCTGGTATACAGCCACTCGGCAGGAAGTATTTCCCCGGAAACGTAGTGAGATCCATCGAATCACGGAGCAATCGAGTCCGACGAGTGAGTTGGATATTCGACCTCGTTCCCTTCCTGCCTTCGGAGTTCGCTCTCTGCCATTTGTCTTCTCCGCCCGCGAAAGTCTTCTCTTCGACTATCCGCCACTCCTTTCTTCCTCCCGCTCACCTTCGCCCCGATCTTTTCTTTCTCTCTTGCTGTTCTTCTGTCCTTCTTGGCTTTCTTGCTCTTGTTCTTTCCTTCCTTCCGGGCTGAACACCCGGCACGAAGAAAATCATAAAAGTTTTAGCCTACAACTCCGAAGACGCGAGACTTCACTCTCTCGTGCTCCGTGTGCGCGCGCACGGGATAGAAGGTTTTCGGTGTTAGTCACTCCGTAACACTCGGAGTCGTTTGTGTTCCCTTCTTCCTTCCACCTAGCTACATAACCTCAACTTTCTCATACACCCGGTAAACTCGTACGTGTTTCACCTCGTGTTGGTTGCATTCCCAACATCGTGGGAGTATGTGTCCGTGAGAAAACCCATAGCCGACTACTTGGAGTTTCGTTAGCCATTAGCAGCAGCCGTCGGCCCTGAAAATCAGAAAACTTTCTAAACTGATTCTACCTTCCTTTCCAGGTCAATTACCTTTTTTCCCTTGCCCAACCTTCTCTCTCTTTCTGTCTCTACGTGTATCTCAGTCACTCGGTGTCCTACCATCTTTCTGTGTCTCTCCCTCTCTCTCTTTCTCTCCGAGATATTAATTGTGACCTTATCGATTCGTGGAGAATCGCTGGGAATGAATTTAGTATCATTCTTCCGTAAAGTTTCTTTTTAAATTAAAATCGGTGGTAACGATAAAGGTGCAGTCACCGATAGAACGTGGATTTAGGACAGTCATAATTTGGGTCTGATTTCATTTTTCAGAGTGTCTATAATCTACTGGGCGAAACACTGTCGAAGCTGCAACAGTACGCGGAGGCGGAAAGGTGGTTTCAGGCGAGTTTGGCCAGCCAACCTGACCACGTGCCGGCCCACATCACTTACGGAAAACTTTTGGCTCGGAACGTAAGTAGTTACCAGTTTTAGATCGGTTCTCTTTCATCAGACTACCGGGAAACCAGTTTCCAAGTTTACCGCGCCCTGACCAATATCGTTTTACGAAATTTCACTGAGATACGTGACTACTAAGTCAAGATACCGCCGACCACAAACAAATACCGAATTCACGAACTTTTATCATTCGCCGAACCGAATAGACCAACTTTTTCGGGATACTAGTTTATAGTATACAAAATAAATCCTCCACCGCGAATATTTGTCCTTATCTATTTTACAACAGTTCTATTCGATCATCTTTGGTAATATTTTGTATATAATAATATTTATAAAGAAGAATATATACAGATAAAAATGTACATAAATAAGAATACATTTATTATCTTTATATTATTCTATGTCTACAACACATAGGTAAACGATTAATTAATAAAATAAGAGAAGTAATATTATTTATACCCGACGCTACCGATTAGAATAATATTTCAGTCATAATTCCATAATTCTTCTTCCGGATTCATTCTCATATATGTCTATACAATTGATAAATAATTTATTATTTCATATTACATCCTTACTTTCGTAATAATTTCATTTATCCTCAATATACGTAACAAATTGGCGCGTCAAGTGTATGCGGTCGCCGAAAGCGTCAAAATGAAATTCAAAGATCAATATGTTACGAGCAGGCCAAGAATGGGGATCTTGTAAAAAAATAGAGTTGTAAGAATGGTATCCCGAGTGGGAGATTAGGGGTTTCTTGAAGTCTGACCACGTAGGGACCCACATCACTTAGCGATCCTTCGACTCGGCACGTAAGTAGTTAGTACTATTTCGGTCGGACGAGCCGGTTGATCGAGCAGTAGGCCCGAGCATTGGCTGACCCACATCACTTAAAGAGAACCTCCGACGGAAAACACAAGCGGTTAAGCTGATTTCGTTCGATCCGGTGGCCATTCCCAGTTCCGGGGTAGCCAATCGTTCACCGGAAACCGACGTTTCTCTTGAAAACACGTTCTCAACAAACCGGATGATTGCAACCATTCACAACCGAAAGATTCCGGACACGCGACAATGCGTCGTTCCGTCCTTCTTACTATTTCGACATTTTCCGACGTCGCCATTGTTATATTCTTCTTTTTGATTCCTCATCGATTATATTAAACGTTATATATCGATGTTACGCAATCATGTTATTCAACGAAGTTTTAATAACTCGAGGAAAATCGGAGTCTACGGAAAATATGATGTAGTTGGCATAATGAAATATTTGTAGGATGAAATTTGAAGGAGTGGTAAAAATCGGAACGGGAAGAACAATGATGCGAAACTTTTCCCATTAAAAGCAAACTTTTTCTGTAATCGGTTCGGGTTTCCATCGGGTTTCTTTTATTAGGTTATATTCTTTTATCGTGTTATATTTGGATTATAATTTTGTGTCATGGTGGGCGTTGGTTGTGTTATAAAAAGCACTAGTTTGCGGATATGTTTGTAACATATTTTTATTTTTGAATACGCAGGGTTATAGATTATGTACA
Organism: Nysson spinosus; assembly: GCA_910591585.2. Lineage (NCBI taxonomy): Eukaryota > Metazoa > Arthropoda > Insecta > Hymenoptera > Crabronidae > Nysson > Nysson spinosus. Next base: position 13,042,360 of record OU342832.1, read on the forward strand.
ATGTCGCACTATATACAATGTATCCCACGTAAAATAGGTCACCAAATTATACAATATTGATTTTCGTGAAAAAACATAGGTAATCCAGAAAATTTTGGAAAAAGACGACAATAGAAAATTCTCTTTCAGGATATCGGCGGATGGATGCTATTTTTATAATGCATACAATATTCTTCATATTATCGTGATTAAAACAGATTTCACTTTCCGTCGCCATCTTGTGTCAAAATTGATATTTCTTTAATGGCTCCCATTTAAAATAGATCTACTAAATTACGAGATGTAAGATTCCACATTTTCTTTTGACTTTAATATTATGACTAACAAAAAAAAGATATGAATCTGTAATGGAAAATTATATTTACTTCCGTTTTCATAAAAACGAGAATTATACCACTTTCAAAAATAGGAGCTCATATATTACATTTTCCTTCTGTTGTACACTAAAAGGGGTTTGCCGTTTATGTTAATAAATAATAAATAATAAATAATAATTAGGTGGCTTGTTTCACATGGGACATCTTATTTATTTCGCAGTATAAAATAATTCAATTCCGGATAATGGAACAAAAAATTCAATTATCCGGTGTTCAAACGATGCGCTGGGCACCCGCATAAAGAATGCCGCAAGTCAATTAAATTCCCGATTACCGAAACGTCGTTTGCGGTTTCTTTTACAGTCGAGCCGTGTCCTGGAAGCCGAGAGGTGGTTCCTAAGAGCTCGAAGGTTGGCACCGGACGACCCCAGTGTTCACCATCACTACGGTACGTGCATCATTAATTCGAAACATCCGACCAGACACTCACCCCCTAAGCAACCCTTCAATTCGATTACAAGAACAAAACACCAGTAATTAATTGGTATACAATTCCATACTGATAATAACAGTAACGTAGAATATAAAGCTTGCTGGGGAAATATCAGTTTATGTGAAACACTTAATCACCCAAATAGGACACTCGGTCCGAACTCACTTGTTCCACATTTAATCCACGACTGGAACACTGCATCCAAAAACCACACCATAAACAAACGCATAAAAGAGCATTCCTCGAATTCGAAGATATTATCGGTGCTGTGACAATACTTCATTTAATATCGTCGCTTATATTTATTAAAAATCCGCCGCGCTTCGGGCTCTCGGACTACCGGGTTTCGTTTCGATAAACATGTTTCGGCCCCCATTCTGGCAACTTAATATTATATATTAAACGTCCATATTCGAAATGCATAAAGAAATATCCCGGGTGTCGAATGAGAGGTAGGATAATGGTGATGGAAAATGGCGCGGTACAGCATAAGGGAAAAAGAGGATGGTGGCGGTAGGATAACCGAGATTTCAAGAGTCGTTTAATAGGGAAGATAAGAGGATCGTCGATTCGCCGGGTCGCTATAAATACCGGTGTAATATTTTCCGAGGACTGAAAGTGGATGGTTGGCTCCCCGGTGGTGGGGGGAACGGGGGCAGGGGGGCACGGGAGCGGACAGGCTAATCGAAAAGAAGAACGTGCAGGAGGGAACGGAAGATGATGGAGAATCGAGGGCAGACCTGGATAAGATCGACGGCTATTGAAATTCCAAGGAAACGTCCCAGACGCTCTTCGACACTCCGAACTTACCTCGCGATTTGTACCTTGCCAATCTTTCCTTTTACTTTTGCCGATTCACTCTCGATTTTATGTCTAATTAATGTTGATTTTTATGTATATATATTTATTGCATTATATAGCGGTACAGCTTATCTCGCGTAAAACAGGTCACCTAATTATACGACGATGCTTAAGACCTTATTTCTGAAAGTAGTATAAGTCGCGTTTTTAGGTGGTAAATGTACACGTATTACGAAGTAAACAGAAGTAAATAGAATTTTCTTTTATCTGGTTTTTGCTAGTCGTAATATTAAAGTCAAAAGAAAATGCGCGCTTGTACCACTTTCAGAAATGACGGTTCATTTGTTTCTGCATGAAAAATATGGGTGGATCTGGAAAAGTCTTTAAAAAGATGACGCTGGGAAAAATTCATACTGGGCACTCTTTATAATAATATTATTATATACATGATAACTATGTATGTTATACGTAGCTTGCATTAAGATAATTAGTAGCAATTGATATTTACTTCAGTATTATTACATCAGTTTATCGTGCCATCTCGTTATTATCATATTCGAAGTCGTAATAATTTTAATTCCGTGTGCTTTTAAAGTGATTAAACGATTAAAAGACACGTATAAATATCCATTAAAATTATTGCAAGACAGGGCACAATGGGAGAAGCAAAAAATGTCCTCATTTATGACGTAATATATTGTAGATATTTATAATTTTATTATTGCACGATTTTAAGAATACGAAGTTAAAATCTTCTCTTTCTATACACTCATTATAATTGTTGATAAAATTTACATAATTTTTAACTCGAGTAGAATAATTTTCTTTTTTAATTAATTCGGTCAATTCTCTTCAATATTCCGCGTAATATTATGTTACATATTTTATTAACTTTCCAATGATTTCGGGTATATTTATATACATCGAGAGGATAGGGGTTTATATTCTTAGGTCTTCGATAAATCTCCCTCTCTTTTTGGTCGTTTTTATGGTCATTGAAAATCCTTCTTTCCCTCCTTTTTGGGGGCACCGTGGCGTACGTGAGCTCGAAGATGGCCGACGACATCAGTCACGCGATTCTTTATACCGGGTATTAATCTACTTACGAAAAAAGTCACGCTCGAGTACTATTTCTCGAGGTCAAAAAACAGTACGGTTTATCTCCCTTGCGGGCACGCGTCATTAGGCAATCCTCCGCGGAAGGTCGCGCCATATATTCCGGGGGGGGATTTATGGTGGTCATCCTTACCGAAATTCTAGAATAATTTGCGGGATATTTTTATTGTTTACTTCGACAATAATTATTTTATAAAATTATTTCTGCCCTGCCAGTAATAATATCCTAATTATCGAGTCGTATCTTCATAACACTAGAACTACGGAAGCCGTAAAAATGACTGGTCCAAAGTATTTATTAAAAACGTTCAAATTTTCAAGATTCCATATTCTGCATTTATTTTTTCTCATTTGCATCTATTCTTATTTTTAAGGACGTATACGTGAATATTTAAATATAGTTGATTATACTGTCCGTAGATCTGGTGTTAAATATAAATATTGCCGACTTATTTCTACGTTAATAAATATTCCAAGTCCACAACAATAATTCATAAAATAATACAAACCTACCTCGTCAAACAACTAAAGAAATACGTCATACTAGAATACGTTATCTGACTGTTCCGCAGGATTATTCCTAGCGTCGCAAGGACGTTTATCAGAAGCGGCAGAGGAGCATTTACGAGCTGCCGAATTATCGCGATCGGACTACGAGTTATCCGTAGATGCTGCATCGGCATTGCGACAAACGGGTCGCCTGGAGGAAGCGGAAGTGTGGTACAGACATGCGGCTAGTCTCAGGCCCAAGGAAGCGAGTAGTCACACGAATTTAGGTGCGATTCTCCACCTGAACGGGAAATACAAGCAAGCAGCAGCCGCGTATCGAGAAGCATTGAAGTTGCAACCAGGCGACGTTACGACTATCACGAATCTCAACAAATTAGCGGCGACCCTGGCGTGACCTCGTGACTCTGGTAAAGCCAGACCACCGTGGAATTCAACGAGAAAGACGAGTGTGTATTATATGACCCTGAAGAAGACCCCCCTCTATCGACTCGCCGTATCTCCTCTTCCCAAATCATCCCAATCTTCCTCCCGATATTCGTTTGTATCCACAGGCAAACCGGCCAAACTTTGCGGGGTCTCCTTTTCCTCGCAAATTTTCACCGGTTTACCACACGTGTCGCCTGCTATGGTATGTAAAGAATAAAGCTTCCTTTATTTTTCTCTAACAGATCGGCCTCCGTTTCTTCAATCCCTCTTCTTCTGGTATCTAATTTGTATTTATATTATTTATAGTTATTTATATTTATTTATATTTATTTATATTTATTTATATTTATTTATTGAGTGCGGGTTGATCAAAAGGTTCGTGCGGTTTGCATCAATTTTTCGCGGAGTGACTTTTTTAAACTCAGGATACGAAGCTATCGAAAGGATAAGGAAAGATTATAAATGATCGAAATTATCCAAAACGGATAATAATATATTATCGAATAAAGAAAATTGAGAAAATATAAGAAATTGAATGAAAGTCGCTTCCTAGTTACATGTTGAAAATCGCGCGAAGTTTTTGACCATCTCTTATATAATATATATATATATATATATATATTGTATATTTTATATACCAGTATGGTATGTATATAAATATAAAACTAGTTTATATTATTTATTAGTTATTGAATTTCTTTTTAGCAGATCCTTTGTTTTGTTTCCGAGCCCAAGCTATTGCAACGAAAGGTAGGTCAAGGATATTTTATTTATTATAATAAATACGGTTTATATTTAATATTATAAATACTGTAATATTTATTTTTCGAATTATAATATAGTAATAATTTCAGGCTGACGGAACAGTAATTTCATAAATCCTACCTTCGCGATGAAATAATTAATGATTTATAAACAAATATTTTGAATTACGTTCTAATATCAATTTTTATATCGTGTTTTATTAGGCACTGTGGACTTCGATAAAACATTGATAAACATACACTGATTTCAAACAAATAAAAGTTTGATCGGAAAAGTGTAACTAATATTGCTAATTTATTTCGGAATACTAGAATTACTAAAAGCACAGCGTACATTAAACGAAACAGTATGAATAATAATTACAAATGTATAATGTTTCATGTTATAAAATTAATGATCGTTAATGAAGCAAATTAAAAGCCCGCGGAGGATTGTCAACAAAGGTATGTTGATATTAAAAACATGTAGTCATTGATAATATTAAATCCACGTACAAAATAATATCGTATATTAAGTCGACCACTGTGCGTACTAATTACAAAAGTACAGTAATCCGTGTTCCATATTAATTATTGCTAATCAAGATAATTAAATATCCCCGTGGATTATCGCCAAGAATACAAAATTATTAAAAGCACACAGACATCAATAATATTCTCAAATATAAAATATAATGAAATACTCGTATCAAAAATATAATAAAATTCTCTTCTATAAGAAATAATAAAATTTCCATATATGAATACAATTAACCCTCGTCTAACGCGGGAGTTAGGTTCCATAGGAAGGTCGCGTTATAAACATCGCGCTATGCGAGACTCGGATTACATACACGCGAGCATGTTACCACAAACACTCATTCTTCCGTGGTCAGCATCGTGAGAAGGGTATGAAATGGAAATCTTAAATTACACAAAATTTGAAATCAACCGAATCACTTTATTTACACAGATACATTGGCGTATGTGATACATATCATTACTCCTACAAAAAACTATTTTTTAAAAGAAGGCCTGCCTTCGAAATAGATGGTGACTTTTGGCACACCCTGTATGTAATTTCCACGGAATTCATCAACGCCATGACGCAACTATTCAGCCAAAGCCGCAGGTATTTCGCAGGACTGCTTAATCTTCATTCACCAGCAGTAAAGGCGTTGAAGCTCCATTAATATCGAATCTATTTGCACGGCGTTACGGGTTGGGATATTTAAGTTTACACTTTAAATCAGAGCCCGGAGCTAGCACCAGGTTCAAGATCGTTTCTCCGCGAATGTGACGAAGAAAAAGATGGATGGAGGTAACGTAGAGAGAGGGGTGTATGAAGGGTAGTAATATAAGGGTAGAAGGGTGAGAGTGAAGGTGAAAGAGGAGAAAGGAGAGACTGCAGAAGCTGGCAATATAAGGGTAGAAGGGAAAGGGTGAAGGCGAGAGAAGAGAGAGAGGAAAAACAGCAGAGAGTGGTGATACAGGTTTTGTACTCCAAATTCACGCTTTTGCAAACCAAATTCTCCCGTTTGCAATAGTAATTACGTATGTAACGAATTGGTAATTATAATTAAATAAGTGTTTCGTGTATGTCTTTATATTAGATGCAATCAAGTGTGGAATTTCTTCCCAATGAATTTACATTTGATTTTATTTTTAATGCGGAAGTATAACAATACAATTGTGTAGAAAAACTTCAATTGGAAACGGATGTAGTTGATTTGAAAAAAGTTGAATTTGGAGTACAGAAGGGTGAATTTGATTTGCGAAAAGTTAAATTTGAAGTGCAAAAGGACGAATTTGCTTTGCAAAAAGGTGAATTTGATTTGCAAAGAGTTTAATTTGAACTGCAAAAGAACGAATTTTATTTGCAAAAGGGTGAATTTGATTTGCGAAGAGTTTAATTTGAACTGCAAAACCAGTATAAGAGTAGAAGGGGAGAAAGGAGTGGGGTGAACGAGGAGAAAGTAGGAGAGAGGTCGGTGCCACCTGTCGCTCTCGTCGGAGACAGTCTCGGCAAACACTTGACGGGTGGCACGGCGGTTGGCTGGCTTTATTTCGCGAGGAACTCGCTTCGTTATCTTTAAAGCGGAACGTCGCCGAGACGTCAGAGAGGTGAAGGACTCCTTCGTCTAGTTTAGTCCAACGTTTCCCGCGTGCCATTTCGTTTCTTCCAAGCCATACAACGAGACCTCTTCGTCCGCTGAATCTCACCTTTTCGTGCCCCTCAGCTTTCGCTTTTATAACCCCTTTCTTCATCTCCCTCTCCTCACCCCTTCTCGTTAATATTTTATATACTTCACTGCGAATTTCATTGTTTCATTCTTCGCTTTCCATCCTTGGAATTCAATGCCATATTAGACATTCAGTTTTATTCCAACCCTTTCACTGCGGCGTGTTTTAACAAAAAACCATTAAAATCGTACGATGCAATATTCGCGTGCCAATAGTGGACACCAAATTGTGTCGATAAAAATAATAAAAATCGGGGAGTTATTGGGATTAAGTTATTCGATCGATTGTTATGTGACACGTAACAATATGTTCCGCACTGTATTAATTTACTAAACAAGTAAATATGTGGTACCGAGTAAAATTTACAGGTCGCATATATACGTGTTTCGTATATATTCATGGACACATGAGAGAGTATATATACGCCGTTTGCATTCAAAGGGTTAATTACGAATTATGTCGCGGTAGGGGATGAAAGTGGTGGATTCTAGAGTGTTTTTTCTCACCTGCGATGGAATGAGTTTTTTGAGTGCCGAGTTACATGTCGTTTGGTTTCTCATTTTATTATGTGTTCTGCGTTAATACTCTTTATTCGTTTTATTATTCTACTTGTACTGTAGAAGTAATATATCTTAGTGATATAGTGTCTGATGTTTTATTGACACTTTCGGGATCAGTTGGCGCGTGGAGCCGCGCGATAAAGAATTCACTCTTTTTTTCCTCGACCATACATATTTATATTATCACGGAGCTTCTTGCTTTTTCTACGTCGACCCAGCGCGCCAAAAAAGCAAAGCGCTTCGTAAAAAAATAAACACGCAACATTGGCCGATAAACAAAGGGTCTAATAGAACAGCTTTCGTATTACGCATTCTGCGGTTATTGTAATAACAATATTGATATTCAACTGTCAAAAAATATTGATAGACACGGTCGATCAGTGAGTGTAAAAATTCATTAATATTAAAAACGTTACCATTGTGTTAGAATTAGTTACAACACACAGAAACGTAGATTTGCTTGAAAATATGTTCCATGCATTCATCAACGTATGAGTGGAATTGTTAAATAATAAAATTCGCGATTTCGAATAAGAATAATGTATCCGACCGAAACAACAGTCCTCAATCAGTTACGTCATTCGATCGCAGTAACATTCGGCTGTTTTTCTTTCTCACGTTACTCCCGTTCCTCTTTACGTGCTCGTTACTTTCCTCTTACACAGTGCTCCGCATCTTTTTCCTTTATTTTCCGCTGTGTACCCTGAAGTAGTAGCAACGACTCATTGTTTTCCTGTCGCAATCGACACGCCCTAACCTTCCTCCGTTCATAAGTCATGGGACACTTATTAGTTTCAGTTTTACATTCAAATTAGCGTTGTTAAACATCGAAAATATAAAAAAAAACGATTACCTACTAATTCCTTACACTAAACATAATTAATATATAGTGTTTATTTTGTGCGGCTGTTAATCAGACCAAAAATTAAATGAAAACTTTATTTAAATATGTCGACGAAACGTTTCAGTAACACATTTGTTACCCTCTTCAGTCGAGAATTTTTACAAGAAGTCCTAGGTTTTATTCCTTTATTGATATTATTTAATAATATTACGACCAACTACACCACTCAAGAAATGTAACTAAACATAATTTGTAGGTATTAATAGATATAGAAAGATATACATAGAGAGTTTAAATGATTCTTTACGATTTTAATAGTAAATGTCCCAATGACTTACAGATGAGAGTCTAGGTTCCATCACGTACCACTTTGTTTACAAATGAAATGTAACGTCGTATTCTTCCACGGCTCATCCTCCCTTTTCTTCGTTCTTCTCGGCAAGCGACGTTAATTCTAACAATTAGTCACAGTCAGGGGATCCTCCGGTGAGATGTCTCGGAGCGGAATGCAATTCCTACGATTTCTTTCCCTCCGCTTCTCCTCGAGCGTATTTTTAGCGAAACTTTACTCGCGTCTCGTTTCTTCCTTGTTTGCTGTTCACGGCGACTCCATCCGACGGAAAGAACCTTACGGACGACTCGTTTTCATTAGCTTACGGACCGAGTGCTTTCTTTTATCCCGTTTCCCTTCTACTTTAATTGTCAACCATCTCCTCCCCTCCCCCCGCCCCGGACAATTCAGCAATGTTAACTCATGTTTCATTCGTTTTGTTATAAATGTTTACGAGATATTTTTTTCATTAGCTTCGTTAGTCCCATTATTCCTGTGTTTGTTCTTCCTGCGGATATTAGTACACTTTTTACGTATTCCGGGGGAAAACAAATTCATAGACGAGCCATTTCCATTAGCTTAAGGAACCAGTGTTTTATACTTATACTTGGTTCTTTACTGTTTTAATCCGCCAGCTACTTCGCGGACGCTTTTGCGTTTTTAATCTACTAATTCTTAGACTCTTGCATTTGCATTTCTTAAGAGTATTACGAAAGAATGGAATCGAATATTCGAATACTTTTTACTGTATTTTATGTGGTATACGATATCTACATATAATACAGTTGAAAATATTAATTAAACAAAAAATATAGTTTCTTCAATTTTGTAATATTTTATAATTTACTATTATTTTTATATTTGTTATCTCCTCTTTCGGTTTTTTCTTCGCCTTCATTATATTTCTAACATTTACCAAAGGGTAAATAAATAAATTAATAAAATAACACATAGCTCATAGACAATTGTTTCGAGGTACGTATAACTCAATGTAAAATGAAAACAGCACGAACTTATGTACCAACCTAACAGTTCCTGTTCCTCCAGTAAGTTCCTCCGATATATTAGAAGGTTCACCGAGTTCACCCAGAAATATTTCTTCGAAGCAGTCGGCAAACTTGAGTATCGACTATCGTCATTTGTCTAATTCCTCTTCGTCCTTTTCGCAGGACCCTATTCCCAGTAGTAACTTCCTCATTGACATTCCTATCCGTACAGTTACCTTCTTCATCTTCCACCATGTTTCTCCCCCTCGTTTATCTTCCATCGTCCCCTGCACTTTTTTCTACATACACGTATATACAAAGTATATAGTATACATATCTATACATAGTATATATGTATAAAAAAGTGCAGGAGACGATGGAAGATAAACGAGGAGGAAGATGAAGAAGGTAAATACATAGTATGTATGTATAATATTATATGTATACGTATGTATATACACACAACTTCCATGGAGTCAGAAACGCAGTAAGAGATAGGCAGCCAGGATAGCCGGACATTTATTATACCGTAGGAGTCCCACAGGAACTAACCTGTTTCTCGATACAAAGTATGGGATGGATGGAAGAGATCGGTATTATAAAGACGACTTGGGGAAGCCAGTGAAAGTAGATCGATGTCGGTGTATTATGTAACGTAAATAATCTAAATGAAATAAGAGTGAAACAAATATAAGATGCCTAATATTTCAGTCCTATTCGGTACGTAAGTACGTAAGTTAAATTACTTAAGTAAAGTATTGGATACCGTTTAATTATTTCAGTTCTATACTGAAATAATTATACCCTACCTAATATTTAACTTAAATAGTACTGAGATAATTATACGGTATCTAATATTTATCTGAAATAATAGTGGAGGAATAAATAATACAGTGCCTAATATTTAATTTAATTCGGAGTAAAACAATTAGACGGTATCCAATATTTTACTTATGTAGTACTGAAATAATGATAACGTATCTAATATTGAAATTAAAAAATGCTGAGATAATTATACGGTATCCAATATTTAACTGAAATAATACTTAAATAATTCAACAATACCTAATATACACCACTTACTTAGTCCAGTTCGATTCTAATCGCTAATTATGTTGATTAACAATATACATAATACATCTACCAATTAATTAAAATACAAGTCATTATTTGAATTAGTTGGTAGCCATTATAATTATATTACTCACAGTATTATATACTGTAATAGCATAATAATAATATTGAATATCGCGGAGGTTGTAGGTGTAAAAAATCAGTAACAGAAACAGGAGAGAACATAAACGGAGTAAGTATAAGAAAATAAACGACATCATTCAGCAGGTAGTTCTCTTTTACAGAAGCTAGATACGAAGATCGGTATAACGCGAAGGAGATAGAATAAAACTACGATATCGTTAAAAAAATCTCCCACGTGAAAGGATAACAGGAAGATCAGTATTGCACGGTTCATTTTCCAGAAAGTCTCGGAGCAGAAAAGAGTACAAATCGAACATTTTTAGTTCCAACAAAATAAAATTATCTCATTCATCTTGCAACCTAAAAAATTCCGATTAAATCGGACCGTTTAATAACGTCATTTAAAGTACAAATTAATTTCATCGTAATTTATCCGCTTTGATACTTTGGGACTTAATTAATCCGGCGTAATTAATCAATGAATTATGTAGTTCAATAAATTCTCGAGGAATCAAATAATCCAGAAATGTTGGTTCGTCAATTATTTTCGAGAAACTGTGCACCGAATAAAGTGACATTCGAGTATCCTTTAATCCCAATAAAATAATATTAGCCCATTCATCATCCGACTAAAAAAATTTCGATTTCATAGGATCATTTAATAATGTCAATTAAAGTACAAATTAATCTCACCGTAATTCATCCGCTTCGATATTTGGGATTTTCTCAAAGGGTTCTTTAATCTCATTGGATTTTAATATATTGAAATCAATAACGCGCGGTGTAATTAATCATAGTAATATATAGTTCGATAAATTGTCGATAAATTTTGGTTTCAAGGATGGTAACGAAGCTGGTTCGAAGCGTCTTGTAATATAATAATTAAATTTGATATATTGCAGTCGGGGGTGGGAAGGGTTGGGTAATGTAACGCGAGAACGGTCGTTCGTCTTATTAATTCAAGAAGTACGGATCCCGTGTCCCTTAAGTATCCTCTAAGTGGCTTTCCTTTGGCTGAAAAATTCGCCCTTAATTATCCCCGGCCCTGGGAAAGGATTAACGTGCAACACAAATAAGAAAGTCCCGGTCGAGTTGATCCCGAAAGACAAAGAACTACGAGGTAATCGTCCAGACTGATCTACCAGCACGATCGATAAATAATTAAGTCAGCTCATTTACGGCTCACATAAAATACTGGAACGACGATGGCGAAACCTGGTTGCGCATCTTGCGATATACGCAATTAAGTGACAATGTAAAATGATTATTATACCCGGTATTTGAGATCTCTGAATTAATTAACCTCCATATTTTACACGGAACAAATCGTCTTGTTATTTGTTAATTAATGCACTTCTGTTAATTAAGTCGCTTCGAGCTTAATAAAATATTGCCAGGAACCTCGGGGAAGTCCTAATGAAATACGAATGCCAGAGACAGACACGGATATGAATATTTCAGTATAATGAAAGGAGGGAATTATGAGTGCCTTCGGGATTTATTAATTAACTACTATTTATTCTTTGCATCGAGTCAAATATCCTCTTATATTATGTCACATAATGCAGTTTTATTGCCAAGAATTCTTCGTTGCTTATTATACTAGAATTATATCCCGGAGATAATATAATGCGAGTAGATTGGACTATTAACAACAGACTTTTCACCTGGAAAAATGGGCTCGAATATTCAAAGATAAAAAACGTATAAATAAATCAAGGTATTTTCTTAATTGAGTTAACAGTAAATACCAAAGCAGTCAAATTTGCTAGTCCACAATAATTATCATAAATTTATTCAAACGAATTTGGAATTTCGTATACCTCACTTTACCTACACAACTCGCATAATTAAAACCGTTAATTAACTTCAATCCTCCACTCATAATTTATATATAAATAAATGTTTAAGTGCAATTAAATATATATTCAGTACCAGTATTAATAAGAATAACATCGTTATATATTAATCATAATTAAAATAACTTCATAAATCGACAAATACAGCATAGGAGAACCTCGAATTACAATATATTTTTTTATATATCTAAAAAAATGGACGGTTTAAGATACGTGATTTCTATATATATCCTTTATTCAACTGACAATAAATGTATATTCCGTAATTCCAGTGTTAATAAGAATATCATTGTACATTCATTATAATTAAAATAAATTCCTATATCTGTAGACCCAAGATAGATGTATCTCGAAGAAAGTCGCGGTCAGTCGTCGTAAATTTACAATATATTTTTTATATACGTGGGAAGAATGGAGGGTTGAAAGTATTTTACTTTCTAAGTATATTCTTTATCCACAAAGGTAGTAGCAGGTGCATCGGTATGTGGTTCCTGAAATATTCCTTAGGGTCACGTCATTCGAACTAACAAGGTCGCATTACGTGAAACGACGGAAGGTCAAGCGGTACTTTCTGCTGGCCGCTTCTAAAAGTTTCCTCTACGACCTTCCCTGATTTATTCTCTACACCGGGAAAGTAGAAAATAATGGTCGTTAGAAGACTGTAGATCTTTGCCTTTTATATAATGGGAACAAATAGTCTTCGTTATTTGTACTTGCAGAATATTTCATCCCCCATAAGTCCTCTTGATCTTCTTGCGCGTATATTTCGAGAATAAAGGGATGATAGTTTTTCGTATATGTTTTATGCGCATGAAAAGTAAATGTCAATTTTCGATTTATATTATAATACTACGATAATTCAATATTCCGTTTTATTCTCAAGCTGAATATTATCATAAACATTAATATTAGTGTGCTAAGTAATTTTAAACTAAGTAAAATATTTCCAAGATCATAAACTTTAAAAGATCATGACGTTGCTCTATATTCTATATTCTATATTATTTTCAAATAGTGTAGATACACTTGCGAGGAATGTCATAATAATTACAATATATTTTGTAACAATGCAAAGCACTATATTTACAACAATAGCTTGAAATCTTGTGAACAAAAATTGGAACAAAAGAGAAGTTGCACCAAGCGTTGTCCGGTTTATAATGCATTGCTTATCAAACCATGGATTTCTATGACTCCGTCGACAATGTCGACATACGCGTGTAGAGGTATGAAGAATGCAATGGCTGCATTTTATTACGCGCAGAACGCGAGAAGCGGAAACTCGCGACTCGGCACGGGCGGTACGTGTCATAAAAAGGATAACAGTGAGATAAAAAGCTCGAACGAGAGAAATCGTCGCGTTTCTACGTCGATCCATCAACATTACGTTCCAGCTTGTTCCACGTTGATGGCGATTCTTTTTCCGGTAGCCACCCGGTGGAGTTGAACTCGTTTCCGGTTCCTGGAACGCGACGCGAATGTCGATGAGATTTGCTGATGAACGTGACGAAAGTAACTATCCTCGACATTGTTGTTACGCACCGTGCCGTCCTTCCATTCTGCTCGCGCAGTTTAGACGGCACTTTAACAACCTGGATTATTAAAGCGAACGTCAGCCAATGTAGGCGAACCCTTCAATCGGTACCCGACGACGTGAGCAGAGTTACCAACTTCTCTAATGAATTTCATTTGTTTCATCCAATTTACTTGGACGCTCGATTTATCGAATCAAATGTCACGCCGAACTTTGAAACACCTAACTTCCATTATTGAATTGTATACTAGACGTGCATTGGATAGACGCGCACGCTACTCTCCTCGTCATCCTGGACCACTGAGGATGCTGCATTTAGATGATTAGAAACGCGAGATCTTTAGGAAGGTACGACGACATAGAATATAATCAATGTTATTATACTGGTTTTCCGGTCCAAATTAAGCATTTTGCAGATCATATTCACCTTTTTGCACTCGAAATTAATCTGTTTGCAGATCGCATTCATCTTTTTGCACTCGAAATTAATCATTTTGAAGATCAGATTCATCTTTTTGCACTCGAAATTAATCATTTTGAAGATCATATTCATCTTCTTGGACTCGAACTTAAACATTTTGCAGATCATATTCACCTTCTTGCACTGAAAATTAAACATTTTCCAGATCATATTCATCTTTTTGCACTCGAAATTAACCCTTTCGAAGATCGGATTCATCTTTTTGCACTCGAAATTAATCATTTTGAAGATCATATTCATCTTCTTGCACTCGAAATTAAACATTTTGCAGATCATATTCACCTTCTTGCACTCAAAATTAAACATTTTCCAGATCATATTCATCTTTTTGCACTCGAAATTAACCCTTTCGAATATCACATTCACCTTCTTGCACATCAAGCTTATCCACAAATTTGTGTTCTTAAGCTATTTCAATAAGAATAAAATCCGAAGTAAAAACAAAGGATGAATTTAATTTTCAAAAAGGGTGAATACAATCCGCAACATGGTTAAACAAGATATAAAGTAGTAAAAGATGGTTGCCTTAACAAATCGTCGTAATTTAAGTAAAAAAAGGAAAGTACTTCATTAACGATCAAAATATCAAACACCCTGAATCGAAAGTTCTTTGTGGGGCATACGCGACCCACGTGGCACGATCTCGAGACACAACAGCCGCCAAGAAATCTCTCGAAATATTCCTTCATTATCGCGACGTCCAGTACGAGGTAACGCAATACTTGCATGATAATAATTTCATAACGTTAACGTTGACGGGGTTTACGCGGTATTAGACATAATCGCGAAGGGGTTGACGGCGGTGGGGTGGTGGAAGAGGAGGCGTAGTACGGTACGGTGTACTTTCGCATTATTAACGTGAACGATTAACGAGATGTCGGACCTCGAACGGCAGCACATCACGTTGAGAAGCTTTGTTCGTTTCAACATTAATCGAGTACACAGTGAATCGGTATACATGCTGGTAGCATATAGACCGAAGTTTGGCACATTCGGGTTAGGCAAACCGGAAGTTGCCGAGGCACCTCGTCCTGAATATTTTCAGTTCTCTTGGACCTGGAAAGCCCGTACTCTAAACTAACATCCGTGGCTATTTAAAGGGCCTACAGAAGAGAAGCTTTTCCATGGCCTTACCACGCCCTTGCAAATTAATATTAGAGAAAGATACAGCGGCGGGGTGCGGGAGGGGGTGGTGAGAAACCCGGAGGATAGAGTAAAGGGAGCGGAGCGAGCCTGCTCGGAGGATTTATATAACTCGGATATTCCAGTAAGTACAGCAAACGAAGCGCAACATCCTCGCGAGATAAATCCACCCCCCTTAGGGGATGAAGATTCGAGAAATTCGTGGAAATGATTAAATACCACGAGGTGTCGAAGGAGACCTTAATAAGATTACGGAATATTCGGTATAAGATGATTCTGGATTATGTTACTTCTTTTGTTATTAATCTTGATTTAATCCTGAATGCCGGGTATTAACCACTTGGCAGGTTGCGAAATATTTCGTTCGTAAGGTTAGACCGCCGGTACTCGCTGGCGAGATTTTACGTCGAAAGTGATAAACTGGCGATATCCGGTTGCGAAATAACTCGTTCAGGGTTGCGGAAGATTAATTAAATAAATTATTGCGATGACGATTATACAAAATTTTATTCGTAATTTATGTTTATAATTATCGGCGCCAAATAGTGAAGGATTAGTAATGAGATTAATCTTTACAGTAATTCTCGATATGAAATAGAATAAAAATGTAACGTTACATTTAACTGCGAACCAAAAACAAAAATCTGAGAATCCAGGAAAGGATGATAATTTATGTAATCAATAATTTCATTCATGTAATAGCTAATTAAACAGGAATCGCAGACACTCGAATTACATTCCAGTAATCGCATTTCCGTGTCAACGATGTCACATACTTTCACCGGGAATATTAACATAATATTGTTCCCGTGTCACGTTGGTGAAATTGCGAAGTGGTACGTGTTGTGCGGGGTCCGGAGAATTAATTAAAGCACAACGAACGGGGGAAAGGAGGATGGGAAGAATGGGGGAGAGATAAGTGGACGAAGGGGAGGACGATGATTACCGTGAAGATCAAGAAGAGGAGGAATAAGAAGAAGAGACACGAAGGGATGATTCTTGAAGTGAAGTGGCAGCCATAAAGCCAAGAAAAGGGAGCGACGCGAAGTAGTCGAAAAGTAGAGGCGAACGTAGAATTTCACGCTCGTGACAAGGTTTATAATTAAAAGCGGCTCCCCCGGCTAATGAAAACGGCTCGTCGAGAAGCCGAGCAGCATCGCCGACGACGACAACCCCCGAGACGCGAAACGATATCCTCATAAATCATCTCCTCGGAAATCCATGCGCAGGACGTCCACGGAAGAACCAGCGGTGCGAATCGGGTGTCCTTAAATGATAACAGACTACGAGGAATATCATTGATGGGTGCGCTCACTTAGAGAATATTTTATTATACTTCACATTTTTGCGATTTCGGGTCAACCCATTTTTTAACCGAACAAATTTTTAAACCACTTCTTCCGACCCAAAATTGTCCTAGAATATGTTTATACATCATATACCATCGATTTGGACCATCTAGGAGCGATTTTGGCGACTTTCAATTTTTGAGAATTTTTGAAGGTATACCCCTTCACATTTTTGCGATTTTGGGTCGACCCATTTTTCACCCGAAACAATTTTTAAACCACTTCTTCCGACCCAAAATCGTCCTAGAATATGTTTATACATCATATACCATCGATTTGGACCATCTAGGAGCGATTTTGGCGACTTTCAATTTTTGAGAATTTTTGAAGGTATACCCCTTCACATTTTTGCGATTTTGGGTCGACCCATTTTTCACCCGAAACAATTTTTAAACCACTTCTTCCGACCCAAAATCGTCCTAGAATATGTTTATACATCATATACCATCGATTTGGACCATCTAGGAGCGATTTTGGCGACTTTCAATTTTTGAGAATTTTTGAAGGTATACCCCTTCACATTTTTGCGATTTTGGGTCGACCCATTTTTCACCCGAAACAATTTTTAAACCACTTCTTCCGACCCAAAATCGTCCTAGAATATGTTTATACATCATATACCATCGATTTGGACCATCTAGGAGCGATTTTGGCGACTTTCAATTTTTGAGAATTTTTGAAGGTATACCCCTTCACATTTTTGCGATTTTGGGTCGACCCATTTTTCACCCGAAACAATTTTTAAACCACTTCTTCCGACCCAAAATCGTCCTAGAATATGTTTATACATCATATACCATCGATTTGGACCATCTAGGAGCGATTTTGGCGACTTTCAATTTTTGAGAATTTTTGAAGGTATACCCCTTCACATTTTTGCGATTTTGGGTCGACCCATTTTTCACCCGAAACAATTTTTAAACCACTTCTTCCGACCCAAAATCGTCCTAGAATATGTTTATACATCATATACCATCGATTTGGACCATCTAGGAGCGATTTTGGCGACTTTCAATTTTTGAGAATTTTTGAAGGTATACCCCTTCACATTTTTGCGATTTTGGGTCGACCCATTTTTCACCCGAAACAATTTTTAAACCACTTCTTCCGACCCAAAATCGTCCTAGAATATGTTTATACATCATATACCATCGATTTGGACCATCTAGGAGCGATTTTGGCGACTTTCAATTTTTGAGAATTTTTGAAGGTATACCCCTTCACATTTTTGCGATTTTGGGTCGACCCATTTTTCACCCGAAACAATTTTTAAACCACTTCTTCCGACCCAAAATCGTCCTAGAATATGTTTATACATCATATACCATCGATTTGGACCATCTAGGAGCGATTTTGGCGACTTTCAATTTTTGAGAATTTTTGAAGGTATACCCCTTCACATTTTTGCGATTTTGGGTCGACCCATTTTTCACCCGAAACAATTTTTAAACCACTTCTTCCGACCCAAAATCGTCCTAGAATATGTTTATACATCATATACCATCGATTTGGACCATCTAGGAGCGATTTTGGCGACTTTCAATTTTTGAGAATTTTTGAAGGTATACCCCTTCACATTTTTGCGATTTTGGGTCGACCCATTTTTCACCCGAAACAATTTTTAAACCACTTCTTCCGACCCAAAATCGTCCTAGAATATGTTTATACATCATATACCATCGATTTGGACCATCTAGGAGCGATTTTGGCGACTTTCAATTTTTGAGAATTTTTGAAGGTATACCCCTTCACTTTTTTGCGATTTTGGGTCGACCCATTTTTCACCCGAAACAATTTTTAAACCACTTCTTCCGACCCAAAATCGTCCTAGAATATGTTTATACATCATATACCATCGATTTGGACCATCTAGGAGCGATTTTGGCGACTTTCAATTTTTGAGAATTTTTGAAGGTATACCCCTTCACATTTTTGCGATTTTGGGTCGACCCATTTTTCACCCGAAACAATTTTTAAACCACTTCTTCCGACCCAAAATCGTCCTAGAATATGTTTATACATCATATACCATCGATTTGGACCATCTAGGAGCGATTTTGGCGACTTTCAATTTTTGAGAATTTTTGAAGGTATACCCCTTCACATTTTTGCGATTTTGGGTCGACCCATTTTTCACCCGAAACAATTTTTAAACCACTTCTTCCGACCCAAAATCGTCCTAGAATATGTTTATACATCATATACCATCGATTTGGACCATCTAGGAGCGATTTTGGCGACTTTCAATTTTTGAGAATTTTTGAAGGTATACCCCTTCACATTTTTGCGATTTTGGGTCGACCCATTTTTCACCCGAAACAATTTTTAAACCACTTCTTCCGACCCAAAATCGTCCTAGAATATGTTTATACATCATATACCATCGATTTGGACCATCTAGGAGCGATTTTGGCGACTTTCAATTTTTGAGAATTTTTGAAGGTATACCCCTTCACATTTTTGCGATTTTGGGTCGACCCATTTTTCACCCGAAACAATTTTTAAACCACTTCTTCCGACCCAAAATCGTCCTAGAATATGTTTATACATCATATACCATCGATTTGGACCATCTAGGAGCGATTTTGGCGACTTTCAATTTTTGAGAATTTTTGAAGGTATACCCCTTCACATTTTTGCGATTTTGGGTCGACCCATTTTTCGCCCGAAACAATTTTTAAACCACTTCTTCCGACCCAAAATCGTCCTAGAATATGTTTATACATCATATACCATCGATTTGGACCATCTAGGAGCGATTTTGGCGACTTTCAATTTTTGAGAATTTTTGAAGGTATACCCCTTCACATTTCTGCGATTTCGGGTCGACCCATTTTTCGCCCGAAAAAATTTTTAAACCACTTCTTCCGACCCAAAATCGTCCTAGAATATGTTTATACATCATATACCATCGATTTGGACCATCTAGGAGCGATTTTGGCGACTTTCAATTTTTGAGAATTTTTGAAGGTATACCCCTTCACATTTTTGCGATTTTGGGTCGACCCATTTTTCACCCGAAACAATTTTTAAACCACTTCTTCCGACCCAAAATCGTCCTAGAATATGTTTATACATCATATACCATCGATTTGGACCATCTAGGAGCGATTTTGGCGACTTTCAATTTTTGAGAATTTTTGAAGGTATACCCCTTCACATTTTTGCGATTTTGGGTCGACCCATTTTTCACCCGAAACAATTTTTAAACCACTTCTTCCGACCCAAAATCGTCCTAGAATATGTTTATACATCATATACCATCGATTTGGACCATCTAGGAGCGATTTTGGCGACTTTCAATTTTTGAGAATTTTTGAAGGTATACCCCTTCACATTTTTGCGATTTCGGGTCGACCCATTTTTCGCCCGAAAAAATTTTTAAACCACTTCTTCCGACCCAAAATCGTCCTAGAATATGTTTATACATCATATACCATCGATTTGGACCATCTAGGAGCGATTTTGGCGACTTTCAATTTTTGAGAATTTTTGAAGGTATACCCCTTCACATTTTTGCGATTTTGGGTCGACCCATTTTTCACCCGAAACAATTTTTAAACCACTTCTTCCGACCCAAAATCGTCCTAGAATATGTTTATACATCATATACCATCGATTTGGACCATCTAGGAGCGATTTTGGCGACTTTCAATTTTTGAGAATTTTTGAAGGTATACCCCTTCACATTTTTGCGATTTCGGGTCGACCCATTTTTCGCCCGAAAAAATTTTTAAACCACTTCTTCCGACCCAAAATCGTCCTAGAATATGTTTATACATCATATACCATCGATTTGGACCATCTAGGAGCGATTTTGGCGACTTTCAATTTTTTAGAATTTTTGAAGGTATACCCCTTCACATTTTTGCGATTTTGGGTTGACCCATTTTTCACCCGAAACAATTTTTAAACCACTTCTTCCGACCCAAAATCGTCCTAGAATATGTTTATACATCATATACCATCGATTTGGACCATCTAGGAGCGATTTTGGCGACTTTCAATTTTTGAGAATTTTTGAAGGTATACCCCTTCACATTTTTGCGATTTCGGGTCGACCCATTTTTCGCCCGAAAAAATTTTTAAACCACTTCTTCCGACCCAAAATCGTCCTAGAATATGTTTATACATCATATACCATCGATTTGGACCATCTAGGAGCGATTTTGGCGACTTTCAATTTTTTAGAATTTTTGAAGGTATACCCCTTCACATTTTTGCGATTTTGGGTTGACCCATTTTTCACCCGAAACAATTTTTAAACCACTTCTTCCGACCCAAAATCGTCCTAGAATATGTTTATACATCATATACCATCGATTTGGACCATCTAGGAGCGATTTTGGCGACTTTCAATTTTTGAGAATTTTTGAAGGTATACCCCTTCACATTTTTGCGATTTTGGGTCGACCCATTTTTCACCCGAAACAATTTTTAAACCACTTCTTCCGACCCAAAATCGTCCTAGAATATGTTTATACATCATATACCATCGATTTGGACCATCTAGGAGCGATTTTGGCGACTTTCAATTTTTGAGAATTTTTGAAGGTATACCCCTTCA
Organism: Nysson spinosus; assembly: GCA_910591585.2. Classification (NCBI taxonomy): domain Eukaryota; kingdom Metazoa; phylum Arthropoda; class Insecta; order Hymenoptera; family Crabronidae; genus Nysson; species Nysson spinosus. The sequence goes on from OU342832.1 coordinate 13,063,861, forward strand.
CATTTTTGCGATTTTGGGTCGACCCATTTTTCACCCGAAACAATTTTTAAACCACTTCTTCCGACCCAAAATCGTCCTAGAATATGTTTATACATCATATACCATCGATTTGGACCATCTAGGAGCGATTTTGGCGACTTTCAATTTTTGAGAATTTTTGAAGGTATACCCCTTCACATTTTTGCGATTTTTGATCGACCCATTTTTCGCCCGAAAAAAATTTTAAACCACTTCTTCCGACCCAAAATCACCCTATATCATGTTTATGCATCATCTACAATCGTTCTGAACCCTTTAGAACTGAAATTGACAACTTCGAAATTTTTACCATTATCATGAATTTTGACCAACACATTTTGTCAAACAAATTGCAGCTCGTTCCATCCACACAACCGAGTCCCATAAAAGCGGAGGAAACGAATAGTGCTTTGACGCGTCATTTAAGTGAAGTTAGGATGACTAGGTACTATGTATATCGTAACGTTTCTGGTTTAATTACCCTCGCAGGTTGATTACAGTAATTAAGTTAGATTACCCGTAATGAATTTCATTAATTAACCGTATAATTAAGATAAAGTTAAAAGGGCGAATGTTATGAATATTCGGTTGAATTACATGTTAACGATACAGGTGGTGTTTGCCCGGAATTTGAAAGAGCGAAGGGAAAATGTTACAAAGTCTATTCGAATCTGTATTCATAAATTATCCGACAGCTTTATCGGATGGTTGACACGACAGTTGATTTCGTGTTAAATGCGTGGAAGGCATCCACGGCGTGCACGTGAAACTGAAATTGTTTGACGTAGCCATCATCAAAAGAAAAGTTTCATTAGCCTAATGAAACGAGTGACTCGGAGAAAAGCTGGGCCGCAGGCGTGGCCCGCATCCGGGACGCGCGGAGAGGACTGGGAACGGGATCTACCGGTAAAGCATGCCGGCACTTTAATTAGAGAAATTAAATTTTCAAACGAAACACACAACCTCCACCTGTCCTCGCTCCTCTCCTGCTTCCACCCCCGCTTCCACCATTGCTTATACCACCCTTTACGGAGTCCATCGTAAACACCGCGATCCATCTACCGTAACAACATAATACTTTTTTTTCTTAAATTTAACTTATTTCGTAACATTTGGGATATTTCGTAACAGTCGTGTTTTTTTTTCTATTATTGTAGTATAATGTCTGATATTTTGTATTTTTTGAACTTAATGGAATTTAAGTATGGAATTTAACGAATTTGTATTCAACTCCCGAAACCAGCTTTGGTAAATATTTAATCAAATATATGGTATCTTTAAATTTAACCCGATCGTTTCCATAAAAGTCTCAATTAATATTGCTGAATTTAATAAACACTATATTTCCTCAACTGAATTATGTTTTATTGAATGATGTTATAATATTTCATTGAATTATTGAAATGAAAACGATTATATTTTAAGAATATAAATATATAAATCTAAATCTTCCAAATCAAATTCATATTCTTTTAAGACTTATTAAATTCGTTGATATTAAAATATTACAGATTAGAAATAAAATGTATTACACTTCTGTTAACATTGTAATTGATCTTAATTCACGATAACCACGAATAGCAGCAACTTCCTCGTAATTCGATGATCGTTTAGAACAGCTCGTATTCTTATCATCGCAGTGATAATATATTTTGATATGACTTTTCGGAAAGTTAGATTCCGCCAGGTTCGCAGGAAAGTTTCAAGTGTAACCTCGTATTTTCTGGTTCGATTAAGGGTGAAGTCGAAAACCGAATGAAAGTCGCGGAGGTGGGAGGTGAAAGTAAAGGTGGGATCGTGAAAGTTAATTCGAAGAAATACGGTATTCGCGTGGAACGTGATATTGCGACCCGTGGGAATTTCAGACGCACTACTTCGGGATAGTAATTCATTTTATTCTCGATCTGGGACACTAAATAAGGTTATCATCGGCTTCCTATCTACCCTTTCTCTCTTTTCTTTCCCTTACGCGAACTAAGCAAACTTGGTTACTCCAAGAAATTCCCTTACACTTTTATCTTACAGCGAAAAAGTATCTTCGGTTAGATCAAAATTAATACATTTCTCTGCGCGAACGAACATCGATGTAACAATTTAATACATTTTCGGCACCCGAAATAGTTTTAGCAACATTTAATTTCACGTGTTTCGTATTAATTATAATTTCGGCAATTATTGCTTTTTATTTATTGGTTATTAATATCAATTATGAAAACCCCTTTCGATATATATCTTACATCTCATAATAAGGAAAAACAAAGACATTTATAATAATAGTAATGAATTAAGTTAAATCTCGTAATATTAATATTTAAGGACGATTAATTAGTGACATCAACATGTTACATCAAACCAAATGAAATAATAGTCGAAATTATATACACACTTCCTATTATGTACATATGTTATACATATATTATATAATTATTTCTATCACCAAGATTAATTCAATTCAACTAAATTACCGAACACCTTAAGAATATTTTCGCCGCCATTACCCCGACTAAATCGAAAGCCCATTTGTCAGACTCGGAGTCGCGGCAAAGTAATCCCATAAAAGTTTCCGCGAGTGAAAACCTTATTCAATGAACCCCGCGTTGACCAGATCTCATTGGTGCCGTAGTGCCTGGTTTTTCCGAGGCAGAAAAAGGGTGGTGCGAGTGCGGGGAGAAAATCAGATGAGGAAGGGGATGACGCGTGGAAAGAATAAGGAGGACTGACGAGGGGTTAATTCGAGGAAAAAGTGAAAAGGGGAAGAGGAAGAGTACTATTTCCACGAGACGTGATATCGTCACCACGAGTAGAAAACTCGGGTTCATCTAACGAGCTACGAACTCGTTTTACTCTCGATCTCGAAAGCTAAACAGACTTACCGTACTCTGTGCATCGACTTGTATTCTTTCCCCTCCCCTTCTTCATCCTCTCCACCCTCCCTCTCTCTCTCTGTCCCTTACCAACTTCCTTTACCACCACTCGCTACTTCCTCCTCTCATCGTCCACTACCTCGTCGCTGGAAGTTCTCGCGCCAGTAGAGTGTGGGTCAAAAGAAGGTGGTTTCGTTGGAAACCGGTGAGCAAAGTAAAGAAAGAAGCCAGTAACTGGACTAGGAGGATCGCGGAAGAGTGGAAAGGTAAAGGGAAAGGGGTTAAGAGAAATAGTGGTATAAAGTAAGAGATAGGAAAGTACAGGAGGGGGACGGTGGGAAGGAAGGAAGGAAAAGAAGAGTCTGGCAAGGCTCTTTGGTGTTGGGTCTTCGCCGGTAACTCGATTTGTCGCCCGTCTTGAGCCAGATGGATCGGAAGTAGACGCAAACGCCGGCCGCATTTCAAGCAGGCTATATCCTACCGGTTTCCTATATACCGGTTTCTTCGCGTGTTTTGCTCCCTAACACCATCCATTCCTCCACCAACAATCGGTTTCTCCTTCCCCTTATCCACCCCTACCTTCCACTTTGCTCGCGGTTATCTCCTTCCATCTGTTAGTCCACTTCCGGAAACTTTCCTTACCTCCTTACATGCGCTGCCTCGAGATTAGCTTCCGATTAATTGGATCTTTAAATATGCTACGTGTACCGGAGACCAGATAGCAAGTAAACAGGAGAAGTTTAAATGCCGACTTTTTACCGTTTCAAAGTTTACCATTTTTCTTGACTATTATAGCGTTACTTTGACAAACATTTTTATACTCCTACTTGTTTATATTAAAATCTGCGTTTATAGAGTTGCATTCAGTTTCAATTCCCGGTTTGACAAAATTAATTTCCCAAATCCCGATACGAAAAAATTCTCCACTCAGGAATTGATTACTTTCTGGTACCCCTAATAATATTATAATACCATCCGTTACAATAATATGAAATACTGAGAATTCTTGTAAGAATATGCCATTCTTATTCAACTTGGAGTATATTTATTTTTATTCTTCTTTCTACGTAGACCATGGTAGAAATGTAACAACAAGTAACGGGAGCAAGGATTACTCTTTGTTGGACTATGAAATGAAATTCCATGGAATATTATTTTTCTGCATGTGCGAATCTACCTGGGAAATGGGTAAGAATACGTGGAGGGAAATAGAGTTTCGAATAAGCGTAAAGAGCTCGATAGGAGTGCACGGAATGAAAGACTTTCGGTACCGGATTCGAGTGCACCCGCTTTGATACGGTTTCACTGGAAATGGACCAAACAACGTTTCTCTCTGATTTCACCGGAAAGACTGAAGCTAAACACCGGAAGCTACGAAACTTGGTCGATGAACAAGACGAGGTTCCGACTCTCCGCGAGCCATTCCCGAATAAGCATCTGTCCGAGAACAACAATCAAACTTTGTAACAAGTATCCCTTCTATGGTAAAGGGATAGGTATTATCCCGAATTTTCCACCAATCCGACATCCACCCCTGCTTCGAGTTAAATCCCGAATACTCCATTAGAACGGGTTCGGACCTTCCAATTGTTCCTCAAAATCGAAATTATCAACCCTTGTACCTTCACCCTTTATTTCTTTATCGATTCATGTATGAGGAATTCGATGTTAAAACGTGGAAACTGACATTGTTTGCCAAATTAAGTTATTTGTCATCTGATTTAACTAAAAATTTTACAATCCATTTCCTGAAAGTTTACTTTTTGTCCAAATGCCTCATATATATTAATCAGATTTAATTAAAACTCTAAATCACTTAAGTATATCCTTCATGGGAATCAGTAGACACATAATTCCAAAAAATGGCTAAGAATCTGTTGTAAAAAATGATGAAAAAAATTAGCCAGGCCAATGAATCGAGAGTCACAAACTCATCCAGGAATTATCAAAAATAATTCAGTATAAAAAAGGAATTATAAGGAAGAGGAAAAGCATAGGGGTGAACTCTAACGAGGTGGATAGAATAGTGTATTTAGAGGGTGGAATAGTGGGTGGCGTGCCATTAGCGGGGTGTGTTTTGCGCTCGGGTCGCGCGATCAAGTGCGAGGTTCACCCTGGCGGAAGGGTGAGGCCCAGGGACAGACAACCCTCTATTGTTGCCGCTTTACCCGGCATGCATATTTAACGCCACCGTTCTCCATTCCTCTCCGACTATCTCCCTTCTTCCTTACTTCTCTCTTGCCCTCCTCTCTTTCTCGCATTATCAACAAACCCACCCTTCGTTCCGAACCCACCCCCTCTACGATATTCTCACGGTGCCTACCTATCGTGCTTTAATTTCCGTGCTTCGAACCCCTACGGCTTACAGGGTGCTGAATTGGAAATGTGAGTGTTAATATTTCTGGAATTCCACCAACAGATTCGGGTGATTATTGTTGGATTTTATTACTGCAGATAATTATGTTTTAGAGCAAAGCGTAGTTCGGATATATTAATTATATATGTAATAGATTAATATGTAACTTATAGGATAAGTGTATTAGATTACATACTTTAAAGTTACATATGAATATATTGTATACTTATCAGTCTGTAAATTTTTACTTATACGGGGTGCCAAATTAGTAACATTAAATTAATACAATTATAGTGTTTCATTAACGTCCGAATATTCTATAATATTCTGAAATATTAATTGCAAATAATATAGAATATTATTAAATAGAATTAGAGTTGCACTGGATGGTGTCGGAATATTAATTTATTATACAATATTTTATATTCTTCTAAATTCATATTTCAGTATATTAAAGAATATGAATTCGTAGAATATTCGGGCGCTAATAATCACCATGGTCATTAATTCGACAGCCCGTACAAGTTGAAATTCACAGAGTGATAATTCTAGAAACGTGGAATATAAAATGCAATTGTATAGTAAAGAACAGGTAAGACCTATAAAGTCGAACGAATCCCGTATCTACGTAAAGAATCGATAATTTTATCGACGTTATACGAGGGAGCACGTACGTATCGATGAAACGTAATTCGGCTTTTTTACCCTCCTGATATCTGGAACTGTAATTTCCCAGCTTGAAGGGGAATCGGTTAATTATAGGGAATCCGGTGCGAGGCTGGAAATTAAGGGAACTTCGAACGCTTGGCTTTCACTTATTAGCTAATAAAAGTATTACTACGATTTATTTTATTACCAGCTTTTATTAGAATTATAAAATATCATGTTCCAGTATAATTACGTTTCTAAATAATGAGTGACGGGATAAATTAAAGTGATTACGTGGAAAAAAGAAGTAGTGGCGTTTCACGGAATTGTTTGATCAAATTTATCGATCAAGTTTGATACTACGTTTTTGTGCAGTATAATTAATGAAATATATAGAAATATTATTATTTACAGTACACTATTACATATATATAAATAATGAAAGTAATAAATTCTGCAATTAAAATACGTTTATTAACATGGCGATATATTGTCATTATGATTAAAGAAATCCATTATATGAATAAATCAATTCTGGAACTAGAAATAAAATGAAGCGTTATAAATCTTTCATTCTATGAACACATTAATTCGTATTATATTAATTGTTATTAAGTTGATTCCATACACACTGAAATATTAATATATACAAATATATTATTAACACTAATATATGATGTGATACCAAAATTAATTTATTCATTACATCGGTTTAACTAGCCGTTTATAACCAATTGTCAACATAATAATAATATAATACATTCAATATATTTCTTTCAAAATACACTATAAATATAAAATGTGTGCAGCAAATCCAAGCAGTATTTAATATCTTCTCCGCTACAACAATTCTCCAATATTATCAAATATGCGTCAGCAGCGCGGACTGCTTTTTCACAATATTATCTTTGCCAGGAGTACTAACTTTCGGAATTGTTGTTGGAACGATATAAAGAAGCACGGTATGCACATAAAAACAGATGTACACAGGGAAGATAGACACGCGTCAGCATAGCGTTATCGTGCGTGTTGGATTGCAGCCGCGGGGTCATATGTGCGTGTTAATATTCGCGCGTTACGCAGCGATGGAGGGAAAAAAATACAAAAATAAAAAAGTTGCATAACTATTTTTGCAAAGCTTTAACCCCCGCGGGAACGAAACACGAATGTGGATTTTTCGAAGTAGCAGCTGGCGCAAGATTTATATTAACCGGTGGACTATCAGTTTAACCGGATACACGACGAATAGTAATAAACGTGCAGATCGATAGTCCGTCCTTGATAAATTATGTAAAATCAAGACCCACCGCCAAAACCCTCGGATGAGCGAAATTTCAACCGAATTTCGCAAACCCCCCACCGTCGGTGATGTAATAACCCCGGCATTATTTACAGTAAACATTGTAATGCTACGTTTAATGCCGTTATGAAAGCGGTTTATATCTTTCGCGTAATCGTGAAGCACTTTGTGGATCCAACCTACTAATCAATATGCATTTGATAATGAATGAATTCAAATAGATAGAAATAAGGTAAACTTCGTGCAACGTGGTTAAAAGATGTTATTTAAAAAAATCATTACTCAACCATTTCCTATGTCCATCATTTTTCTTATGTAACTCGAATCTCGCATAACGTCATTTTTATAACGCGACATTTTTCCGCAGTCAAACTCCAGATGCGTTTGGAAACAATTTTTGTGAAATTTTTAATTCATCCGCGTAAAATATGTATGTATATGTTCCGCGGGAAAATCGATTAAACGCGAAGAGGAAACAAACGCGAGAGGGTTGACATAAAGTATGCGCATCAAACAAAATAATACGTTTCCCTGACCGTGTGAACAATGATAAATATTTCCTGGACAATAGTCGACGTCGGCGTCCGCGAGGCATCGATATTTCGGGGATAAAACGAGAGGTCGAGGGAATATTTTTCCAGCGGGATCAAATGTTATCATCGGTATAGCGCGCCGACATTGTTGCGTCACAAAACACGCTTTACGGGCATCCGCTCTAAATAATATTCCCTTCGATTATTCGGCGGGGAGTTTAAAAATATTCATGCCACTTTCGCAAAATGAAATGCGTTCGCCAATAAACAGTCGTTAGCCGTTAAACGACAGAATTGCATGCGCTGTTACTAAAAGCGCGATTAATTATTAAGGGACGGAGGATGCATAGATGCGTTAGAGGAACCTTTGGATAGAAGCTCGATATTGTTTGATTATTAGCGTTTAATTATGAGCCAACTATATTCCACCCCCGCTTTGATTAAGGGGTGGAATATGTGAAGTCGTATAATCGTTTCTTCCGAGTGCAAAAATAGTGGTGGAAATATTAGTCGTCGTCAACTATTTAGATATCCGACGATAATATTAAAATGTTTAATAATTTTGATATTATTTGATAATATTACAGTATTTAATCATTCGGATATTATTCGATAATATTACCGTATTTAATTATGTGAATATTATTCGATAATATTACAGTATTTAATAATTTGGATGTTATTCGATAATATTACCGTATTTAATTATGTGAATATTATTCGATAATATTACAGTATTTAATAATTTGGATGTTATTCGATAATATTACAGTATTTAATCATTTGGATATTATTCGATAATGTTACAGTAGTTAATAATTTGGATATTAGTCGATAATATTATAAGAACGTGGAATAAAAGATATTAATTTTATTTATAATTGCGACGATGATGGAATGTTGATTATGAACAAATGAAGTCAATCAGGTTGAAATTAAAAATATTTATGAATATTGAATGAAGAAATACCTTATCAGCAAGTATTTAAAATAACGAAACATAATACTACAAGATGGTAGAAAATTCGATTTTTATGAAATTTATTTTATATTCCGATGATAATATAATGATGATTTTGGACATCTAAAGTCAAGCAAATTGAAGCTACAAATATTTGCTGACTCGAATTTCTGACATTTTTCGATGCATATCTTTAATATGTCACATGTCAAGGCGGTATGATTTTGAAGTATCAGTTTCTTCTCGCGACATATGAGTACATAAAAATCGAATCAAAATATTACTTAACGGCAACCCTTATAGAGGATGATGGATCGTACCGTCAGTCATCGAAAGAATATCGATCATACTGAAAAATAAGTTAGAAAAAAGGAGACTAGAAACGTGTCCGTGTGAAACCTCTTTCTAAGTACTCGTGATTGTACTTACCGGAAACCGGAAAACTACTTTAGCTTCCGTCTTACTTCGGATCCGTCGACACCTAATCATGTGTTTATCGGGATATGCTTCCGGTTTCGAAGTTTATCTGCGTTGAAGTGAAATATTATAATATAAATATTCCATTTATGAGTCTCATCAATTTTATCTACTCGTAAGTTCCAATAATATATTATATTATATTATATTCCGTTACATTACATTATATTAATATCGACATCTCTTCAACATCCTTCATTTGACACACGAACAACTAATTGTAAGACTTGACGAGAATATTGAAAGAAATGTAAATAATTGAATCGTCATTTTTCGCACAAAACGACATATTGTTAAAAAAATTCCAGAAATGTCTCTCAACATTCTAGAATTTTCAAACCAACAGCAAAGTGAGAAGTCGGTGCGAATGTTTTTCAACAAGTAATTCATAAAAAACCTTAGTGAACTCTAAAACGAATAACGTACCAGTTGCTATCAAGTGAATTAAATTACAGCGAACTACGATTTAAACTAGGCTCGATGAATTCAGAAAATTAACAAGCAACTTTCATCGTGATTGCCGTCTGACTGAGTTTGACTGGTCGACTGAAATTTGTTACAACCATTTCTGCCAACCGTATCGCACGCTTACCAACCGATGCGGAACATGACAGTACCGAGATACGTTTTGTGAACCACGAAGTACAGAATATTACTGATATATTAACATCTCGAGTTTATTTGATATCAAATCGATAATGGCGATTCAAAGAACTTCAATTAATCCCTGAACAGCGTCGATGAGGGGACGTTGTAATTAAACTTCATTTTGTAATCAAACTTTATTTTAATCAATTACATCGATGGAATGCTTGATTTCATCGACGACTCGCGACTCGTTTCAAACATGTCATCATATTTCTACGAGAATGCAATATTTAATATCGCGTTACTTTTCATATCCCAGTTGAATCCGATGCTATTTATTTTATGCAATGAAACCGTGATATCATTATATTTTTATTGGTTGGGAATTAAGAATAATTTGGCGAATTGGAAACTTTGCGCGGTCGAATGTCGAGGGTCCGCCATAATTGATACATACGCGAGGTCACGACCGATTAGTGAATTTACGCTAAAACTTTTCCCACAAACTTTTCCCACGGCATTTCGTTGAAATTGCAGGGCGAATCAACTCGCGCGTTTGCCACTGGAAAATTCTACTACGAAGATGAATGGCGTGGGAATCGTAATCTGTTTATCGGGAACAGAAAAAGACTGGTTTCTTGCTGATATATACACCATTCATAATTCTAATAAATTTTGTCTGCGTTATGTAATTTATATAATTCTGTGTTTGGTTGGATACATTTCTTCGCGTGAAATAATATGATATAAGATATATATTCCAATTTTAAATCTGAATAATTCTATAATATCTGAGCTTTATGCAATTTATATAATTCTGTGTTCGATTGGATACATTTCTTGAAGCAAAATAATAAAATATCAGATAAATATACTTCACTTCAAATTCTGGTAAATTTTATCTACGCTTCATAATTTATATAATTTCATATTCAATTAGACACGTTTCTCAAAGTGAAGTAATAAGATGTGAGATATATCTTCCATTTCTATTTCTAATCAGTTTTATATAAGTTACATAGTTTATATAATTCTATACTAAAATAATATCTACTTGATAAAAATATTCATTTCACTTCCCGTTATACATATTGATTTGCAAATTTGCCAAAAGCGGTAGAATAAGTAAATTATATATCTTTTGTAGATTATAATTGAATTTAATTCCCGCAAATGCATCTGTCCGTGCCGGTTCCGTTTTAATAAAGGCAATAACAATAATCATGATCATAGTAATAAAACAATACCACTATCTTCTGGCACAAAGCCACCGTCATTATCTTCCGATCTCCGTCCTCGTCATTTTTAAGCTGTGCATCGTTTTCCTCCGAGCGTCCCTGCTTAATTAGACGTTGATTCGCATCACTGGTTTATTTCACCCGATAACTTCCCTCTCTATATTTCATATTTTACTACTTTCCATTTTCCCTCCCTTTAATTAAATTCTCGATAATCATCCAGCGCGATCTTTCATACCGAATCGTTCGCTTTAAAATATTAAATTATATTCAATTAAATCGATCCCCATTCATCACCTTTAGTCTGCGTTCGTAGAAATGTAATTGATGTGTTTTATATAAAAAAGATTCTCATTATATCGCGGACCATTCATCAACGTATTCTTTCATTGAATCTGCCGAAAGCTTGCAAAGATCGCGAACCGTTTTCATTCCCGTCTTCGTGTTGGTAATAGTTTGTGTTGTTGATGTTGGTAATCCACATATAATAATTGAACCGCATGCAGACCACTGATTTAATTAGTTTTCAATTAAATTCTAAAACACGTACCGAGCTAAATAACTATAAGTTTTAGTCTTCTGACGAGTCTAAATTAATAACTTAATAATTTATTCTATAATAATCATCGTAAAAATATTCAGCGACGTGTATGTCACGTCCCTCGCTATTATTAAGTAATACAAATATTTTAATTGGAAAGTATAGTTCTTTTTCTAAAAAAACTTGGACGTCCAAAACTACCAGGACCCCTTAAACTAAATGAGAGATATTTTCCAAAAATAGTTGCCAAAAAAATTGCGCGTTAACTGATTAATAGTAACTTAATAACAAACTAGTAACTTTGGTGATTAGGAATAAATAAAAAATCATGAAATATGTAATAATATAATCAAATATTTAATTCTATCCCTAGGTCATAAAATACATTAAAAATGGATTAATGAAAATTTAATGATGTCTTCTAGTATCATTTAATGTTTTGAATAATTTTCTATTTTTGTTTAATGAAGAATACCGTGATTCACGGATTAAGCTTAAACAATTAATAACATCGTGCATCATTGTGTTTAATAACATCGATGGAAGTACAATGAGAAGGGCGAACAAAGTTGATCTCGCAGACTGGCGTGTAAGGAAAATAAAATATTTCTAGTCGCGCGTTTAAACTCGGTTGTGAAGGAGAAACTCGCAGCATATGAGATCGGCGACCAAGGGCACATTGTTTCATTCGAAATGCGCCTATTCCGGTGCTCTTCAGGAAGCGTGCAATCCAGGCCGCTCTCCCCGGCGAAGTCATGGTAATCGTGTGCATTCCTGAAGAGCACTCGTCCGCCGGATAGAGAGAACAGAACGCACAACTCTTGGATAGAGTCAGAAGCGGTCCAAGAGCACTGCGAGCACTGCTCGACGTGCGAGCGAGAAGATTTCGCGAATTGCTGAAAAGAAGGGTTTGTATGCGTCTACGGTGGTAACATAAAAAGTGATGAGAATTTCAATGTTGATTATCAATATGATATGTTAATATGATGGTTAATGTGATTTGAGAATTTTAATGTTGGTTATCAATATGATATCAGAATTTGAATGTTGGTTAACAATATGATGTAAGAATTTGAATTTTGGTTATCGATCTGATATAAGAATTTGAATTTTGATTATCAATATGATATAAGAATTTGAATTTCGTTATCAATATGATATAAGAATTTGAATTTCGTTATCAATATGATATAAAAATTTGAATGTTGGTTAGGAATATGATATGTTAATATGATAATCAATATGATATGAGAATTTGAATGTTGGTTATGAATATGATATGTTAATATGATATGAAAATTTGAATGTTGGTTAGAAACATGATATGTTAACATGCTCGTTCTAGGATTACTATTTAATTAATTAATTACTATACAGGAATTTTCTGCATATATTGATTTCTTTATTTATATATATTCTATACATATTTAGAGAAATATTCTCTTCTCAACTTTGCTCTTAACTTACGAAATTCTATTTTCCGCCAAATAAATTTCTTAAAGCAAAATAATGAAATATAACATATTTACTCGATTTTCTGATAATAATTCTGATAAATTCTATCTAACAAGTTATGTAATTTATAGATTATAAATATACAAATATTGTAAGTACTCCTCGTTCTACGATTCACCTCTTATTCCATGCTCGAAAGAAACGACTAATCACGGAACCGCTTACGTCGTTCGTAATCAAATTCTCCAATAAGAAAACACCCTTGAAAATAATCCATCAAATTTTCCCAAATTACACGCTTCCGCCATAGTTTCCGGATCGTCTTTAAATAGCTGAATTTTCAGTCTCGCCGATAATTTGGGAATATTCATGGCGCTGGGTTGGTCAGAATCCAGTCGAATCTGCGATAAAGTTCGAAGCGGTTGTGTACTCAACGAGATGCAACGATTCGTAAGTTCCAATTTTCCCATCGATTCCGCGTCTCGAATATCGCCTTTTCAGGTATTAATCTACGATCCTTCGTCCTTTTTATCCTTCGTTCTGCCGACCCTCGAGTCGCTTGCCGAAATTCTGTAGAATCGGTGATTTCAATAAGGCAGTTCGGTGATCCCCGTAAAGCTGGCTTCCATGGCGGGCAAGTTCGCGAGTTAATATCTTTATGAAACGATAAGGCGGCAGGATAATGAAACCGACGAAAAGGGTCGCGTGATTAAGTGTCCTGCCGCGCCGTGCCACGCCGCGATAAATGAATTCCAGCTGGTAGCAAACCTTTCTTACGTGCCTCAGTTTTGCTACTTGATCTCCTCGGGATACTTCAGAGAATATTATTAAACACTGTCTAACCGAGGCCTCGAATAAGTAAATAGTGTAATCAAGCAGAGATTTTTACCATTTTTTATACAATTTTTCAAATTATTCATATTTCTTACACAGAAACAAATATCCTTCTATACTTATGTCACCATCAGATCGGTTACCTTACATGTTTATATTAATTTATATTTCTATATAAGAATAACGATGCGAACATATAGTTATAATTAAGAATTATACAAATATGTATTTGTAATTTCGGGAAATGTTTTCGGATTTTTGAATTATCCTAAATACGTAATAGAGCAAAAGAAATTGCTGGTTCGCATTACGGTTGGAAAAATGTACGATGGCGAACATCGTCCAAGTTGTATCGCGCATCCACTCTCGTAGTTGAAACAACTACTTTTTGTATTTTATTCGGATCGTATGAAAAGCCCCGCGAAAAAAGAACTGTGCAACTATAGCTCGGCAAATTTTTAGGAGACGATTAAACAGAGTACCATCGAAATGGTATATTTCCACGAGGTCCGTGGAGATCATGTATGTTTTTTTTGTTACTCTTCAATATAAACTAACTCCCCGTATGTTGCAAATGTGCAGTCGAAAAACTTTGGAACCAAATGCATATATAGATATATATTCAGTATCGAGGAAAATATTATATAATGATTAATAGACAACTTTGCTGAAACAAGTAAATATTTCTTCTATATTTTATTTTTATTCTTTTGTTACAAAGTATATCATGTATACATGTGTACATGATAAATGTTCAACCTAGATGTATATACTATATTGTACATACATATTATATATTTTATATATAATAAATTAGATGGGCTGATATCTGTGATATAAAAATTATTTTCCTGTAATATTGTTTATTATATTAGTATATATTATATTTAGTGATACTATAGTAAACAATATTATAGGGAAATAATGTTTATGTCCCGGATTTCTGTTTATTTAATTTAATTTATATAATATATAATATGTAATGGTGTATATATTGAACATTTATCATATTTGTACGCAAAATTGAAATAAACGGAATAAAATAAAATAAGAGGAAATACGTACTCCATATTTAAGAAAATGTAAAAATACCATATTTATGGAAAAATGTAATTAATCCCCCTCAATTTCTTACTTTATTCTACTTGTTTTACCACATAATGTACATTTGTATATATAACATAGGAAGTAGGAGAACATATGTATAGTATAATATATCAACGAAGATTTAATGAAATACGATTTTACATACGGCCTAATATACAACGATTTTAATTATACTACTTTTGTGGTTATTGTTAAAGCGAGCTCCGTAATGTCGAAATAATATTCGGTAATTACGGAAACAAGTATTGTCGAAATTTTAATTAAAATCGAACAAACGCCGAGATTATTTCGTAGCGGCGACGCCGCAGGGATGTTATTTAATTCGGTAGGTGATTTCAGTCTTTGATAGAAGCAAAGGATTCCGTGATAAAATCCGAATTCAAAGAGCACAGCCTCGGCTGACGAGGTGAATGAATCTTTGAACGGCTTCTTTTATTAGCCCTCGCGGCCAAACTGCCAATTACTCGGCCAAACATTCCCGAGGACACTTCGGCACGAAACTCCTCTCGACGAGTCCGACGCGTGGATTCTTTTAATCCGGGAAACTGAATCTTAGGAACTGATCGAAGAACGAATCACGATGGAAGCTGAAGATTGAACGTACTCCTCTAAGAAGGTTTGTGTGCTGAGATTTCTTGAATCCGTGAAAAGGGGACCAATAAGAGCACCTATTTGTATCTAAGGAGTTACATTGATTAAAAGAAGTGGTAAGTTTGGAATTAAATCTCGAATAATTTTTAACTAAGAGATATTTTAATTAATTGTTGACAACTATATATATGTATATTGGTGTTAAATTGTGGGCTTCGATTCAAAAGGATTCAATTCATTTCTGACCGGTGTCGATGAGCGAACGTTGTAATTAAATTTTATTTACTCAAGTCACATCGATGCAATAATACTTATTAAATCCTTAATAATATATATTAATATGTTCCAACAGAATTTGAGTAAGTTTTGAGTGATTATAATAAAATATTGTTAAGTATTCTTCAAATTACACGCTGTACATTGAAATGAAAATCGGGAAACGTAGACGTACGAGTGTACCAAGGACAAGATAAAGTGGAATAAGAATTGTGAGAATTTAATCAGAAATTTCCTCCATGCCTCGGAAACGGGAAGCCATGTCTTAGATAAGCTATGGAAAAGAGGCGGAAAGTGGAAAACACGGAATACAAGAGATTCCCGTATCCTCCATAAATCCTGCTCTATTTCATAATATATCCTCTCGAGTGACAATTCCATGTATAAGGATACCAATCTCAATAAAACCTCGCAAAGCAGCGTGGGTGGGGTGGTAGCCAAGAAGGCAAAGGGGGTAAACAATTTAAAGGTATAACTCAGTCGGTTGGCAATATAGCGGATTACGATCTACCGTTTCTCTTAATCGTCCGGAAAAAGACGTTCCACGTACGAGTACCACTCGAGGACGAGTATCGCGCGGGGAGCGTTGCCAAAAAAATAAAAAGGACACGTAGGAAAACACGCGGGACTTCAGTGAACCGAGACAAAACACATGGATCGACAAGGAGGACGATGTGATAAATCTTCGTGGGAACATGGAACAATTCGATCTTTCGTAACCGAGGTCTACGACACACAGCATTTACCGTATCGTACCGCAACGTACCGTACCGTACCGTAACTTGGAACTATCCGGACCCAACAAATCTTCCCGCCAAATAACCGCCTCTTTTTCCTCCTTTCTTTTATCCCCTACACGACTCTCCGACCATTCCTTTCGGTTCATCCAAAAATAACGAGCGGCGAACCGCGATGGAGTCGCCCAGGTCTCAGGGACTCTTGCCAAACCACGAATGTATCTTTGCAAATTGAATATACAGGGACTACATGGAAAAATCACTTAACCCCTGTGAATAAATGGTGGAGGAGGGTGCGGTAGTCGTATTGAGGGAGGTTACACCGTAGAATACAATCTGTTTTGGAAACTAAGAGAAAATGTGAGATTCTTGGAACTCGGACGTTTTCATGCTGGTTTTAGTACGGCATGTATACATGTACGCACGTATCGCCGAGAGAGACATTACATTCACCGCGGAAACCAATATCGGCTCGAGAGAAATTTCCATTGGTCGACGACCTACAACTAAGACTAGTTTCCCTTCCACGAAGAACGACGGGAGAGAGATAATATGGACGCATTCCTCGAATAACCTCTCGAAAGACTGCCCTCGTATGTCTCGTTACGTGTCTACGATGAAACGTGCGTGGGGAAAGCAATGTCAAATTACTGCCGTAGAAATGTTTTATTGAAAATCACGATTTAGGGTCCAACATTGTTGCAATGCTTTCTTGAAGAACAACGTGAGACGACTTAAAAGTTGTTTATTTTGGGAGAGCAGTAAATTAACTTCTTACTTGAAAATATTGTATATGGCTCGTATATAAAGTCTATCAGTGTATTATAATATATTGTGATGTAATATAATAATTAGCTGTGAATATGGTAGATGATTCTTACAAAAGGTTCTTAAGTCTTAAAGCTTTAGGTACGCGATATTCGTAGAAATTGATTTTATTGACGCATGTTATTAAGACAATTTTTTCATTCGATAATGATTAATAATTGATCACTTTAATTGGTTTCAAGAAACTTCAAGCTCCTGAAGGGGGTAGCTCTGTATATTATTCCTGATTCTTAGAATTTTATTTTGTTAACACCATTCATTAAGAAATGCTTTTAATTCGGTAATAATTAATAATTGTTCAGTTTATTCGTCTTCAAGAACATTTATTTAGCTCCATACAAATATACACGATAATACGACATTCTTTGGCGAACAAGATTTCAATACGGAGAAACCCTAATTACGCAGAAATTTTATTTAAAAAAATTAAAAATAGGAAAGTATAAAAGCAGATTTGTTTATGTGGGGTTCAAAGCATCCCACTGTGTCCCAAAGAGATAACTAAAAACTGCAAATTTCCTTATCCAACCCAGCATCCACTGGCCAATCATAGGGCACACTATAATTCCCCGTCTTCCCGTACAATTCCAGTCGAACGTGGTCGCCTTATCTACGAATGCACGAGTGGCCATACTGGCCATCTTTCTAGGATCACCGGAAGTGAGCAGGAAAACTGATCCGCGACACGGTGGACCAGCAGCATCGAATTTCCGGGAAGTCTCGGGACGATGGGGGATGAAGAAAACCGAAGTAAAGCGTACACTAACGTGAAGTCTTTGCCGAGGGATGAGGGGAAAGGGAAAGGGAAAGGGCTTGCGATGGAGATGCGAAAGGGGTTGAGGGGGGCGGGAGGGGTGAGAGAAAACAGTAGGGGTTTACGAGGGTCGTGGAAAGTAGGAAAGGGAGGAAAACCCGTGGGTACGTAAGCACCGTATAACCGACTCGAATAAGAGCCAATATTTGCTCGCTCGCGTTGCGAGGTAATCTCGCTCGCTTCTCGCATACGAGAGGAGCAGACGAACCGACGTCGACGTCGGCGTCGCCGTTCTCCTACGTAACCTCCTACCAAGCCTCGAGATCCGATACAGTCTATACACAAGTAGAAACCACTTCGATCTACCTAGAATACCTAGAACCCTTACACACTTCTACCCTTTCAAATTTTGTTTAGACACACGCGCGACTCGATACGCTTAGGAAAACATCCCCCACCTTGCTTCCGTTGCATTCCTGTTTCCGAACAATTTTAGGGTGCTTTGCCGCGCAACAGGGTGCTACGTGTACACCCTGCTTGAACGTATGTCAGAGTTTATTGTATCTCATACTTGAGCCGCTCAAAATGACGAACTCCGTGAAATATAACATATGGGAAATTAATAATTGTGGAAAGTTGAGCTAGAATTATGTAAAACATTAATTGTGTACAGTTAATCAAATTCGTTTGCTTTGGCATTAAGATTGGAGAGGTGGTCGGAAATAATTAATTTCATTTATGAAAGTAATATAAAATGTGACGTTCATCAATTCGTTATTTGAGCAGCTCAATTAAGAAGAAGAAGATCTAATTATTTTTTTATTACTGATGAGATCTTTAATGAATTATTGATAAAATATGATCTCGAATATAGTGCAAACTAGAATACACATAATATATTAAAGACTTCAACCTTTTATTTACACTTTCTTCAGGTAGTTTTAAGAATTAAGAAAATGTCAATATACAATATTTATGAACGGCAATCTAGGTGATATTTATGAATTACTAATTTAATCCGTGCATTGGAGTATAGTTGAATATGTATAATATGTTAATAGAATATTTGTTTACTCGGGGTTGCATTGTGAAGCAGACAAATTTAAATGGGGTAAAGTGGTGTGAAATGTGCGGATGATAAAATACACGGGTTACATAAGTTCACTTTCTAAAATCCAACGTAAAACTGAATTATACCTGCTTCCTGTAAGCTCCAAGTTAAATACACTTGCACCCCTTATTCATATTTTAAGGTCTTGCAAGCTTTCCCACTTTCAAAATACTTTATACCAACGTATAAATGTGTTGCAGAAAATATGCATACATAAAGCAGTGAAATTATAGTATCGATATACTGGAAATATTATTACGCAATAACTTGTGGCACGTGGTAATAATTTGATATTACGCAAGGTGAATTAAATTTTATTTTCAGCTACGTAAATTTTAATTTCAACCCTTTATTATCTTCTACGAATATTTTAAGCTTCAAATTATACTCTCTTGTATCAATTTATCAAAATTACTTGCAAGAAGAAATGTCGTTATTAAATAAATATCACAGATTATGATGCATTTTTAGTGAAACAAAAGACACCGCGTTAAAAACATGTTATTACAAATTAATTAATTGAACGAATGAAAGCAAATATGTCGAGCTAAATAAAGTAGTTGACTATAATGTATAATAATATTATAAACACATGATAATAAATAAAAAACATACATGAAATGGAATAACTATAATAAAAGACACCGCGTTATAATAGAACAAATATTTATTCAAATGCTTTACAATAAAAATACATTAAACATTTTTTGCACTGCAAATTAATCCTTTTGCAGATCACATTCACACTTTTCCACGGCAAATTAATCATTTTGCAGATCATATTCACGAGTTTGCAAATCAAATTCACTGTTTACATTGAATTTTACTTTTATTACAATCGCTTAAGAAAATAAATTTGTAGAAAAGCTTGATTTGCAAAAAGGTGAATATGATCTGCAAAAGGGGAGTGCAAAAACCTGTATATTAATCAAATCACGCGCATCTGTTTAAATATTAGGTAATAATCAAATATTGCTACCGGAAAGTAATCAATCAATTTTTCTCATACTTCATAACACTCAATTTATTTCTTCATATTAAACATTATTCTATTAGATAATCCCTATTGTTGTCAATGATCCTAAACTGACGATTTTTTAATGCCATAATTCCCTTCTTGAAAAAACTCAGATTCCAAAATTTCCCGAATTGATTACTTTCCGGTACCCTTAATAGAATAATTAACTACGATGGAGTATGAAAAGTATGTATATGATAACGAAGTGAACCGGCAGCGTTATGGTACATCGAAAAGGAATAACCATAGAGTGGAAGGGTTAAAGAACTCATTTCCATCTATCTCCATTGAAAAGGTCTTGCGCAAGTTTGTAAATGGTCCGAAGTCCGGAAAGCTCTTCGGGGTTATGCCAGTGGCTGGTACACGGGCACGTTTCTGCAATAACGGTAATCGTCTCGATAAGTATCTACCCCCTCCCACCACCACCCAAACTCACATACTTCCGACTGGATCACGTTTTATTCGCCACTCGCGAAAAACTCACGATACCGAATAGAATACAATGTATTAACGCCAATTACCGGGATATCTTGCTACCTGATAACGCCATAAACCCGCCGCGATAAAGCTACTTCAAACGAGCACGACTCCTTCGTGGGACGATAAATCAAGCGGAGATCCTATAATTGTCACGCGGTCCAATTATAAATTAGGATGAAATTTGGTATTCAAAATTAGCCCTTAAGCCGAGGAATATCCGGTGATATTCAAATTAAAATTCCTTTTTAAGAGTTCTCGATCATTCCGTGGCTGAATTACCATTTTCATTTGAGCCTTTTAATCCTTACCCGATCCCTTGGGTCGACGGTATTTTCGGATGTCACGTGGACGGTATTTAAATATGGTGATTTTGTGTCAACCTAATCTGTCTTTAGTATGGACTTTTTAACATGTTGAGCGACACGCTGAAATCCGTGTTATACGATACCTCGGGATACGCATCCGTAACGTCTATACATCGTCTAAAAATAAAATTGTTTAAGCGCTGTATGATATATTAGTTGTTTTATTATCCTTACCGTAACATTAAAAGAATTAAAAATTTTAGGCATATTAGCTATATATTTGATTCGAATTTTAGTAACACAGGTTTTGTACTCCAAATTTATCCTTTTCCAAATCAAATTAAATTTTTTGAAAAACAAATTGAATTTTTGCAGATCAAATTTAATTTTTTGCAAATCAAATTAAATTGTTTGCATCCTTAATTCACCCGTTTGCAATAATAATTACATATGTGATGAATTGGTAATTTCCTAACAATAAATTTACGTTTGATTTGATTTTCATCACAAAAGCTTAAGAAAACAATTTTGTCGGAAAACTTGAATTGGAAACTCGTGTATTTGCTTTGCAAAAAATGGACTTTCACGTGCGAACCGATGAATTTGATTTACAAAACGTTGAATTTGTATTGCGAAACCTGCATTGGCATCGGTGATCACCGTCATCTCTGTCCACGTTATCAGTAAAATAATAAAAAAATGTATTAACGATATTAAGTGACATAAAAAGTTCTTACTAATATACGACGTTCATCAACACGAATATTCTTAAAACACCAAGAAATAATGATATCTTCTCGAGCGAAGAAAATCCAGCTATAAAATTGAAACGTTATGGCTTCCTTCGGAATGGCGCCAGTTAATACGGTGAACATGAGATAATGCGTGAAACGTAATTAAATAGACAATTAAACAGATTCAAGGTAGTTTCTGATGCGCCGCGTTAATTAAGTACGGAAGGGAGGTGAACTTTAAATGAGAAAAGCGTTCAGGCATCCGTAATCTCAGTCGAGACAGTGTGAGAAAAGCGGCGGGTGGGGGGGTTCGGATGGAAAGGGACAACGGTGGCAGAGATGATGAGGTTTAAAACAGACGCGTGTGCGAGAAGAGTGAAGAGGGGTGGAAAGAATTGAGTAATGGGTCTAAATAACGAAGAGAGGAAAAATCCGTTTCCTTTCGAATTCCTGGTAGGGATTATCGTCATATTTCCACCGGTGGATCCTACTTAACGTGATTAATGTGCCCTCGCATTTTAATACCCCGTCCCTGCATGACTCATTCCCTCGTCTTCCATCGTCCTTACTATTTAATTTCCCTTAAGAGCACATACGAGTACAGAGATAATTTAGCCATGAATTTTAATTCAAGTTAAGGCGGGAACGTAATCCGCGCGACTCGCTGCGCATTGAAAAATGCCTCCCGCCGGAGAAAATAATATTCGAACGAATGTCTCCGTGGATTTACCACCGTCGTAGCCATCTTACGTTGGGAAATTAATTAATATACCGCTACCACGTCCATTCGCATAATTATTTCCCCAGCTACATTTCTCATTAAGTTAATGCATAAATATGGCAACTTACCGCGAGCTACTTTATCTACCCGCACATTATTACTTTGATTAATATTTATTATTGCACGAATATTATTTAGTAGTACGGAGAGCGGAAGTAAACTCGTGCGAGCCGCGGAGGATGCGCAGGGAGGATTTCATTCCGCGTGAATACGACTTCCCGATCGTTTCAGTGTGCAACTGATGACTAGGCACATACGAGTGCAATTGCGCTCATGACATGCATTCCCACTGTTCTGCTGCATTGAAAATTTAATGCATCCACCCTGGGTTACCGCTCGTTATTACGCTGCGAGCCGTGTAATATCTGAGATACGACATTTTCAGAATACAACGCGCTGTTTCTGTCTGACTCCCACCCACCCCTTTCGCCCTACTTTCACCCTCTTTTCGTCCTGTTTTAACCCTGCGCCAAACTACCCCCGTCATCTCGCAACGTTATCTTTATTGCACTTTGTGCGATGATATAATATGTGTTTCGATAATTATACTTTGATTCATTCTTCTTTGTGGCAATACACGAATGTTTCTATTATGGGTACTCATAAGTAATTTCGTTTTTGTTACTTATACAACATTGTGGTTTATTTAACATTATTACAGATTGATTAACAAAGTTTTTGTGAAAACGGAACTAAATATAATTTTCCGCTACCTTCTTTTTGTGAAAATCAATAATATTAAAGTCAAAAGATAAAGTGGACTTATACTACTTGAAAAAATGACGGCTAAATTATACATGACGAAAAGGTTCTGATAATTTTGGCAATTTAATACGGCGGATGTTTCAAAGTCGTCAAAAATGTTGTTATTAGTTGGAGACCTTCGTAACACTTTCGAGAGTTCTTATCTACTTCCACTTACGAGACAATATATTTACGTGGAGTATGCCAGATATTGGAAGACCGGGGAACAGAAATAAATCAGAGATATCATGCTCCGAGGAAACTTCAATAAAATTATCGAAACTCTTAAGGATATATTACCTATCGAATAATATCAGGGGATCGATCCAATCTACGAGTGCTGCCCGAAGTGACTTCTGTTTACTTCCCCGGTAAGTGATCGGAATCGACTGACTTCGAACGGTCTAAGTTATTTGTCAAAATACTACTAGTCTATTATTAGTGTCAAACAACGTCAATATTCAAGTGTAGAAAATTATTATTATTGTTGCGTGATTACATGTACATCATCAGTAGTATATGACTGCTTCAGATATGATATTTAAAATATTGAATATTATAATTATAATTTAGTTATTCAGTTAATTATAATTTAGTATTCATATAATATACTATTTATTAAGAATTATTGAATAATAGTGATCGGTTTCGACTGAATTCGAACGGTCAAAGTGATTTGTCAAAATACTGCTACATTGTTATTAATCCTGAACAACGTTAATATTCAAGTTTAGAAAATTATTATTATTCTACAGTGATTCTATCATCAAAATGACATGTAACTGCTTGAAATATTATATGATGCTTGGAATACTTAATATTTAAGTAGAACGAGATATTAAATTGAGACAGATTAATTATAATATAATTAGTACTAATATAATACAGTATTTATAAAGAATAATAATATGAAGAATCTCGAATTCTCTTCTGTTTCTTCACCATCCTTCACTCAAAATGAAGTCACTGAAGGAGCAAGATGAAGCTAGGTAACACAAAGAAAAATATAAACGATGAAGTTGTTTGTCAGACAATACAAGTGGAACAGGAGCGATCCCGATTGGTGGATCCCCTCGAAGCGTTCGAGGGAATGTCGTCGACATAACCTAAAAGAAGGTGGAGGACGAGAAGGTACACGCGTTATTACGTCTTCCACAAGAGTCGAATAAAGAGGTGGTTTGAAAGAGAGAAAGGAAGAGGACGGGACGAGAGAAGGGGGGAGAAAGGGAAGAGAGAAATAAAAATCCTGCGAAGAGAGGAAGGGGTTGGAGAATCGAGGGAGGCTGGGTTCCAGTACTCGGGCAATATGTTCCGAAATTGTTTTACTCCGGGTGGAGCAAAGAGAAGATAAAAATGTTCCGTCGTAGCTGTGTCGCGCTGCTTCCTGGCCCGGCGAGCACCGCGAAGTAACTTTTGCGGGATGTGATGTGGAAAATTGGATTCAAGTTTCGGCCCGGGCTACGCTCCAAGAGAGAAAAAGAAAGTCGACGTAGAGCCGGGTAGGGAGAACCAAACGAAGGAAGAGTAGAAAAGTAGAAGGTTATACATTCGAGGAGAAGGAAGAAAGGGATGGAGCGGATGAAGTAGAAAAGGAAGAGGGTCTCGGGAAGAGTAAAGACACGAGGGAAGAGTTTAGCTTCGGAAGCAAGGACACGCTGCTTTTATTCTACCTTCACCCATCCACCCTTCCACCCTTGACGTACTATATTCATTCCTTTCTTCCTTTCCCTCCTTTCATTATCCTCCTCGAACGTTTCCCACCGTAGGCTTTCTCTCCTCCTTACCCTGCTCGATGTATATACGAATTCTTTCTCTTCCAAGAAAGATGCATCTCTTTTTACGGGGATGGAACGAGGGTGAGATTTCACCTTGCTTTTCATCTTCCATCTACGATTTTCAATTCCGATTTGATTGAAAGCAGTGTATTAAGAAGATACAGATTTTTTAATTTTAGATTCTACAATATAATATAAGACTTTAATTAACATCGATGCTAATGAAATACAAAAAATAATCATAAATTCCTGGTGAAAAGTACATCTCTGTTTATGGAATAGAAGAGGATGATATTTCACCTTGTTCTTCATCTTCCGTCTATGATATTCAATTCCAATTCGGTCGAGGAATTTCTTGGCAGAACAACCAATTTTCTATCTTTCTATAATTCAAAATATACACACATCTTTGTCGTTGCTAATTAATCAAATCAAATTACAATTCGTATCATATTTGCGTTAATAGAATAATATAAATGCGTTGAAAATGTGTAATGAATTTCACTATCACCGGAACATCGTAGCGGAGTATCGAAAAGTTAATCGGAAACGTGAAAGTTAATTCAAGGATTCGTAAGAAAGTCATTATTTTCGTAAGGTTTCCAAGGAGCCAGGAATGCAAAGGGAGTCGCGACTTAATGTCGGAAAACTTTTTCCGATCGTGGGATCTCCGTTAAGAGAAGAAAACCTCCCTTAATTTCTGCGACCTTTTTTTCAGATGAGAAGACAATCGAGCAGCCCGAAAAAAAGGCTCACCGACCGAGGCAGCAACGAGGTGGAAGTCACCAATGAGGATACGCGCCCTGTGATACGTCAATTATCATGGTTCAATGATTATCCAAGGACTAAACGATGGAAACAAACAAAAGGCTGATATTCCTCCACTGTTTTCAAAACTTTCGAAATAGAATAAAAAATGTGTGGAAAAAAAGATATAATTCCACACTCGTCAACGCTGCTGCTTAAATGTCAGCAGGCTCGTCGCATTGTTCAGGTTTATGTTTCGAAACTTGAAACGCGCGCGGAAAAAAGGCGGATTTAAAAACAGGCAGATGGTAAACAAAATGCGGGACAATTTGCTGGAGCTCGCAGGGAAAATTGAAGGGAAAGCTGACACGCGGAAATATCAGCGCGCACAAGCGGATCAACATCGTTTTAAATCCCCGGCCACTTTGTAACCTGTGAAATAGTGTTGCAATACCCGATACAACCGTGGGACTATTTTATTCCGAACTTACGGGGAATTTGTTTCCTCGATTTTGAGTTATGGTGATACGTCTTTTCCATGGGGTGCACATAGGGTGATACATGGTAGAAGGTACGAATTTTATTCTTATATTATAAAGTAAACTGACGAGAAACGAGTAATGAATGAAGTAGATAATTACTGTGATATAATATTTATATATAAAACAAATATCACATTTCAACATGAAAATAGTGGAATCTTTGGAGAGTGTTGGTTGGTCGATACCATCTTGAATTAATTAGACAAGGAATGAGTAATGAGTGAAGTAAAGAATTACTGTTTTAAAGTTCTCAGTAGTTAAGATACGTAACTAGTCAGACAAGCATGGCGCGAGTGAATCTCGAGTTTCCTTGCAGTTCTGGAGACCTGCAAAGTGTTTTATGCACTTTCTATCTCAAATATGTGGTTATATTGTTCTTACCATGTTGCCAAGATAAATTCAAGGTAACTCGAAAAATATAAAAATTGAAGTAGCAAACGTAAATTGTATAAGTAATATCAATTTATAGTAAAAGAATATATTATATACATAACGAAGTAAAAAATATCTATTCTTTCAGTATAAATTCACTATATATTTATTGTTACTATACATATAATTTATAACAAAAGAAATATAAATATATATATATATGTACTGACACACCCTCCTTAGTTGCCAAGCTAATATTCTGCAGTGTGAACCTTGCAACGGTCCAGTTCCATGTAAGTAAACGAAAGGGTGAGACGTGCAATTGTCGTGGAAGGCAAGGAGCTAATCTTCCGATATGAAGTTAGCTGAAAGGCAGACGGGGTAGGAAAAGCAGGGCAATGGTGCCTTAACGCATACCGCAAATTATCCCCCTGACCAGCAACCATCCGGGAACGAGAAGCTGCGCCGGAAGGAACGGTTACTAAGTTCAGGGAAGAGAGATGGACCGATAAACCGAGAGGAGAAAGAAGAAGATGACGTACTCTTTCCACGGCAATCTGTAACTTTGCCATTCGTCGTTAACAACCTGCTGGCACGAAGAGGGTCTTACAACTTCCTCTTCCCACTCGCTCTTCATCTCTCTTTCTCTCTCACCCCTCGCTTCCTCATCGTTCTTAGCTTCAGACTGCACGATCCTCAACTTCCACGACCAACATCAACCGCACTGATTTCCTTCATCGTTTCGTCACATTCGTTAACTCTTTAATTATGCTGGACTCTTTGGTGTACCGGTCTTGTGAGTATTTATTTAGTTAATGTATTGGTGTGTTTTTGGTACTGTGTTTCTATGCTTTGTTTATAGTTGGTGGTTTGTTATGAATTTTTATTTGTTTTTATATGAAGGGATTATTATATTGAATTCATATTATATATTCTCTCAGCCGTAGTTTACCTTAATATTTTTTCGTTCATCTTCGACCCACGAATGACATACTGAAATCTAATAAAAGTCTGACCATCTCTCATTATTAATATGAAATTCAGAGTCTACGTGTTTCTTTGTGATTTCGATAACTTCCACTATTTTTATAGAAATATATAAGATATAAGAATTGTTGCCTAAATATATATTTCCGATGGATGGAGAAGACTACTTAATTTGTGGAAATGAAATTGTATAATCAATGATTTTATTATAAATAAATGGAAGTGCATACTTTGACGGGGAAATATACTAGTTCAAGAATATTGAATTTATTCCTTTGCATTCGTACATTTTACAGAACACCAATATGCACTTTGTTTTCAAAGCAATTTACAAGTAACTTATCAAGCTAACAATCGAAATTACCCCAATTCCGTTTCTCTCTTCTAAGATCCACCAGCCGGACCATCGTCCAGTCAACGATCTACACGAACCACAAAGAGTTCTCCGATTCGTCCGGTGGTCGCTGAAGATCGGTCACCTCTTCCATCCCGAGTAAAGTACGTCCTCCTGTCCCATTCCCTTGCCCTGCTTTCGAAGTGCCTTTCCTCGAATAAACAGTCTCGACTGCGGTGTAAAAAGAAGACGAGGTACAGCCCCGGGAAACGGAACGAGGAAGCGAGTTTCGAGAGGAAAGAGAGCGACAATCGGAGAAAGTGCGAATTAGAGCGAGAGCGAGAACCAAAGAGAGCGCGAATCGGAGAGGGCGCGAATCGGAGAGAGCGCGAATTAGAACGAGAGCGAGAACCAAAGAGAGCGCGAATCAGAGAAAGCGCGAATCAGAGAAAGCGCGAATCGGAGAGAGCGCGAATCGGAGAGAGCGCGAATTAGAACGAGAGCGCGAGTTAGAACGAGAGCGCGAGTTAGAACGAGAGCGCGAGTTAGAACGAGAGCGAGAACCAAAGAGAGCGAGAACCAAAGAGAGCGCGAATCGGAGAGGGCGCGAATCGGAGAGAGCGCGAATTAGAACGAGAGCGAGAACCAAAGAGAGCGCGAATCAGAGAGAGCGCGAATCGGAGAGAGCGCGAATTAGAACGAGAGCGCAGGTTAGAACGAGAGCGAGAACCAAAGAGAGCGCGAATCGGAGAGGGCGCGAATCGGAGAGGGCGCGAATCGGAGAGAGCGCCAATCAGAGAGAGAGAATTAGAGAGAGAGAAAATCAGGAAGAGCACGAATCGGAGAGAGAGAAAACGCGCCAATCAAAGAAAGAGAAAGGAGGAAGAAATTCAGAAGATTCCGAAAAACAGGGGTAAGAGAAACGGGAAAGAGAGGAAATGAGAGGAGGAGAGAAAGAGAGGGATTGGGAAACGGCAATGGGCCGACGTGTGGTTCCTTGGAGTCTCGCTTCAACTCGATAGTGGCTCACCTCCTCTCTGCAAACGTTCCTTGATGAGATCGACTTGGAACTCGCAACTCGCTACTCGCCACTCTCGAACTCCAAGTCGGTCGAGGACCGACTTCGGTTCCTCGGTTAACGACTACAATTTTCTCGAGACCAGGACTTTTAATCATTTACCAGATATATTTTCCTTCGCCAGCCACCCCGAAGTGGATTTATAATTGATTCTTTGCGTCCCAGTGGAGCCATTTACTCGAAGGTATTTCCCGTGTAAATATTTCATAATATCATAATCGCCGAGGAAATCGTGGAAGAACATTTTCATTGTTTTCCGATTAAATACTAATTTTTATATCGTGATGAGTTATCTCATTGTATTACGAATGTTGGGGACGCCATGACTACAACGAACATATATGAACATACAAAAGAAGTTATTTATTATGATCACAATTATTAATGCATACTGTATTCGATAAGAAATTTAAGCGAGGTATTGAATTATGTATTAAAATATCGCATCAATCGTCGAAGAGAATACGTTCGATTGATATACGCGATATCCGGTGGAAGGCACCTGTTGCCATGTTCGACTAATTTCTCGCTTGAGAACTGAGCCCGATCCTTTTAAATATTAACAACAGATTTAAATAATCGACACCTGTCGATAAGAACTCGCGTCAGCGGAGGGAAATGGGAAACCTATTAAGCAGGAAACAAACGAATCCACGGAATTCATTCGCCAAGCATGGTTTCCGAAGAACGGTGACTTTATGACCTTATAAAACTGGACAGTTATTGAGCTCCTTGATGAAAACAAATTAAAAACAATTAATGTACACGATTGTAAATTAAGTTTCATTTTCATATTGGAAGACAAAAGTATCGAATTAAATACTCGCGCGATAAAATTATAATTACCTGTTCTTTATTGCTTTTTATGTTGCAACCTACTTTATAATAAATAAACGACCGGTATACTGTGGAAACAGTTTCTTATTAAATATAAGATACCAAATACGATATGTAATATATTCTAGAGTTTAGACGAATGATCTTAACTTCGGAGCAAAGAGGAATTAATAATTAATATTTAATAATTATATCTTTCAAATATATAGTACGATATTTGAAACTAGAAGAAGAAACGTTATGTTGGGGCAACATGAAATTATTAATTAATATTTAATAATTGTATTATTTAAATATATAGTACGATATTGGAATCTAGAAGAATAAACCTTACTTTGGAGCAATTACGAATTAATAATTCAAAATTCATAATTTATAATTATGTTATATTATATGATATTTTATTCCTACTGAAAAACGAGAGTCAGGTGAAGAAGGAAAAGGATAGTGAAAGTGAAAGTAGTGGAAAAAAGGGGAGAAAGCCGACACAGGGAACACACCGGGAGTAGTCCAGTTGGTATATCGAGCACCTGTTGCCCCCCTCAGGATTCGGATTTACATTTTAATAGACAGGGGGATCCACCGAGGAAGCTTACAGTCCTCGATGTCTTCGAGTCATTAGGAAAATGAATCTTCGATTAGATCCTTTGGAAAAGGCACAATTCTTATCTTACAAATACGTTCCACTAATCGATTAATCGAATCAGTTGGAAGTTCTGCAGTTAAGTTGTTACGAAATTAATTGCTTACCGGTGAATTTATTTGCGAAGATAAAAATATGTGTCGAGTGCAATTTTATCCGTTTTTATTCAAATAAGAAATCTAATACATCATAAATATATCCTAGATAAATATTTAGTGATTAGAACAATATAATAGTATAATATTAAATATATGTTTTTCCGATTAAATAATATTTGTGGATTTCCATTATAACGACTAATTTACATTAATAATTATTAGAATATATATAATAAATATATCGTCCATATATACATTAAATATGAATTATGTCTTAAATAAATATAGAACACTGTACGTAATAACTCCGCTTCCAATTAATAATATAACATTTCCATAGTTAATTAGAATTCATATCGTAATGCATATTATACTATTATATTAGTGTAATCACTGTCACGTTAATTATTCTGCGATTAAATTTGATCAGAAATATGATCCAATTAATAACGAAATGGATTTGATTAAATCACCGTCCGTGTTATTCGGTGATCCAATAAACCCGACTAATTCAGATTTTTTTGTAAAACAATGTCTTTTCATGTCACGACACCAGCCGAACCATTGAAAACAAAGTTACGTAATGAAAATTCGTTTGCCAATACGATCCGACTCTTCGTGAAATATTAAAAAAAGAGAGAAACTTTTTTCCGGCTTATCTAATTCACGAACTAATGTTATCAAAGGCCAGGCCAGACAATTCTCGCGGCTTCCTCGGAAGCTCAGTTTTTTTTACGGATCTCACTGAATTACGCGCGTATGAAGGGAGTTAAAGCAAAAATGTTGGATGAAGGGGGGTGGAGGGGGCGGGAAGAAACGGCGGAATGTACGAGTATAACACAATAAACATGTTCATCGCATCACAGGCTTTTATATCGTGAACTTCAGCCAGCCATCCGTGAATTTCAGAAATTCCACAGTTAAAAACAATACCGCTTACACGGGGTTACACTCTTTCCTCAAAAATTGCAGAGCCACCCACGGCTTCGGTATTCGCGAAATAATTTTAAATGACCCCCCTTTTCGTAGGAAAAAAAGAATTCGTCCTCGGTCACCAGACAAGTGCGTTCCACTCGAATGACGATGGTAAAAATATATTTTATGATATACAAAAATTATTATATTCATTAAATATGAATCGTTATAATGCTACGTTTGAAGCTACTTATTTATATTAATTATTGGAGTAATTAACTATCTAAGTTAAGATAGAAAATTAATCTCTATATTAAATATTAGTCGTTACGAATTTTCTTTTACATAATATATTAAAAACTATTTTATGTTTATATAGAATATCTTTCTAATTTAAAAAAATAGGTAGAAATAAATATAATAAATATTAAACAGATATTTATACTCATTACCGCAGTC
The DNA here is from genome assembly GCA_910591585.2 of Nysson spinosus. Classification (NCBI taxonomy): domain Eukaryota; kingdom Metazoa; phylum Arthropoda; class Insecta; order Hymenoptera; family Crabronidae; genus Nysson; species Nysson spinosus. Next base: position 13,095,927 of record OU342832.1, read on the forward strand.
ATTAAGACTTCAATAAATAATGGACACCAGTAACTCTAATTAATTCGTTCAATTATACCAAGAATAAATTAAACTAATTAAGATTTATTCAACTTCAACGTCGTTGTATCAGAAGTCACCGAGAGCGATGTTTTTTCCCCCAGAAATTGGCGCTATTACTAGAACCGGGCAAACCAATTAATCCTAATTTCCCTCCTCGGAAAGAAGTAAGGAGAGAAGGGATCGCGCAATCTAATCAAGGACATTAAAAAAAGATCGGCGAGAGGAAATCAACGTAACGGGGGCTTTTAACTCGTCAAACAAAAGGACACGTAGCTAGCGGAGATCCTCCTCTTTTTACTGATAGGTACGTGCTCGTAATTTAGCAGGTCACCTCCACTATTTCCATCATTCCCGTTCTTTTCTCTGCTGCTCTCATCTCACATAATATCGGCCCTTCTCGTTTCTCGAGTTCATGCCGATCGATTATTATTTATATTCTTTATTACTGTCGGGGGATGAGGCTCTTGAAATAAATGAAATCACGGGAAATGAATAGAGAACTTGATATTATTTAATAATTAAAATTCAAACAGAAATGTAATATTTTAAAATGTACTCTCAACCAAATCAACCATACTCCTTCGCTACTCGACTCTCTACTTTCGTTGTTTAAACATCATCACCATGCACACGCCGCTCGTCAACTATTAACCAACAAAATTCAAACCAACAACATTTAAACTAATTGTAAAAATATCTCAATCAAATTAACTACGATCCTATATTAGTTTTAGGGGAATTGTATTATTTATGTATCATTGTGCACGTAAATCGTCATGTAAGTTATTCGTTGTTGGAATATTCAAAAATGTATCGAAATCTGAATCATATGGAATCAATTTTAACTAACGCGAGAATTCAAATCAACAAACTTCGATCGATTATTAATTATATCCTCATATTATATGATTTATATAGCATCGTGTGCGTTCATTATTATAGAAATAATTCCTTCTTCCTACGTCGAAGGTGTACAAAATATGATTAACACGATTTCAATTTTAATAAACGCGAAGTATCAAGTTATATAGTAAAAATATTTCTGTAAAAATATTGCAAGATATTTGATATCGTAATACTGACGGCTTCCATTAACCCCTTGACATACAAATAAAACGGAATTTCATGGGTCCACAAAATACTATTTAATTTGGCTCAACTGAACGGTTACGTAAGCTTTGGAACAGAACGGAATATTTACAATGCTAAATATCATTTAATAAGATTGATACACAATATTAATGGACAATAATGAAGTAACATTATTAAATAATAAATAAGTAGTTCTGCAAAGTATGACATTTTTCCTGTCCGCCGGAGACGTCAACGTCTACAATGACACGCGAAACAAATGACGTCCCCCAGACGTCATTCTATGCCAAGGGGTTAATTATCCTCGTTAATGAGTTCCATGAAACACGTATATTATCGGTTAATATTATTTAATATAAAGCAGAGAGTAAACGGTTTACCGAAATCAATAAGAACCTAATAAAAACAATATCAAGGGTGGCAAATATTAGAAAAAGTCAAGCATTACGTGGGCTATCTAGGTTTTCGGGGTGGCAGGAGACAGCGAAATCCTATTTGGCCTCTTTCCTCTCGCCTATGACACGAAAACCAACCCCTCGAATTACACCCTAAGGGAACCACCGGGGTGGATGCAGGCAGCCGAGTAAGATAGGGCGAACCACGTTCATGATTCAATCAGCAAAGTTAAAGCGAGCGCAAAATGACGCGGCGTAAACTCCCGGCTTCTCTAACCCTCTTTTCATTTCATTCCCCGCCGGACCCCTTCTCCCCGTCCTCTGAGGAAAACTTGATTCGGGGCCCGTAGTTTTCCGCGGCCACGCTTTCCAGGAAACCATTCGTTTCGCGATGGAAAATCTCGACTGCCGCGAATCCACTGACTCGCTTCGTATCCAACTCGATCGAAGTGTCGAGCACGCTTTAAGTGAATTCCGAGGACTCCTGCCATGGTCACTTCCGTTCTCCAGTCCGCTGAAGGACCACGGAATTGAAGTGGATTTCTTTTTTTAATTCGTTCCGCTTTCGATCACCGACAATTTTATCCTTGAAATTGGCTCCTTACAATTATGGGGTTAAGTTATCCTTGATGATAAGGTGATATCCACTGTATCACCAAAATTTCAAAGTCGCCAATTTCGGTCCTAGTGGGTCCAAATCGATGGTATATGATGGCTAAACATGTTCTAGGACCGATTTGGGTCGAAAGAAGCGGTTTAAAAATTGTTTTGGTCCAAAAATGGGTCAACCCGAAATCGCAAAAATGTGAAGGGGTATACCTTCAAAAATTGTCAAAAATTAAAAGTCGCCAAAATCAATTCTAACTGACCCAAATCGATGGTAAATGATGTATAAACATATTCTAGGACGATTTTGGGTCGGAAGAGGCGGTTTAAAAATTGTTTCGGGCGAAAAATGGGTCGAACCAAAATCGCAAAAATGTGAAGGGGTATACCTTCAAAAATTGTCAAAAATTAAAAGTCGCCAAAATCAATTCTAACTGACCCAAATCGATGGTAAATGATGTATAAACATATTCTAGGACGATTTTGGGTCGGAAGAGGCGGTTTAAAAATTTTTTCGGGCGAAAAATGGGTCGAACCCAAGTCGAAAAAATGTGAAGGGGTATACCTTCAAAAATGGTCAAAAATTAAAAGTCGCCAAAATCAATTCTAACTGACCCAAATCGATGGTAGATGATGTATAAACATATTCTAGGACGATTTCTGGCCGAAAGAAGCGGTTAAAAAATTTTTATTGGTCAAGATTGGGTCGAACCCAAGTCGAAAAAATGTGAAGGGGTATACCTTCAAAAATTGTCAAAAATTAAAAGTCGCCAAAATCAATTCTAACTGACCCAAATCGACGGTAGATGATGTATAAACATATCCTAGAACCATCTTGGGTCGAAAGAAGTGGATAAAATAAGTTTGAAAAACCATGAAGTTAATTTCGTTTAATCAACGATAGATACAAGTTATTCATAAAACCAATACGTGAATTCTTTCCTTCCTTTTTATATCTACAGAGAAGATTATTTTAAAAATTTACTAGTTCATATGAACTTCCCGTGGAATAACGAGCTGCAAACTTCTATTACGACAAAGAAGATAAACTTTGTTAAGTAAACATTCAATGTGGCTGCTGTACGGTGAGTGGAAAAGATATTCAAACAGTTCAAGGATCGTGAAAGTACATTTCAATGGATTAGTACTTTCCACGACGGAACTCTTTAACAATATCTCACAATAAAGTACCTGTAATAAGGAAAGCTACGAGGAAAGGAATAAATAGAAATCTAAAATACATCAACGATATAACCACCAACAATTCTTTTATTTCCAACATTACTTAACTACAATAATTCACTGCACTGTTCGGTATTAAAGATACTTACGTAGTAGGATAGTTGACCATTAAAAGTATCTTCTAATATCGAACTCTTCCCCAAATAAATATTTTTATCATATCTTACTCCCTAAAGTAACTTTTATTTTTTGTATTGGTATACAATTTTAGGCAATTGTTTATGTACTTCCCTGCCTATTTGTCAATACTGTTCTTTCAATCAGAATTAATTGTTTTAAATATTCCAATAGAACTAATATTGCAGTAATGTAATATTAAAGAAAAGGAATCAATGCGTAAGTAGAATGTGACACTGCTTAATCAGACAACGTATAATGTTATGTATAAAGTAATATTAATATACTTCAAGTTTCTTTCTTCGGTGATATTAATACTATTTTATGTAAAATATAAATTTAATAAGCACCTAAGAATGCCGGAAAGTGATGGAAATCATTGTGATTCCAATTATGCTAATATTTAAGTAGAACGCGAATTTTGTAGCACGGTATTCGCTTTTACATCGAGGAGTTAAACTACAAATATAAAACTATTCAATTCCTAATATTGAAGAGAAGGTGAGAAGAACCAACATTTCTGTGAAACAATGATGTATAATTAATTTGATCATAATCGATATAACTATTAATAAAATTCAATTACTAATTCCTTAAAAATTAATACAAATTTACATCCCCGTGTAATAACATTCTGTTATTAATTCCATCATAACCGCTACAATTATTAACACCTTCATTGCCGGACCAACATCCGTGTTATACGATACCTCGCGATAAGCATTATAAAATTTTAAAACCAAACTGTTTCAATACTTCATCATACTTTACATTATTATCTTAACATTTAAAAGTATTAAAAAAAGTCACAAATATTAGGGTTACCGGAAAGTAATAAATTATGTTTCACATACTTTATGAAACCCCATTTATTTGTTTATATCAAACATTATTTTATTAAATATCCCCCATCGTTATCAAAGATCTTGGACCAAAGATTCACCAACGCTATAATTCCTTTTTAAAACAAATCCAATTCCCAACTTTCGATGCGAAAACATTCTCCGCTCCCAAATTGATTAGTTTCCGTTACCCCTAATATAAGCGATATACTTGATTCGAATTTTAGTAATATTTGCCTCGTTAGTCACCAGTGATTCATGGCAGCCAACGTGTTAATAAAATAACGAGATACGAATACCATACAAATGAAAATTCGTTAGTTACAGGTTAGCTTATGCACTGGAAAGACAACTCGGCGTTTCTTCACGGTAGACTGCTACGAATCCGAACAACGACGAACGGGGTGGAGGACGAGGAAGGGCGAAAGGACGAAGGATGAAAGGAAGAAAATCAGGATTCTCTCGACTAAGGAAAACGGAGAAGATTCTCGTTTAATCTCGCGCGAGCCATCTTTGTTCTCGTCGTTCTCCATCCTCCTCGACTTTCTTAACTTACTCTCTCCCTCTTCAACAGTTGGTGTCTGACTAAGGACTGGCATTGTTACTGAAGGCATTTTCACGAGGTTCGCCCAATGCGTTCCAGTTCCCGGAGCATTCCCTGAGAACGTTACCACCAGCTGCGAGAACAGGTGGAACCCGATGCAGCCATTTTCTACCAGTAAACTCTAGCAGTCATGCTTTGTTCTCTTCGACGTCCTTGGAATCAAGTGGAAGATCGGTGACGCGTTTCGTGACTCGGCCACCAGGGAAATACCGGGTAATGCTCGCAAACCTAACCCTTCCTTACTCTTCTTTCTCCGTTCTCTTTTCTTCTTTGTTTTCCATTGTCTTCCTTCTTTACAGCTAGTTCTTTACTCCTCAACTTCACCGTTCTTTGACTTTCGAATCACTTTCAGTTGCATTATTATTCTCTTGGACTCGACTCACCGCTTCTAATTTTATTCGTTTATTCATGAGAAGTACCGGCTCTGTCGAGTTTATACTTTAATTACTTATTCTTCGAGGCTTCCAATTTATTCCTAAATCGAGTAGCCATTTCTCTTGTTGTTTTTGGCTTTCTTGCTCGTTTACTCGATTTTCATAGCCATTTTAATAACTTTCTCTGGATCCATGTAACTTGGAAGTCACATACTTGTCTATCCGTATCTTTCATTTAATTTTGTCTTTTTGTTGTAATAATAATTGAACTGTTCAACAGCCAGAGTGATTAAAATCGTCACACAAAAATTAGAGCAAATTGGTAATTATGAAACTTAAAGAAACTAATCACTTTGACATTTGAACGTCATCCTTTTCTTTAGTGGATTTAACCGTTCAGTGTCAGACGACGCGATCGCGCCTCTCCTGTTCCACTTCGAAAAATGCCAGCGGATGTGGCAAGGAACTTCCGTCTCAAGTTTTTAAAAGGCGATAAAAACTCATTCGTTTAATAAATATCATTTTAAAACGGACGAGAATGAAGTAAACGTACTCGACATCTCTGAGTAAAGACGAAGTAAACGAAGTAGAATTACACGAAAGACGACAACCGCTACTGCGCCGTCTGGCATTTTCCGACCGCATTTGTGGAAAGGCCCGTGGCACTCAAACGTTTATGTAATAATTTCATTACAATTTTCAGGTAATGTATCTTCGTTAGAATCATGCTGAACTGGTTTACGTAATACGATTATTTTTACGATTAATTCGCGGTATTCATCCACATTTTTCCAGCACTTATTTCCATTCCGATGACATTAAATCTCAGCTTGGTTCGCGTTTCTTCTAAAAACACAACAACGGAATCATCAACATCGAGTCACTCAAAGCAGCAAAGCGAAATTTCTCCTTATTTCGGCAAACAGAATTATAACAAAGCTAATTTACGAGCCACCAAAGAATTTATGGTAGTGCACACTCTATCCGACGATCTCGTTCGCTAACGATTTATGTGCGAAATTTTTGAAGAGCATACTGGAACCCGCTGAAGACGTACGTAAAAAATGCAAGCGGAGAGTTTGACAATTGTCACCCATGATATACGACCTGAATTCATAATTGATCTCGTCGGAACAATAACTCTGGTTCCCCGTGCCGTATTATATTTTCAACACCCTCTTAACATTACCAGTGGCATTACGGTCTAAATATTGATATGAGAATAAAAAGAAGTTGATATTTCACGAAAGTAAAGGAGCCCCGGGATTACTTAGCGCGGGAGATGATTTTTAAAACAAGAGACGCTCTTTGAATATTACTACGAGGAGTCCTTTGGCGTAGCAGCCGGTCTTGAAACTTTTAATCGTAAGAGTGTCGTACCGTCAGTCTTGTTTCTTTGACCTCTTCCTATCGCCGGAACTCTTTGGCTTTGTCTTCGAGGAGGCAGAAGAGGTGGTGGTGGCTCTAAAGAGCATCGAGAAAAAGAGTTTGGTGATGCGATGGAGGAGGTAAAGGGAGACTAACGAGACGAGGAGCAAAAAGAATGTAACATCGTAGAGATGACGTTGATAGGAGGGTAGATTCGCAGCCTCACTCTTCAAGTATGGTAAACCATTGCCCCGGGCGATGTACTCCGTCCACCAGACTGCCGTTTCTAACGGGCTCGCGGCTCGATCCCTGTAAGCCTTTGAAAGCTTTTGGGCGTTTTCACGATACCTGCAAAGAGAAACAAGAACGTGTTAACGCCGTCCGAGCATTTTTCATGCTCTCGCACTCCTGATGAATAAAAATGAACATGGTCAAAAAAACGAGGAGCGAGAAAAATGTTGGAAAGCCAAACTTCGATCGACCATGGAATTAACACCTGCCACGGTAAAAGTCACTCAACGTTCGTCGTCTTTTTTCGAGATGACCTTTATCAAATCGGACCTTTATTATTATTCTAGTTTTGTACTTCCGTGTTATCGATACCTTGGTGACTTTTATGTTCGATTATATTTAATTGACGATGAGTGGTAAACGTATGTGTGGAAGTTAATATTTATTATTACTATATTTGTTATCTGGAATTATTATAATGGTAATTCTAATATTCAGAATTGTTATTAGAATTACTACGTTAATTATTACGCGATTAACAGTTTGAAGAAAAACGTTCCAAGTATACTCCGCAGAGTATACTGCAGATTTGCGCTTCCACATATTTAAAACACAGTAAAACTGGATAATACGCAAGATTCCAAATGTGTCAAAAATATGTGACGCTAGACTGAGAGAAGAATTTTTTCTACTAATTTCAAAGCGAATTTAATTCGCTTACATACCCAATATACAGCAAACAGTTGCCGTCACAGATGCGTGACGCTGGACTCTCAAAACAAACCGGGGTGTCAAACATATGTCACGTCTGATAGCGAGCGTGTTAATATCTCAAACTTTTCAACGAAGAGACCTTTAATTTATGTATATTTCTTTCTTTCACATAACATATACTTCTTTCTATATAGATTATTATTCCTATTATGTACAACCAACGAACAAGGTAATCATCCCCCGACATTCCTTCTCCGTGGAATATCTATTCCTAAAAATCAACGCTGCATAATTCACGCTCCGCAATCCCGAATATTAGAACAATGCGAGAAAAAAACCCGCGGAACAATGGATCCGTTGTTGAACCAAATATTATATTTCCCGTATCAATGAGGCACACGATTGGCCGACGGTAGTCTCGTCGGTACACTAAGCGGGAACAATGTCTTCCGAATCAGAAACACGGGAGATTATTGCGACTCACATTCGAGTGCGGGAGTGCATGGAGAACGCGATCGAATTCGAATGGGCCGTGTTAGCGAGAGGGTTGAAAACGGGGGGTGTAGATCGGTCGGAAGGGAGTGGGGGGATGATTCAGAGGGGAATAACCGGGTGGGATAGGGGCCAGATTCACAGAGAGACAGTGAAGAGGATGACGACAAGAAGGGTAGAGGGTGAGAATGCGTGGATCGCGGGGTGGAAAAGGGGGATGATAGAGACGAGGCGTGTTCCCAACCACCCTCGACGACCCGGAGCACACAATTTACCAATCGGTACTCTCCATTATTCGTGTTTACAGTTGCGGGCCGCGAATCAACCTGCCCCCCCTCCCCGCTCCCCGCACCCCCGATCCCCCGCTCCCCTCCTCGTTATTTGCCTCGGTCAAATTCAGTTGCAGCCCTGCGGTGGTTTTGAATTAACCATCAATTTTAAGCGCGTTCGACGTACCTTCCGCCGAAGCCTCGCCTGTCAACGGATATCCACCGATGTTTCCACAGTGTCGGTCGAGCCTATGCCCCTGCCGGTTAATTTATCGCTACGCTCCGAATTATACGGATTTTACACCCGGATCGCCGAAAAACGAAGCCGATTCGAAACCAGCGGATAAAACATTTGTTGAACAATCGCCCGGTAAATCGTCTTGCGCTGTACCGGTGATGATTCGGGAAATGACGGGTGACGTAACGCCGATATATTCGATTTAATGTAGAACTTACGGTTGATCGGTTATACATCGATGTATTGCAAAATATAAATATTAATATATTTTCCCTTAATCAAACTTTATTTCCATCGCTTCATATTGATCAGAAGCGTTCAGTAATTTAAGCTTCCCTTGTCGCTATTTTCTTCTCTTGACCCAAGAAACGGATTGATATCATTAAAATATAATCTTTCTTTCAAGACACGCAATCATCTCATGCCATTATCACCGGTGAACTTCGCCGATGAGATAAGAAGGTATTTAGTAAGAAATAAATATTGCAGATGGAAAGATGGAGGACATACATGGCCTCACGTAGACCGTGATATACGGGATCCCTTTAAGGGGGTAAGTTAATTGAACGGGAATTCGGTTAGTTTATCGAAGGGAAAGGCGGAACTAGCATAGAAGAAACGTTATCGGGACACGGAACGAATTACTTAGGCAAGAAAGTCTGAAAGCAGATGTCGCGAAAGTTCGAGCGAGGAGCATTTCTATCTTAGTTTCCGAGGCCGACCCGTATCTCCAGGGGATCATAATTCCCGCGATATCTCGGATCGTTGTCGCTCGACTCCGCCATCCCCGACACGTTACGAACTTACTTTCCGACGTGTAACCTTATCATGGGGACCAGTGGAGGCTACCACCCCCCATCGTCCCCGCCCCTCCATTCCCCTCCTCCTCTCTACGAAATGCGCCCTTACGCCGAAAAGTTCTGCACGTGCACTACGTTAGACATTCTATGGAATAATATTCGGGCTTCTAGGAGTAAACCTGTCGGTTAGGGGATTCTGATAAATGATGCCACCCCTTATCTTTGATCCAACCCCTCTTATTTCACTCTATTAATTCTTCGCGCACAAATTATCCTCGACGGCCCGCTATATTACGCATAATTCTGTGTGCACTATGAAATATTCAATCGTGGGAATAGAATTAATTCTTTTCTAGGTTATGTCACACTGTATAACGGAATACTTTCAATATATAGGACGTGTACAATATTGATAAGTAATAATTAAATGTTCATTAAAGTACGGTATTTTTCGATCATCATTTTCGATCTCCGCGAGCAGAATTCAATGCGGCGATCTTGATGCAGATGTAAATGCAATTATAGTATACATGAAAGTCAAACACGGCGCCGCGGCAAGTAATTTCCCGATGAGTTTTTGTGAAGTTAGTTTTGCGAATCCACCATGCGTTATATTGCTACTTCCGTAGGTGAGGAGGTAGAAATCCGAAGTGGCTTCAACGGCAGAAAGTAATCTTCGTCCCCTTCATAATTCCTTCAAAGTTACTTTACGATTTCTCGGCTCGTTGTCGCTCAGCTACCCAACTCCCCGACACCTCACCAACTCACTTTCCGACTCGTAACCTTATCGCGGAGTACCGAGAAACCTCCACCTTCTCCTCCAATTAGCCACCGTAACCGAACTCCCCCATAACCACCCATAACCACCTATCTCGCACGATATTATGAATTCTAGTTCTCCCCACACGACTACTATATTGCCAACGTTGCGTCACTTCTACTATCTATTAAGAAGAGGTACTCTGGATTCATGAAACTCCATTTATTTCCTTATATTCAACATTATTCTATTAGCTAATCCTCATCGTTATCTATAATTCTTGACCGAGGATCTTCCAATGCCATAATTCCCTTTTTTTGACAGAAATCAAATTTCCATGTTTCGATGCGAAGAAATTCTCTACTCCCGAATTGATTACTTTCAGGTACTCCTAATATAATGTTAGGTGTATGCAAAAGTTTTAGTTTTTCTTTTTAGCAGCCTTAAATAAAATTTAAATAAAATTATTTTTAATTGAAATATTTCCCTGTCGTTTTGTATTATTGTAAGATTGGTACCGGACTTTATGAAACGCCATTTATTAGTGTTTGACGACAGTTTGAAGGGGACTGCATGAAATGGGAGACGTTCTGAAGTTCAGAAAAACTAAAACTTTTGCATACACTGATTATTATCACATTATATATATAGACCACCTTTTTGGATCTTCACGAGCAGAAGTAAATTATTAGTATCGTTCGCCATATTTAAAAAAACATTAAAGTCATAACTCGCATAAAACAATGAATCTCTACTGAAACATAAAAAAATCACCGGGATTCGATATTGAATATATTGTTTGATTAAAAATCCATGCAATGCCGGGCTTAATAAACAATGTATTTTCATTTGATTCGTCTCTCCGTTTTATATTTAACGTACTATGAAAAAGTTCGCCGTGTAACTCAATATTTATTAACCGTTATAAAAACGAGATTTAATCACATGTAACATCGGTATTAAAAAAAAAGTCGACTGTGTCCGGGAAATGATTGGGACGAGAAATTAAGCTGAATTCCCCGATTTCACATGGAGAACTTTATTCGACATAATTTTCTAGACCGTTGAAGTTACGCTCAGGTATACCAACGTATACACGGGTATTATCAATTCCGCGGTATATTACCCGTAAAATAATGTAACTCCGGGCTTTGCGATCGTACCGGAACATACTTTACCAAACGTTCAGCGAAACAACCGAGCTCCCACACAGAAACATACGGGGACCGGGAACTAATTGGTCGACCGAAATAGAAAACTCCCTGCCGGTGGATATGTTTCATTTGCACCTGACACTAACAACGTTTAAATCCTCAATTACAGTCGCCAACGACGACTGCCGGACCAACACGTACAGGACACGTCCGTTTGACGTCCATCTCCGCGTTAATTCACGAATTCGTCCCTCCAAATATACCAACAAATAACGCTTGTACCGAGTACATCTGATTGAACTGTCCGAAACGCTCCTACCGATAACAATCGAGGTTATGTTTGCCAAGCTAAGAATAGGCGGCCCGTAATATCTCGTTTACGACTCCACTATCAATCAAGTATTATAATAATTAATTAAAGACCCCTTGTAGCAAATATTGAAGATTAGAAAGTCAAACCTATATACAGGAAAACCATAATTTATATATAAATAGATGTGTAAATATGAATGTGTATATGTTCGATAGTTCCACTGATAAGAAATTCAGATTTGATGTGTATATTTTAAGATATTGGAATTCCAATAGAAAAATGGCTTCGCATACTTGAGATGATTACTACTTTAATATAAGGTAATCATCGATGAAATATTCTTTCAATATACATATATATCGCGGAATGAACCAAGGCACATATACAATGTCAGTTAGCGATACACTTATCGCAGGATGTAACGAGAGGGATGTGTAGAGGACGAAGAAGGCTTCTCCGAGGAAATGGCCCTCGGGTCCCAAGCTCCGATCCAATTAGATTTTTAATAAAAGTTTACCCATCCCGCCAGTCCGTCCTACGAGTCACGTACCGGTTTGCGTCCCTACGGGCTGAGAAAAAGATTAACTGGTTCCCAGGGTAACCCGCCTTTTGACACCGACCTACCGGATACCCTTCCACCAGTATCGGATCAACAGTTCCCTGAACCACGTGTCTGCCCTTTAAAATATTCAAGGAACTTCGAACTTCCGGTTACACCTTCCAGGTAACTTCGGCGAAGTCACCTTTGAATATTACATATGAGCCGCTCGAATATCAAAGATTAACTCTACTTTTTCAACATTTTCCAATATTACTGCCAAAGTTCATGATTCGTGTTTAACGTTTCATAATTATGAATTTACTCGAATTTTTGTTTGATGGAGTTAGTTACTTTGGCTGTTGAGCGACTCATATACATTGTATGTATACAATTTCTTGCGGATCGGAATAAATTAGAATAGAATACAAATAATAATAGTAATAATAAGACTCAATTGATTTTATGATTTTTTGATAAGTACATCCAAGTCTGCTTTTATGCGGTAAAAACGTTTCACAAAAATCCGCAGAAAAAGGAACCACACAAATAAAGATATAGCTTTCTTTGAAAAATTCGAGATATTTATTGGTGATAACAGTATGATGAAAGAGTTAACTTACGCACATTTAGTTCTTTTGTTTTGTTCATGCATAAAAAGATTTTAGACTCGAACAAGAAAAGCTTTATTTGTTTATGGGAATTATTCTCTTCTCTCTTAATTCCCAGCAAAGAAAGTAAAAAGAACGAAAATAAATAGATGAGCGCGTCACGCTGTTAAAACTTTCTAGATTTCTTGAATTACTTATGTTTTCTTATACTTCCCTACACAGCATTACTTAAAACCCGCATTAAAGAGATACGCATAAAAACAGACTCGATTGTAGATTTAAATGAACCGCGACAAAACAGGATACGATACGCTCGCAGTAATTCAGATTTATGTGGTATTCTTAAGTGGCACACTAAAGTATCCGGAAGTACGGAAGATCATAAATATGCAGACTAAATCGAGCTAACAACAACAATAAATTACACCAAGTAATTCTTCGCGAAACTATAACTACCCGAGTCAAGTAATCGTAAATAAAAGCGATGGCAATAGGATTAGTAATATTTCCGCAATTTTGTCAATTGCCGAGGTATCTGAAACGAGGGGGATCATAATTTCCAGTCGAACGACTAACTACGCCATTTTGACTGGACCGAGGAAACGTTGGGTGTGGTGTTCGCGTTAGGCGTCCGACGGTATGCCGAAGCAATTTTTATCGTACGTAAGGGACATCCGGCGCGCATATACAAACGGCAACCCTCGAATAAGTATGTCTCGAGAGTTTCGAGGGGGTGACTCCACGGGATCCTTGGCAGCGACTACCAAATGCACAAACTTCGGCGACCCTGTCTGCGGCAACGATTCTAAATTGTCGCCTACCACGCCAGGAAGCTAACATAAACTCTATTTATTCTTATCCACCCTTATATAGACTTTTCTTGGACGACGAGGGTGTTCACATACCGTACTTATGTATTATGTGAGTATATTATTATTTTTATTATCATTATAGTATTTATTATTACATATTTTATATCCCGACAAGAATATTCGACTACTGTAGTTATATATTTATTATGCAAATATATTATTATTGCTACGTTTATTAATTTATACTTACAATTAGTGAGTCTTTTTACGGTAAAAAGAGATGTTGGTGTACCATTGTTTTTTTACTGTTATTGAATTTAAGATTTTATGCTTAACTTGTATTAAGTACTCGTGCACTATTTAGATTCGTTACTTTGTTATTATTATTGTATAAGATAAGATTAATTATGGTGTATTATATTATTAGAGAACAGTGAAATCGTGCATGATTATATCTTGTTATTAATTACTCGGCGGAAATATTTTTAATTGTGCCACATGCACGGTTTAAATATAAATAAACATTTCTCTTTATAATTGAAACGGTGCCAATATATTTTACGCACACGCGCTTGAAATAAATTAATAAATGCTGATGAACTCTGATGATTTCACCGGAGCTTCGTCGAGTTCTCGGATCAGTGGAATATGAAAGTCCGTGTCAGCCCAATATGTTTATACTAACTGAAATTTCTCGTTAAACCGGAAAAACAGAAATAGAGCTTTAAAAATAATGTACCTCTCTTGTTTTTGAAGCTCGGAAAAACAACACCAAAATACAACAGCAACAAATGCAACATATTTTTAATGACAATCAGGGACGTATTTCATTCTTTGCCAGAAGTTAATATTTAAAATTGAGGAAGTTTTCGATTCGTCAGAATTATTTTTAGAAATATTTTTGACTCGAGTATAAAGTGGAAATTAAGAAAGGTGTTCAGGAATTCATTTTTAATATTTCGGATTAAGGAAGTCTCAACTAGGAATATTCTTAATATTTTGGATTAAGAAAGTTTTCGTTGGAAACGAATTCGGGAATCAATTTTTAATATTATATAATAACAATAATTTTAATTCCAGTATGAGATGGAAATTAAACAAGAAATTCGAGAATCTATTCTTAATATTTGGGATTAAGGAAGTTTTAATCAAAAATACTTTTGATTCAAGTATAAAGTGGAAATGAAGGAAAGAGTTCGGGATTCTATTTTTAATATCTTGCATAATGAAAGCTTTAGTTAGGAATATTTTTAATTCGAGTAAACAGTGGAAATTAAGGAAGAACCGACAATATATATTGATCGGAGTACACCAAATATTATTATAAACACGTGAAATAATTTAGCGTGGATTGCGGTGGCGCGATATTAATCTCGCTCCGAGTATTATCATATTTTCATACGGCAAGGATTTACGAGACACGGAAATTGTTCCACTCGGCGATATTTCCATTCCGTGGATATTTACGATTTTCAGTGTGTGTATATACTTTCCGCAATGACACGGACTCGACCACCGGGTCGCGTCGAAATGCCGGATTCCATACGTCACCCATCGGATGTACGAATTAAATCAATCATTTTTGCGTAACGTACTAGGCGAAAATTTTCATAGACGAAAAAAGGAATGATCGTTCACCCATAAATTCCAGCAGCCCCATTCCGCCTTCCGATCACCGGTCCCGAAATTAACTCATTTACTTAATTGCCGTGAGAGAGCAGACCGGTTTGCGCCGATAATAAAAATGAAAAACAGACAAAAAAAACACGGACACTCGTGAACCCTCTGGAATCTATGCAAATTCGGAAACCACTCGATAACTTCATCACGTTATGCGGCTACCTCTCGATTTTGCTGATTCGATCGGTTGTGCTCTCTTCCATTCTCTTTCTTTATCTCTTTCTCACTCTCTCTCTCTCTTTATCCCTTGCCCTTTCACCCTCCCTTTCCCTTCGTTCTTAAATCAATCCTCCTTCAAGCTTATCCATATAAACCCAACCGAGGGTTCAAAAAAAAATCAACAAAGAAAATCAATTTGAGTGCAGCTTTGCTTATATTATTACAGTAAAATTATTTTATATTAGTTATATTATTTTATATGACTTATATTAATACATTTAGCTCCACGTGCTCGCAGATAGTGATATTGTCATTACAGAAATAATTGATTAAAAAATATTGCAGATTATTGTTTTGTTTTAGAAACCCGATAATCGTTGATTCATCGTATATGATTACAATTAAAGCAGTTATCTGATAATTGCAAATATGTCTGCTAAATGGTGGACGATTAAATAATGTATGGAATTAAGGACGAATAAAATTCGCCGATAGCTGCATGATATATTGCTTTGATATATCAATATTTCACGTACATCGGATATGGAAAAATATAACTAAAAATTGCATTTTGAGTGCACCGAAGTGTAATTCAATATTTACCTGGCCATTCAAAATTCAACCCTGCGCAATGCGATACTGCATAATCCAATATATAAAATAAAATCTTCAGTTATATTTTTGTTGGTCTTCGAATTGTTAGTATTTTTTTGTTGGACGGCGCTACTAGTAGTATAGACCAACATTGGTCTATACTACTAGCCGCACCGTCCAACAAAGGAATACTAATATATAAAATATATATATATGTATGTATGTATGTATGTATATATAAAATACATAAAATGTTACTTTGAATCACTCCAAGATAGTAAACAACATACACAAAACCGCTAAACATCATCTTTGAACAGCACATTTCGACAGTCTTACAATTTACGTTATAATTTTGTAATAAAGCCTCGTCCATCGATTTTCATTGAACATTTTGTTCTCATTCTTGTGCGTAGAATACGCTCATGACGTTTCTACAGAAAAATGTCTCACACCCTATATATATATACGCCGTCTTATTCCCCAGAGGCATTTCGTTCTTCGGGGGTGTTGGACGTCGGTCGGGAAAATCCAATCGCTTCCCGACGATATACGTCTTTGTAACTCGATAAGTCGGCCGAGTAATGCCGAGGAGGTGCGCCGAGAAAGTACGCCGTGAAAGTACGCGGAGGAAGAAAATTTCTACGTCCACCGTCGAACCATAGAACTAGAGAGAACTCGAAGAACAAGATCAAAATCCAAGGAACCTTTAGCGACCCCTGAATCCCTCGCCTCCGTAACTCCAACTGCCCCCGTTGCTCCGACACCCCGACGCCCCGACGCCCCCATTGATAGATATTCCGATGCGCCTCTTTGGCAACACGTGACGCAGCGATTTAAACGAATGTGTTCCATGAAACGGAAGAAAATTACGGTCCCCTCGTGAACGTGGTACGTTTCAATGTGGCCGCAGCATCGAATATATTATACCGAGCTAACAATCCACGACGACGATGGAATATTTAATTAAAAACAGGTTAAACCTCGGTGAGCTAACATACTTAAAGTCTACAAGGTTTCAATGGAGTTTAAAGGGAGAATTGTTTGCAAAGGATTTATTTGATTAACTGACTTCTGTAAAGAAAATTAAAGTACATGAAAGGCATGAATGAAGGAAGAAATTCTTTCAAGGAAGTACGTAATGCGAAGACATTTTTAGAATGAATTAAATAACGAGAATACGCGAGAATATCAGGCAAGAAGAGATGTCGTAAATGGAGAATTTAAGGATGAATTATCAACCTTCTGGAAATGTAACTTAAGGTAACTCACGTATATTAAGTAAAATGAAACATCAAGGTTTCTCTTGGAGAATTCTCCGAGTAGGAGATGGGAAGGTTTAGAAAGGAAGGTAAATGGAGCGGAAACCCGAAGATCCTAGTAAAACAGGATCAAAATCCTGATATCTCATCCATTCCTTGATATCCTTACGTGACTCTTCAAGACCATATGACGCAGTGATTTAAACGGTGGTTTTACCGTGGCGGAATTACTTTCAAAATGATATCCCGAATCATGCAGTTGCACGCCAATGTCTTCCACTCTCAAATTTCGATTATTCATCCGTAATAAATTATCTTATTTACGTTACATATTATAAACTCGATGGAGCGAGTTTGTTAATTCAAGTCAATTATGAGGTTTAATAACTGGCACTCTTAAATACAGTATTGTATAATATTAATATTATTGTATTGTAATAAAATTTATAATTCTTTAACGTACTTAAATTGTATCATAATATTCAGTCGAAATCAGACAATACTTATTGGGACCAACAAGCAATTTATTATCAATAACTCCAGTTATTTTAACAAAAAAAAACATTTTCATAAATAACACATTGGCAGGAGACGATTGAAGCAATTGGGATATATTTTGATTAAATAAATATTATATCGCAAATATAAATTGATAATACAACGCGTCAACTTTCACCCTCGAAACTCATCACTTCAAATAGGACAACCAAATACCTCCGAAATGCAGTAATTCATTGATTACACAATAGTTACAGCCACAAACCAGACTGCACTTGAATCAACTACGTGTCAATGTGGATTTACAGCCATACAATGGCTCCCCGCGTCTCCCAAGATGGCCACACCAGATGGTACCCCCCCGAGTGCAATGGAATTCTCGACGGTAGTTCTAATTTATCTTATAACCGATGCAATTCCGAGATCCACCTCAATTGCGTTCAATTACATTGCCAAGCATAGACAACGTACGCCTCGTTACGCGTTCCCCTTCGTATATACGCTTTTTTCCCCGTTCCCCTAAAACGTTTCGAACCCCGACGTCCATTACACATCCCTTACGAGCGAGCAGGTGCGCCGAAGTACTCGAAGGACACGCGGAGCCTCGTTTCTCTAAGAAAGAAGAGAGTCTCTCTCTCTCAGCCACAAAAAGAATAAGAGTTCCAAGGCACATTTTGCCTCTCGAATAAATCCAACCGGAAGAATCGTGCTTGAGTAACGAGGGATGCCAGGAAAACGGTTGCGGGACGAAGGAGGGGGGTGGAACCTTGGCAACGGAACAGTGGCTTACACCATGAGGGGGTGGTCTTTTTGGCCGAGAGGTCCAGAATTCGACGAAGTGAAAGGGTTACTTTCGACGTGGAGGGTGGTGGGGGGACGAGGAAGAAAACAACAGGGTAATAAAGAAGACGAGGTGAAGGCTCACTTCCGAGGATGAGACAAGGGGTTCCAGAGGAACGACAAGGTTTCGAGACACGAATAACAGACGAAAGAGAAGAAAGAGGGCACCTCCGGTAGGTTTTGGTTGGTACGTCTGTCGAGCTAACTTCGCACTATGTTATCCTTGAGCCGTAACCGAAGAAGAAGCGCAGGAACAGGGGCGTGCCCCTCGTACCTCCTTACAAACTGCCGAAACTTTGACTACCCGAACGGGGCTTACGTGCCAGCTTGCGCACCTAACTATCTACTACTACTTTAACTGGCACCCTCCAACCCTTCGCCCTTCGTCCTGCATCCTCGCATCCTGCACCCTCACCCTGGCATCTACAACTTTCTACAATTACTGTGCTTGACTGACGTTTACCTACTTGCTGTGATATCTTAGAAATAATTGATAATCCTTTCCGAACTTACCAGATGAATTCCTCAGTGAAACAACAGTTAAAGAAATTATTTTTGCAATCACTTTTGTCTAGCGTATAAAACATCGAAGTTTGATTAAATCCAACATTCAATTCGATTTATAATAATAATTATTATTATTATTTATAATATTATTACAACGACAAAATCAAGTGAAATGAAAGATAATGCTAGACGTGTATATGACTTCAAAGTTATCAACATGGAGTTAGAAAAGGTTAACGTGCTTTCTTTCGATGCTAACATTTATGCAGCTAAGTTCACTACACTCCGAAGCGTACAGTGGCGCAGGCAACAGAGGGCACCGAAACAGTAACCTCGGACAAGTAAGGAATACAAACAGAAGATACAATGGTGGAGAAGGATGATGATGTTTAGTTAATTCGAAGCATATCACTCTCACCGTGTGTGGTTTGATCACGGATCGCACAGTGTGTAAGTTCAAGTTGGCTTACAAGAGCAATCACGAGAGGGAGATCTTTGGGAATTGAATGGCCACTTCACGTCGCCACGAGGGACTCGGGGGGACGTGGATGGGGCGAGGGGTGGAAATTGAACAAGCTGCACAGCATTGACACGAGTTACAGAACTCACGCTTAGGATGTATTCAACTTGGAAATGATAATGTAACTCCGGCAGTATTGAAAGATCCTGTGATTACATTCGAGTATAAGTGAACCCAGCTGAATCGATACACCGTGTCACCGGTAATTACCAACGATTCAAATGATTTCTTTAATCGTATAATTGAGTATCCCCGAGTCGACGTTGTAAGTGTTTACGGTGTTTTATAATCACCATTGAATTTTCATATTTTACTGGCATACGAAAGAATTTAATGCGAGAATTGAGTCTTCGATGCCGTGGATACTACTTGTTATTATTTTAACGTTGGAACTACTTGAGCAGTCAAAATGGCGGACATCCAATTTTTAGTAAACCTGCTTGAATACAACGCAGTCGTTTTGTGAGATTTTGTCTATCTTTATTGTATAAACATAACACATATTGTTGAATCCATTAATGAATTTTATCCTCCAATCATAATTTATGTATAAATAAGCATAAGTTCGACTAAGTAGATAATCGGTAGTTGCAGTGTTAACCTCAAAATTCTATGTTTAATTAAGTTTCCGTGCTTCAATTAAAACACAAGCAAGTAACATTGAATAAAAATAATACCAAGTAATAATTTAATGTTAAAACCATCGATATTTGAAAGAGATATTTGAACTTGAATATGCAAATAACATAAAAATCCTGGGAAATAAATGAGCCAAATGGAACCGGTAATACGAGGTACCTGAAATTTCGGATAATCGTGATTCGATTACGTGGCGCGGCAATATTTCGTCCCTCAACATTTCGCGATTATTGAACCGCCTGGCTTGGATTTATTTATTAATTAATATTCGCGGGATCGCGTAACGAGAATAGAATAGTTCGTGTTCCGCTTTAGTCGGGGCGACCCTATCTCAAGTCCGAGGTGTTACGCTCGTAAATTCACACACTGCGCCGTAATTACCGCGGAAACGAGCTCCAGCGACGTTCTGCCAACGCTTTCATATCCAACCCTTTTGATTTATTAAACTCCTTTCATCATTCGATACGATGACTCGCGTACCCAGCATAATCGTAATTAAAGTACAACGTCGCGTAATGCGCGGAACAGATTACACCACCAGTCATGGTTTGTTCAATGGAAAATAATATATTTCACGTGATTTCACACCGAGATTAATTATATTCGTTAATATATCCAACTCGCACCGATGTGGAACACCGAGAGACACGAATTTTGAAGAATTCGGACGGTTTCCAGTGATTATGGAGGATTATGGCAACAATCAATGAACATATTTTGGCAGAAGGAAAGGTTACAGATAAATCTGAAAAAACTGAACAAATTCCCAATAATGATATGATAAAATAAATAGTAAATAATATTAAGGCATTGAAGGAAGTTGGGAATTTGATTTTCTCAAAAAGGAAATTATGCCATTGGAGAATCGTCGATCAATA
This sequence comes from Nysson spinosus, assembly GCA_910591585.2. NCBI lineage: Eukaryota > Metazoa > Arthropoda > Insecta > Hymenoptera > Crabronidae > Nysson > Nysson spinosus. The sequence goes on from OU342832.1 coordinate 13,117,118, forward strand.
ATCGTAGATAACGATAGGGATTATCTAATAGAATAATGTTTAATATGACAAAAATAAATGGAGTTTCATAAAGTATGTGAAAAATAATTGATTACTTTCCGGTAACCCTAATATTTAACATTAGTTACTACAGAATTATAATAAAATTATATAATACATAAAATACCGTAACTAGAGTAACTTAGTTATTTTTTAATGATTATATCGTATTTACAATATTGTTTTATTTAATATCATTTACCAACGAATTAAAATCAAATGACACCCAAGTTATATCAGGTACGATTTATATTCGTTACTAAAAAACTGTTCTTACCAAAAAAAGTCAAATAAAAGATACCGAATGCCAAGTACATAAAAGGGTCATAAAAACCGAATAAAGTTTCTCAATTAAAATGGCAGCCAGACAAAATATTCGATTCACAGGGGTAGCGTCGAAAAAAGTGCATCATTTGCTAACCGCATTCATAGAACACGGAATAACTATTCCACGGAATAAATCACATTCGTCGATCGATAATAATTTGATTACAAAATCCGCGGAAAACAGCGTAGGGCACGGAGAGGTCGGAACGCGAGTAAAACCGAAATTCCTGGGCAGTAACGAGAAAGCGTGTACGTTTAACAAGTTGTCGGTACGGTACGCATTGAATAATGTAAAATTTAATTTCGTTCGGTACTCTTCGTCGTCATCGACATGCAACCAGCGAGGTAACGCCGTTGATTCATACCGTGAAACATTTAACGCACGTGAAATTTCCCATGCGACTGCCCTCGCGATATACACGGAACCCTACCGAACTATACGCCATCCGGAATCCTCCATGTTGCTGCACTATTTGTCGATGCACCAAGGAAAACCATCGCTGCATACCTTCTCAGATCATTTACGTGATTCATAGCAATAATTTATGACGAGTTACGACGAGTTACAAAAAAAAGTAAGAAAAATTCGAGTACCTCGAAACAGGACTATGATGGAATTTATTATACATATAAGAGCAACGCGAAGAGAAAGGATGGATCTTAATCGAAGTTAATTATGACATTTAATAACTGGCACTCTTAAATGTTTATTTTTAATTCGTAATAAATAATTTTGGAATAATGTGGATTATAATTGAAGTGGAATTTTCTATGGTAGTTTTAGCATTTGATATCGCGGATTTAAATTCAGGCGTAATTGTTTCTTATTAATATCAAATTTGGCTTAAGGGAATTATGCCATTGGAGGAGCGTTGGTCAAGAATCATAGACAACTTTGGGGATTATCTAATAGAATAATATATAATATGAATAAATAACCGGAGTTTCATACAGTATGTGAAAAATAATTAATTACTTCCCGGTACCCCTACCATATATACATGTATAGGTATAAATTAAAAGGACTACGCAGTACCTTAATTTTATCACGCTTTTCTTCCAAACATCACTAACATACAAATTAACTTATAATTCCCCATCAACTTAAGTCACAATTAAATGCCAAATTAATCACAATAATATAAAACACTGCAGCATGAAGCGCGCACACACCTATTGAAAATATTACCGGTGATACGCTACTGGACGTTCGCGAACGATAATATGAACCGTAAAGCGTAAAGAATAAAAATGGAAGCCAATGGAAAAAAAACAAGCGAAGAAGGTAGAAAATAGAAATAGGAAGGGGCTCGGTGGGGAGGGCAGAGGGGTTGGAAAAACGGCAGTGAGCCGAGTTACGGATTAACCGGGAGGCCGGGTGCAACGACGATGCACTTTCCCGGACATCCGAGCGCACGGACAGCTAGTGAGATATTCAGCGGACCGAATATCCGGACAGATTATACGATTTTCTTTTTTTTCTCGCGGTTACTCTCTTTTCTCTTTTCTCGATTTTTCTGTCTCCCCACCCTCTTCCCTTCCCCGGTACACCGTTATGCACCGAGCGTATGGAGAACAGGATACATTCCGGAACTTTTAGCATAACCGATATCTTTCGGAGGCTAGGAAACCGATTCGAACGACCCGGCACGTATCGGCGTGCCGCCTATGAATCATTTATTAGAAAAAGAAAATGACTCCTGACTCTTCGAATGCATTCCCTTTTTCTTTTCACTGGCTTCGCTTTTCTACCGTGAATATTCATGATAACGTATGGGGATGATTGTTTTTAAATAAGAAGAGGATGTATTGTATGAGACGAAGTTTTTGTGAAATTAATTGTATTTAGTATTATTGAATACTTCGTTCGCATCAATTCTGTTCTCCCTTTTTTTGTGGCTTTGTTCTTTTACCGTGAATATTCATGGGGATGTTGTTTATAAATAAGAGAAAGATGTATTGTATGATGTGAAGTTATTATCAAATGAAATAAGCCTCGTATTATTCTCATTCACTTCAATTTTCGATCTTAAATACTTCGTTTACTATAAATATGTTCCCCTTGTTTCCATTGACGTTGCTTTTCTACCGTGAATATTTATGGCGACGTTGGAAATATTTGTTGAAAAATAGGAAAATGTATTATATGAGGCGAAGTTCTTATAAAATGAACGATACCTCGATTTATCGATGAAATAAATAAGAGAAGAATGTATTAAACGAAGTGAAGTTATAAGAAAATTAATCATACCTCGTATTATTGAATACTTCGTCCAAGGCATTCCTCAAAGATTGTTCCTCCAATTGTTTATATTTCAAAACAACTGCGACCTTTCTGGTTTCCGCGGCAGCCGCGTTATGAAACTGATCACCAAACATCGGAATCAACACCATCGGGACGCCATTGTAAACTCCTTCCGAGAGACCCAAAAGTCCGCCATGGCCCAGGTAACATTTCACATTCGGATGACCTGGAACAGAAAAATTCCAATCTGAAGAAAATTCCTTTATAATCAAACAAAAATGATCTCCTTGAATCGTCGCGGTATTTATTTGTTTCGTTAGCGGATCTAACCGAAAACCGAAACCACTTCCGACAACCTCGGCAACCTCTGACGAATATTAAAACTATCCTGTCGATGGATGCGGGTGATAAGAAATCAATCGGAATTAAACCGCATTCCGTGTTGCAGCATCCGTGCTCCGGCTGGGAAACGAACGCCGGCGGAAAGTCGGATCGACTTTCAATATCGAAAAATCGTCAGGAAAATTCCACGTGTCTGCGGTTATCACGATAAAAGTCTTTCTCGCCTTTTCACGTGAGAGAGATTGAAAAACGGAATGTATTCCTGTCGTGCAGAATATATGCACGTCGAAGGACAACGGATGTTTATGGAGTTCACCAACCACGTTACATGAATGTGATTATAAAGTATTTTTTATGCGTGGCATAAAACTAATAATAAATATTCATGAGCGTTTCTTAACATATTAAGGAAGAATTTCTTTCAAATGATTTTTGCACGTGGATATAACATTATAATCATACTTTGGCATTATTTTTAATTAGAATACTATAACTATTAATATAATACTTATATCTTGTATAATATAAATCCACAATAATATATAGAGTACTTTAATACAGTTTAATTCGATTCAGTTTGAATTCGAGAGTCGAAAGAAAGACACTTCGTATTGGAATTTGACATGCGGATCGACATTGATGCTACGAAACACCGCGCGCGAAGATGAATTTTTAAAGTAATAAATACGGAAGATAAAAATTTGTTAGTTCAGTTTTCGATGCACAGAAAGTTGTCTTTCACTTAAAATATATCGGCACTCTTTATCGGTTACCAATATACATGGGAGTTACATTCATACGCGGCACGACTGAATTCTTAAGTAGAATAAGTCAGCTCGGTCTGACCAACGAATTAGAATTCATGTAACGTTAAAATTGGATGCGCTGTAATCTGGCATGCATAGGTTACTTGCTTATGATAATGTTTAGTATAATATTATTATTCAGGATACTATAATTATGGATTTAATATATATATGTATGTATTCAGTTGTTCTGAAAATAGCGTTAAATATATCATATATCGAGTTCACGCGTACATTTACGTAGAATTGTGAAATACAACTGATTGTGAGTGAAGGCAGGAGGAGAATACCTCTCCAGATTTTGCAGCGGACGCATTCTCGTATCGGTGTACGTCGATACGTGACAGAGGATTGCCCTGAATTTTTCCAACCGACATTCGAGAATGCAAACCGAGACGAAAAATCGGATGGGCGTTTGGGGGATCTCCTCCTCGGGGTTTCAGTCACTGTGACGTATCACCTTACTGTCCTCGCATTGTCGTGATAACAAATATTTTAGTTACGATAATAAGGAGGAATTTATGTTTCCACCTGCTACGCCGCTGACTGACTTATTTATTTACAAGCGTTGACTATTTCTCGCAGAACCTTATGAATATTTATTAGTAAAATAACGAGATTATTTCGTAGTTAAATTATTAAGTTCGTCGATACTATTGTGAATTAATATTTTATTTTATTTGGGATTATAAGGAGGGACTTACGTCTCCTTCCGGTGCAATATTTATTAATATATTCATTATATTACGAGTATCGGAAAGTAATCAATCCGAGAGTGGAGAATATTTTCACGTCGGAATTTAAGAATTGGATTTTTTAATAGGGATTATCTAATAGAATAATATTTAATATGAAAAAATAGATATAGTTTCATAAAGTATACGAAAAACAATTACTTTCCGGTATCTCTAACATTTGTTAGATTTGACTATGTCTGACACACATGTCATGAAACTCGATTATCAAAATGACAAAATTCTGCCACAATTAAATAATTATGATCACTGCTATGATCATAAATTAATATTTTATTTGATAAATATCTGATTTAGGATGATAACAACAAATTTATGTTTCCTCCAGTTACATGACTCATTGATATATTCATTTGCTAGTATTAATTATTTCTGGCACGTGTAAGAAAAATGGATTATTACAATGATAAAATCAGTTCGTAGTTAAATAATGAAGTTTACCGATATAAGGTGATACACTTCGGCTAATGACACCCTAAATAGATTTTTGCGTGCACCGTTAATCGGGTGAAAGGTAGCCGAAGCAAAATACGGGGACAATCTTATCAGACTGGGGAGGATCAAGGAGGGTGATTGCAATAAGGAAAGCAAGGAGGCCAGGAAAGCCAGGATACAGCCAGTCACGAAGTAAGATAATAAAATTAAGGCGATCGATCTCAGCCTCCGCTCGAGTTAGCGCGAACTTCCACCGAGATTATGTAGCCGCCGAAGATCCATGATGATGCAAAACGAAAACCAAAGGGAGTAGTCATTAAAATTCGCTCTGAAAATATTTCTTTTACTAATTAATTCAGCAACTAACGGACTCATTCGAGAAGTCGTTCTAACTTGGATCAAAAAACTAAGTACAGTTAAATATGTTTACGGAAACTCTCCGAAATTATGATGATTAAAATGTTTCAGAAATCGTGCGATATTAACAATTTAATTTTCAGTTAATACTGGTATTTCTCTGTTGTATATTATTTATTATAGATTTCTTATGAACTACGTATTTAATATTCATATTTATGTGGAATTTCAAGGCTCGAGTAGGGCAAGGAAAGAAGTAATCGAAGGAGTAATGAGAAATCCAGAAAGCTGTTTGCAGTCTCCAAATAGCATGTAAAGAAAGTTTAAAGAGTCAGAAAGCGTTTGGGGAAAGTAAATCCGGGACAAAATATGAAATAGTGCAAGACTCTTGCAAATCAGAATACACAGACAAGTAATGACATTAATAGTTTACTAATAGTAATAGTAAAATAATAGTAAAACTAATAATTTTTCCGATATTAAGAAGTAAATGTCTCGGTAAATGTCTCGATTTTCAGATATTACAAAATACGCAATTTCCAGATTTCCAATATTAAGAAAAACTCATCTTCCAATTTTCGGATATTAAAAATTTCTTCGATCTTCTAGATAGTCTACAATTTCTAGACATTCGAATATTAGGAAATACTCAATCTTCCGATTTTCTGACAATAAGAAATTCTCAAAGTTCAAGTGCCTACCGGTGTTTCTATTCCGTATAAAAATAAACACACGAGACCCGAGTACGTTCCTTCCAAGTAGATTCAGCCTCGACAGACACAATTGCCGCAATTATCAGAATTATTATCAAGCAACATCTCGCGGAACAAAGACGAGAAGCTAATCATAATTCGCAGCGCGCGAAACAAATGTACCAAAGTCAGGTGGGTGCGTACGTGCGTATATTGCATTAGAATCAAATTAGTTATTCCGGTCGCGTAAAGCTACCTAAGCGGCCCTACCGCTTCGTGACTTCGTGGATGAAACCGTGGACCTTCGTCCATCGTTCCCGGAAGTGCGGGCGAAGGAGACAAGAGGAAACAATGGAAGGAGAGTGGCGAACCTGGTGGAAGGTCCTGATGGAAGGTTTAACGGTGATTTATGTTACCGTCAGGTCGTTAGAGAGTTGCCTAATTAAAGTTGTTTCACTCGACAGGGGCCGAGCTGCAAAACTGCTTACGCGAAAATTCTCTCGCGACCCCTCCGCGTTTCACTGGCCTACCGGAAGTTGCGCAAAGAAACCACTGTCGCCCGCCACCCCACCACCCGGCATTTCCATGAACCTTGCTAACCGCCAAACTGCTAAAGCACTCCGGAGATACCTTGTAACTCGATAGTAACTATCCTACTTACATCCCCCTAAAGGCCACTCTCTCTTTCTCCATCCCTTACCTTTGACCAACCCCCACCGATGATTATAATGGCAAATCTCCTTGACATCCTTTCGGATTTCGAGTACTAATTAATGCTAGTGATGTGGCCATGTTGCTAATACCATTGAGGGTACTTAAAGCTGCGAATCTACAGAAATGTGGAAGATTATAGCGCAGGTTGAATACAGTGAGCGACAAAATTATAGCCGAATCAACTTTCTGTTTATTTTTGAAGATATACGTATAATAATATTTAATTCAATTAAATATCTTTGCTCGAGTCAAGCACTTCGAATCTGGCTCGTTATTTCAGCGAAACGAGCGAAGGAAGAAGATGTAGATAAATATGGATAATCGATGAATAATAATGGAATAAAGAGTGACGCGATGTTATAATCCAGTGGAATGTCAATATGACTTTGACACTAATTCGGCGATTAGTACTCGATAGGACACACGTGTGTCGGTGTTTCAGTATCATGATTCGAGGCATCGAAAGCTCCTCGAATATGCAAGCCGCTTTGGAAGCTTGAAAACTATTTGATGCACGCCACAACTCAATGCCGAATACCAAACCTCTCGAATCGTTTCGGACTCGAAAGCTGCTTTCGATATTTCGGAACAATTCCAACCGGGCCGCTTCAATTAGTTTCACGGAACACTACAATTTCGATTCTCATCGGACCAATCTAGAAATTCTTCGACGATCTTCGATAACATTAATTACCATCGATATACCGAATTCCACGAACCGCGTCTATATACTTCGAGCTATTATATTAAGCATAACATTTCATTAAACCCACCGCGATAGTGAATAAGCTATAACAGCTTCTAACAGCGAAATATTTCGAATTGTAAGAATTCCAAGTCTCCATAATTGTAAATTATTTCATAAAGTCGTGCGGTGAATATCCTTCAAATTATACAATTTCAGTTAATATTAAAATCCTGAAGGAAACTATTCGCGTTTTCTGCTTAAAATAGACTACCTATTTATACAACGACTTTAGTTTAGGTGCAAAAAATATCCTTGAAGACCTTGAAGATTGAGTAAAAGACAACAACGAAAACTTTTCGTTCCATTTGTATAACGCGTAAATACTTTTTTCTATTATCGCGATTCTATGATCGATTAGGTGATAATTGGATGGCTTACTTCAGACGGGACACCCCGTATATTATTTAATATTCTTATCCCGTTTTATTGAAATATTAATTCATGCTCGAATATCGGAGCTCCGGAACGAAAATATTTTGGTCGATCACTCTTGTTTTCCCTCTTACCATATGCCTCTGTATTGTTCATTAATATTCATGATAACGATATGATAATCCATCCTGACTCAACGTGGCAGGTGGTGCTATTATTATAAATCCATTCATATCATTTCCATTTCCAATATGCGGTTATCTCGTAATCCTCGTTACGTGACGTCGGTTGTGAAGTCGCAAAAATCACGGCTATTATAAAGATATCATTGGCCGAGAAGAACGCGCAGACTCACTGCGCAAGTGGTATACGAAGTCATTAACAAGGCCGAATCACGAATGTTACGTGGACCAGTGATTACAAATCACTGGAGGAGTTTAATATCACTTGAAGGCAATGATCTCTCTTCCGATTAAGTGAATCGCGAACGATGAGTCACTGTTTACGACGCGGAGCACGTTAAGTCATGTGTAATTCACGAGATTACGTAAGAGGGTAATTACCCGAAATTACTCGCCGTTTTAGGATCATAACAGAGCGACTTCATCCGCTTTGTACGTGAGTTTAGTTTCCTCGTATGACGGAGTTATTTAGTAATATTTGTGTGTGTTGTAGTAATATTAGTGTAATGTAAGAACGTAAATTGACTGGTTTGGAAATCCTGTTTAATTGTGTGACTTCAAGTGATTACAATCTGTGATATAACGATCGATCGAAATAATTGAGGAATTAAATTCTAATGCGAAGGAATTACTGTGGTTATGAAATTACTATAAATCGAAGGAATTGATTCCACCAAATTATTGAACGATAATTTTTGATATGTTGTCAAAGGACTTAACAGACGAATTAGGATTAAATTCAAATTCGAAGGAATTTCTTTGCTTATGAAATTACTATAAATCGACGAAATTGATTCCACCAAAATATTTAACGATAATTTTCTACATATTATTAAAGAACTACTGACCCATAGGTAATTAAATATCAATCGATTACCTAATCATAGAAAATAATGGCGAATAAATTTAAATAAAGATACTTTGCAAACTACATTATTATTCGAATAAGAATTTACAGCATACATTTGAATTTATTCTTAACTGGGATTATAAATCCCCGCTTTGTCGTACATTAAAAAAATGAATGACATCCCACGGACGTCTATAATAAAAATATGAGCCGAGTGGACTAATGAGAAAAGTGATAAGCAAATATTCTTCCACGACCGCGGAAGACTCAAAGGGTAATCTCTTCCCCACTTTATATTTCAGAGCGAGTATTATCTATGCAAATGAAAGGGGAAATCTAGCTGAAAAATTGGGGTACTCTTATACATGTAAATAACGGGGTTGAAGGTACACCGTAGTTCCCTTCAATCCCGTCAATCTGGAATATTAAAAGTTCTGGATATAAAAGATAGTATAGGAAATAATATAGAAAATAATATAAAAAATAATCGACGAATGCGGGAAAATAGAAATCGGAGTATCACGTAGCGATTGCGTCATTATCAGCCTCCCGTATCGCTAAGCCGTATTCTATATGCAACCTGATACCGCGGGTGATAGACCTATTACGTAATTAATCCAATGGATCTGGAAATATCTTGGTTTATCGCAGAAGCGACCTAATCGTCCTTCCGAGAAGTTTTCCAGCGTGACTTAACATTTCAATTACAATATCGAAAAGTGCGAGTAAACAAACTTCTGGATTATCATCGGGGCTTGGCACATACATGTATTTCATTCTGGCCTACAATCGAATACTTCGTGAATCGTAATACTTGATTCGTCATTAAACCACAGTTTTTAAACATGTGTATGCTATGAAAATAATAATTGTTGTAAATGTAATCAGTATGTGTAGATGTGTGTAATATAATAAAAATTAATTTCGTACGCGGTTAAAAAAGAAATTCGTAAACTATATACATATTTCACTTGGAATATGGAAACTTAATTAAATATAGAATTTCGAAGGTAACCATAGAACTACTCGGTTATGTTTGCACAATTATTTATATATAAATTATGACTAGAGGATGTAACTTAGTTAATGGATTTAATTATGCGCGTCATGTAAGTCAAATAAAGGTTTATAAAATCTTAAACAATGCCCTGTTGGATATTCAAGTGATTTTACTAAAAATTGTGGAAAATTAATTTTCATTGCTTCGGTACTTCTAGTGTTAATAATGCGTCAAGACTATCTCAAACCTAACTAGATTATCATGGAACATTTTCCAGAACAAACTTCTAATATTACTAAAAGAACAATACTTCCACTATTAATAATACATAAAAACATATCTTATAACACGACTCAACTGGATTGCAAGACACAGAAATTTCAGACCAATTATTTTCAGTGCGTCATTAATTCTAGTGTTAATAACGCTTCAACAATATAACAGATTCCACTGGATTATCATGGAACATTTTCCAGAATAAACACCGGCAACCTTTTATTGTAAATGAATCATAATAATGGCATAAAAGCGCAAATGACTTGCCCTTCGGCGATTATCTCGCCATTCCGGGATTCGACCTTGAGCTTATCCAGGTGAGAGGCAGAAAAATGGGGAACACTAGAACAGTGGCGTCTGACCATTCACTTCTTTACTTACTTAGAATGTCGAACTGGGGCAACCACTTCCTGACTAGAACGTTCTTCGGTTTATGCGGCAGATCATCGACTTCCCACTTCCAAATTACTTTCCTGGGTAGCGAGCCAATCACCCTTAATATCATCTCAACCTGTTCCCTTGGCATGCTGGATGCTTTTATCATAGATCCAAGATTAAAATACAGAACACCTTCGCTGGCATCATCGAGGAACTGCCTAACATCCTCCGGTAAAGGATTCGTTTTCGTTGGAATATGAAGACCACCGACTTCAATTAAATTTGGTAAAAAAGGTCTCGCTCCGAGTAAAGTATGATGAGTATTCAATAATATCGCTGTTGCGTTCCTTGCGATCTCACGAAGATCAGGTAATCCTGGACCATAGAATTCATCCGCCAGACGTTGATCTATCCAATGATACACCACTTCGTAAACGGTGTTCACCAACCATGTGGTTCCAACGTTCACCAGTTTCTCCAGGAAATTCATCGGCCTTGGAAGACCTTGAAATATAACTGGCATATAACTAGTTTCCTGCGGATTACCGAATCTGGAATTGGTCCACGACATGATAACATGGGATGATAACGCCAGATACGGTGCCTTGAACTTGTGAACAATAGCCAGGAAACAATCAGTGTTAAAGCTTTCCGTGAGTATCACATCGAACTTCTCCCCGGAGTTCATGAATTCCTTGACTCGGGTGTTCCTTAAACCATTCTCGCAGCCAATGGTTGCCATGATTCTCAGGTTCACCAACTCCTTGAACACCCGGAATGCCGAATGATCTATCATCTTCAAATCAACGACATTCACGAACGCAGTGACATTTTCCGATAACAAACTAATGTCCTTGTAATTAGTTAGCGGTTCCTTAGTCTTATCAGTGCCACTTCTAGGGTAGTATGATAACACGGTCACATCGTGTCCACGTCTCGCGAGTTCCTCGACTAGTGGCTTGAATACGTCGAAATGACTTTTTCCTGGATGCCCGAACACTCCGAGGATCTTCAACTTCGTTTTTGTGTTGTTAACGAAGGATGTGTTGATTGCACTCGAATACCCCGAAAATAACACTGCTGATATTAAGAGTAGAAAGAGGGTTTGTAAAATCCACATTGTGACGAGGTTGTGATTTCGATGATGTTTTTTATGGGATCTATTGCGTGTTAATGATCTTCGCGGAAGTTTCGAGAGCCGGTTGCTTATTGGTTCGTCCGCGCGTTTGCTCGATCCAAGATCGACTGATGCGAAGCCTCTGCCGCTTAACAAACTCTCTTGACAGACACCGCTGCTTCTTCTAGAGGGACCCCAGGCCTCCCACAATAACTGTGTGCTTTATCGGTATTAATTCTGATAATAGCCCTACCGGGAATTTTCACTCGAGTCATCTTCGTTTCAATAAATACTATGTCATTCTTCAGATTCGTATGGAAATAAAACAGTTTCGTGATGATCACATTATGCAGTGTAATGCATTGCAATCGTAATAACAATTTTTTGTAAGTTTTTTTATCATGAAAGAAATTAGTTCTCTGGGTTGTAGAAAGTCTTCCTTATCTATATTATCATTAAGAGTCATTCAGTTAAATGCGGTATATTAATCATGAAATTTAATGTTGGTTCTAATATTTGTTAAGGTCTCGGAATTCCATAAATCTCAATTGTTGACATTCTAGAATTCTCGAAATCTCAATTGTCGAAAGTTTAGAATTCCCGAAATCTCAATTGTCGAAATTTCAGAATTCCAAAAATCTTAGTTGATCAAATCGCAGAATTGTCGGAGTCCTACTTGTTGAAATCTCAGAAGTCCCGAAATCTTAATCGTCGGAATTCCAGAAATCCCAAAATTTTAATTGCTGAAATTTCAGAATTCCCGAAAGTTCAGTTGTTGAAGTCTCAGAATTCCCGAAGTTTCAGTTGTTGAAGTCTCAGAAGTCCCGAAATCTCAATCGTCGGAATTCCAGAAATCCCAAAGTTTTAATTGCCGAAATTCCAGAATTCCCGAAGTTTCAGTTGTTGAAGTCTCAGAATTCCCGAAGTTTCAGTTCGTTGAAATCTCCGAATTCCCGAAATCTCAATTGTCGAAATTTCAGAATTCCCAAAATCTCAGTTATTGAAATCTTAGAATCCTCGAAATCTCAGAGTCGGAGAATAAAGTATACAGCCAGCACTGGACGAATAATATCAAATAAAACGAAATTAAAAATAACACGTAAATAGAGTCACACATATTCTTCTTAATTATTATAGAAAAAGCACACAATTTTAGAACCAATAAGCAAAGTGGTACCAAAGTTGATACGTCCCTGGCATTCAGATGTAAATTAAAAACGTGTATTATATAATGGACACTGACGAGTCCCTACTACCAAGCCCGACATTAGAATTAGATTCGTTATTCTGGGCCTGCTACTTCGCTGTAGCAAACAGTGCCCCGAGGTACGTAATATAAAACGGCTAAGAAGTTCACCTTTGATATTACATATATTGCATCTACTTACATCTACTTACATATACTGCAATGACCCTACTTTTAAATATCCTTAATATTTATGTATGTTCCAATTAATATTTATCATCTTAATATTTATTTGTCAAAACCGCAGCTGTCGGAATTCCGGAATCAGAAAGTAAAATGTACAGTCGTCACTCGATATATATTTAAATGTAATATTTCAAATATTGCATAAACAGTCATACTTTCAATTATCCGTAATATTCATCGCCGATAATTCGCAGTATCTAAAGTAAAAGCCACAAAAAGGGAAACTACAAATACATACAATAAAAACGATATTTGAGCTTAATTAGTTTGAACACAAAACGATCGGTTTAATTCAGAAAAGATCGGAAAAGATTTTATATCGAGGAAGGAAAACGCTGATAATATTTTAGAGTATCGTGTATTTAATTATAAATAATTGGACTCTGTCGATTATGTTTTCTATAATTGATACTTGATGTGACACTCTAAAGATAAGTGGATGTTATGTTTCTATTTTTAACTGTCTTAGTTTTGTTTATGTATTTTACAAGATCTATAATATTATAGAATACTTCCGGCTGATTAATATTATGTTACTGAATATCAAGGTAATATTAATGTCTGCTGGAGTCGTTAATAAATTAATTAATCATATCATCCACTATTGATAAGAATTTCGTAAACTATAGAAATGATTAAAAATGATTAAAAATGATATTTATTCAGAAATAATGAAATAACAGTGATAATAAAAGTACATTTCTAATAATATAATCAAACACTATCTGAACTATCCAAATACTCCCGATAAGCATTATCACAGACACGAGGAGTGTAAAATCAAATCTCTAATGAAATGAAAAAAAGTCCACGTTTATCAGCTCGAAGATTAGTCGAACAAGAATCAGAGATGGTGTACGTATTAATACATAATTCGGGTCGCTTAGGTTTACGGGAAATATTAATAGAAAGTATATCTAGGAAGAATTTAGAGCTTGGAAAGGATCCAAAATGGACGCTGGCCTTGATAGTATTACGAAGGTCGGCGCATAAACGAACGCGATCGTCGAATACCGCAGAGGTGCAAAGGGACAAACTTCGATGGAACCCGTATCGTAGTTGTTCCCCAAGTTCGGAAAGTTCGACCGCAATTTCATCCATTAAAGTACCATTAAAATAATTGCCTCCTCTCTTGCTGCTTGATTTACAAACTTTTCTTTTCTCCCACGGAACATTTTCCAGATGACTTCTCTTACGCGACCGGCATTCTTGCGCGATTCTTTTATCGCGCATCGAGTACTTTTCTCTTATCAAGAATACCTCATCGATTAATTTTGTACCCCGAATAAAAACTTAGTGGATTGAATTCGTTTTGTTATTCGACAAGTTTTTGCATCGATAAACAAACTATTCTGCGCACGACAATAATTAATTTTCCACGGTAATAACTCGAAGATGAAGAATGCCAAGCTTTTCCTTAATTTAAACCAAGCTTAATTCACGAAATTTGTATTCGCTGTACAAAATTAATTTTTCTTAATAAAATCAATTTTGAATAATTTTATACATCGAATTAAAAACTAGTGGATTAAATACATTTTGAATCGACGAGAAGTTCTGCATTGTTTATCTCTAATCGTAAGTTATTAAAGAGGAGAATTAATTTTTGTAGAACATTGAATTGTTAATTAAAATTCATTGTTTTATTGTATTTATAGTATTTGGTGTGTGTTCGTGTAATAATTAAATTATACTTCGACAGGATTGTAAATTGATTATGAATTAGAAGCGAGTAAATGTTAGTAATTGATGAGAACATAGCAGTAGTGCAAAGATTCAATATTTATGTACGTATAATGTGATTAATTAATATGATTAATCCAATATGTAGTGATATCGAAGCGGCACGGATACACGCTTCGTATTTCATATCGGTAATAGTAATAACAACGCGCCAATGATAACAATGATAAACGCTAATAATAATGCTAATATAAAGTGAATCATCGATGAAAAATAAAGTCGAAGCTTAGAATATATATATATGAATAACATTAATTCGAATAATAATAACTATAATTTAAAATATTGTAAATTCGAAGTTTGAACTAAAATATGTCGCAGAAAGGATTGTGAAGAAATTATGGAAAACTAATAATACAGAAGTCAGTGACAATAATAATAAATTAGGAGGTAAATATAAAGTGAATCATCGATGAAAAATAAACGCGAACCTTAGAATAAATATACGAATAACATTAATTCGAATGATAATAATAACTCTATTAATAACTATAATTTAAAAAATATAAATTCGGAGTTCAAGCTAAAATACTCCGCGGAAAGAATTGAATAAAATGAAAGAGACAAAAGTCAATGATAATAATAATAATTAACGATTGAAATATAGAATAAAGTCAATGAAAAACAAAGTTGAACTTTAAAGTATATATTGTGTGTACGAATAATATCAGTAACTATTATGTAAAAAACGTAGATCTGAAGTTGAAACTAAAATACTGCGGTGGTAAAATTGAGGAAAATAAAAGACACGGAAGTCAGTCCTCTTAACCTATTTCCAAGCGTGGACCGAGTTTTTCTTTATATTTATCTTTTTCTTCTTGGCTTACCCTCGACAGTACATTAAAGTTAATGGTACTTTAGGTAATTAGTATCGAGTACTCTGAAATATACTTCGCGACCCACGTCTCTATCTATATTCTTCTTAACCTTCCGCGAGCCTTTACCGAGTAATACTTTATTTTTCATACTTCCAGCCCGGCCATTTCTCACGAGTCCTATTATTAATTCGAGTGCCATTTCCTATAATTACACTTAAACGAACGACCTCTTAACTACGGGCCACCTTCTCCAAAGATAACACGGACAAATAATAATATTATAATTCGAAGTTTATTGACATCGTGCGTCTCCCGCGCACTGTAATACGCTTCAATTCTATTATACTGTATAACATATAAATTATTATACAAAATAGTATAACATTATGTTATTAAGTATATTATACTTTCGGACCTACTTTATTTTACAAATTATATATCATATTAGATATATTTTGTATGTAATATATTTATTGATGATGCAATGAATAGATAGTAATTAATAATATATTTTACATATCCTAGTAAATAATTTTGAATAACTTTTTATTTAATATTTTATTTAATATCAAGTTCCCAAAATTTAGTAAGCTTAGATAAATTCGGGAATGTAATATTATACATATTATTGTTATGTTATATATAGGTATTGGACGGCTTCGATCATAGTATTTAATATATAATATTTAATATTATGTACTGGATTACGATTTTAAATATATTAACCACCTCGAATAACTTCCAGCTGACATCGCTCCAAGATTAACAAACTTAATAAAATATAATGGCAAATATTGCAATAAGAAATAACATTTTTTGGATATATAGATGGATTTACTTATCACGTATATGAAATACGAGGATGAAAAAGAATCAAGAGAGATTTGTAGGAGGCAACCAGTTTTTGATCAGTGCATTTCCCGGTTCATTCGATAAAACTCCCTTCAACATCTAAATCATCTTCCCGGGTGTGGATCCGATCACTTTCAAAATCACATCAAACTTCGCCGTCGGAACGAAGGGCATCCTGATCCTTGGAACCTCGCAACCTTTCCACTTCCGACATATCGTGAGGACTTCGACTCGATGTTCCCCGATAGAAGATCCCTTCGAGATGGAATATGAATTCTACCACCCTCCAATGAAATTCAGGGGATTCCACGGGGGCTTCCGGAGCCAGGGAGGAAAAAGAAATTGTCACAAACGTGCTCGATGTATTCGTAACGTTCACCCAGCGAATATTAAAGCACTCCGCTGCATCCGATGAGTGGAAACAGGAGCCGGTCATAAATATCCTTTTCCACTTGCGGTATTAAAGTGTCTTCGACGAGTTCCTTTTAAAGTTCTTGAAGTATCTTTTTTTTGTAATTTTGGTGCAGAATATATATTTTATTCGATATAGTAGTTGGTAATTGATACAGCGGCCAATATTTTGAGAATTATCGAATTACATATTCGAAGTCTCAGGTAATATCAGTATTATACTGATGTATTAATTAAGAGAATATTATCATTGAATAATATTAGAATAGTAATATATATTATGGAAATAATGAAAACAAATAAAATTTTAATTGAATCCTCAATTTACAAATACCTCATTCATTTATTCTTGAAATTCCAATTATAGCATTAATAATTATATTAAAAAATAATATTATATTCGTAAGTAGAAAATTATTGTAATTGTTTAATAATCTATTAATATATATATATAATATTATTACTAATACTATTAGTATTTCATTGGTATAATATAATCAGAACTTCAACAATAGATAAACGATATATTTGTGAAATAAAATTTAAATCAAAATTCAATTTCTTCCCTTATTCCGTTAATATACATTAATAGTAATATTCCATTAAATAATTTCGCATAATATTAATACTAAAAATACTTATAAAATGATATATAATATATTAAAATTACGGAGCACCAAAATCTGTCTAACCTAGAATCCTAGTCGAGTATGTAAGATAGATGATACGAGGAAGAACTCATTCCGCGACTTCTGATAACGAATGGTCCGATTACGTTTAGTTTCAGGACGAAAGAGAAGGAGAAATAATGACGTCGAGTTTCCCCAAGTTTAGTTCTTTCTTCCGTTGTACTCCGATATCCGTAGAATTTGGAAAGGGTTCGTTTATCGCGGCGAGATTGCTTCTCGGAAAAGTAGGAGTCAACGAGTATAGTTCGTGTCCACGTTACACCGGCTTCTCGGAAAGAGGGTTGAAAAGCTTCGAAATGACTCTTAACTTCGCGACCAAAAATCTCACGGATCTCAAAGGTGGTTTAGCCGAATATGCTCCGAACTTTTCGCTCGAAAAGTGCCACTTTCGCCGGCTGTTTTACAACAAGAAACTTACACACGAGAACATCGGCTGGCAAAAGGAAATTCAACTTTTACATCGGATCTAGTACGAGATTCTACGAATTTTTATCAGGAACGATAAAACACGTGATAGTAAAAGTATAAAAACATTAAAACAACTTCCAATACCGTGGTTTCCATTCCCTCGGGTCTCCGCGCCGAAGAAACCAATACCATAAATCCCACTCCCCGAAATCTTTTAATCCGAGAACATCATTCTCGACGGAGATAACGGAGCCAACAAATAAGGAGAAAGAACGAACCGCAGAAATATCGTGACGTGGAAAATCTATGCCTATGTCAGCCAGGAATTCAACGGAAGACCATGGAAAAGGGCCAATACGAAGAGAGTACACTTAGTTGCACCTTCGAGAGGACTTTTCTACGTGAACTGGTCGTAGGTGTATCAAGGGTTGCCACCAAAAATGAAGGAAATTCCCCGCTCTCCGACGAATGAGCTACACCGGCAAACTCTAGATAATTGGCTAGACTCCATCGTTCCCGTTTTCTCCCCCTTTTTTATCTCCGCTCGCAAAAGGGAAAACATTGACGCACTTCTATATAGCCTATGGGATAACTCCGCAACTGGTACACCAACATATGTATATAGTATACAGTTGTGGCAAAAACTTTTGACAAGGAAAGTAAGGCAACCCGAAAATTCCAAAAATTCTGAGACATCGCAGAATCATATGTACATTGTACATATATGTTACTACGTCCACCATATTAACTCAGGATCAGCATATCTTCTTAGAAGATAATCTAGCCGAATCATGTAATTATCTAATAAATGATTAATAGTGGTCGAACTCGATGGACCAGATTCAAGTATCTCGGAAGAACAATTGTTCTTATAAACTAATCAAGGTGTAATTACCGCGCGTAGAATACTTATATGTACAATATTTTGTATACACTTAAGGCTCTGTGTATCATGTATAAGATAGAATAAGTTGCGAAGAAGATGTGTACAATACATACTCCGTAGAATATTATAGTATTGCATATATTATATATTAGTTACATGATTTATAAGATTGTATTCTGTGCTAAGTTCCCCCTATGGACACAGCGTTAATTGTTAATAACATTATTTCTAGGTTTCATATTTTATAGATTTATACTAGGATAAGTTCTATGTAAAAAGATTTTTGAGATACAATAAAAATTATTATTAACTGTAAACTTCAGTTATATTTCATTCGCCTTCACACACCTTACTCCCCTTGCGATACCACAAGTTAACATAGAATTACTTCGAAATTAGTGAAGAATTCAATCTTTCGCGATGTTAATTTTTGGGGTTCGTGGGGGGGTTGCGGGGTGAATTTGAGGAAATTGGCGGGAAACCCCTCCCCTTCCGTCGCCTTTCCCCGCGGTGTTAACTTGCCGTTTCGACACGTTAACACAGAAATCGCTCGAAAATTCCAGGAATTCACGGACGGTTCCGAGAATTTCACGTTAACGCGAGATGTTAACGTCCCGGATTTCGGCGATTCCGTGTTAACGTCAGAAAAAGCAAGTTAACGCCGCGGGGAAAGGCGACGGAAGGGGAGGGGTTTCCCGCCAATTTCCTCAAATTCGCCCCGCAACCCCCGCATTGCTCCGACGAAGTTAACTCGGGACTTGCGACTTTGACAAAAGATTTTTACACCGAAGGAATGGAAACGAAAGGTGTGAACTGAGAAGACATAGTTTTGAGTTCTTTTATTCTATTTATTGCAACTCGAAAACATTTCTATACATCAATCTCACATATAAAATAATATATAAATATATTGTACAATGTATTCGCTTATATTTTAATAATAATAATAGTAGTAACAACAATGATGTGCTAACTAAACTGTATACCAGTTATCCTGATCTAGGTGCATACATGTATTATGTCTCAATGTATATGTATACGTGTACGAATATAATGTATGTACGTATGATTAAATAAACTGTATTTATTTAATTATTGTATTTAATTCTAGCATCGCACAATTTACGCATTCACTTGATTGCACTTAGAATATTGCACCAATGAGCCGCGTGTTTCTTCCAGATCCTGTGTACTCGATCTTGAATCCTGTAATAATGGCACTTAATCTCCTATAAAAAAATGTAATAAATTAAGGGTACGAATATAATGGTAAATATGCCTTAAGTATAGCGCAAAACTCAATTAACTCAAGCATCACGTTGATGAAAACTATGCGAGAACGATTTCAATGAAGGAGGCTTCGCGATCCATCCATCCACCATTTTATTCCAAGTCCTCAGGACATATTTTGCTTCAAGTTAATCTCAAAGAAAATCGGACCTGGAATATCGTCGCACATTAAAGTGAATATTTCAAGCTTTGTACATATATTGTTCAACATTTTTTAATACCTACAAATTGCGTACCTACATGAAAATATGAATATATAAACTTTCAAAGCTATTTTTCTCGAAAACAAAGTCTCGTATGAAGAAATGTTCCTGTATAATCGTGTAATAGTTGAATAACAAACTCAGGTAGATAAGAAAAGTGGAGACTTTTGGTTGATACTGTATGAAGTTGGTACCACCGTATTTTGACGCAGTCAGTGGTGCAAACAAAGTGCCCGTGACCCGGCCCGAGCGTTGTTTAATTCATGAATCGGTGCTCGGCCGCGGCCAGGGAGATCGTCTGCAAATTACTGGGGAAGAACGAAACGAAAAGCCAACCACGATAAACGTGCTAATCTACGCGTTGCAGATGAGAGACTCTCTCGAACCACCCTTCCTATACTCACCCCTTCCATCCCCTTCCACCAACAATTTACACCAATTAATGGTGTATCGCGCCACGAATAATTCGGTGTCCTTTTCTAACGCGTCAGCTCGGATTAAGGTGTAATCGTGGAATATGTTTTTAATGAACCTTTATGAGATTGTCGTTTATGGATAATTGTGGCTTACGACATAATCGAAGGGTTGGCGTGTCTCATAATTATTAAAATATTATATTATCAGGGGTAAATTGAACGTCGTTTAACAGTAGAACTATCGAATATATTGTGCTCGACTATAGTTATAGATATACAATATTTATATATAAATGAGGAGGCATTCGATCGTAAAATATGGTAATTAACGGAAAGTCAACTTTCGGGAAATCGATTGTAAAGTTTTGAGTTAAATACTCGATACCTATTTTTTGATAATTTACATATGACCCTTACACAAGCATTCAGAATTTACTAAAGAATGTAAATTTTACTAGCTGATACCACGTTTTACAACCGAATGCCTCAAATTGTGGTGGAAAATATGTGTTCGGAAATTTTGCTGAATTTTTTAAGGACTAACTGGGATAATATTCCCGTTTATTAATTTAAATAATACGCGTATTGTTAGTAATAATTACTCATATTGATTTAAGTTATGCACGTAATGCTTCTAAGATATTAAATACTAGATTAATTATGGTTCATAAATAAATATTATTAATCTTGCCAATGTAATATTAACATAAAATAGTAGCATTGTACGTAAAATAAAATAATAACTGAAAAGAGTGTAGTTAAAATCAAATCTAAATTGGAATTCAGCGACGTGAAGTACTTAAGACATTCGCTTAAGTAAATGATGACAATCGCGCTAATTTTTCACGATTATTTTCAACCGAACCTTTAATTATCTCCACGCCATTTGCAGTAATGAACTCCGATATATGTATACACGATATTTAACGCGTTATTCTCCGTCTTTCCGGTAATGGCGGATATAATCAGCGTTATTTCTCACCGCGATCCTGAACAGTTTTAAATGAGGAAACAAATGAAGTCGAATGAACCTAAAATATTTTCCGTGTAGAAAAAATGTTCCACTTCTTTCTCGATGTAATTTCATTTATTTATATTCGTCGACTATTATGGCGTAAGGCGGTGTGAAATTGCTTGAAAACCATAGAAAACCATGGAAGACCATTGGGAACCATAAGGTCGCGTATCATGGACGAATTAAAGCGATCCGGTTTCGCAATCGGGACGAAGCGAAAACTTGGAATGTACTTTTTCCGCGAGTTCCTTTTTTTCCGGACTTTCTCTATCTTCATCCAACGTTTGGTAGCTCTCGTAAAAGTTAATAAGCCGGCGGGGTAGGTTTGTTGATCCTGAGGAAATTGCGGGAGACCGAAAGACCGGTATCCCCGCGACGTTTTATGCCGCTGTTCTATTCGCCGTTACGAGCCACCCTTTCCCGCCCTTCTCCCCTACCTTCCCTTTTTTTAACCATTCTTTCTATCTCCTTCTTCCTCTTTCTGCGTTCCTACCTTTCTCTCCTCGGTACGTGTACTTCTGCACATCTCGAGTATTGTCCTACGAATGTGTCTCGAAAAATCGACACTCAGCTTCAAAGAATTGCTTCGTGCAAATCCACCCTGCGCGAAATTTTGTGTCGAAATGTTTGAAACGTGGAATTCGATATATTTTATATTTCTTTGAGAAAAATAATTAGATTTGTTTTTATAATATCGCGAATATTCGGAAATCTTGGAATACGTGGAATTCGGTATATTTAATATTTCTTTGAAAAAAAATAATTAGATTTGTTTGTATAATATCACGAATATTCGAAAATCTTGATGAGTTTTTAAGAGACTAATATTATTGTATTATTTCTAGTATTATTGTTAGTAAGAATTATTATTTCAATTATAATTCCGAAAATAATTGTAATTTATCCATAAACATTATTAATCTTGCAGACGTAGTATTAAGTTACGAATATCATTAAAATATACAAGATGAAGATTCTAACTTTAGAAGTAATCAAGAATTTCCCTAATTTCCTTGGTTTCCCAACCAAGCCTACATTCGAATCTAGTTTAGCAAAGTATCCCGCGGTTATGCTCGCAACTCGCGAAGGCGGACATTAATACACTTTATGAAATTCTTTTCCGCGTATCCCGCGGCTGGAAATTTATTCATGAAACTATTCTACGAAGAAACAACTAAACTACGAAATGCACCACACTTGATAGTTGCTAAGAAACTTTCCACGAAATTATTATTATTATTTCACCTTATTATCTCCCATGTACATTTATATGTACCTTATTTTAATGAATTTCGGTAACATTTACTTTTGGATGCCTTTTTAACACGACGTGTCTTTCTTGTTTTTTTCTTTCGTTTTTATACTCTTTTTTAGGTACACTTCGTCCGTGTACATGTTTTTCCCCTTTTGAAAGTACTCTGCGAGTGATCTTGTCTTGTTTCTTTTTCTTATTTGAATTTTTATTTTGTATAAATGTAAACAATTCTTCTTTGTCTTTTTTACTACTTTTAGTTAAAACTTGAATATACATTTTGCATAATTGATCCCGATTATTTCCCGGCGAACACCGTCACAATCATCCCCCGAATACATCTTCCTGGAATTGTGTCCCTGTTATTTCGTATATTCAGGTAATATCCGGAAATCCATTAAAGCCGTCTCCATGGATTCCAATCCCGATAATTCCGCGTAAACTCGTCGCGAGTGCATCTACAAGAATCATCGTTTCCGATAATCCACGCTGAATACATCTCGCTTCAAAGCTGCACAAGGGAGTCGATCATTTTCCAGTAAAAAGTAGTGTTCCAAAAAGTGAAACGTTAAACCAGTCGCGATTTTGCAAGGAAATAATAAATTGCCTTTGAACAACGACGTTAGAGCTCCAAAAAAACTCTTTAGGTACCTCACAATTTTTCTATCTGCCATTCAAAAATATGTAGTTTTGAAGATATTTATGAAAATCAATATATTTTGTCTAAGAATAAAGTTTCGAAAAATGTTCAGCTCAAACATTTTTTTAAAAACCCGAAATATCGGCTCGAGGTATTTGTGAGAAAGATGACGGAGTGGACATAGTTCGATAATTATCTTATTATAATTCAGATATACAGTTAAGTTATCTAATATGTCATAATAATTAAGATATACGGTTAACTTACCTAATACGTCATAATAATTAAAATATACAATTAACTTATCTAATACGTCATATTAATTAAGACATATGTACTCAACAAATCGAACGAAACTTAATTTCTCACCGTAACATATCCAACCATTTTAACAATGCATTTTTATATTCATTTCTATGTTATCCATACGTCAATGTGAGCCATGATGTCGCGCAATATTATATTACCCGTTTGGCTTGTTACGCTATATTTGCACACCGGATGCTGTTACCCTGATTAATTTGATTAAGTACATAAATAAAGGATCGTCTAAACAAACGGTTATCCGTCAACAAATGAAACATTCGTGTCGGCGAGGTACAAACATCGCGTATCAATTACACTAAAATTCATATGTTAAAAATACCTTGAAATAAAACCTGCCTTCTCCACAGATTTACCATCGTCGGATATCATCGTAATATATTAATAACTTTTTATAAACTAATAATCTTCGCCAAGAGCCCGATTTCTTTAACGACCACCATTTAAAAACAAATACCTTCCCATTTTTAATATCAATGACCACTTTCAAAATAAATTCCTCAAATGTCTGTCAAAAACACTAAATAAGCAGTTTATAGAAATTTTCATTACTTATGAGTAGTTGAAAACAAATCACTGCAGTATCCAAAAACAATCAGCGAGTTAGCTAGATTTACGTTGTACGATTTCCCTTTAGGCAGCAAAAAAGTTAGGCCACAGAAGGTTAACCGATTTAATATTATAAATAATAAATAAATAATGTCAAATCACTTCGCTTCGCCTTGATGTTTCGTCGTCGTAACAGTTTTTTGTTGCACTCCCTTGTAACGTTTACTCGAACGAGTGGAAGGAGTGAAAGAAGGAGAAAGGAGGTAGATATGGAACCGACGAAGCAGGTAAAGCGAAAGGGGGCCAGGAGAAAGTGAGGAAGTCGGTGGAAGAGAAAGACAGAGGTGAAATGAAGAGGGTTGCCGAGTGGCCGGAGAGACGTATGACTCTCTAGGGAAATTTAGGTGCGACCTCCATGTATCACGCAACCTACCGTAAGTAGCTACGTACACCGCATACGTGTACCTGCGATTCTATACTCACCCTGTAAACCACCACCTGTTTTCTCTGTTTTCACCCCTTTTCACCCTTCGCCAGCCATTCACGTACATCTAAATACGATCACACCGATCCGGGAATATTCCGCGAACGAGCGATTCCTGGCTGCATACTTTTCGCGGATTACCAGTTATCAACCTCGCCGTGGTATAAATCCACGATTTATAGAAATCGGGGAAGGAAATCACGCGGGAGATTGCTAGCCGTGTGAGAATATCGTTTGGTCTCTTTCCATGGCACGACTAGTGAGTTAAGTAAAAGTATTTGGCGAATAGATCGTTCGGAATGATATGTTATTAAAATTAATGATCGTAAGAAGGTAAGTTGTTCGAGTGGTCGCAACGGGGTGGCGTGACATTGTAAAACGATCGGGGATCCAAGCTCAAACAGGTTTCCCGCGGACTTCTCACCGCTTTAAAAGTATAAATCACACAGCTTTAGAAAGCACTTTTCACGGAACTATAAAAATCCGCTATCAGATCGCTTTACACTCAAGAGCCGTGAACCACGTAAACCGACGAGCGCTTTCTTTCCTGCGAATGCAAAAACCACCGACGCGCTTTGGCGAGCGTCGGGAAAAAAAGGAAACGCGGCGAACAGGGATTACCACCGAAATGTAGCGCACCATGGAAAATAGATTTTTCCCGAGGCTTTTTTTATGTTTCGCCGCTAATACCCGTGGATCTTTATACCGCTTCGTTTGAAGATCAAACATTTACACAATTTCTCGACACCCGCCCTTGCGCTCTCCGTCGAACTGTTTAAAGAGGAAATATCTCTATGACAGCCACGTCCTTTACGTACTAATTATCGAGCTCGTAAAAAGTACGGAAAGAAAAAGGTACAGGAACGAGGAGAAAAGTACCTTATTTCGTGGACAGATTCATAAACCCTTTCGAAAAAAGAGCGAGTTAACCTCTCGATGCCAAGTAAAACGGAACCCACAAACGGTTACTTGAAGTTATACGCGAACCAGCAAAGCGGGGCCCAGCGGTTCTCCCTTTTTTTTCTCGAAGGGCGAATAAGAAGATTCAAAGGAGAGGTGGAGGAGACGAAAGAGAGAAATGGTAATAAAATCGATGCTCCGGATCTGCTACAGTTTGTAATTGAATCAAATTAATCACCCCTCGTCGACCTCGAGGCATCGGTACCTCCGACCCCTCGATCACTATACCAACCCCCCTCCTCCTCCTCCTCCTCCACCCGCCGGTTACCATCTCCAATTAATAGTAGGAGCCTCCACGTTTCGTTGAAACTTTATAAAACGAATCCAATTACGGGCGACCGTTTGTCAAAGGCTCAAAGCTACGGAAACTTCCCCACCCGCGCTGGGAAATGACGTCGTCCGGCTGTTTTCCTTCCCTCTTCTGTCAATAGAAATAAACGAGACACCGGAAAGCTCGCGGGAATGGGCCTACTAAATGTCCATCCATATAAATCTCTGGATTAATCACTCTTCCTGGTTCATGGAATTCTTTTTTTACGTACCATTTTGTCTAGAATCTTTCTTACGTGTATTATTAACTCTTTAAACTCGAAAGGGGACTCTCAGTCGACACTGACGATCAGTTTATTACGGTAATACGAGTGGCGACTGAGCTGCGGCATTAAGATTTACTCTACTTACGTTTTGTCGCCTCTTAATCGCTGTTCGAGATCTCGCAATAGATTGAATGGCGACTGAGGATCGCCTCTGAGTGCAAAGGGTTGATATTCGTAAATAATATACCCAATATATGTATAAACATAGGGAGTAACTATTATGTCTTATTTTCTAATGTAAAACTGGAATTTCAGGGAAATAATTCGGTAAAGGCTCCATTATGTCTTTTCCTTCAAATTCTTTCTTTGGATTAACCAACTTTTGCGGGTTTACGTATTTCTACTCTTTCCCACAATTTTATATAGGATCTATTTATAGTAATACAATCTATGTACACTATTAATATTAATATTTAATATGTAATTTTAATATGGTTAATATAATATTAAAAAATACAATTTCAAGGAAATGAGTAGATAAAATCTCCGTTATTATATCTTGCTATTCGAGACGATTAAGTTGATAAATTATCGAGGTGTATAAAAAAAATTAAAAAATAATCGAGAAATCGGTGGAGCAAGTGAACGCGATTAATTATCAGAAATCAAAATATATTCGATAAGTCGCAACTTCACTTGGGTTTCGCGAAAATATGGCTAATTAAGAAGCACAAAAGGGAGATATCGAAGGGAAAGGATTCAACTAAAGTAACGGACGCGGAACCATCGTTGAACTCCGAGGAAGATCGGCAACGATTGAGTTCACAGAGATCGATCGAAGGGGAAAGTGATTTCACTGAAAGCGGAGGAAGTATGGCTGACCGTGAACCAATCGGGGAATCGACTAATTCGGCACGTGCCACAAATCTACCTTTGAACGATGAACCGTGAGTGTTAATCCGTTTAAACTAAAACCTAAACTGTTGAATGTATTTCCCGAGGGAACGCCGGGAGAAAAGGTAATCCCCGCTAATTTCGCTCCCGGAATCGATAACGCATATTTACTTTAACCCCCGCGATGAATAGCCATTAATAATTAACGTGATAATAAGTTCCACTTCGAGAGGTCGTTTCGCGTAGATCACCAAATAGACATGCTTATTTATAATTTATTAATTTATGGCGATCCCAGAATTTGATTAAATAGTTTCAAGCTTATAAGTCAATCTCAAGAATGATAACATAAAACTAATTAAATATAATAAATATATATTAAACGCACCTAATTCTGTTTTTACACAGTAAATACGTTCCTGAAGAATTCGTGTAAAAAATATACATTATTATATTTTAAATATAAATAGTTTTATTTTAACTTTCATTACATTTCTGCACAAAACTCGTGTGAAAAAAGTTCGCGTAAAAACAGAATTGGGTTTTTATCAATTAATTAAATATAATAAATATAGTAAAATTTGTATTGAACAATTATGATTGTATAATATTCTAATGTGTTACGACATTTTTCGGGGATTCAAGGATGTCACCTTCCACTTCGAATTGGCCGATTATTTTGGATAACGCGGACTTCGAGAAAGCACTTTTGGCTTACGGACGCCGGAAAGGATTTATGTTGGGTCTATTTCTCCTAATCACTTCGCCAGGAATATTAAATGGTTTCCACATAATGGTTTACGTTTTCTATCGCCATACACCGAAACATTGGTGCTCAGTGCCCATCCTGGAAGACGCAAATTGGACACCAGAACAAATACGGAATGTCTCTAGTCCAAGGTAAATAACAATCCCTCCAGTTCCCACGCACTGGATTATTGTCTCGCGGATATACGTGAACCCCGCACGAAGCACGCAAACTAAATCTCCCGAATAAACAACAAACGAAACAATACTTTTCTCCCACTATTACTGTTTACCGTGCTATCAATTACGACCTGATCCCCGGGGAACATTGAAATCATCTCGCTGCGTTTCTTCAACATCTATTATTTTACGAAACGACACTCGATAGCTTGCCGTTTAACCTTTCAATCGGGGAGACGTCCAAAAAACGACATTGCGCGGGAACTTTCGATTTAGTGATAACACAAATCCGTGCGATATACCTACAGGTTTTGCATTCCAAATTCAACATTCTGCTAATCAAATTCACTCTTGTGCAAATCGGATTCATCCGTTTACCGATCATTGGTAATTTAATTCGTAAATGAGTTAATTCGTCATCCCCGGTTAACAGATTAACGAAGACACGAAGTGAAGGATTATAAAGCGTCCATATTTATTTTAGTCCAGAAGAATGGTCCAATTGCGAGTATTACGACCTGGATTACGAACTGCTCCGTCGAATGGGGTACGAAAAGGCACTCCGGAATGTCAGGAATAGGGAAAGTCTGACTACTCGACAGTGTCGCCATTTCACTTACGAAATGGAGGAACTGGGAACATCCATCGTCTCCGAGGTAAGAAACAAAAAATTGCTAGTCAGTTTGTCACCAATATCACGAATATAAACAAGAATTATAGTAAACATCTTTATGGATTTTTAAATAATAATAGTAACTGAATATTACTTCAACATTCTCGAGTTTGCAATATTGATATTATTGGAGTTTATTATGTAGTTCTGAAAGATTGTAATATAACTTTGCCACTGATGTCGATATAATAAAAGAATACTATTAAAGATAATAATATAATAAAAGATTCAGATAAATAACATCCTTGTGGTTTTTTGCTGCGATTAGTATATTAAGTAATCAATATTGATAATGATAATAACCAATATTGCTAATAATATACTTCAGTATGCATTTCTAATTGTAAGAGATTATAATTAGCTCTGATTGATTTCTACGTTCGTGGGAAAAAATGCAATAATTATAACAATTCGTTACAAACTTTGTTCTAATAATTCCTTCTATAGTTAAGCACCGATCCTTCCAGTGGGATCTTGTATGCGATCGTTTAGTGTTAAAAGCTACCGTACAAACCGCCATTTCCGGTGGCAAGCTACTGGGTGCCTTTTTCTTTGGAATTCTAGCTGATAAGTGCGGAAGAAAAGTAGCTTTTGGCATTGCATGCTTTATTTACATGGTGGCGGGTCCGATTGTGGCCATCACCGAAATTTATCACATTATGGTAGCGGCTCGAATATGTCTTGGAATCGCCGGTCTTGGAGTTTTCGAGAGTGGATATTCCCTAAGTGAGTAATTAGTAACATTTAAATTGTACTATTATACTTAAAAAATAACAGAAACAGAATCCTTCTAAAATAATCTTCAGGTAATACGATAGTAATAAAGTAATAATAAAAGATAGCCTTTGAGATCTTGAAGACATCAATGCCATACATTAACATATTAACTGCGAAACCGATTTTGCCTGAAACTCCGTTCGCGCCACTGGAACTAAAAGTTAACAAAACAAGTTATTACTGATTGTAACATGTGCGAAAAAAACGCAACTTTGTTTACATTGTTTTAATAAATTGCATTGCATTGGTGTTTACAGCATTTTTTTATCAACATAACTTTATTTAACGAAATTCCGGGAATTTGTTTCATTGCGACACGAATATGTTTATTAAATCGACCTGGAAGCGAATAGCATAATTTCCAACTTTAGGTTTCTACTATTTCTCTATTATTAGATCCCAATTTTCGTTTTATATTCGACCTGTTTTTTCTTGCATTGCAGTAACCGAAATATGCCCTCCGGAGTTACGACCAACTTTGGGCATAATGTTTAATCATAGCTATGGCTTAGGAATACTCGGCATAGCGGTAATCGGATATTACGTGAGAGACTGGCGGAAATTGCAGTATTGTATTTCTCTGCCGGCACTCTTCTTGATTATTCACGTCTTGCTCATCCCCGAAAGTCCGAGATGGCTTTATTACTCGGGTAGAAAAAAGCGCGCTTGGATGCTCGTCGGTAAATTCTTACCACCAGACCGGAAGCAAATACTGTAAGTCGTCTTCGTCTTCGTCTTCCTTAATCAAATCTCCTTCGTTCTCGCGTCCTATTTACAGATAACCCTCGTATAACGCGGGATTTACCAATTGTACCAGAGAAAGATCGAGTTATAAAAATTGCGTTATAGGAAACTCGGATGGCATACGCGCGTTATATCGAAGTCGCGTTGTATAAGTACCGCGTTGTACATTGGTCGGCACAATTTGTGAACCGCGTTATATCGAAGTCGCGTTGTACGAGGATCGCCACAATTTGTGCACCGCGTTATATTAAAGTCGCCTTGCATAAATACCGCGTTGTACATTGACCGACACAATTTGTGAACCGCGTTATATCGAAATCGCGTTGTATATGTACCGCGTTGTACGAGGGTTACCTGTATATGCATTACCCTCCTGTATTTCATCAGCGTAGATAATCGGCCAGAAGATGTCCACCCAAGAGAATCGCCAACCCAAATATTTTGTGTCACTAACTGTCGCGCGCTAATTAAGAGTAATATGAAATTCTTGAAAAATTCCGAATTTCGTAAGAGACTCTTCATCTCCTGGACCATCTGGTGTTTCACCGCTATGTCGTATTACTCGTTGTCCATTAATACCGACTACTTCCGGTTGGACCCTTATCTATACGTAGCATTGTCTGGTAATTCGTGAACTAATGTTATACACGATAAACGTGAACCTGATTGTTTTGAAAAATGCACTTATACCACTTTCAAAATAAACAACTCAATTGTCTAGTTACAATGCTCATTTGTTATTTATTTCTATTCAGGAGTTGTTGAGCTTATCAGCTACATCCTCGCTCTTCCTTTGATACGAATATTCGGCAGACGTTCTGCATCCTCAACTTTGCTTCTGATTGGTGCTGGTAGTCTTCTGTTTCTTACACTTATACCGTCCAATATGAAGATCCCGAAATTAATAGCAGCTCTTCTTGGACGACTTTGCGTCAGCGGTGTCTTCTGCGTGGTCATCATTCATCTTTGCGAACTCTTTCCAACAACTATTAGAAACTCTGCCATTGGAAGCAGCTCTACTTGGGCTCATTTCGGAAGCATGTTCGCACCGTATCTCGTGGATTTCTTCGTAAGTGATGAATTTTCGTAAAATATATAAATAAAAATATGGCTTTCGTTGTATATATATATATATATTTGTCATAATCATATTTGTAAAGCGATGAAACATATTCGACAACCGTAACATGTGCCGGCTACGCGCATCAATTTTTGCGCAAACAGCCCGGACCGTAATACGTTAATCCGTTTGCAATCATATTTATCTTCTTGCAAATCAAATTCACCGTTTACATTAGATTTTATTTTTATTACAATAGCGTGAGAAAACAAATTTGTAGAAAAGCTTGAATTGCAAAAGGATGAATTTGAGCTGTCAAAAGGTATATTTGATTTGCAAACAGGTGAATTGGACCTGTGTAAGGACGAATTTGAATTGCAAAAAGATGAATACGATCTGCAAAAGAGTTAATTTCGAATGCAAGACCTGTATAACAAATAAGAAACACTTCTTTCCAAGAGAACAAATGTTGAATTTATTAATGCATATATCAGATTAACGTGTACCAACTGATTGGAATTGATAATACGAAACATTCTTCGTAAGATTAAAAAATATCTGTTCATAACATATCCTCACCGTTTTTAGTCCGCTCGTAGGCAATTAATTCCGAGAAATATTATATGCGTACATTAAAGTATACGTTGAAACATATACCGTGCTTTGGCTCGAAATTGCAAGGCGATTTTAAAGTGTTTAGAAAATACATAACGCGATGCATTATGCTTAGAGTGATTTTCTTCCTGACTAGGTTTTATGGTATTCGTAAATCGCGTACGTTCGATCGATTCGTCTTCATAATATTAATCTGCGAAATTTCTTTGATTTCAAGAAATCAATCTTGATACAGACAATTTTTTATATATTCGAATCTGAATGGTCTACCACTTGATAGCTGCGAAAGTCACGTCCAGAATGAATAAAAAATGATCAACTTATAATTGCAGGTTATCTATGGACGGTGGGTACCAAGCAGTATCTGCAGTTTAGGTTTATTTACGGCAGCGTTACTTGCGCAAACATTACCCGAAACTAGAGACTTAGCTCTCTATAATACTCTGCAGGATTTAGTGGCAAGATGTCAAGCCAATCCTAAAGAACGCGTGTCCATCAGGAATTGTATATTGTCCTACTCATGTAAAAAGTGCAAGGGTCAATTAAATGGATCAACTACAATATAGACTTTTATACATCAATAAAAACCCAATTTACCCGACACTAGTCCCTATTATATTACTTATACTTGTAGAATCTGTTTCAAACATAAAATGCAACATGTACATACATAGCTTGTTATTCGTTAAAGTAAACATTTCAATATTACGTTACCCGTGAACACCAACATTTCCTTTTATCGCCTAATAATTCAATATTAACCCTTTGCACTGGAAAGGTCACCCTCAGTCGACGCAATAAACCGAGTGACGACTGAGCAACGCCTCTCGAATCTGTAATAAACTGATTGGCGATTGTGTGTCGTTTCTCGGATTACCGGAATTAATCAAGTGACGATTGAGAGTCGCCTCTCTAGTGCAAAGGGTTGAAGTAGATCTTCCGAGAAGATCATGAAAAATTGAAAAGTTTTACCATTAATTACAAATATTATACAATGTGTTCTATATCGAGTTTGTTCGAAATCCGATCTATAAGAGTTTTGGCTTATCCACATATTGTTTACCATGGTGAATGATGGTTGCGAATGTACCAGCCACCATAGCACCCCAGAATAACATGTAAAGTAAGACTTCCGTGGTGTATCTTGAAGGAAGAATAATATGAGCGACTAACATCGATGATGCGACCAAAAGAACCAATGGGAATGTCGCGTAACGCCAATTTCTCTCGGATTCCAAGGGACATTGAACGGAAGTGCATTCGCCGTCTTGCACGATGTAACGACCCAAAAATAATTCCAATGAGTCCTGTCCGAAATCAATTATTATTTCATCTTGTTTCGTGCGATACGACATTTTCTTATAAGAAATGCAGACCTGTCTATAACCGTCCGTGAAATTATTTTTATAGTATCTTGTTAAGGAATTAATGCCATCCCTCATTGCACCCAATTTCGTACGTTTACCGGTTCGCGTGAAGTCGGTCTTTAATGCTCCAGTACCGGAATACTCGATACTTATTATGTCGGCATTATCAGCCCAAACCTGAGAATATAAAAACCGTGCAAATATTAAAAAAGTAAGTATATTAAAGATGTATTTAACGGTAGTAATACCTGTTTAAACAGATATTCCAAAGACGGGTGATCCTCGACTTTTCTGAGTACTTCCAATCGGGCCAATGCATCGTTGAGAACCTTCTTTGCCAACATACTTTGAACAACATTTGTTCTGTCGAGGCAGTCGATACAATTTGTACGAAATACACCGTCTTGTGCCGATAGAAGTGTACCATCATTCATTAATAAAAAGTAGCCCATTTGTTCCACATCGTGAGCTAATCTATCCAATAATACATTCAATCGATCCCATCTCATTCTTCTACATTCCGCGTGAAAATCGAATGCTTCGTATCGAATGTTTTGATTGTTAATCCGTTGCACCACGTCACGGTACGCTTTTTCGAGGGTAGCTTCCGGTCCATGCTGATCGATCTGTGCATATCGATGAACGTATATGAGCCGCTGAACAGTCAAAGTGACTAATTCCGTCAAACAAAAATCGGGGACAATTGATAATTATGAAACGTTATGCACCAATCATGCGCTTTGACAGTAATATTGGAAAATGTTCAAAAAGTGGAGCTAATCAGTTTGGCATTTGAGCGGCTCATATAAATAATGTGAAATGGCTACTTATAGTAAAACATTTGCAACAAACGAACCCACCAAATTAACTAAAATCTGTTTTCCATAATGAAATATCTGAGCGTCGAAATGTCGAGCGCAAGCCGTTTGATGATCCTCGTGAAGACTTAATTGCGGTTTCGGTTTGTATTTCAGATTTGGTGCTTGATACCAGAATAATGGTATGGATCCGCGTGTTTGTACAAAAGAACTACGATCGCCGTTGACCTCTATTAATTGTTCCGTTTCCACGTAATTTGATACATTTCCGGTAGAATCTATTCCTCGAGAAAAGAGTCTCGTCCCCGCGCGATGCACGGTGCGTCTTGACACAACACCCCAATTGAAAGCCGTGCCGTTTACAACAACTGTGTTGAGCGACACAACTATTTAAATGTTTAAATATTAAGGAAAAATAGAGTATGCAATTAAAATACCGAAGATTTCAGAAAATAAATTACTTAGAAGGATACAACCATGAATAATTGGCAAGCAAAATTTATGCTGTTCAGGTCTTGCAGTTAGATCTTGCAAGAGATAGGCATTCCATATGAATCTAGGATCTGCTCTATCATGAAGTGGCATCTATTTGAAAATATATCCTTTTTTTAATAACAAAATATTGGTTTGGCCAGAATGTTCGTGCGGTTGGCATCAATTTTTTGCGCGGAAGTACGGGAATGTTTATAAACACGCGATTACGAAGCCGCCCGAAAAATGAAAAAATGTAAATCAAAAGAAGCAGTAAATTATTCAATAAAAAAATTTGAAAAAATACACAGAATTGAATAAAACTCGTGTTCCGTTTATACATTAAAAGCCGCACGAAATTTTTGGCCAACTTGATAATTATGAGTTAGTATTTCTTCCAAGTATGAAATATGTTATAAGACTAACTGAAGCATAATATTTACCTGAAGAAATTCAGGTGGTGTATTATGTAGTCTTTGCATTGTATGGCTAAGGTCATACGTATAACTAAAGTAAAAATAAGGTGTGCTTAGAACAGATTTAATCATCTCTAAGTAAGTGGCATTGTTTTGGACTTGTTTTTCACTCAGATGCAGCGACGACCTTGTATAAGGTATAACATCCGTCGAAATTATTTTATAAATCTGTTGTCCAGCTATAGATCCTGTTACTTCAGCCTCCGTAATAACTATGAGATAACGACCAGCTAAAAGGCGTATAGTACCTACAATACCCCATATTTTCCTACGACTGGCAGTAGGAGGAATTTGACTAGCTGTTCCAGCTAGAATAAGAATTCAATTAACCATCGATCGATGTACAAAACTATGACAAGTTCCAGATCTAGTATTACTGCTTACCCTGAGTATAAATTTGCAGACTCACTCTGTCGACTACCAGCAGGACCTTTGTACCAACAGGTTCTACATAGAACTTCTCTGGTGTTGCATATCTAAAAAGAATGATATAGCTGGTCTGTGAATATGAAGATATATTTAAGGACCAAATACATGGTCTCTTAACTATGCTAATATAATTCATAATCATATGGACAAGTTACTTACAAATATAAATTATCATACACGTCAGTATTTAACTTCATGTTAAATTATAATTTACTCAACCCTTGGCCAGTTTATAAAGTAACAAAAATGTGAGATAACACTCTGGTAAAATAAATTATTGGTGCGATAGAAATCGTGGGCCATACATAGGCGCGTTATTGTAATAATATAAATTGATCTATTAATAAGCTGTCAACTTGCTGTCAACTCGTTATTTGAATTGGCATCATCGAAATCTGTCAAAATCGGCGTAACCTCCGAACATACGGACCCTACACTTATATCCTTCGCGCAAACCTTACGCACAGTGGTGCTCA
Organism: Nysson spinosus; assembly: GCA_910591585.2. Classification (NCBI taxonomy): domain Eukaryota; kingdom Metazoa; phylum Arthropoda; class Insecta; order Hymenoptera; family Crabronidae; genus Nysson; species Nysson spinosus. The sequence goes on from OU342832.1 coordinate 13,153,388, forward strand.
TACACCTTGCAAAAAAGAACCCCGATCGTTTGGGGGAATTCCACCTTGAAGAGGTTTATCTTTTACCACAAACGAGATATAAAATAGATGAAACCTGAAATGCATTCAATTTTCAGCCGTCTCGCGGTCTCCGGAGACCCCCCATTTCACAGAAAAGATGCATCATAATTGGTGCACAATATATTCGCCCTCAATATTAACTTCTGGCCATTTTTAATTTGTCGATTCCATTTAAGTACAATTTTTGCGAGATTTTATTAAAAATCATCTGGACGAACGGAACTTATTTACGACCCAACCCAATAAAAGATACTATATTTTCGAAATTAGGATGTACAATATATTTCTATTTCTAATAAATATATGAAACAAATTATTTCGCATTTATAAACATATTGAAACGGGTATAAGTCTTAATAATTCCCAATTTAAATTGTTTAATTGTCCAAAATCTTTCTCTATATTTAAAATGGAATGTATGAGTATATTTTATCACGATATCACAAAACCGCCAGAGTTTTACGCAAGAAGAACTGACAAGTTGTCTAAAAAATGGCAAAAGTTATTAATAATGATGGCGATTATATATTAGATTGAAGTCTATTACAGTCCATTTTATGGATGAATAAACTTTATTTTAAGAAATGAAACTTATTTATGGCTCAACCCAATATTTTTCGGTAATATTACATTCGAGTGTCAACGCCGACTCATTGCTGACGCAGGCGCAATGGAGAGTGCACCTATTGGTAGCAGAACTAGCTTTCGCAAGAAATTCAAAGTCTCAATTGTATACGTCGCCTACCTGACATTTTATAAATGCCAACATATATCTCTATTATTAAACAATAAAATAGACTGCAATCGCGTAATCAAAATATAAATATTGACATAAAACCTGCAGCTCTAGCTAGGGTATTTGAATAATAATTGACATGCCGCGAAAGCGTTGAAGTCACTCTCGCAACGAAGCTTACAGCCGCCTCATTCGACTTCGAAATTCATGTATGTACAAAATAGAATTTGAAAAATATGGATACGAAAATTTTACGAATTAAAAATTGATATCAAAAAAGCCTGTCCAGTAAGATAATTATAAAAATTACCGGTGAGACACACTCGAACATGTGTATCATACAAGAGAGAGAGTTAAAATGCGATAGCAAAATTTTGTTGTTAAAAAAATTGATTTTTTCTGATAATTTTAGCACGACGTGTGTCGTAAGGATTCACACTTCAAGTAAACGCGACGGAGGATAAATATATATACAGGGAATACCAGCCGGGATTGGATATTTATTGGTTTAACGAGGAGACTCGAGATTAAATAGTGGAATAGTTCGGCCTCCAGCGCAATCGTTCGAATTCAAATCTATCTTTTCCAGCCGAGTCGCCGGGAACGTCATACACGCTATCATTCTGTCTGATTGACCTTAGTACTCAACTCGTTAATCGTACGACTTCCTTTTACGGCGAGAAAACTTGACTATTACTTAGAAAAATGGTAAGAACAAACCGTTATATTACACTTTCTTAGAATAAATTCTATAATTCCTAAGACATTTGGAGACACCATTAAATCTCATATTTTAACGGCATTCCTCTCTCTGATATTTAACCTACACACGACCTTCAAATACGTCTTTCAGGAAATGCCTTGTTTAAGCATGATTTAATATGCATTATTGGATTACCGTTACAACAATTCAATATTATCAATTATCAAAGAAGCAATTTATGATTACGCTTTAGCATTTTGATCAATTTCAGACAAAATTCTTTTTTAATCATTTTTACTATTATATAATTTTCAAGCTTGTTTAGAAATTGTTTGCAATGCAATTGAGTTAGGATGATTTTTTGAGACACACATAGTGTCATTTTAAAATATTAAACTCTTAATGCATTATATTCATTTTGATGTAGACTATCAATTATAGCTTATTCACTATAAGTAATAAACATTTTTATTTAGGCTGAACCAATAAATGTGGTGGTTACTGGAGCTGCTGGACAAATTGCATACTCCTTATTGTACCAGCTGGCAGCTGGTTCTGTTTTTGGCCCAGAACAGCCAATTAATCTTCGTTTGTTAGATATTCCACCTATGATGAAGGTTCTGGATGGAGTTGTCATGGAACTTCAAGACTTGGCACTTCCTTTGTTAAGAAGTAATAACTTGTTTATGATATAAATTATAAACAGTAGTTACGTAACCAGGCAATTATATAAGAAACTCTCACCACTGATTAGGTTTATCAAACAAATTATCTGGAGGAGATATATTTTGCAATATCATCTAGATGGAACACCTATTATACATTTTCCTATTACAGACATTTTGCCAACCGCTGACCCAGCCAAAGCCTTCAAAGATGTTGCAGCTGCTTTCTTAGTAGGAGCAATGCCAAGGAAAGAAGGAATGGAACGTAAAGATTTACTTGCGGCGAATGTAGAAATTTTCAAAGTCCAAGGAGAGGCATTGGATAAACATGCACGCAAGGACGTAAAGGTTCTGGTAGTTGGTAATCCAGCTAATACCAATGCCTTGATTTGCTCACATTATGCACCATCTATTGCAAAAGAAAATTTCACTGCCATGACTAGATTGGATCAAAATCGCGCGAAAGCTGCTTTGGCTGCTCGTTTAAATGTTCAAGTAATTACCTATGCTGTTTAACAGATCAATATAAATCAATTGAAAACATAACAACATTTAAAATTGCTTCACAGGTGGACAAAGTGAAGAATGTCATTATTTGGGGAAATCACAGTTCAACCCAATATCCTGATGCAGCACAGGCAACTGTAACTCTTTCATCTGGTACTAAGCCGGTTCCAGCTGCTGTAAACGACGAACAATGGTTAAACAATGCGTTTGTCGAAACAATTCAGAAGCGCGGAGCTGCTGTAATTGCCGCGAGAAAAATGTCATCCGCGATGTCAGCTGCTAAAGCTGCCGGTGATCATATGAGAGATTGGTGGATGGGTACAAAGCCTGGTGAATGGGTTAGCATGGGTGTTGTATCCGATGGTAGCTATGGAATTCCAAAAGACATTGTCTTCTCTTTCCCTGTTAACATTGAAAAGGGACAATACAAGATCGTTCAAGTAGGTTTTTTAATTAGTTTACTTGTATTGTAATAATCGGACGTATGCTTCCGATATGTTCATCGGAAAACGGTTTAAAGTAATATGTTGCGTTTATATTTTTAGGGACTGAATATTAACGAGTTCGCAAGATCAAAATTGAACATTACAGCCAAAGAATTGGAAGAAGAACGTGCAGAAGCAAATCATGTTCTCAAGAAGTGACTAGAATCGGAAAAAAAGATTTCACGTAATTCGCCGTGGGTACCAGCAAAACTGTAAAAATAATAATATGTGAACTGGCATCGAAATAAAGAGCAATTAGTGAAATAATTAAAAAAGAGTCAGTTCATGTATTTGGATTCAAATAATATTAAATGATCCAATATGTAAAAGTGTTAGTGATATATCACGATTATGCTTGGTCCCATGAAATATATATCTTTTCTATATGTGGTAAAGGAATTGTTAATGTATATGCGTATATATATATGTACCTATAGATCAAATTTATAAAACTTGTAAGACAAGTTATGTTGAAAAACATGTTATACTTTATAACGTTTTTTTCTCTTTTATTCTTCTCCCCAAGAATCAATAATAATTTATATTACAGTAATAGTAACTATTTTTCGTATCGATATCATTAATCAATCTTTTCTTCACATTTATATTATCTTCACATCTTTCTCTAGATACTATTATTACAGGTATACTGATTTCCGCCTATAATTATAATTATCGTGTGAGCATTAAGTAGCATATTGTACAAAGATGCAGAGTGCTCAGCTTGCCAAGTCTTTGTTAAACCCCATTCTAATGAAATGTTTAAAGCTTAACACTTCTCTCTCTCCCTCTCTCGTTCTTGCTCTCACCCTCTCCCTCTCTCTCTTTATCTATTTATCTCTTTTATGATTCCCGGTTTTGCTGTTGCTGTTTTCTTTAATGTATATATTTATATTGTAGAAAGACACACGCGCATCCATAGAGTTAGAGCAATGCCGATGAGTTGCGATTAAAAAGAGAAATATATTCGAAGCTGTGGAAATTGGTCTAGATGCTAGGAGACATCGTTCTTCAGTGTGGTTAATAGAAACTTAGCACTTTGTAAGATAATAAGTCAATTTTGATTTACATCGCTTTTTTTTATCGCGCATATTTACGTAGCATGATTTCTTTACGACCGAGGCATTCTCATCAAGAAAATATATAATTTTCATTAGCTTTACCTCGCTTCTTATACCGATCACATTCCAAGCACAACGATACTTCACAAAGAAGACAATACGAACATTCGTTCTATAGTGAGGAACTGTAAAGTTTCTTGTTCCACAAGGACAGCAAATACACTTGAAAACACTCGCATTATATAATGTTTCTTGAGAAAAATACATTTTCTCTCGTATTGGACAAAACTGCATTATTAAGCACACCGATTACCTGGAACGGATCTACTACAAGAGTCAAACAAATTATGGTTCGATCACTTCTAGTAATTGTATATAATAAATCATATAGATAGCAATATTTTGAAACTGTTTCACGACAGCAAACTTTTTTGTAGAGACAAGGAAAATCAGTACGTTCTAACAAAGTCTGCATCAAAGATTATCCACGAAACTAATAAAGATTTAAAAAAAGAGAGCTTACATTCATACGCATCATGATCAAACCCAAACGAAAATTTATGTTATTATTGCGATTGTATAGCATGAAATTCAAAATCCGTTTATACATGAAAATTCATAAATGTAATAGAGAATATCGTAGTATTTATGTAAGATCACAGAAGAAAAATGTCCGTCCCAGGTTACGTACTGGATCATGACTTATACCTGTACTGGTTCTAATCGGACAATAGTTTTTTTCGTATTTTTGAAATAACATCAAAGGCCGGACTTTGCTTTGATTTGTGGATTGCACTTTCATTCTCTGAAACAATGTACAATCCGCACAGTTTTTAAGGGCGAGTATTTTGTGATTATTATACAATAGTTTCTTCCTCGAGCAGAAACATTTTTAATTTAAGTGGAATCCTCTCTCTCTAGTAGCAGCCAAGAGTCTTTCTTTAAGTATCTCCTCGGTAGGATACTCTGGTAGTTTCAAATAATGAACACAGGTGTTAACAGAGGGATAACCACCTGAACCAGCATCCACTTTTCTTACAACAGTCAATCTAGGATGTAAATTACATAAGCCACCTGGAGGTAAAGCGGAACATCCTGTGGCAAACTGTAAGAAAGCTTTTCTTTCCGGGCCAGTCAATGAAACCAGGACATTGACCAATCTCTGGAAACCAGGACTGTAATATAAACAAAAAAACACTGTTAGTAATTATATTTTACCATCAATTTTGTCGAAGTATTTTTCTAAGATGATCCACACCTTTCTCTCGTGTAACCCAATTTAGGCTCGGTATAATTGAGCAAATCTTCTCTGGTCCACTGTGGGTTTTGTTCACCACAAAGCATTGCCCTTATTTCTTCCGGGCTGAAAGCGTGCAGCTTTTCCATTGGGAAGACCTTTGAGAACCCAGACTTGAACGCTTCCAATTGTCGGTTTACTCCACGATCAAGACAATAATTAATTGTTAGTTCTGCATATTCCCTTGCATTTTCCACGGTGACACTAGTTTCTGAACCTCCTTCTACCAGTTCCACTTGTTCGTAACCGAAAACTTGGGAACTCGGTGAATGGGTCATCGTCAAAGCTAAATCTTCGATGGCTACCGACATACCGGATGTATGGGTAATATGTAAAGAGTTTTCTTCGTCTGCAGAACTAACTCCATCGGAAAATGTTCTATCGCGTTTAGCGCATGCGTTCTGAATTTCTTTTAGGAATTGACCTCTGACTGGATCCACGAGTACAAGGTCTTCGATGTCTAATAATCCGGCATACCATGGTGATGGCTCTAACGAAGAATACGCGACATCGACTTCTCCCTCTTCAGATATAAAGCTGCTCGACATACTCGAAGACATGCTCTCTTGAGTGACACCAGTCAAACCAATCTTCTCATTCACGTTATTTGTGATATCTCCACGGCACATTAATTTTAAGAAAGGACGGGAAAGTGGTAGGTCCACTAGTCTATTATCCTGCAGAACTTTAGCTAAAAATACACCCAAGAACCAAAAGTAACGTACTGCTTGATCACAAACGGTTGAATCCTGTGGCAATGGAGCAGGGAATAAACCACTTGGACGGGTAACGTAATATCCAGCAGGTCGAACTTGTTCCCCGGACACACAGGATTCTTCCATATCAAGAGATTCTTCATCGTCGCATAGCCATAGGCCCAGATCTTTACGCTGCAATTCTGCAGCAACTAGTGCAAAGAATTCTAAAGTTGGTCCAAGACCAGTACCTTCTTCACCCACAAATTCAACTTCCAATATGCTCTTACGACTTGCATGTACCTGGAATAAAAAACGAGGATTCAGAATTTAATGCCTAAGTTAAATAGTGGATCTGGTATAAACAATACTGTTGGATCAATATAATTTTACCTTTAGTACTTGTTCCGCCCAGTCTAATAATTTCTCTCCCCTAGGTACACTGACTCTTTCATGTTTTAACCGGCCAACACGGAATTCGTGACTGTCATCACGTCGTGGACTTAAGCCAGGTGCTCGTTGTCTTTCGAGAACAGCATCTCTCTGTGTTTGGAGCCACACGATCGATCGTGATGCTCCAAAAGCGGTGCAGCTGAAGTATAATCGCCTAGTTTCGAAGGGTAATAAAAATGGGCAACTTCTCGCTAATTCTTCGCACCAATTTGGTAATGCTCCAGCCGCTAAGGCCAATGGATCTTGTATTTGTTGTAGTATTTTGTTTGTGATTTTCTTCGATGCGAAATCATCAGGATGTACCCAGCATGTAGCTTCATCAGATTCTTCGTAATCGGGAACAACAGGTTTTCCATCGTCGCGAGTAGTACTCAACACGAAAACATGCCTCAGTAGTTGCAGTACATCTTCTACGGTACACACCGAAGAATTCTGGATGGAATTACGGGAATATAATGTTACGATTGGCGTTGCTCTACCAGATGATTCTTCGTCTCTAGCTTCTTTGTATATAATACTGGAAAAAAAACGAAAACACAAATTAAACGTTTTGTAAATGCTATACCCCAATATTAACCCTTATCATTCCAAGTGTGCTTGTGAGGCACCGTCGACATACAAAATTCTACGCTTCGAATGTTTTAAGAAATACCACGCATTAATTAATTATAACTAATCTATTAAATATTGTTATCGAACTTTATATTACTTTGAAATGAATAAGAATTGTCTTAAATTGATTTGACGATTACTATTTGCATGTTATAAAGAGCAAACATATACCGAGGGTAAGTTGGTGTTGCCGGTTAACAGTCGCGCTAAAACTTTGGAGAGATAAGGCTTAAAAGTAGTTGTAAAATATATATTACGTGTAAGTTGGTTCCCATATTCTTCGCAATTTTTCCTGACGGCTACCAAGTTCTGTTAATTGCATCAGTTCTTGCACTGCCTGGAAAATACTGGCGTGTGGTTCTACAAGAGGTAGTTCTACATCCGCTACTCCCGGAAGTCCTGGACCTTTAAGTGTTAATGAGAGTCTCGGCATTGGTACTGACCCCACACGAGTACTTGTTTGGGTCTCGCTGCCAGGTGGAGGAACTTCCAAATCTGTGGTCTGTGTATCAATATTTCGAGTTATTAATATACTGCCTAAGTATTACACATCACTTCATACTTAAAAAAGATTAAATACCTGATTGATATTTGTTCGACCTGGTCGTGGATCGAAGGCTGGAATCAAGGCCGAAAATTGACGTTTCAGAACAAATTCATCGTCCCACGCACGCCGCTTACTACTCTGAGGTGCTTCTTCTTCCATAAATGCTGCTAATAAGTTTCGGCTAACCATCATTTCTTCGTATTCTCCTTCACAAACATCACCCTCTTCTTCATTTTCTTCATCATCCTCCTAAATGAACAAGAAAATTGTAGGTCAATAACACTCAGATTCTTTTCGTGTACCTCCAGTTTATTTGAGGACATACTTCTTGGTCATTTTCATCGTTGTCTTCTTCTTCTTCGAGCACACCATCTTCGTCGTCTTCTAATTCGGTTAAGTGTGTGGGCCCACCTGCTGATCTAACTCCACTAGCACTAGAGCTCGCGACACCACCACACGACTCCAGGAAGTCCTCAAGACTAACCTGCAACCACAACTACCAATTACATTAACGAGAAGCATCCCTCCCTTGTTCCATTCGGCGCCCATTTTCGAATGATTTTGAGTTTATTATAAGCTTAGAAATTTAAGATCAACATGATAAACTGAGAAACTGATGTTACCTGTTCGCTATCACTACTCGTACTAGTCAAGGACATTGTAAGTGCTTGTCCTAATCCAGGACCAGTTGTGGTAGTGACACCACTACCAGCAACTTGTCCACTACTAGTTAAACTTGGATAACTTTGCGCAGTGCTAAGTAAACCACCGGGGAAGTTAGGACCGAGTGCAAGTCGAACTAGACTCGAGACAGAATTAGGACCCCTCGGATTTGAACTTGTATTAGAATTGGAAGCAATATGTTGTCCACCTGTAGGTCCTGAAATATTATTCTTATCTCAATCATTTTCTAAGTAAGAACTATTATAATATGTTCCATCACGCATCACGTGAATGATAAAAAAAAAGTATTGAAGGTTACTATTACGTCGTGCACGTGCGACAAAAGTTTCCAATAAGTCAGTAGCAGCTGCGAGGTCCAATGTATTGTTAGCATCAGAACAAGCAAGGTTGGGTACGGACACAGACATAGGATTGGTAACCACAACAGGACATCCTCCAGTAGTATTTTGTGTGGATGAACTAGCTTCCTTGTCCCGACCGCATTCTTTAGAAGCTAGTACAAATGAAACATGCTCTGTTTGTATGAGCAGTTCGATGATACATACAAATAACATAAAGCGGATAAGAATGGTACATTAAATAACAGTGCAATAGGTAAACATACCATCTGTAGTCCCCTGGTGATGTCTCGCTCCGGGTTTAAATCTTAACGATCCCTCTTCCGAATCGCCGGATACACTGATTCTAACAGGTACCAAACTAAGTAGCTCTCCGCTTAAGAAACTATTGGTATTATTTCGTAATCTGTCAGCACCCTCTCTAACACGGTCTAACACTTCGGCTGCTTCAAAACTTAATAAACCTTCCGCGATCTGCAAGTAATATCATCATAAATATGAGACAAGTTATCAACATTTCGAAGTATTCCAAATATATATTAATAAACTACGCAAGTGTTTCACACCTTATTTCCACGCACACCCGTTAAAAGTGGCTTTGAACTACTAGACGCGCGATTACTGTTACTGTTGGCAGGACACTCAGTGTTAAGTGTGAGGCTTTCAACAATTGTTGCCAGATCACTTGTCACGGTAGTGTCAGGCCTGGGGTGTAATACAACGGATAATTCACCCGTTGAATTTGCTCCACCTTCGCCGGTCACAGCAACGACTGCCTCGGCGCGAGCGACCGATAACACGCTTTCTGCTATCGACTCGGCAGCCTGCTGTTTAACGTGCAAAACATAACACCGTATTAAAACACTTGTTCTTCATACCGATTAATTCTGATAATGTCAAGTAACCTCCTCACGTAAACGCAATTAGAAAAACCGCATAACACACGAGTTTAATTGTGTATACAAATAAAAGCATACAACAAATATTATACCTTGGCTGCAAGATTGTCAGCGCTTGCTGCTTGGTCGGTCGATGCCACTGAACCGCGCATCCCAGTATCAGTACAATCTGGTAAACTTGGAGTGCTGCTAGATTTTCGGCCCGTTAAAACGCCACTACCGCTCTTGTTCTTCGTTCCAGAATCTGTATCAAGGGTAGTGCCGACTAATTTCAAATCATATTTTCCCTCTGCACCCATTCGATACGAATTAGAACCACCATGGTCCCACGTTACGTCTATCCATCCATTATGAAGCTCCCCTGTTACTGTACCCTCACCTGAGATAATAATCGAACAATATTCTTAGTACTTCTGTGCGTGTATTTTCATGAATTGTGTTGTCTTTGTTAACGGTTTAATATAAATCACTTACCAGGTGGACCACCATCTTGATCTCTCCACTTCCAATCTAATCCTCTGGCAACTCTGGCACCAGCAACTAAGTGACGAAGAACCTGCGACTTTATCAAACGTCTTTGCTTTCGAACACCGGCTTCCGCTTCCCTGGCAGCCCGTCCTAAGTCTTCGCAAACACCCGTTAGTTCTCCGTAAACTTCGAAACCAGAAACGGATAAATAATGCGTTTGGCCGGAAGAATTCTTTCCGATTTGCTGTAAACGTAAGTGACGCCAGCCTTGAGTTTCATCACTTAGTGGTTCTAATGTCCATGTAGCAGTACTACCAGGCTCGTTTAAGGAAGAATCATCTACATGAGCATATAGGGTGGTCCAATTCGTACCGTCCTTAGATGCCTGATGCACACAGGTCGAATCAAATAATCAGTAAAATATACAGTTAATATTTCTAACACGTCGTGCCCAAGAAAATCGTTATAATACCTGGAACATCCAATTCCTCAAAGCACTTTTACCATACCCTCTTGCATGCCTTAATGTATAAGCACTTGGAATAACCCAAACACCTAGATCAATTGAGAACCAAGCGCGCTTATCATCATTGGTATGACAATTTAACGCCGACGGATCACGACTTAAAATATCTTCGAGTTGGCCATACGGTAAATTTCTTCCGTTGCTCGATGTAACAACAACTAAACCATACTGTCCGGGGTTTACCCATTCCGAAGAAGTTCTAATAAAAGTAAAGCACAATGAGAAACATTCCAATTTGAGCACACTTAACCCTTCGACTGCGACGTATTCTAACAAAAAACCATTAACATCGTAGAATGCGATATCCGCGTGACAGTGGTTGACACTAAATTGTATCGATAAAAATATGAAAAATCGAGGAGTTATTGAGATTCAGTTATTCGATGGGTTGTTATGTGACACATAACTAAAAACATAAATAAGTGGTTCCCAGCAAAATTGACTGGTCGTATATACACGCCTTTCACAGTCAAAGGGTTAATGATCTAGAAATATGAAGACATACTTCGCATTAGTGCCGATCCAGTACAATACGCCATTCTCATCAAAGTCATGTTGATATTTAAACGTTAATCGACTTCCCTCCTTTAATTTCTTAACGAATGTAAAGGTGGATCTATCGTGGTCATGCCACTGTTTCGCCACCATTTTCAATAAATGATTTTCTAGCTGCTGTATTGTACTCAATGGTTCCATCTTCAGACTTCGTCCAGATCTATCGATTAGCGAGCTCTCGCCAGCAGCTTTTTCAAGTCGAAAACGTAATCTTCTTGTTAAAATTTGCAATCCATATCCAGAACCAGGCGTATCATATAAATAAACAGGCAATTTTTCAATGGATTCCAATACTGAAACCAATTTATGGACTAGAACTTTGGCTGAATTATGCTCTTTATTAGCATCTTCCGTGTAGAAGCAACTTTTGAATACTGCTATCCTTTGCAATCGAAGCTTTGTTGCTCTTGGTGTTGGAAGCTGTGGTCCAGGTGCAGCCAATAACGCGAGCAATGTTTGCACTAAACCACTCGAGTGTAATTCATACGCGGAAACTCTTCCTTCTTCGTTCAATAATATTTTCAGTTCTTCTAATGCACTTGTTAATATACTCCGCCATTCTCGAGCACCTGACTGTTGCTTTGGGCATGCCTTTTCTATTTGATTGAGAATGGCGCCTAACTTTGCAACTACACCCCGTGGTTGGGCCTGCGCGGCTTTAAAGTAACGTTCGTAAATCTCTTGGGCTTGTACTTTAACCTTCTGCTTGATAGCTTCGATCTTCGATCTCAATCGTTTTCCTCTTTTACCAGCCCAACTTGTTGCAAATTCTGGACCTGATAACGAAAGATAACATTCAAATGCTGATATTCTAATATAAAAGAAAATTCGAAAATGCTAAGCGTGGAATATGTAGCTACCTAAACTTGTTTCAGCTGTGAAAGAATGTTTGGTACCACGATTTGATTCAAAAATAAAACCTGGCAAGTCTTCTCTTAAAATTGTTGCTTGCTGCTGACCGTCGCTATTATGTATACACAATTCGCTCTCTTTTTTACTAGATAATGCCCAATTTCCTACAACCAGCCGTGCGATGCCAGGACGAGATAGCACGGGTTGGCTAACGGTATTCGGTCTTACTTGACTATGTGCTCTTTGTAACTTTTCCAAGAATTCACCACGATTCTCTGCAATGCAGACAAAGCGAATAGTTAGATTGTTGATACGCTCAGAAACGGAGATAAATAACTTGTAATGAATGGAATGATTTTACAACGATAAGATGGCTCAGGTTGTGCCATGATGATAGAACTTTCATGCATTGATTGCTGACGGGATACTGAAGGGTAGGATAATAGCGTGCGCGACTAGAAGAGTTGAAACATGTGTGTTACCTACCTTCAGTGGAAAGCGACTCAGTGTTCCTCCCTTTTCCTGTAGGCAGTTAGTAAAACCAGTTATTTACTAAACTATTCCCCCTCGTGGAAGTTAATTACAAATGAAAAAAGATAACATAATCGAAAGAAAAGTGATCCGCAAAGAGCTGATTGATTTGCAGAGACGGGTGTGAGGGGGTGAAAGGAACACTTTAATGAGAAAGACAGTGGCCAGATGAACGACGTTTGCGATGACTTCCATTACCAAATCTACGTACCTGAAGTGTCCGTTCCACCTTCCGGACTTCCGCTGGAATACATCGTTGCTAGTTTCCCATCGAGTATAAATCTAAACCATCCATTGCTTCCATTTGATAATTCTAGGGCAGCGGCGTCAGACCAAACGTATAGGCAATCACGTCCTCTACAAATAGACCAATCTCTCCAATGATAGGCTCTTCCAACTAGGATTTCTTTCCCGTCTTCCATTCTTTGTTCTTCTCCAGATTGCGTTGATTCGGCTTCCGGCTCTGGTGTGCTCTCTTGTGGACCAGCTAATGCAGCTACTTTCGAAAATACTCCCAAACGAGCGAAGTGCTCTAAAAATTCTTCTTTGCCTTTTATCATCAGATCTTGTATCATTTGGAGAACTACTAAGTGTCCATCTTCATCTTCCTGTTAGGATTCAAAGACAGGATAATTTTTCAGATTCAATGTTTTTCCTTCAAATGACAATCCGGCAGTTCCATCAAAGAAGTATCTGGTAGAATTTGTATAATTCAATATATTTAGATTACTTAAAAACGCATTTTGGAACAAAAACATTTTTACCAAATTGTGTTACTGATAATAACAGTAAAAAATGCTCTGTGAGCAAGAGAACAATGTAATTCATTGTAAGTAATTAGCAAATACTCTTTGATCTCGACAGCAGCAGGCAGACAATCGACAGAAGTGGACAACCAGTATAAATATCAGTTTATTAAAAAGACCAGGATTTGTGATTGCAAAAGAATTGCTTAATTTATGCGACATTGATATATTCCAACTGTCCTCTTATGTCAAATTCTGTGCCAATAATAAATATGCGCACTGCGCGTTATTCATATTAATGCACATTGTTAAAAATGTCCACGTTATTCCTGTAAATGACTTTCCGGTATTATGAAATATGTATATACGTATATGTAAGACTATTACAAAGGTCATTATATTTTATATATATATATATATATGTATCAATAAAGGAGCAAGACATGCGAAAGTTTGTTAGATCTCACGCCTTGAATATATTATAATAAATGCGTTATGTTAATAGTAGATAAACTTTTTGCATAGTTATTAATGAACTCCGCGAAATGGAGTCCTAGAAGTACAAGAAACACGAAAGGGGTACAAAAGGGTCTTCCAATTAGCGACTGGCAGAAATATACAATAGACGTTACCGTCTTATCGAGAATGTAGTTCAGGGAACTGGAAGACTTGCGCGATGAAAGGCAGGGCAATTTTGGGCCGACGATCGGCTTGAGAGGCAGAGGTGGTGGCGATGGTGCCATTATCTCTAGCTCCTGCGAACAATCTTAACTAAATCATTGGTAATGTCTAATTGCCTGCCTGGCTGCCTGCCTGCCTTGACATCAATAACGAAATAATGTAAATAGATTTTTATTGGCAAATGTATTAAAGAATTTGTCAACATCCCATGTTGTAGCTTACCTCGTTATCTAATACATTAGCAATCACTTCCACAAGCATAGCACCACAGCCTCCAGTTCTATCAGAACCACAGGTTTCGACAAGTAATTCTGGTTGAATATAATGCACCATCTTCCGAATCAGACTTAGACTTGCTTTCCTAACACTAGGCAACATGGTTGATTCGAAAGTTGCGCAAAATACTGGTAAAAGTCTTTTCAAATATACAGGAGCCATTTCAGGATCACCCTTTGGTTCTATGAAATCTTCTGTTTCAGGTTTCCTATGTTCTTGATTCGGTGGCAACATCCATTCTCCAGGAGATTGTAAAATAGCTGCCACCTCTCGATGTCCTTCATCGACGCGTTCTCTTGCTTTATCTAAAGGTGTTTTTCCATCTTCGTCCCGTAAATCAGGATTCGCGCCATGCCTAAGTAAAACCTTTGCAATAGCCGGTCTTCCGAAACAAGCGGCGTAATGCAGACTAGACGATCGTTGACCTTTATTTACATCCGCTCCTCTATCACATAAAAATTCAACCATTTCTTGAGTGCCAAATGCGGATGCCCAATTGAGCAATGTTTGCCCAACATCATCCATGAAATTAACTTCAATCCCTCCAGAATCAATTGCTTCTACCAGCGCGTCTGTATCTTTTGATCGAATACAATCGATTAATTGCCTGTGAAATTTGTCCCCCGCGCTATCTAAACGTCTTAACCGTGGTATTAACGGACCCGATGGACCTCCAGTAGTACCGCGGCCTAATGCTGACCTGCCTTCAAACAATAACACTAGAAGCAGGTCAACTAGTCTCATGGAATCAAGAGCGCATCTCTCATCCCCTTTTAAAGCTTTTTCAATTGCATCTGGTAATTCTGAACGTAAAAGGTCGTGAGTTACAGAAGGTGATCCTCTACAAAGTGTTGATAGAAGGCTAATAATGGTAGAAACAGAAGCACAAGACTTTGCTTCTGGCACAGGTATTGTTGTTGCTGTACTGGATGGTGGAGGAGTCTTTGGATTTCCTGAAGTTGCTGCTACAGAGGTTCCAGGTCCGGCGGCATTAGACAACCTATTCCAGAACAAGGAGAATAACCATAGTAAATGCTCTGTTATCAGTTGCTAAACATTTCATTTCGTCAAACTCACCTATATAAGAGTTCTGAAACTAATCCATTACAAGCTAGAGGTGCAGGATCTGTGCCCCTCCTTGAAAATCTATCAGCTAACGACGCAAAACATCGAAGAGCGCCATCGGCAACATGCGCGTCCTCATGCCTAAGTAATGTTGACAATGCTTCAACACAATCGGGTAACGCTTTATCTTGGGGTTCCACTTTTCCACATAGACGGGTGACCACAGCCATCGCTGAATGAAGGGTATCGCGGTGAACGCGGGCTCCATGCTCTCGGATAAAGCACAAGGCACATGGAAGGCCACCAGCTTCAAATACAGCACCAGCTTCTCTCGCACAAACCAATTCTAATACCTACAGTATAACAATCCCATGTTAACAATCTGTTTTTCCTCGATCATATAAATTATTTTATACCTTTATGCACTGCTCAGCCAAGTCCCTACTGGCTCTGGATCCTAAACCAGCGCCTGATAGGCGACTGCAAATAGCTTTTACAGCACCTTCCATAGCTATTACTCTGCGTGTACAGTCTGCAGAAACGTCCAAGTAATACGTAATGGCCCGAGCAGTTACTTCTAACACACTATCTGGTGCAAGTTCGTCTAAGAAAATACGGCATAATGCGGGAAGAAATGTGCGTGGAGGACAGCTGTAATGCAGAGAATTTTATTATTAAATAATTATCTCTCAAATTAACACATTTACGAATACAGACATAAAAATATTGTTTTCGGTGAATGCTCGTGAAATGCCGGAGACGTAAATAAGGTTTGATGCACTATGCATTAAATGTCGGCGGTATATAAATATATATTGCAACACATATATAGATATATATTTTATAGCGATATTTGCAAAGTGATGCAACATATTCGAAAATCATAAAATATGTCGACTACACGCATCAATTTTTGCGCAAACAGCCCGCACGATGTGTTAAAAAATTGTATAACATCACTCTATACCTTTTTAAATATTTCTCTATCGATATTTATCGATGATATCGATCTAATAAAAATTTTCCCGACATACAAAATTTATTCTGTAATGATCTATCTAAACTTCTTATAGATTACATACCATTCGAAGCAGCGATCAACATTATCAGACATAAGCAGTAACATGCATAATTGCTCCAAAGCAATTAACTGCATGTCCCTTTCATCTCCTTGGCCCATGCTGAGCCACTCCAACAAAGTTTCAGGATCCACAACGTCCGCCATCTAAATTTTAAAGGGGGTCTTATCACATTGCACATTATTATGCAATAAAAACGGACATGTATTTTTAAATATTTGTACAAATTAATTAGCGTATTTCTATAATAAACAATAACAACAGCCCGCAAAAATTGAATAAATATATGGGAAAATATGATTGCCACTAATAGTGCATCAGAAGAATTATTTAAATTATCATAACACAGTATACATTTTATGGCTATCAATCTGTACATATTATTATAACATTTACCTTATATGTTTATTAGCACCAGTTGAATGGATTTCAAACTGATAATCTAGAAGAAGACAAAAATCATGTTATTATAAGTGCTTAAAGAAGCATTTATATATGTGTACATTTTATATGTGTGTGTATATGTGTACATATATATATGTATGTACATGATATGTGTATATATGCATGTATATATATATATATATGATATGTGTGTATATATACATGTATATTTATATATGATATGTGTGGATATATACATGTATATACATAAGTACATAATATGTCGGAAGGAGGAACAGAGAAAGGTACAAAAATAAACACACGGATATCCCATGATCTTCTATATTAAGAGTGTTACTTTGACAGCTCTCTCCCACCCGTCATACCCGACGTCTAATGAAACTCAAACTTCTAGAAAAGTTCCATCAGACGAGAATAATCAGATAATGACATGCACGATAACGATAACTAGAAATCCCTGATTTTTATAAAACGGTGAATCATGTATATCGGCCCGATAAATAGAGGCACATGGTCAAAAACCCTAAATACATAACGTGGAAAAGGATTGTCGTTAGCAGCACAAAGAGAGGTGAAAAAAAAATTTGTCATGACGACGGGCAGTGAGCGTGACACGATTGTAATAACAGCGTGTAACCTTCAGGCTAAATCGAGAAGAGCTCGTCCCCAAGAATTCGTTTCTTACCATGAATGCATTACTGTAAATCGAGTATCCATAAAAAATAATGTAATCCATTTAGTCTGATACATATGACTCTTTCCCCCCACCCCGCCATTTAACACGAAGAAAACGTACCGTTGTGCAGAGTGCTCCATTCTTCGTAAGAGGTCAGGTCGCCATCCTTCGAAAGACGTGTCGTTTTCCACTACGAAAAACAACGTGATCGTCTTCTATGACGCGTTCCGTTCGTGATACGAAGCAATATTAATCCACCAACGGACCCCGATTAAGAGCCCACCACCCGAACAAAAAGGATTTCGATTTCCTTTCTACTATTGTCGTATATATCTCGCCATTTACGCGACGTTCAGCAGAATTCGGTATCACAACTGGCAACACTAATAAAGTCCCATTTCCACGGTAGCAATCTTGGGTTAACAGAAATGCTAAGGGTGATTCTCATGAGCTCTCTTAACCACCGATAAAATGCAGATAGACTGGGTAGTAAATGGAGTTTCTTGCACCCTGTAAAACATTTCCAATGCAGTGAAATCACAGACGAGATATTAGACTATAAAATGTGAATTAATCTTGTGAAACCTTTTTGTATTTGCTACAAGTTTTATTTTGAGGATTTTTGAAGGTATACTCCTTCACATTTTTGCGATTTCGCGTCGACCCATTTTTGGCCCGAAAAAATTTTTAAACCGCCTCTATCCGACCCAAAATCGTCCTAGAATATGTTTATACATCGTTTACCATCGATTTGGGTCAGTTAGAATTGATTTTGACGACTTTTAATTTTTGACAATTTTTGAAGGTATACCCCTTCACATTTTTGCGATTTGGAAATGACCCATTTTTGGCCCGAAAAAATTTTTAAACCGCCTCTTCCGACCCAAAATCGTCCTAGAATATGTTTATACATCGTTTACCATCGATTTGGGTCAGTTAGAATTGATTTTGACGACTTTTAATTTTTGACAATTTTTGAAGGTATACCCCTTCACATTTTTGCGATTTGGAAATGACCCATTTTTGGCCCGAAAAAATTTTTAAACCGCCTCTTCCGACCCAAAATCGTCCTAGAATATGTTTATACATCGTTTACCATCGATTTGGGTCAGTTAGAATTGATTTTGACGACTTTTAATTTTTGACAATTTTTGAAGGTATACCCCTTCACATTTTTGCGATTTGGAAATGACCCATTTTTGGCCCGAAAAAATTTTTAAACCGCCTCTTCCGACCCAAAATCGTCCTAGAATATGTTTATACATCGTTTACCATCGATTTGGGTCAGTTAGAATTGATTTTGACGACTTTTAATTTTTGACAATTTTTGAAGGTATACCCCTTCACA
The DNA here is from genome assembly GCA_910591585.2 of Nysson spinosus. NCBI lineage: Eukaryota > Metazoa > Arthropoda > Insecta > Hymenoptera > Crabronidae > Nysson > Nysson spinosus. The sequence continues at coordinate 13,172,338 of OU342832.1, forward strand.
TTTTTGCGATTTGGAAATGACCCATTTTTGGCCCGAAAAAATTTTTAAACCGCCTCTTCCGACCCAAAATCGTCCTAGAATATGTTTATACATCGTTTACCATCGATTTGGGTCAGTTAGAATTGATTTTGACGACTTTTAATTTTTGACAATTTTTGAAGGTATACCCCTTCACATTTTTGCGATTTCGGGTCGACCCACTTTTGGCCCGAAAAAATTTTTAAACCGCCTCTTCCGACCCAAAATCGTCCTAGAATATGTTTATACATCGTTTACCATCGATTTGGGTCAGTTAGAATTGATTTTGACGACTTTTAATTTTTGACAATTTTTGAAGGTATACCCCTTCACATTTTTGCGATTTTGGTTCGACCCATTTTTCGCTCGAAAAAATTTTTAAACCGCCTCTTCCGACCCAAAATCGTCCTAGAATATGTTTATACATCGTTTACCATCGATTTGGGTCCGTTAGAATTGATTTTGACGACTTTTAATTTTTGACAATTTTTGAAGGTATACCCCTTCACATTTTTGCGATTTCGGGTCGACCCATTTTTGGCCCGAAAAAATTTTTAAACCGCCTCTTCCGACCCAAAATCGTCCTAGAATATGTTTATACATCGTTTACCATCGATTTGGGTCAGTTAGAATTGATTTTGACGACTTTTAATTTTTGACAATTTTTAAAGGTATACCCCTTCACATTTTTGCGATTTCGGGTCGACCCATTTTTGGCCAGAAACAATTTTTAAACTGCTTCTTTCGATCCAAAATTGGCGACTTTGATTTTTTGAAAGTATCCCTTGTCAGTTTTTGCTGAGTGCACTGTCAAGCCCCGAAGTTCACCATATTTTATTCAATTCTGCAAAGGGCACCTTGTGTTGCTTTAAATCACCGACGAGATTCACCCATTGGTAATTTTTTCCTATATCTCGTCTGTGGGCCCGCCTTTAAACCTTGTAGGGACATTTAATTAAGTAACAAGCTAGTGTTTAAATGGCTCTGCCCATAAATAACATGTTTTCTGCATGGTGCATTGCGTGAACATTAAATATTGTTTATTTTCTTAATAAACTTCTCTTAATATAAATTAATAATTTCACGACAATGTTGGCACGGTTTTGTAAGCTGTGCGATAAGACCGCAGACACGTCGTTAGTTCACTTACAAAGGCGATACGTGAGTAGTTTATGTTTTATTTCATTTCGTCGAGGCATGTTTTCGGTTAACAATAAAAAACATTATAGGCACGACCGGCAAGCAAGACAATACGAAGAACAGAACAACCGGTCGAAGAACCTCCATTGCCGAAGGACCTTATACCGATAATAACGTGTAAAAGAAGATCGTTTAACTTTTACAAGGGACAAATTTATCGGAAAGGGGAAGAAATCCCATTAAATAGTAAGGGTTGGCACCATCAGAAATCAAAAGGGGATCACTTTTTTATACATCCTAGGCACGATGTATGTTAAGCCATCTAATATTCCCTTTAGTGTTTTTTTCTTTTTGAGATACACTCTACATCTGTATAATCTGATCTTCAGGAAGAGAAAGAAATTACCGATGAAAGCTATGCAGCAGAGAGTTTTGAGGATTATAATCTTTTGCCGGGTGTTTGCGATAAATTAGGAGAATTAAATGCTGAAAAGCCATTAGAAATTCAAAAACTTGGTATACCAAATATCATGAGTGGCTACAATACATTATTAGCCGCTGAGACTGGGTGTGGTAAAACTATTGCTTATTTGTTACCATTGATAAACCAAGTTTTAGAATGGAAGAATATATATGGAAGGGGTATGAATACACCTTTGGCATTAATTATAACACCTACCAGAGAATTGGCGGTTCAAATAGGAGTTAGTTCCTCTATCTTATCTTTAATTTAAAGATCCTTCATTTTAAATATCACTCAAGTTTAACTAGTACAATACCCTTCCTAGATCGTGACAAAAAAGTTGTCCAATCATCTAAATATTAAGACAGAAATTATTACTGGTGGCAAAACAAAAAAAATTATGATGGATCCCCCTCTGCGTCACGTGGATATCCTAATCGGTAGTTTCGGAGTAATTAGTAAATTAACCACAACTCAAATTTATAGCCTTGAATATGTAAGACATCTGGTTCTGGACGAAGCGGATGCTTTGTTTCATGAAACCTTCGAAGACAAACTTGTAGTTTTCTTGCGAAGAATACCCGTACGTAACAGTTTTGCGGTGGTTATTTATAACGAGCGTAAATCGCCTTACAAACAAACAAATTCCGCTATGTAATTTTTCGACTGCAGATCGCTTTCATGCAAAGCTTCGATGAAAACGGATTTCCTAAAGCCGCACAACTTACACTGTCATCCGCGACAATGCCCAAAAGAATATCGAATATTCTAAACGAATTCGTGAACGTAAGTTTTATCCGCTACGTTATTTTGCGTCTTCAAGCTTTTAGCGTATTCCAGAAATGCAATGCATTTCTATATGATCCTTCACTACCGCATATTAAATGATTGTATAGGTGGATTCTCTGCAAATTTGTACCACAAAGAAGTTGCATAAGATTATGGTTTTGCAAAAGTTCATGAGGGTGAGCACCACTAAGAAACCCGAAGAATTACTTAAATATGTGAAACCGAAGGTTGCCCGTAAAGAACAAATGATTATATTTAGCAATACGAATAGCACGTGCGATTGGATGACAATGTTTTTAAATGAAAATGGCGTAAAAGCGGTGCCCCTGAACGGCACTATGCCCTTAAATATACGGCAAGGGAAATACGCCGAATTCCGAAGCGGTCGATCGCTGGTTTTATCAGCGACCAATGCCGGTTCCAGAGGTCTGGACACAGTGATGGTTAATCACATTTTAAATTACGAATTTCCTTTAGATACAGCTGATTATATACATAGGTAAACCTGGCGTAATATTAAGCATTGATTATGATATAAGGTAACGCCAGACAAAACATTACGTCACTGTTTACTGCGAACAGATGCGGCAGGACCGGAAGAGTGGGGAGTTTCGGTGAATGTAAAGTAACCAATTTTATCAGTACTCAGATAGAAGTGAAGGTGGTTCGGATAATCGAGAGGGCCATACGAAGGATGAGACCAATACCTATTATTAATATACAAACTGAACCTGAACCAATGGAGAAGATGGAAGTACCAGAACCTAACTACGTAGAGCATTCTGTCACCGATATCGACGACGAAAACAGTATTCCCTATTAATTTGTACATTTTCCACATCATGTAAATAAAACGAAGTCAAACATTTTCCGTGCGCATTGTTAGAGAAAAGCCTGTTACGGCGAAAGCAGCGGAACATACTTTATGTGCTATTTATTTCAGCTTTCTGTGTTTTTATCCGATTAACCCCTGTAAAGGTATTCGTGCGAGAACTCCTCGATGAAGCCTTACTGGTAGTCATCGATAGGATCAAATAATTACCGGAGTGTCGTTGCCCTTAAATGAGTTCGATCTTTTATCGAGGGCGCGTGTTTTAGCTCATTAACTTCCGTGGAACGTCGAAATGATACGAATTCGCATTTATCATGATATTCGCTTTATCAGCGATCACTCCGCCAGGAATCCTTTGACTAGAACGATGCTCTTAATCACGCTCTTCCCACGCCCAAATATTCGTGACTAGATTTTAAAAAAGACAATATCAAAGGACGACGTACCGAGATAACAAAATACAAATACTTTCTCAAACTTCGATTATTCTTTAGGATCCAATAAGTTTTTCAAAATCGTACGCAAGTGGTATTGACTCTACAATCAAGTTACGCGTATGTCTAATATTTTCACTGTTTGTTATGACACGAATTCCTGAAACAGAAAAATGTGATCTTCGAAGAAAAAGGAAACGACGACCCACACGTGCGTGTTCCGTCCGGATCCGTTGATCGAATGTCCTGGGATGTCCGCCGGCACACCCACACTGGACGCCCACGTGCCACGTAAATACTACGAAATCGTAACTACTATGAACACGGACCGTACGTCTAGACCGTGTTTTTATTACTCGCATTGCGTTTTAGTGAAATTAAACGCGCCGCGCGCACGCTGACATTTCCCAGTCTTCTCCGTGAAAGGGGTGCGCCGATACAATCGCGAGCAAAGTCGAACAATGCTCGAGGACAATAATACTTTGCGTGCCTCGTGCACAGGTGGAAAGGACTGTTTCGTTGGTTTTATTTAACCTACCGGAACCCGCTAATGTCACATGATTATAAGTCTCGTTAAATATTATATTCTAGTTTCGAACACCGTCTTGCAATGAATAATATCGGATTCTATAAAAAAACGCACTGTATCGGAGATCGTAGAATCTGGTTCGTATCGTACAACGAATAAAAAGTGTTTACTCCGATTATCAAACTTTATTGCGGTTACTTAAAGTGTACCACTGACGTCACGATCTTGTTTTGCTCATCCAGGAGTCGCAAACGGCACGGAAGGCAAAAGGTGTAACCGCGAGAGAAATAAAGGAGGCTGAATGAGTAGCCAGCAGTGACGACAAAGAAAATGGAGTAATTAGCGTGGGTAGTTGCGTGACATGTAGGACAGGGGCATTTGGAATACAGATACGAAGTTAGCTATGCGGGAACCCGTGGTACAGGAGAGCAAAACCAGATCTTATCTGGGCCCACTCTGGCCCGTGCCACACGCGTTGTTACCGAAGAACAGCCCGCATCCCGAGTATTAGACGAATAAAACGACACCTAGGAACTACGAACCTTCTTCGATTACCATAAAAAACTACTGGACGTGTCTCTCGCTTGATACACGAGTAACTTGCCAAGGTGACGATTTACGACTGTACAGTATTTTAGGTCGTTTCATACACTACGTTCTTAAGAATCATATCTTAATTAAGCTCGTGAATATTCTATGACAATTAATATTTGATGTCAGGAAGAATCGGATCGAGGTCGAAGCGAGGATCATTCTTTAGAAAGGGTCAAGTAGTGTTAATTGTCTATGATGCAAAGTGTCATTGTCTTTTATTACTTCATATTCCTCGTGCACCTCTCTTTATTATAATTCGCGATACGAATGTAAAAGAATTATTTTTAGAAGAGACTTGTTTTATTTCCCATCTATTGTGTTACTTGCTTACAGTTTCCGTCGGTGTATTTCGCGAGGGGCATCTACGTACAATTTAAGAGGCGTTTTTTCCGTGTCTTCCAATTATTCTAATATGGTATAAATTCAATGAGTGCGTCGTAAAAGGAGATTGCAAAAAGCATCGTAGCTGCGTACTAAATATCGCGAGGTAAAGGTCGTCGAGGAATTTGTTGAAAAAAGACGGTGACTACCGAGAGAGCGGTATAATAGTGAGGGGTAGAGTATAGTAGCGAAGGCACGCGCAATCGAGTAGGAGAAGTGGGGGAAGCGGCGGTGACCGGTCTGCCACAACTCAGTTCCCTTGCGGCGCGCAACCTGTTAGCGTCGCTCCGTCATTTCTTCCGCGGTGTTCTTTCGTATATTAAAATTTTTGTACTATTTCCTCGCCGTGACATTCAGATGTAATTGAGCAACCGTTATTCCATAGGAAAACGTTGAAGTCGAGAGTGAATCGAAGTGATCGGAAGTAAAAGTCTTAGCTCGGTCGCAGCGCACGTCCGGGTTGACGAACCCAGTGACGAACAGCGAACACGTCGCTTCCAGAAAAATGCACCACGCCAAAGAACCACTGGAACGACTTCCAGCACCAGGATTACTTTGATTTACGAGTGTTTCGATGCCCGGAATACCTCGCGTAGATTCGAAATTACTACGCGTTCGGATCCCATGAATGCCCGGACGAACGGAGAGGTAAACATTAGAAGCGTTACAAAGCGGCACGGCGCGTCTCTCACGCAACGGTACCAAAAGACGACGCGACGAATCCAAGTCGATGATTATACACCGTTGTTCGAACTTTATTTACGCCTTCATATCCCAAAAGATATAAATCTTCGTAAACGGGAATCTTAGAAAGGCCAAGGATCGACTAACGTTCAACTTGATACTCGTATCATTGGTGGTCAGTCCGGCGAAGAGCATAAACGTATCGATGTGCAACGAATTACGAAAAAGCGTATTACGATCGTGAATCGGGACAAGGTGTTTGGTGCACTTATCGGTGTTCTGTGAGACAAAGAATATATCAGAGAGGAACGGGAATAGAGATCATCGGGGTTGGTGAAGGTGCGTGTAGTGTTAAGCCGGGATTCGCAGTATTTTGCATACTCAAGGGAAACCGGAAGCCGCTATATTGGAGAGGAAGCGAGAAAGCGGCGTGCCGCTCTTCTGTGTGCCGCGGCAGAGGCGATCGTCACAGCCAGAAAACGTGAGCTTTTGCGCAATCTACAACTCTTTATTACTTCATAAACCTGCGTGAATCACCAATTACATGCTTCCTTTAAAGAGTACCACGATCTTGATCTCTAGATTCGACACTAATAATCTAATAATCTAGTAATGATCTAAGTTTATGAATGCTAGGTTAGAAAACTGAAGCTTGTTGCTCGATACAAGTTAGTCCTCTTAGTAAAAACAAAAGATTCTCGATTCCGACAAACCGATTATAAATGGTCACTTCGTAAATTTCCTTTTAAACGGATTACCAACTGTTTCAAGGATAATACGATTAAAATGGAAGGCTTACGACTTCAGTTAAATATATTTCGTGAGAAAACATCCTTTAATGAAATCGCGCTTAAACATCGAAAAGGATCACGTTTTCCGCTTCAGCCTTTTACAAATTGGAATTAGTCTCTCGGACTGTTACGGGGCTCGCAAAATATCGCGTCCACTGAATCGCGAATAATTGCGAGATATTTAGTTCGTAGCGGTACTGCAATCGGGGGTAATATAATTTCGCGAGCAATGCATTTCTAGGAACGAAATCAGTCGTTCGTAATACCGTGTGTGTAATATGCTTCATTTCCCAAGCTGATACGACTCGGGAAATAAATGTCCCAATTTCCCTGTCCAGCTACGTGGAATAATTATTAATGTCATCCAAACAAGAGCAATAACGAGGGTTAATATTTTTCCCTGTGCTGACGTATAACGATTATGGAATTACGAGTTATGATAGAATTACAGTTACATCGCTTATCCGACGAATCAAAGACTACGAATTATTCGAATCATTTATCTGATCAATTTATGCTTGATATTAAAAATTGAGGATTTAATATTAAGTATAAATATTCGAATAATTTTCACCGTAACGTAAGTTATATTGTTTTTGCATCGACTCAAACACAAAAAAGATCTCCTTCGGTTCGTTTTCGAGATCGTTGATTCGTAGACCCTCGAGAAACCTAGCTTAACGAGGAAATACCGGTAGGTGAAGGTCATCGATATAGTAACACCGCGAAAATTCGCGGCACTGGAACTTTCTCATTACCGGGTTCCTTATAATCCGCTTACGGTCCTCTTACCGGACACTAGATTCCACGGTATTTCCTGTTTATCCACCGGAATGCAGATCGCCTCTTACCCCCGTCGCTCGTAATACTCCCACTCTCTACTACCACGATACTCCGACAGAAAAACTGTGTCGCGATTCAGCACGTCTTTTTTAGACTGTTTCACAATCGAATGTAGAGTTTGTACTAGAAAATGCGATAGAAAAAGGAGTACGGCGTACGTAAAGAGAGGCATTGCCGACGTAAACAAAGACTAGTTTTTATTGGAATCTTACTGATATAAACGTCAACGAAGACACAATCTCGCGGAGGATAGCTACGTTGAATAATATTAATACATTTCCACTGGATTATTTACTGTTAATTATCAACTTCGCTAATTGTGGAATTTTGTTATCAGAATTTCAAGATTTTTGCCATCTCGAATAAAATTGTATCGCTAAAACATAGTATTTTGATTATATCGCTATTTTCATTTTCACGGAACAAAAATAGAATAGCTCCAACACCGAGCCTTCATAATATTGATAAAGGAACGGAATCAGAGTATACAGATCACGATAACGATAGGTGAATAAATTTGGTGGCGCGATATCGTAACGGAATTAATCCCCGGGAAAATATCTGATAATCGTTTCTAGTTGGGATTTATTTGGCGTCCGCGTAGCACGTGGGACGCGAAGTGCGTGGTCGGGAACTCTCTTTTCACTTCATAATTGTCTAGAGAAACGATAAGATTCTAGCTACGAGTCTCGTTTAAGGTCTCGTTAAGGTCCCTCACACCTGAACTTTTCACAACTGACCTTTTCGTGGGCGCCGTTCCACCATAGAATATACCTTTTCATCGTTTACGAGCTTTCAGATTCACGCCAGTCTTCTATGAACTTCTTTGTGTACCTCCACCTGGATTCTATCTTTATACGCTTTACTTTAAAAAAAATTTCGTTATTATAGAGAGAAATAATTTTGCGTCCATTTTCATTTATCTACTTATTCGAATTATTCTTTATTAATTATGAACTTCGATAATAATGGAATTTTATGATTTTCCCAATTCGAAGATTTTTAGTATTGAGGATAACATTTTAGATTTTAGAGAGAATCGATATACAGGCGACCCTCGTAGAACGCGGGAGTTAGGTTCCACAGAAATGTCGCCTTATAAAAGTTACGTTACGCGAGACTCGCGTTAACACGGAAAGTGGGTTCACAATCCCAAAGCGATTCTTTTAAATAAAATACAAACTTTGTCTATCGAGTTGAGGAAAAGATATAGTTTTATTTAATTCAGAAATTTTATTTGATGCGACTACATTTCCTCTCGGATTCGATCTCAACGCGTGCACAATGCATTCGAAATAATATCTTCGTAAGATATCATTGCATTCACTGTTATCAATTATTTTCTATTATCCGTGATATTAATATCTCTGCAATGTTTAGTTTGAAGTTGATTTAATCCTTTTAATACTTTAGAACCGAATCGGCTTCGTGGGTTTTCAAAATACCTTGAGCCCACATATTGACTTTCCATTTTTAATATAATTTAAACACACGTAATAACATGCAAAAATGAATACATCTAAAAATCGCATATTTGTCAAGGTATTTCTTGCCGGTATCTGGAAAATTTATAAAGTGGTGTACAAGAGTGACTTTGTAGAATGGGCCGGTGTCTCTTCGCCCGATACTTTCTGCAGATACAAGGTCGCATTCCTAATTCGTAATTGGTTTCGAACATCTTCTGATAGTCGTTGGCGTGGGCAGTTTCCATGCGACCCACGTGCTTCCACTAACGAACCATCGAAGGTCTTCGATATATCACAATTATAATTTGCCGGCAATTTGATCTAGACGCATTCGTAAAATAGTGCCGGTGACATTTGGCAATTCATCGGTCTTCCTCGAACTTCTAGACCGGTGAGCAAAGATATCGGCACTGTTTTTACGTGAATGGCGAACGCGTGGGAGTGGAGAACCGTGGGAGGACCGAGGAGCAAGGTTCCTTTCGAGAATCGAAGGACCGGGAAGACTTTATTCAGTTTTACGATCGACTCGCGATAATTGGAGCAGATTTCGGTGTGTTTTCTTATGTTTCATAATTATCTTCTTTAGTTACGATTATTAAAATATTGGTAAATACTTTATGTATTATACGTATGGCTTCGAACGGCCAAAGCACTGAAAGAGAATTTCATGTTTCACTCTTATTTTTTAAACGGAGAGAAACGTTGTTGTATAACATTATTTTTATTATGAATGTATATCTCATAGTAACTTATTAGTTGTAGATATATTTATTTAATTACAACTAATAAGCTACAATATGCAAAGAACGAAAGTGAAATCATACATTATTATGATATTCCCGTAGCAGACGTTACATAATTGACATAATTTATCGTTATTAACTTCTTCGATATATTCGAGTTTATATTTGAGATCATACATTTCATTGTTCGTTTCTGTTGATAATAATGCCATCGTGATTTCCATGGTCAGATTTATTATTTATTTGCGTATTATACCGTTATCGAATACCGGCTGGAATTTGTGCGACCAGGAAGATAGTTCCTGCAAGTATGTCCTGTTAAATATATTTTTTAAAAAGGATCACTCCCACTCCCACGAAGAAGCGTCCAGGAATTCGTGCGTCCCGTTGCGGAGGTTAGAGGGAGAGCAGGCTTTGTGTCCCACGTAGAATGTTATTGTATTCTTAGCACGTATAGCCAATGGGAGTTCGTTATTACGCCTACTTCCGCTCGATGGATCGTCGCGAGGAGTACCTCGTTTCTTTAATGTACTTTTCCATCGCGTCTCGCTACAGAACTATAGTTTTCTCCGATAAATCTTGTTTGTATTGTCTTCCATCATTAAGTTGCTGAAATGACTTATTTCTACAAAAAATCCCGCAATGTCAGTGATATTAAACATGTCAGTAAAGCTTATTATTTATTAAGAATTTCTTGTAGATTATATTTTGCAGCTCGGAAATCTAAATTTGAAAATATCCGAATTGACAAATCTAATTAAAAAATATCCGAATCGAAAAATAAAAAATGGAAAGTATCTAAATTCGAAAATACAGTGGTTTTAAAATAATTTCTGAATTTATTGAATTGTACTAATTCAATTTAACAATAGAACTACCGAACATATACTCAGTTATTATTATAAATTATGGCTGAGGGATTTTAATTAATTAATAAATATATCAAATCGCAAACAATGCACCGTTGTAAATTCGAATAATTTAACTAAAAATGGAAGACAAGTCATTTTGAACCCTTTGATAGTTCTAGCGTTAAATCAACGAAAATAGTTTTAATGGTAATAGAATTATATGTTATTTATTCGTGAATTTATTTCATATCCGACATGTAAGAGCATAATATTCGAAGCTTCCTGTTGCATCGAAAGTCGAAGTCGTGCAGTAGGTAGAATGTAAACGAAACGATCTAACGGATTTCGAATAATACGGCAAGAGGAAAGAAAAGGTTTTAGGATATGTCTGGTTTTAAAGGCACGTCCCAAATATATATACCCGAAAATACCAAAGAAAAAGAAGAAGCCAGGCCGGGGCTGGAATTTTAGAACAGCTGCAGCCGCATACCTAACCGATACCCAATCCCAGGTCTACCAAAAGAGAAACCGCTCGTAAACTCGAGCTGGATTTCGAACCCCTAGCTTCATTTCTTCTCCGCGAGACTCTTCGGAAAAATTTCAAATAAATTCTCTATCATTATTCATTAACTTCAAGTACTACTAGGTTATATTATTTAGAATAATTACTATAAAATATTCAAACAAACATTCCATCTTGTATAACCGAGATATAACACTAGAACTTTGAACTTACTGGTCCGCCATTTTTTATAGAATTAATTGAATACACAACTTAACAGTGTTTGGGATTCTACGTGCCTTGCTTTATGCATATAACGTGCACAATTAATTGCATTAATTAACTGACAATAATTTATATCTAATTTATATATTAATAAATATGTAAATGCAGCTGAGTTGATATTCGGTTGTTCTACTGTTAATTACTGAACTTTGTGGATTCTATTTTTATTTTGGATTCGATCCACTTGTCAATGATTTTATTGATGAAAATTCAACAACAACAGTGCAGTGAATCATGTCGCCTCTCAGTCGCCATTCCAATTACCGCCAGAAACTGAGTGGCGACTAAGAGTCCCCTTTCGAGTGCAAGGGTAAAAAACATCCTCGTAAGGGTAGTGTCTTTTTCGATGTAGATTTTCGAACTGCGAGATATAATTTATGGTTACGAAGATACGTGGGAGTGCATTGACTTCCCTTGATAAACGTTGGCAATCGTGTCGTAGCCGGTGGACGGGTGTTCGTTGGACGACAGGAGATGGTTCACGCTTCCTCTCCATTTCACCCAACTCTGTTGTCTCGAGATGAATTTGTCTGTGAGGGGGGGTCTTTGCTCATCCTCGAACCCTCCCGACCTTCCGTTCCCTCCCCCTGTTACGACAAGGGGTTCCGTTTAACGCGGTGGTACGCATATTAAAAAAGATCCACTTGTCACCCGGTAGCGTGTCGTCGATGAGAAAGGGACGAATGAAGGGAACGTGCAAGGAAAAATGGCCTCCGCGCCGAAGACATGCCACGAAAGCGTTTGGGGTTGAATCGAAGAGTGCTCGAACAATAAGGGATGCTAAAACCGCGGCTCATTTTTAGAATTTATTTCGGAGGGCGTCGAAAAAAATTTTTAGCTGGTATTTCACTGATGGATACTTTAATGTTATTCTTTAACACTAGAACAAGTGTAATTTTACTATAATTTGTAGGTAAATCGTATTCAATTAAAAAAGTAGAACTCGGTTTAAACTATACATCTTATTCCGTGATTTGATTGCAATTAATCAACTCGATAATCAGCACAGCGATTTGTCCCGTCACTGTACTCTTGTAACACGCTTAGATGAATCTAGTCGGTACGAAATCACAACGCTCTAATTGCCACCCTAATAAGGCTAGCTCGACGAACCGCTTTTACCTTAATACCGTTAATGCAACGCTTCTCTGCATCGTTCGATATACCAACATTATTTATTTTAGAACGAATCAACAAATTTGTCACTCGAATTATTACGAATTATTACTCTACCTTTTAGTTTGCCGTTATTTGAATACTTTCGCAGCTTAACACAATAACATACTTACGGATGCATATATTTAAATCAAGTACAATATTAATATTTGAAAAACATTGTCCATTATTATTTACAACTTGTAATTTAAGTCTTATTAATTATGATACGAAATGTGAAATCAAGTCACACTCGACATCAAATCCCAAAGGGTTAATATTCTGTAATTGATTTTATGAAATCATAAACTTGACAATAATAATCCAGGAAACACATGTAGCTACGATAATATGATGATTCCTAATTTTTCCCGATAAAACATCAATGGCCAGTGTCGTTCGATAAGATTAAGATTAATTCTTAAAGAAGCTTTTCCGAAAAGGATTATGGTTTACGTCGCGCGGTAGATTCGGTTATCTATGGAAGAGTGAAAAAAGAACGTAGATAATTGTTTAGCCTTGACGGATGATAACCAATGTCATCCCGTACTCGTCGAATGTGTTTCTGCATTTTCCTCGAGTGACTGGCTGGACGATTTCCTGCAACGATAACCCCTCCTTGGTGCATCGCATTATTGCACTCGTGTTATCGCGCGGTAAACTGACCGGCAGGATACAGGTTCTTTAACAGTAAACAAACGCAATTAATTAAGGCCGGATGTGTCGATTAACCTCCGTATAGTTCGTCAGGGTTTGTCGTACGAGGGTCGACCCTTTCTCTCGAATCTCGAGTTTATCGTAGTCGTCTGTGTCCCTAACGAACGTGCAACGAGTATCTCTCGGTTGGTCGTTGCCTCGCTACGTCAATATCGATAAGAATTATCGACTCGCGAAATGGACGATGCATCGCACGCTTGCTGATAACGAGAGAATTAACCCTTTACGGACGACAAAAGATTTTTACCGTTCTGCACGTAAACCGAGACACGCGTGATCGTTTACTTCGAGAGAGGCAGAAACAAATGTGTCGATAATTATGAAAGTGACCTAAGTCAAATTTTCGGAAGGTCCGGTTAAAAGTTTTTTTTAGGTATCACTTTTACCACTAAAAGACGCAATTGTTCAATCTAGACTCTATTTATTGTTAACATCTTTCAATATCCTTATCACAGGATCGATAGAAGTTTTACATTTTACATGTTAATTCTAAAAATAATTATTTTAAGGGTCGTAGATAAAAAGTGACGTACGATTGGACCACTTTTATAATCAGTGGCACAAATGATTACTAACCGACGGCGGAAATATGTGATATAAATATATAATATTGCTATATTGTAAGAGTAAAAAGGTTTCATTACAAACAAATTATGGATTTTACAAGTTAATCTTTGACTAGACGTAAGCGTCGCATTGTAAACTTCAGCTTCATTAAAATTTCGACCAGTAGGAACCCATTTCCCGATGTACTATGACTGCAAAGGGTTAAAGATTCACTTTATTCTTTATTAAGGAATTATAAATACTCCTCGGCACACATTAACCCTTTGGATCTTGACCTATTTGCTATCCACGCAAATATATAACACGTACTATAATTAGTTCAAAGATATCGAGGTTACGGTGCAACGTGTATTTTTAATTAAAAAAAGGAAGAGACGATGCTTTGTACGCCTGCTTTATTTATAACGTGATAAATGATAGGATACATTCATGCACTAGTTACGCGCGTCCCAAGCGTGGATTTATTATCAGCGAACTTTCTATGATTCACGATCCTTAACCAGCTTTCTTGCAATGGAGACTGACTCATTGAAAGTATTCAATAAGAGCGAGCGCTCAGATACATTGCGGGGTGAAAAAGAATAACTGTCGTTCTTCGGGGGTCGAAGATATAGTCGACTCACTTTTAGATGGACCAGAGCTCGCGCAGTCTACTCTACCTTTTCCTCCCACCACTGCTTTATTCCTGGTTTCTGTGACGTCACAGTGGGACTAAGACCAATAGCGTACTCGGAGCAGAGAATGGTAGTGGGGAGCTGCGCACAACAAACGAAAATTCGTCCAAGCTCTGGTCCATTTAAAATTTAACCGTCAGTAGAGTCAGAAAGAACCGCGATAGGTGCCATCCCGCATTCTCCACACTTTGCTCGCATTGTTTATGCGTGAACGCCTGGAACACAAAGGATCGCGATGCCAGAGCGTTCACCGGAGTACTCGACCCCACACACCGACAACCGAACAGGAAGAATCGCAGATGGTGCCGTGAAAAACACCATGGGGTGCATATTTTAATTTAAACCCGAGTCTTCGAGACTCTGTTGGTCCTCCCACCGCGTTCGGGGAACACGGAAACTACTTCAGCCATAAGTGTATTCCCTTGATACTTGAAAACCCCGTTCTTTAACCCTTTGCCGTCAGTAATACTTTCGCAATTTTGTTGCAGCTAGTCTGAGCTGTATTATGCATTAATAAAATATTATGATTTATAACGAGGACTTCCCTCGTTTGTACACCTCTGGTGTAAATAGTAAGTCTGGTTTTACCTTCGCGATTAACGTGAGACCAATGTGGTGTCGGCAGCCATTAAAGTGTTAACCCTTTGCATTCCGTAGGCGCCTTAACGACGATATTCGTTCACGATAACTAATTCAAAATCCAAGTCCTACATATCGTCACGGGAATCTAATTAACAAAATTAATGTATAGGATTTATATTCTAAGATTGATCCGTCAAGTTCTACAGAAAAAGAACATTTTTAATTTATCAACGGTATCACAAAACGTTTTAAAACAAGTCTTCATTTATAACGGAAATAATCTTCGAGTGGAAAGAGTGAATACTCCGCAGGTGATTATAATTATTCGTATTCCAACTAGCGATATTTTTCTTGTAAACATTTTCGTTATTTCCGTTATTCTTCAGTACTATTTTCAAGCCAAATTATTCGAATACAAGTTGACCTACAATTTAATCCAGATTATTTTCCGACCTAGATTCGATTTAACTCATTCGCCCGACATTTCTTTCCACACTTGTTAACACTTTTTCTAAGACTCCTACACGACGTAGACGTTATATGAGGCAGAAAAAGAAGACACAAACGAAAACGACACAATGGTGCTTGGAAAATAGATTAACTCGTGTTTCCCGCGAAGGAGAACACGCATAAAATATTCGCATTGATCCCACGGTCTCTAGGAAGTAAACGGGGTTACCGTGTTCCATGATCGACGGCGATGACCGATGGCGTCTTAGCCGAGTACTCCTCCTTCGCGGGGAAGAATCGGCGAATATACTGTTACGACGCAGGCCCCCGACTAACTGTAAAAACATCCACCTCGTGGATGTTTATACCGCGAGTAAAGTTATCAACGGTAAGGTTTGCAAACCGTGCAAACGGTGCATCAAGGATGGAACGTCACCTGGCACACGAGACCCCTCGCTGGGATACCGGCGATTCCACGTGTCTACCTTTAACGCGTCGAGAAACGTACGGACGTCCTTAAACCACCGACCATCCGACCATCCGACCATCCGACGGCCATTTATTCTATCTACGTTCTCTCGCGCGTACACCGAAGCTTCTTTATGGAACGACCACTAAAACCGGCTCGGAAATCTAATTTACTATTCCCCGGGAATACTCTGTGTATATTGTGTTTTGCCTTGGAACAATAGACTCGCGAATGCAATTTACGTTTACTCTAAGCCTCCATGCTTTAACACTTTGAATACTGTGGAAGTCACCGGCGACCGTCGATGCCAAATTACTAAAATTCGAATCGAGTATGTCGCTAATATTTGTAAGATTTTTCATATTTCTAACATTACGATAACGAGGTAAAGTAATTGAAGTATCGTGAAGCGCTTAAACGGATTTATTTTTATACGTTATATGAGCCGCTCAATAACCAATGTGATTAACTCCATCAAACAAGAAATACAAAAATTAATAATTCAGCAGTAATATTGAAAAATGTTCAAAAAATGGAATTAATCAGTTTGGTATTTTAGCGGCACATATACGTGTTAATAGTCTAACGGAGGTGGTAATAATTATTCATATTGAAACTTACAATATAAATATCTCCAAAGCGTAAGTCAAAACAAAAAGTATATCTATAAATTCATAAAATAGAATATATAATATAATTCGAATAAATAATAAATATTTAAATAGTGTAGAACGATCAACACCGTCGGTAAAAAATCTTGGAGAACAATGAATCAACGTGAAACTGATATTCACGGTACTCTTAAATTCAATGGGCAAATTTAGGGCTGTCGATATTCAGTTGTTCCTAGCTTTAACATATTCGTTCAACCTTTAACAAATTGTTCTTTTAACTGTTCACTTTATGGAGGAAATTGCAAGGATAAAGATGAAAGACTCGTCGTATCTCCATTCGTGTATCGTAGACGCAATAGTGTTCTACACGCGACTGCACTTCGACTAGAATTATTTTGCAATTGTTTAGGGAAACTGATATTTGTAGACATTTCCATTGGCTATTTTACGTGGAACATAACCACCCTGTATTTTAATCCTGAATAACTAACAAATGATAACTAACAAAAAGTAAACTTTCGGGAAGTCGATTGTAAAGTTTTGAATTAAATACTCAATACCTATTTTTTATTATTATAACATATGACTGTTACACAGGCATTCAGAATTGATTAAACAATGTTAATTTTACTAGCTGCTTCTCATAATACAGTTTTTTATTATGAGAATATCTCATATATGAATAAATAAACGGAGTTTCATAAAGTATGTGACAAGTAATTAATTACTTTCTGGTACCCCTAATATTTAATATTAGTTACCAAAGAACTAGGTATATTTTGATGATTATATTTTTTAATTTAATTTCATTACCCTACGAATTCTAGTAAAATTACATCTAAATTACACCAGGTACGATTTATGTATTACCGGTACTTCTAATACTTTGATTGCATATATTATACTTATCTAATTTCAAGCGAATAGAGATTAGATTAAAGACGTAAAAACAGATAATAGAAATTGCGAATATAGCGTGGATCGGTTGGTACGAAGTAGAGAAAATATCGTGCACCGCAAAGGGCTAAGACCGGGTCACAGAAGAGTGAGTCGTATTAGGTCAGTGGCATTCGGGTATTCGCCCTCCGTGGAAAGGAGAATAATAATAAGAGGAATCTCTACCTCTCTACCTCCTTCTCATCCTTGATCCTCCTGATTCTCTCGGTTCTCTTCTTTCTCTCGGTTGGGTTAGGCATGCCCCGAGTCACTCTCCGAAGTAACGGCATCTCCTCCTTCCTCCTTGTCGTTCTCCTCCTCCTCCTCCTCCTCCTCCATCTCAACATCTGCGACTTCACCTCCGACTACTCTCAACGTCCGCGATCCTCGACTCTCGAAGATACATACTCCTTTCCTTTTCTTATACGACTTTGTATTGGCTCCATCCAAAATCGCCGATACTCGAGTTACATTCGAAGATGAACATTTTGGAAATTTTATTATACAAAGCTTGTATCTGCTATATTATAGTGCTTTCGAGGATAAAGGATGTTAGAGCTTCTGGACTTATGTATAATATTTACATTTCTATTTTGTATAAAATATTATACACAATAGGCACAATATATTAGAGTTAACGCATATGTAAACCCTTTGCAGTCCAATCTCATCTCGCATATGACCAAAAATAATTTCGTATCTCCACAAGTACATTTCATATTTTATAAATATTTAACACGTCACTACATAAACTTGTTTTATAGAAAAAATATATTCGACCCAGCAAAGGGTTACTTTCTCGGAGATCGAATTCGTAAAATACAGTCTGGCGTCTTTGAAAGATCCGGTAGATCCAGAGAAACAAGCTGAAGTCCCTAAGTAAGTGTGCATGCAGATGCACTCGAGATTCTGGTGCGCCTGGGGACGTAGCAAAAAGAAGGTCCTCGACTTTCGTCTCTCGTCTCTCACTTCCGAGGCGTACCAACTACTCGGGTCTACAAGTTTTTCATCGCAAACGAAGTAGCCCGATATTTCGTATCTGTCTCAAGGTCCGACTTTGCTACTCTCGTTACGCTTATCCGTTTCAACCTCAACAATCGCGGATAAATCGGTAGATCACGCGGTGTCTCACGATCGATGACGAAACGTACTCTCGTATTTCTGTTCGATGAATAATCCACGTAAAGAAGTGACGTCAGTCGGCTCCGACTCGATGACGTGGCTTTGGATGTCGTAATGGAATCGGGAACGGAAATGTCCGCCAGGAAGATTCGGAGTTCGAGTTTTATTGTGTCGCAAATGGTGTTGGGACGAAAATGAGATCTTTGTTGAGTAGATCGTTAGGGATGCAAGGAGAAGGGGGACAATATGGAAAAGAAAATTTACTTTTTATATTTATTTAATTATGACAATTTCTTATAGTATATTAGAATGATATAATATAATTATGAACTAAGAGCGCGCCCTAAAGTAAGACATCTCTGGATACTCTGGTTACAAAGGATACTTCCCCAAGGAATTATCGCGTGTTCTACTCGGGAATTTATTTATTTATTCCATTTGTATCGGAAAAACAAAACATGGGATAATCCGATCTCACGAATGCCGCGTTAAAGGATAGAAGCACAGAATGAGTTACAAAGGGGTGGTATTAAGGTTGTAAATACCGTGTAATCCGAGCGGTACACGAGATCTTGGAGAACGAACTTACGGCGACTCGAAGTCGTCGGATACGGGAATCGGTAAACCGTCGTTTCTATTCTATTACGGCGTAGAGTCATTAGGGATACAGGTCGCTTAAAATGTGCCGTCTCTAACGATCCTTTTGGCCCGATCTCGATGAACGATCTAATCGCTTTTTCCCCACCGGATTCGCTCGAGTAACTTCAATACCGATATACTTGTCCCGCGCTTTGTCGTTCTCGATATAATGCGAGAAACGTGTTTCCATGTCGCCCCGATCAAACGGCTTCATCTATTCGCGCTCTTTTTATAATCACCTCCTATTACTCGGTCTTTACCGATCTTATTAAAATCGCGGCGTAGGAAGCAAATTACCGGTTTTCTACAATACTAAGATCACCTGAAAAAAGGCTAATACAAAATAAGAGTATGATCTTAATCAAAAGTCAAAGCTCGGAAAATTTGCATATTTTTTAATGAAGAACATTTAAATAATAAATTAAGAATTTTAGATTAGTAATATGAAAAAAATCTTCCAGCAATGACATTTTCGAGGATGGATTAAAAATGTTCTTAAAATTGTTCTTTTAAATTTTCATTATTGTCTGTTGTTGTAAAACCTGGTCTTATTTTCGAAAACGTTCTTTCTTGTAAAAGTACCGGATAATAAGAGTTGATCTTATTTTCGAAAACATATTTCCTTATAAAATTCTCAAATAATAAGAGCTGATCTTATTATTAGAAATAACCGGTAATAATTCGAAGTAAGATCTACGATTTAAATATTCGAAGAAAAACATGGACGCAAGATGCATTCCAGGTGTTTCTTGTATTTTGTCCGACCATTTTTCACTAAATCCCTTGTGGTATCGTGCCGGTCACGTGCCATTGGATGGTTATACCCTGTCCTAATCCCTGAATCAGTAAATCGGCCCCGAAGAAGTCGTAGAAACGATGCGAATCGCATCGCCTCGCTCCGATTTTCTGGGTCAGCCGGTATTCTCTTCATCTCTCGGCCTTTCTATTTCAGTGCGTCGCTCATTCGCTCACTCGCTCCTCTTTCGCTCCTCGTTCGCTCCTCGCTGATCCGCGGGTCACGCGTTACGTGACAAACTCACGTGAATTACGGATCACCGTGAAACCGTGAGACACTATTGGTCTTCCTAACTAAAGTTTCGACGATTTCCTTATTTTTCCACCACGCGTAATAAATTCTAGAAACAGATTCCTCGAAATAACTGCACTCTATTTTTAATATTATTCATAACGTATATATATTTTTTTAAATCGACATCTACTTAATAATAATATTTTTCGAATACCACCCGTTAATTTATTAGCAATTCTATAATTAACCCCTTAACGTGCGTTTTTCAGCATTCCAGTGTTATCCGCTCGAGTTAATTCGTTAAGGGGATAATAAATAATTCTCAATTCTTGCATTTATTTATGCGATATACACATCGTCCATCATATAATACGACGCACGATCAAACGAGAATCATTCATACTCGTCCGTTTGACGTGCAATCGTTTCACCGCAAACTCGAAGAAGGGTCGATTGAAATTCAAAGGCAGAACGGAATGCTTCGTTTCCTTTTCTTCCATTTCATTTTCTGACTACGAAAGAGTTAACGTGAATGGAGCGAAAGGGTTCCGCGTCTTCGTACGAGACGCGGACAAATTCAGGGTTTATTATTGGACGGTCCGAATCGGTGAATAGTCTTTGTTACAATTCGGCTACTGCTTTCGAGGCTGGGTGCACCTGCGCCCACTCGACGAGCTACGCCGGCGAACCTCTCGAAACGAGCACGCATTATATGCCGCCGGCCACGTGTGCTTTTTTCTCTACCGCGATGCTTCAGCTGCCTTCCGCACGGCCGCTGATATCAAATGATTTTACCGAACGATCGATGGTATCCCTGTCAGAAATGTCTTTCACGGTCGTCGAGTACTTTGTACGAGTTCGAACAATAAGTTGGCCAGCCTTCGAGTGCCAATGATGTTTGCTGTGTTTTGCGCTCCGCATCTGCGAGATTGGGTTGTCGTTGTTATTACCAGATACAAATAACCCTCGGATAAGCGGGAGTTAGGTTCCAGAGGAAGGTTGCGTGATAAAAATCGCGTTATGTGAGACTCGTAAGTGCGGCGTTATACGAGGATGGCCAGAATTTGCGAACCGCGTTATATCGGCCGCGTTGTATAAGTACCGCTTTCTACGAATACGGGCAGAATTTGAGAACCCCTTTATATCGAAATCGCGTTGTATAAGTACCGCGTTATACCGTAACCGGCTTGTAGAAATACCGCGTTAAATCGAAACCGCGTAGTATAAGTGCCGCGTTATACGAGGACGGCCAGAATTTGCGAACCGCGTTATATCGGCCGCGTTGTATAAGTACCGCTTTCTACGAATACGGCCACAATTTCTGAACGACTTTATATCGAAACCGCGTTGTACAAGTACGGCGTTATATCGTAACCGGCTTGTAGAAATACCGCGTTAAATCGAAACCGCGTAGTATCAGTGCCGCGTTATACGAGGATGGCCAGAATTTGCGAACCGCGTTATATCGGCCGCGTTGTATAAGTACCGCTTTCTACGAATACGGCCACAATTTCTGAACCACTTTATATCGAAACCGCGTTGTACAAGTACCGCGTTATATCGTAACCGGCTTGTAGAAATACCGCGTTAATCGAAACCGCGTCGTGCGAGTGTATTCTTGTAGTAACTCTTAAAATAACCCTCGCATAAAACTGGCGGTTTTGCATAAAAAAGAACGCGGGGACGAACGGAACGTAAATATAATATTTATGATTCAACCAAATCAATTAAACTGTAATCTATTTGATAACATTATATTTACGCGAATAACTCAGCAAGTGAATCTGTGCGCAAATCAGCGGCAACGAATCTTGCGAAAGATTAATCCGTAGATTTCTACCGTGAAAACGTTCGCAGAAATCTAGAAAGGCCGAGGGTCTTTTGCAAAAAGTTAATAAGATTTGGGGTGAGAATGTTGTGGTATTAAACGAGGCGTGCATACTGGATACGCGGCGATGTTTGCAAACGTGGCTTTCACCGCCGGTAGATAGATAGGACTCACGACGATACGCTTATGATGCAACCGTGCATCTGCACCGAACCGTTCGACTCCCTTTGCCAAGCAAACTTCAATTAATTATCTACCAAGAACACCTGATTATTCCAAGAAAAATTGTTCATTAACGAAGCGCAAGATTCAATTAAAAATATGGAACAGTTCCGGTGTTAAAATCATATCCACTCAATGATTACCGCTTTATTACGAAATACTTGCAACAATAATCACCTACTCGATCTTTCCGTCCACGTGGATAAAACGATAACTGAACTTCCGGGTTTTCCACGTATCGTTTCTCGTAATCTATTTACGGCAGGTTTCTTGAACGAAGCAACAATGTGATTATAGTTTTTTCGCAATTAAAAGCGTGATGATAAAAGTGACATCGTGAATCATGCGAGTAATACTCGAAGGAAGAATAGAGTCACGATTGCTCGTGTTTTAATCTCGAAGATAAGCGAAGGGAGATAAGGCAAGCAGCGTTTAGGATTGATCGATGATATCGCGAAAATACGTTCATTGATGTTCCGCGAGTAACGATCCGAGTCGGGATCGGTGAAAGTGGCAATCAAAAGGATGACTCTAACATGAATCGTGGAAAGTTCTTGCGCTTCTTCCACGAGCTTTCCTTTTTTTCCACGTTTCTCCTATTTGGCACCAAAGGAATCGTTGCGAGTTATCATTGTCGAATAATGGCTTCGTTGCTCTTTCGTTGGCAATGATATTTATGCAAATATTAATTTGTTACACTGGGACTTCTTCCAAAGAAACGACATCAAAGTAACGAAATTATTACTTAAACGCAGTGAAAAAGGTGACAATTGTTGCGCGTATTTTTATATTTATTAATACAAGGAAAGAATAAAACCGAACGAAAGATACGGATAAATATGTGGAATCGATGTTATGTGGCGTTGTAAAGGGTTAAGGGATTAAAGAAGCAGTTTTAAAGAAGTATTCCTTTAATATTCACTTTTATTCGCTTTTCAATGGAGTTCAGGAAGACGCGGACGTTCTGGGATCCTCATTCCACCGGACACGAATCGTTAGGTCGATTCTTCGCTCGTTCCACCACTGCTTCTGGAGATCGTTCGACGGTGATAACGAACCGAGCAGCGGAACGCGCATGAATAAGTCGTTTTCCTTGCGTAACGCATCCTCGAATACACCACGCAATCGTTCTTCCTTAGTTTTTCCATGATACTTCTTGGGAAGGCATTTTCTTTAAAATGCAACCCGATCGTATCGTTGAAACATAACAATCCGTGATTTTCCACGATCCGCGTAGCGTAGACGCTGGTGGATCGTTCGTTTGTGGTCCAAAGATGTGTTATCTGTTTAAATGTCTCTTAATATTCGAAGCCGAAAGTGACTGACTTCGTCGAACAAGTAAAGAAAATTGATAGTTATGAAAAGTATCATCTTATGAAATTAATATGAGATAATGATGACATAATTATGATAAGCATCATTATATGCTGTGGAATTAAAATTGAACAGATTTGCAAGAAGTGGAGTTATTAATATTTGGTTGGCCAATAAGTTCCTGCGGTTTTTAAGATATAGGCAGCGGTTTCTATTAAATTTAGTCGATTCGTTCAATTTTCTTTATTTAATAATGTAATCCCGTGTTGATAAAAATACTTCTACTTCCCCGGAAGAAACTGATGCAAACCGTGCCAACATAATATAATAATATTACAATTATATAGTAATATTATAATTTAATAGATAACAGAATATAATATATTCTATAACAGGGTTTGTAAATTACATAAAAAATGCAGTCGTCCGGTTCAACTCAACCAACGTGGTTACCTTTAATGGTTAACAGTCTATGATACTTAAAGATTCCAAAATGCCTTTAGCATTGAAATAAAACGATGGAATAATTTTTTCAAACTAGCCTTCGAAGAAGTAAGCCAAAGATTCTCCCACGGGTACCAGGATTCGTAATCGTTGTGGCGTGCCGATAGATTGAAGCCCGAAGGCTTTGCCTGTCCTGTTTCTTCCAGGCCTTCCTTTGGGTTTACGTAAAAAAACGGAGCACAGGAAGAGCAGCCCGAAGAAGATCGTTTCAGCTTCCCTCCTCTCTTTCTACCCACTCATCTGCAATTCCTTCTTCCTTTGGTTTTCCCTTAAAAACCGTGTATCCTACTTCGCTCCCATCATCCACAGATCCCTTCGCATCGTCGCATCGGCCATCTTGGATTTCCAAGTCGCTCAAAGTCTTCCCTTAAATTTCAACACTTTGACCTCGTCTATACTTAATTCTTTTTGTCATCGTTTTTCTTATGAATTTATATTATAATTCATATTTGAGATGAATTTATATTATAATTCATATTTGAGATGAATTTATATTATAATGTTTCGAGTGAAATTAATTTAAGATAGCATTGTCAAAGATCATTTAAAAAACCCTGATTTTGCAGGAGATACATATACACCTAACCCTCGGTTTACACGGTAGATTGGTCCTCCGAAAATGCAAATTGAAATCATACAATTCGAAACCACACTTCACATTGAAAATAAATATCTAATAAATTTAACAACTCCATATAAAACAGTATTACGTATTTCTTTAAACTAGAGTACATACTTTTAAATAAAAATTCATTAATTCATGCAAGATATACGTAACATAATTCAAAAGTACATATTTTTCCGCGTTTCTTCAAGCGTGTTAAATCGAAATCATGTAATTCAAATGCCGTGTAAATCGAGGGCCAAGTGTATTTAAAAAATATGTATTCCATTGCACGACGATCTTATCAATTTCGCGAGCTAACGTTCCGCATAAAATTGAATCTAGATAACGCAGCGCCCTCTTAGGTTATCTTGGATCGGTACTCCCTGCCATCTCCGCGTCCGATCCATTAATTATCAAACCTTCCGAGGGGTTAAAAATGGTTGCACATTAGAAGACACTTTGAATGTATTCCAAGCAGTTTTCACGGGAAAAGGGGAATTCTTATCCGCGGTTAGATCGTGGAAACCACGAGAAACCAGTCGAATCGACTAGCGTGCGGATAGTTTCGTCGATTAAGTAGAAGGTAGCATAGTGGGATCGTGGATCGTGGATCGAGGATCGGAGTGCGAAGGGCGCGGAAGAGGAGGAGGACTTCCGGTGGCCAGGGACGCACCTATGCCCTCCGACTCGTTTACTTCGAACTCCCTTTCTCCCTCGAATCCTCGACTGACAAAGGATTCTTGCCGTCCCGTGAGGGAGAGACGAGAAAATCCGGTATTCTTAAACCTTAAGTATCGTTCTTCTTCCAGATGACGCCTTTTTGAAGGAAAAAGGGAAGAAGCATCTTCCTCGAACCGAATACTTTGTCTGCTCCTATTATTTCCGAGTTTCTACAAATCTGGCGTAGATTTTATTTCACTGATTTTATTCGTTCGTTTCTCGGTCCCTTTTTATGCGGTAAATACATTTCACAGAATTCCGCAGAAAAAAGATATACCTTTCTTGACAAAATTAGAAATAAATTATTTAAATACCAGCAGCACAAAAGAAGTAACTTACACGCATTAAGATGTGTTTTTTGTTTATGCATATCAAGATTTTAAAATCGAACGAGAAATGTTTTATTTGCGTGCAGGAATGATTCTTTTCTCTCTTAATTCCCAGAAGAAAATCATAAAAAGAACGAAACCTTACGCTGTTAAAATTTCTAGATTTCTTGGATTACTTATGGTTTCTTGCTTTCTTGCTTCACCGTTTAACTTCAAACCCGCATTAAAAAGAGACTCGGCTGTATATATATTTATTATTTCGTCCCCAGAAAAATCAATGACTTTCGAGACGCGATAATTATCACCGCAATTTTTTCACTAAAGTCTCCCATTATGACGAAACAACTTACCGGAAAAATGTTGTAATGTTAGGTGACAACTCGGCGATTTAAAGTAGGCCGGTTGTACGAGTCGCAATAAATTCTAACCAATGAGAAATGCGTCCGGCACAATTGTCGGTGTTGCATTACTCGTAATTAGAGCTCGGGTAGCATTTAGGTATTAGAGATCGGTATGTCGAAACTTCTGATCGCTATACGTTCCACGCGACTCTATCGAAAACCACTTTTCTCGTATATCGTGACATATGAATTTATTAAAAAGTTTCCCCCTCAACAAGACATTTCTTCTCGATCCGCAGGGAAATAACAGTATTTTTTCAAAAATCTTTCCCGAACGTTTCAAATTATAAACCTGTTTAATTTGGTTATTACAAAGAATAGATATTTATTTATATCAGGTTATTCCTGTACACTATCAAAGTTCATTTATAATAATATTATTTATTTGCGAAATGTTTTCTTCAATTTTTTATTTTACCGGTTTGCACAAAAGTGTTACGCCGATTGGCGATGTGCGAACGAAAACGATTGGGAATCGCTGCTGCAAAGGGTTAACGTGAAACTGTTTTGAATTATTTGGAAAATATTAATATCTTGTAAAGTTTTCCACGTCGAAAGGATTAACTCGATGAAAATACCTCGGTGCAGTTGGAATAGTGTTAACCTTAACCCTTTCCATCTTGGTTCCTCTTCGAGTAGAAGCTAGAAGAAGCATCGGTTGCGGTTTCATTGTATTCAAATGTCGATCCGAGACTCCCGCGTCTCGCGGAACGTGACGGGGAACCGTGATATTCAGTGGATCTTCTCATTTCCACCAAAGAAGATATTAACTATACAGATATAATGGGATTCTCCAGAACCTTATCCTCATCAGAAATTCAAGACCCAGCCAAATGAAGTTCCAATGGAAAGAGGAATCGGTATCCTAGCAACGGAAAACTTTTCCGCGGAAGAAATTTTATTTAGTTGTTCCATAAAAGTTCGCGCGGTTTTGGTCGAATATGAAAAATACTGTTTGTTATTCAAATGTATAACACTAGAACCACCGAACATATATTCAGTTATACTTACATATTTATTTATATATAAATTATGGCTGTGGCATTTAAATTAAATAATGAATTCAATTATTCGCGTTATGTATATAAAATAAAAGTATAAAAAGAGTTAATATTAAGTATAGGTGATAGACAATTTTTACGAGATTTATATTCAATATGAAAGAAAAACCGCACGAACTTGTATTACGATAATCGTTGATACGACACGAAATTAATATTAATAATAATTCGTAATATTATTCCGTTATTCTCGCAAGAGAATTCAGATGCGAGACCTAATTCCTTCACCAGTTACTTACGATTTAATTTTAAACCCATATCGTTGCGGGGGAGAAGTAGATCTTCGAGTACTCGAGGAGATATTAATATATCTCCAACGTAGGACTTCCGTGGAAATTTCACTCTGTTAACGTTAGAACTACCTAACCTATATTCACCTCTACTTACACATTGATTTACATATATATTATGCCTGCTGGTTTTAAGTTGATTAATTCATTCAATTATTCATGTTATTTATATAAAATCTCAAATAATTCGTCGGGTATTCGTTGTATATTCGAATAATTTAACTAAAAAGACAGACAAATCATTTTGACCTCCATGGTAGTTCTAGTGTTAAATTCGAGTGAACATTTCTCGTAGAATTTAATATTACTTTTTCATTGTAAAACATCACGCGCGGGGAAAGGGATTAGAAAACCTTTTACAAGTTCTATTAAATTTATATCTGCAAGTATAATCGCCGTAGATGATGCGGTTTAATGAACACCGAGTTTAACCCATTGCCATAAACGACGTCTATAGCCGTCCAATTTTCGAGGATATGTAGATAAATTACGGTTATTTCCGTCTGCATACTTTCATTAATAAAACAAGAAACATTATTAGTACGGAATAAATGATGGTTAGAACCGTCGAGAGTTTTCCTGGAAAAACTGTGGAAATATTTGATAATTTTCACTTCTTAATATATAATTGACTCTATTCCCTAAGGCAGTAACAAACAATTAAAAAACAGTGGGCGTTTCTGGGCGCGATTTTAAAACTAAAAGTATACGGCAAAGGGTTAAAAAATGATCATACGAAGAAACGGGAGTAACGACCGAGTGTATTCCCACACGTTGATGGAGACGTAAGAACGTGCACCGGGTCGGGCGTCGTGGACGGGTGCCAAGTTCTCCTCACGATTCTCGATCCCGTCGGTGCAGGGTCAACGATCCTCTAGATCCTATTTCATACCAGAAGAGGAATCGATCGGGATTAACTTCCCCGTTCTCCCCTTCCTTCCATTCACGTGATGCAGTTTCCCGTGCACCGTGCACGTGATACCAACAAACCAAATTTTCCGATCGAAACATGGAAACAGAAAGTACCGTCGAACCCCGACGTTCCCAAAGCGATATCGAATGAACGATGAGTTTAACCCTTTTAGTACTCGAGAGCCGATATATCTGCTCTCCATTTTCAATATAATTTAAAGACATGTAATGACATGTAAAACTAATAGATACCTCGGAAATAATATTTTTGAAGGATTCCTGGAAAACTTATAAAATACTATAAGGGTTAAAATTAAGAAGGGATAACAAAAATAAATTAATTGGTTTAATTATCTTGAAAGTTGTTTTTTGTTGGTCTTTGAGGTAGTTAATATTCTTGGTTTGTATGTTGCGGCTGGTAGATTAGACCAATGTTGAAAAAATTCTTCTTTATTTAAATTTGATTCGTACGTTTCGGCAACCGATTGCTGCCCTCTTCAGTCGAAAGTAATTTGTCTATTATACACAGATGTTATAAGTTAGGTCTAATTGTTGTAATGAATTTTAGTCTTGTACTGAATAAATAAGACATATGGGAATTTAAAAAACTAAAAATCGGTTGCCGAAACGTACGAATCAAATTTAAATAAAGAAGAATTTTTTCAACATTGGT
This sequence comes from Nysson spinosus, assembly GCA_910591585.2. Lineage (NCBI taxonomy): Eukaryota > Metazoa > Arthropoda > Insecta > Hymenoptera > Crabronidae > Nysson > Nysson spinosus. Next base: position 13,201,499 of record OU342832.1, read on the forward strand.
CTAATTTACCAGCCGCAACATACAAACCAAGAATATTGGTTTAATTATGTTTATTATGAAATACGCCTTGCAGAAAATCTGTGCAGATGGAAAGACATAAATTTAAATGTTTGTATTAAACATCGTAGACTTGTCATTTTGACTGCTTCGGTAGTTCCAGTGTCAACTAACGAAACGCGTGAAACACAACGCGGCCGTTCAAAGACGTAAAACGAAGTCCATGGGACGTCCGTGGGCGCGTAATCGAGAGCCGAGTCTCACGGTGTCAGCGTATACGATAATGTACTCGCTCGTCCCTCTTCCTTTTGTAATTCTAAACTAAACTGCTTGACGATGGAACGCATCGTCCTTCTCGATCGCTCGGCGTTGAACTTCCTATTCGTCGCGGACCTTAACTCTTTTAGTGCCGAACAACGATATAACGTCGCGCGAGAATTGATATGCGCTTGAAAATGACAAACTACAGAAATTTCGCTCGGCGTTTTTCGCATCGGTTTTACTTTTCGGTCGGCACTAAAAGGGAAAATATTAACACATTGACTGCCATGGGGATCATATTTAATCGTCAAATTTTTAATATTTTTAAAGTTATGACAGTTTTATTTTGAGACGTTATATCGATGTTATCTCGGCGTATCGCGAGGTACCGCATACCACGAATTTCGACGTCGCCTTCGACGTTTTAAAGTGACAACATCCGATTCAGACCGATAGTAACCATCCGCGTATTATCTAAGAATTGATTTTAGTTCATGAATAAGGGAATATTTAAAGTCCAATAATATAAGTGCTCGTGAAACCGTGTCCGATTCTCCGAAGTCCGTGGTAGTCCGGGATGTAAATAATGCATCGGGATTACCAGGAACCAGGAAGTTCTCCTTTACGATTACTTGGTTGATCGGCGGATTCTTCAGGAGGAGTTTACGAGAGAAGGCATCTTACGAGAATATTGGTGGCGAAGGGTCTTCGCATTGGAATGTATTTATAGTTTGACCGTTAAAAAACCGCATATTCGAGTCACGGTGGTGGCCGTTTAACAGGGCCGTAGTACGGGACCGGTCTCTTAATCTTCTTTCTCGAAATAAACACCGACGGTGCACGTGCTGTACCGTACTTCACCGTGCTTCGCCATGCTGCAGCACCGTCTTCCAGTGTACTTCCTCTCTCCACCACCAGAAGTCCGACTTTCCACGTTCGGATTGAATCATCCTCGTAACCTTCTTCCTCCCGAAGATTACGTTATTTGACATTTACATATCCACTGTTTACTCTGAAAATAATTATTCACCGATTATTTTCCCGACCGGGGGATTGTGACGTGAAACCAGAATCGAGTGGGAAAAATAAATGACCAGGAGAGGACAAAAGAACGTTGACAAACACCGCGCAATTACCGAAGCTGAATCAACAGGGGAGAATACGCATCGAGTAATACGGGGGTAGTAAGAGGGTCAGTAAATGAATGGGGGACCCCATCGTAAAAAACAATCGAAGGGCACCCAGCGGTGTTTAACTTGGTGAATGTCGACGGAGGAAGCGAAACGTTGGGATGCTCGGAAATGTAATCGAGAACAGAAGGAAGGACGAGGAAGGGGTTGAAGCGACATATGCCAGAAGCTCGAGAGTGGAAACACCACGTGTTACCAGTCGATTCTGATGGACCTGGACCGCCGCACCCCTCTCCGCTTCCCTTTTTCCGCTCGTCTCTTTGGAATTAATTAATAAATATGCTAATGCCTCCTGGCATCTGTTGTGGCGGGTTTAATTAAACCGGGGAGCACCATCCCAGTTAATGCTAAAAGATTTCTACGCTTCGTTCGTCTTCATGTTTCTAACCTCAAAAATATCCGAGTCAATAATGTGCGTATAAACATTTTGCTGACGATATAATATTATGTGCGGTGTAATATTGTTTAGCATAATATAATATAGTATAATATTCCATGTAGTACATGAAATGTTGCAGATCACGAAAAAGTGACATTGCCTCTTCCGGAAAGAGGGCAGAGATTCATCGGCATGAATTATGGCGTGAGGAGTGTAAACGGAGGGAAGAAGGTGGAGGAGAAGAGGAGAGATTTGTAGCACCGTAAAACGGGATTGTTATACGATGCTTAGATCGCGAAGCATAACTCCGACGAGTACCGAGCAAGGATTATTGCTCGCTGGTACCCTTTCTTTTATTGTTCCTCTACACTCTGCTCGACAAGAGTTCCGCGTCGCTATAACTCGGCCGTCGAACATCCCGTGCTTTTACACCTTCATTTTTTAATTTGCACCCACTCTCCTATTCAATATTAGAAGGAATAAAAGAAGAAGAATATTATGAGTATTAATGTGCCAGAATTAATTGCATCAACCAATTATAAAAAGAATCAGAAATGTTCGATGAAAGGTGTCGTAATCAGAGATGGTTGCATCTGAGGATCGTGTATTAGCTTACCGATAAGGGGAGTCCTGATAAAAGATATAAAGTCCCCGAGTATTTCGGAACCCGCTGTCGACGGCACTTATTAAATTCTACTCAAAATCTGAATGTAAATCTGTGATAATAATTTATCTTCTTCTCCGATCTGACACGTTCCACTAACTCGGTCGTAAACTTTATCGGATTAATAAAATATTTCACTTCGTTTAAACACTGCACGGCTCCTCCGAGTTTATCGTCAAGCGTTTGACTCCGGGATTTACACTTCCTTGGATGAAGACGTTAAACGCAGCTTCAGATAGTAAAAGTTTAATATCGTCCCATTAACAAGACATCTAGATCGATTAATTGGCACGCATCCTCCTCCGTAAGTTGTAATTGCTTTTTGAAAGTCTACAAAAGAACACCGGGAGAATCGAGCGTTAATTAAGCGAGCTATTTTCCAACAATAATAACTCGCTACCGTTACGGGTTAAATCTCCCGGATCGTAAACTGATTCACCGAACGGTTCATCTCGGGATTTATTATCGCGGTTTTCAACCTTTCAGACTGCTGCCATAAGTATAATATAATAAAGCAAATTAAGGAATGCTTTACCTGGTCATCCACGCCAAGCGTGCAGTCCGATGTATACTTTATATTTATAGGTACTTATACCTTCAAAAATTGTGAAAAAATCAAAGTCGCCAATTTCGGTGCTAGACGGTCTAAATCGATGTTATATTATGCCTAATGATGTTCTAGGACCATTTTGGGTCGAAAGAAGTGGATTAAAAATTGTTTCGAGTCAAAAAATGGGTTGACCCGAAATCGCAAAAATGTGAAGGGGTATACCTTCAAAAATTGTCAAAAATTAAAAATCGCCAAAATCACTTCTAAACGACCCAAATCGATGGTGAATGATGTATAAACATATTCTAGGACGATTTCTGGTCGAAAGAAGCGGTTAAAAAATTTTTATTGGTCAAAAATGGGTCGAATCCAAGTCGAAAAAATGTGAAGGGGTATACCTTCAAAAATTGTCAAAAATTAAAAGTCGCCAAAATCAATTCTGAACGACCCAAATCGATGGTGAATGATGTATAAACATATTCTAGGATCGATTTGGGTCGAAAGAAGCGGTTAAAAAATTTTTATTGGTCAAAAATGGGTCGAATCCAAGTCGAAAAAATGTGAAGGGGTATACCTTCAAAAATTGTCAAAATTTAAAAGTCGCCAAAATCGCTCCTACATAGCCCATATCGGTGGTATATGATATATAAACATATTCTAGGATAATTTTGGGTCGAAAGAAGTGGTTTAAAAATTGTTTAAGTCCAAAAACGGGTCGACCCAAATTCGCAAAAATGTGAAGGGGTATACCTTCAAAAATTGTCAAAAATTAAAAATCGCCAAAATCACTTCTAAACGACCCAAATCGATGGTGAATGATGTATAAACATATTCTAGGACGATTTCTTGTCGAAAGAAGCGGTTAAAAAATTTTTATTGGTCAAAAATGGGTCGAATCCAAGTCGAAAAAATGTGAAGGGGTATACCTTCAAAAATTGTCAAAAATGAAAAGTCGCCATAATCACTTCTAAACGACCCAAATCGATGGTGAATGATGTATAAACATATTCTAGGACGATTTCTGGTCGAAAGAAGTGGTTAAAAAATTTTTATTGGTCAAAAATGGGTCGAATCCAAGTCGAAAAAATGTGAAGGGGTATACCTTCAAAAATCTTCAAAAAATCAAAGTCGCCAAAATCGCTTCTAAATGACCCAAATCGATGGTATATCATATATAAACATATTCTAGGATGATTTTGGGTCGAAAGAAGTGGTTTAAAAATTGTTTCAGTCCAAAAACGGGTCGACCCAAATTCGCAAAAATGTGAAGGGTGACCTTCAAAAATTGTCAAAAATTAAAAGTCGCCAAAATCGCTACTACATAGCCCAAATCGATTGTATATGATGTATAAACATATTCTAGGATCGATTTGGGTCGAAAGAAGCGGTTAAAAAATTTTTATTGGTCAAAAATGGGTCGAATCCAAGTCGAAAAAATGTGAAGGGGTATACCTTCAAAAATCGTCAAAAATTAAAAGTCGCCAAAATTGCTCCTGCATAGTTCAAATCGATGGTATATGCTGCCTAAACATATTCCAGTATCATTTTCACTAAAAACAAGTAGTAGAACGCCTTGGTTAACATGTCCATCAACTATCCATTAGAATCCAAAGTGTCGCAGACAGTTGGCAAGTCGAAGACCAACACTTTCACTCAGTCTACAGGAAGCGATCGAAATAAAAGAGTTCGGTTTACGATGGTGGATCGTTAATTTGTTTAATTTCGGGCAAGGCGAACTGGTAGCGATATCGTCGTACCGTAAAACTCGCTTCCTATTCCGGGAGGATCGTACGGCTACTGCACCGTAGCTCTAAAGACTTGTACCGTTACCTTCTACCATAAGGAGGCCAAAACGAAATTAAGAGCCGCGATTACGAGGAATAACGAGCTCGAGGGAGCATGCCTGCCGATACATGCCGGTTTTGCCCGGTAAAAACGGATCTCATGGACACCTGCCACGATTTACAGGCAAATTTACGTTTACGCTACTTTGTACACTTTTTTCGACACGCCTCGACACCGAACGAGATTCTTACCTGGAAACGATTAATCCTTAATTGGCCCTCCCCGTGGCCCGTCGTCGCGATTAATCGCATCGTTTAATCGTCCCTCGTCCTCGAATTCTTTACTGGACATTGAATTTTTACCAGTTATTTATGTTTTTTATTTTTATTTATGTTATTTATTTACGCAGTATAAATGATTTTACAACATACCCGCTTAACACTAGAACTACCGAACATATACTCAGTTATGCTTACACATTTATTTACATAGAAATTACGACTGTAGGATTTCAGTTAATTAATGGATTCAATTACTTGCATTGTGTAGATCAAATAAAAGTACATCAAATCTCAAGCAATGCGCCGTGATATATTCGAATGATTTCATTAAAAATGGAAGTCAAGTCATTTTGATCCTTTTGGTAATTCTAGTGTTAATGTTCGCATTAATACTAAAAATATCGGCGATATATTCAGCGATATTTATATATTTACAATGTACGACCTTGAAAAAAGGATGAATGGAAGAAATAAATTAACCTCGTCAAGCCCTTAGCCACATATGTGGACGCGGATAATTAATTTACATCTTAATATAAAGATATAGAAAAGATATTCCCCTTCGCGAAACAGTTGCAAAAATGATTGCGCAATATTTACTAATTTTGCTAACCAGAAAATAATTCCCAATTATCATAAGATAAATAAAAACGTTTCTTATGTATTTCTTAACATCACAGTTCAGATTGCCAGATTACAATTCGTTCCTGAAGGGGTTAATCGATTTATTTATGTTCATTGTGCAACATGAACCGCGAATAAATCTCATAAAATGAAACGTTATGAAATTCATCATTTTTATTAAGTACCGGGCGCCCGCCATTTTGATTACTTTGGTAGTTCGAGTGTTAAAGCTTCCAGTAAATCACGGAAATTCATTCGAGCTCTGAAATAACTATATAGAGTTCGAAAATGAGTCGTAATAGAATTTTGGAGATAAACGCACGTTTCAGTGTGATATTACGGGAGATAAAAACCGGAGAAAGCATAATATGCTCGTTGTTCGTTATCGCATTGGTGGTTTATTTCTTGCACTTTATTACGGGCAAACAGAACGTTATTATCGGTCGTAACTCTCTCGCCGACAAAGCTCTCTTATCTGCATAGAATCGGCCCAAGAAAAACCGCATTGTCGACGAAGAGAGTACCTTTCTAATGATTTCTAGGAAACCTAGAAACACCTTTCCTTCGTTGGGTTTTTGTATCGTTTCTCTTCGCGTGCGCGGGAGTTGTTTTTATTGGACGAGTTATTAAATGATTATTTAAAGTGAAGTAGAGCCGCACCGAAATCCGTGTTATACGATACCTCGCGACACATGATCGTAACGTCTAAAAATAAAACTGTTTAGACGCTTTACGATACAGGTATACGGGTGTTTACTTTCTAAAATACGTAATAAAAGTCGATTGCAATAAAATCATAAATAATATCGCGTATCGCGATAATAATGATACACTGAAATTTCCTTGGCAATATTTTTGAATATTTTTGTCGTATATCGTCAATACGTATCATAATGTTCATTCATAGAATTATATTAAACTAATTCTTTATGAAGGAAATAGGTAATATCAATTAATTGGAATATAATTGTTATGATAAAGTATATTATTTGACGTGATAAAAAAATGTCACTGGCCCTCCCAGAGTCGAAGTGCAGATGCACCGAAAAAAGAGGAAGTCGTTGACCCGAAACAGAAGCGTTGCGTAACGCGTGTTTTACGCACGTGACTCGTAAGCCGATTGTATCTCTGCTTCGACGCATACGCCGATCAAAATAAATAGATAAAAATGCTGTCCGTATTTGATTGGTGCTTTTACTAGGCGCGACAATTTTCTTCGATGCATTCGATACGATTATCGAGAAAATGGAATTCCGTATAGATAATTCCTAAGTGGAACGGCTGGGATCATCCTGGAACATGGAGAACCGCGTTTCTTTGTCAAATATTTGATCACAGCCTTCGTCCTTCTCGATTACTGACTCAAAGGAAACCAGGTTACTTCCGGTTTTGTGGCAGCGGTGGATGAGGAAAAGTTAGCGCAAACATTGGCTCTCGATTAAACTCTATTCCTTTCGTTTATATTCGAAATAATGTTAGTTGTGAAATAATTGGAGTTCTGAACTAACTAGAGTTCTGAAATGTTTGAATTTTAAAATATTAGAGTTTTTAAATAATCTGAAATCTAAAAGTTTCCATTATTATGGTTCCAAAATAATTAGAGCTCCAAACTGACTAGGGTTCTGAAATAATTAGAGTTTCAAACTGATTCGGGTTCTAAAATAATTAGAGTTCCAAAATAATTCAGGTTCTAAAATAATTCGAGTTCCAAAATAATTCGAGTTCCAAAATGATTCGAGTTCCAAAATAATTAGGGTTCAATAATAATTAAAGTTCTAAACAAATGTGATAAAATTAATACGCAGAACGACTTTTAATTTCAGCTTCTTAACTTACGATTCTAATCATAGTGCTTTATAATTTCGATTTTTCCAAAGATTATAAACTTTACGGACTATATTTTCTATTAGTTCCATTGGTGGAATAAACTGGACGCGTCCTGTTATCAGCAATATTATCAGGGTTACTGAATGAGGCCCTTGTACGAGGAAGATTCGTTGCGTTTTATCGGCGGAACTGGTAAATAGTAAAAAGGGCGCTTGACAAGCCACGATTATTCGACGAACTTTATTTATTATCCACCATCTTACGAATTTACAAAACTGTAACGAATATCAGCAGGAAAATATGAATTTTAACGGTACAGCACATTTATTCCAGAACAGAATATGACCCAGAGATAACGCAGGATGTAACGAGCGGTAACATTAGTTACTAATTAGTAATTACTCGTTGTGAGTTAGCGAGTCTGCCCGGAAGTAGCATGGTTAATCTCCGCGGTTTATGTTTTGTTGAACGGAACATTCTTTTCCTGCGGCAGACATTTTTATTATCACATATTTTTATTTTATTGCCTTCTTACGTTGTATGTTTACTATATTCATTATTATGTGTTTTTATTTTATTATTAAGTTCGAGCGATTAATATTCAGGTTTTTTCCTGATTTATTCAAAATTATAAGTTATTATGACTAATTAATTGCTCGGTTGCATTGAGATTTATTTTACATACGATTTAAAGGAATTATAAATAAAATGGAGAAAAGACATTCCGTAATTGTCGATGAGGGTTTAGCTCGCACCGAAAATGCATTCCAACGCCGTGCCATTTCTTCGACTTCCATGTAGTTTTCTCCCGCATTTCCCACAATTTCTTCTTCCTGAGAAAATGGTACTCTCCTTGGAAGTTTTCACAAACCAAAGCGTCGTTTGCGTTATACAATGTGTATTATAAAAACACTTTATGATAATAATCAGTTCTTACCGCTATTTTTATTGCTTTCGATTTCATAGATCGTTCATTAAAAAGATTATAAAATTACTTAAGCTATTTTTAGTTTCGAAATAAGTGGATTAAAATGTTTTTCCAATTGAAGAATAGATTTACCTAAAATCGCAAAATTGGATAAAAATTGTCAAAAAATAAAAGTCGCCAATTTCGCTCCTAAATGGCCCAAATCGATGGTAAATGATGTATAAACATATTCTAGGACGATTTTGGGTCGAAAGAAGCGGTTAAAAAAATTGTATTGGTCAAAAATGGGTCGAATTCAAGTCGAAAAAATGTAAAGGGGTATACCTTCAAAAATTGTCAAAAAATAAAAGTCGCCAAAATCGCTTCTAAACGACCCAAATCGATGGTATATGATGCCTAATGATGTTCTAGGACCGTTTTGGGTCGAAAGAAGTGGTTTAAAAAATTTTTTCAGCCAAAAATGGGTCGAGCCAAAATCGCAAAAATGTGAAGGGGTATACCTTCAAAAATTGTCAAAAATGAAAAGTCGCCAAAATCACTTCTAAACGACCCAAATCGATGCTGAATGATGTATAAACATATTCTAGGACGATTTCTGGTCGAAAGAAGCGGTTAAAAAATTTTTATTGGTCAAAAATGGGTCGAATCCTAGTCGAAAAAATGTGAAGGGGTATACCTTCAAAAATTGTCAAAAATTAAAAGTCTCCAAAATCGCTCCTACATGACCCAAATCGATGGTATATGATGCCTAATGATGTTCTAGGACCGATTTGGGTCGAAAGAAGTGGTTTAAAAATTTGTTTCAGCCAAAAATGGGTCGAATCCTAGTCGAAAAAATGTGAAGGGGTATACCTTCAAAAATTGTTAAAAAATAAAAGTCGCCAAAATCGCTTCTAAATGACCCAAATCGATGGTATATGATATATAAACATATTCTACGGTGATTTTGGGTCGAAGGAAGTGATTTAAAAATTTGTTTCGGTCAAAAAATGGGTCGATCCAAAATCGCAAAAATGGACCAAAAATGGTCCAAATTTCAAAGTCGACAATTTTGCTCCTAAAGTGTCCAAGTCGATACTACATGATGCCTAAACGTACTTATGCATTTTTACAGCTTGATACCGGGCAAAGAATGATCGTAAAAATTAATAGTTGCGAAACCAGAATCTCACGTTTGTGAATGAACGGTGCAAAAGTGATATCGTATGATCCGGTTGCAATTTTAATACAATACTTCCTCGATATCGGTCGTTATCGTCGATCGTCGACCGACAATCTACTCAATTAATATCATATCGATCAACAGCATCAAGGGAGGGGATGCAAATTTTAAGTTCCGAGGGAGAGAGAAGACTTCCTGTCTCTTCCTCCCCTCGTTTCGTTGCGAGCAACGGTAGAAAAGATGGAACACGTCGGTGCACGTTTGCACTCGTCTGCACTCCCGATTCCGCTATTGTTAACCGTAGATTCGCATCCCGTTTCGGTCAGTCCGCCAAAACCATCCACAAGGAACACACGTGTCTCAGGAACACTCGTTCCTTGTTTACTTGTTTATTCGTATATTCGTATATTCGTTGAAGACTCGGAAACGCGAATGCCGATGAAAATAGTGTGCGATCTTCTCGAGACAATGACGCGTCTGACACCATCTCCCAGGAAAAGGAAGAAAGAATTGAATCCGTGGAAATCGGCAAAGAGAAAGAGCCTGCCGCCTTCGAGTTTACCGGAAATCGTTGAAAAATCGAAGTCCCCTGGAGCCAATCAGGTATCGAAGTATTTCGAAGTAGTATATTTTAACGTTAAACATTTTTAATTAATTCCGAGGACATTATATTTATACTTCGTGCGTTAATCCACGTGATTCTGGGCCCGAACGGGCCTTGTTATGTAACAAAAGAAATACTATCGGTAGTGGGTGACGAAGGGAAGAGAGGATCGTTTACACGGGTAAGGTTAGTCGATGCAAACCCGCCTGTAGGAGCCGCATGACTCACGTCGTGAAAAGAAAAGACACCCTCATCTCTCCGCGGGGCGGGCCCTACAAACGGGCCCCGCATTCCTCCTGAATTGTCCCAATTTGAGAGAATGCATTCCTGACCGCTTACCATAGCCCACTCTTCGAAACGCGACCGGAATTTCGGGCGAACCACCGCGATTCTCGATACCTTCTTTCCCGAAAGTCCATTGTGATCTTAAGATAACAATGCACCAGCACGTGAATCTTGTAGAAATAATTTGTAAAGATATCATTTTAATAACGACTTAAAACGACCTGGATCTACTTCTATTTATCTACAATGAAACGGTTTCAGTTAACATTTAAAGATTTAAGGAAGTGAATAATTATTATAATTTACTCTTTTGTGCGACATTCTCGCATTCTCAGTCTCTCATTTGAGATAAAGTCTGAAAGAAAATGTCAGACTAGTCATTTTGACTTCCGTGGTAGTTCCAGTGTTAGGTTTGCATTGCCAAAATGATTCTTCCCATATCTAATCCACAAAACATTGATATCCGCGAGTGTTTCCTAAAAAGATAGCCACCCCGAAAGGCAACTAAAAAGATAAAGTATCGTAACGTATCAAGGTTCGATAATAAATTGATAATACGCGATGCCACCGCGGGGACGCTTATCGCCACTAACAATATTGCCGATGGAATTTATCGTCCCGCGAATACATACATCGTAACGCGCATGCGCTAATACTTCGTCGGACGCACCGCGTGAGACGCGTCCCATCTTTTTCTTTCTTCCGGTGACTTAACGATCCACTCGTCGTGTGTGCGAATCTACAACCGGCATCTGGCCGCCATACATTCGCGGTAGCGTTTCGTTCTCATCGCTAGTCCGACATTCGAGAAGTTCACTCTCGACGACCGAGTTAACCGAGTTAACCGAGTTAACCGAGTGAATCTCTCCTTTAAACGGTAAAAAGAACACGAAACTCGGTTGGAGGCCCGCTCGAACTCCGGACCTCCTTCGCGAGGATTAATAAAACGATTGTCCCAGATGTCGAAACCGGGCGGACGTCCACGGACGGATGGAACTCGATGTTGTAACTCGACTCTCCTTCGCTCCTCTTTTTAACCTACAATTTTAAGTATGCAATATTAATCAAAAAAATAAGCTGTTTTCATTATGTAATATGTTTTCTCTGCCCTGTTCGAGTTATAAACTTTAGTTTCGAAAAAAATACCTATTCCGAGATGCAGCTTCTAGGGATAAACTAGATGTCGTAACTGACTCCTCTCCCCCTCACTTTAACCTACTTTAATAATGAAATATTTTTTTCTCTGCACTATTCAATGAATAGAATGCAGTTTTACCAAAAACAAACTATTCGGAGGTTCGTCTACTAAGAATAAAATGTTTGTTTGGTGGGATCTCCAGTTATCCGGTCGTCCTCATTGTTCTCCATATTTGTCTCGCGATGAATTTCGTCTGCGGAACACCTGAGAATTTTCCATATGAATCGTTTCGGAATATTTTTCCTGGTTTCGAATGGCGTCCTATTATTCTTGGCGGAGCAAGAACGAGGAAAGGGCGGGAGGGGGTTAGTGGGATTGTACGAAGGTTGGTAGATCGTCTCGCGGCAGGAGACAAGCTTTCCCATTACGGGATAAGCAGCGACGGGACCGGTCGTCTGGGTTCCTCGTTCCGGATCCCTTTTTTTCTCGTCCCTCTTCGACGATTAGAACCGTTTCCTAGAATCCGTGCCAGACCTGCATGATTTCCAGATCCATTTCTTTTATCGATGTCTTATTCCAGCTAAAATCCAAATATCGTATTCTGAACCCTTTGCACTCCAAGAATCTGTTATAAATGAATACGTATTCGAAGACATTTCTTGATATTGATTAACAAAATACAAACGTTCTTATCATATACAAATTTATAAATGAATCTTGTAATAAAAGTCTTACATACAGTCGAGTCTATTTTTAAACGACTCTTTTTAATGCGATTTTAAAGTTACGCGGTGAAGCAGAAAAGCAAGAAAAAATACGTACTCCAAGAAATCGTTAGAACCGTAGACACGATATGTGTGGAAATTAATTTTTTTACGGCCGGATGTGTTCAGCGATTATAAAATCCAGTAGCACGGCGAAGCACGCGAGACTCGTTTCAGAATCCGAGACAGATTCGGTTTAAAATTGCAACGAACGTTTAAAATGTTGGAGAGTTATAAGAGTCGGTTAATTAACTCCGTGAATGGGACCCCTGTGGGTTCGGGGGTAGAATAGGCCCACGGTATCCTCTGCCTGTCGTAAAAGCCGACTAATAGGGGTTGTTCCTCGGTCTAACGACCTGCTTCCGCGGAACCTGTTGCTGCTAATCCGCCAAACTAGAATTCTTCTTTTCATAATTCACTGCAAATTCCTTTCAACGATTTACGTGTTTCTCCCAGTTTTCCACGATGCTTAGCCCGTTAATAAGAAGTTAACCTCTTTTTAACCGGATGTTAACGTCTGTTTAACCGCGGAGTTCTTCCAAAAAAAGGATACCCCGCAAACGCTTTCGATTTGTACCAAGTTCCTTTGTCGGATCGTGAACGAAAGAGCAGGAAAAAAATTAGGTTATAGAGTGTTAAAGAAGATGGCGGGCGCATCGATGCGCGTTATCGCGCGGTGAAATCCTAGCTTGGTTGGCACGACTGGTTTTTGCGTCGTGGAAGTCGAAGGTAGAAGATAGAGTCGGTTGAGACTATGCGATTAATTGTCTTCTCCTCGTATCAGGCTGATTCTCGTCGCGGATTTATCATTCCGAGGATTCTGATATTCCTGACTCTGAAATGCACTTTAACGATAGACGAATCATTCTCCAGCCACGCATTCGTCATTGGCTCCTCTCTTATCGGTTTACTCTTTCTAACCGCACCATTGGCTTCGATCCTTTCTCGACTTAACAAACTCGTTGTTTCTTCTTACGTTTTAACTAAGTTGTTATCGTCTTATTTGTGTATTCGTTATCAAAAGAAAATTGAGGTTTGAATTTTCTTAATATCGATATACACTTAGCCCGTGATTTACACGGCATCCGAATTGCACGATTTCGGTTTAACACGCTTGAAGAAATGCGGAAGAAAATGTGTACTTTTGAATTATTGAATTATGTTATGTAGATCTTGCTTGCATTAATGAATTTTTATTTAAAAATATATACTCTAGTTTAAAGAAATACATAATACTGTTTCATATGGATCTGTTAAATTTATTACATATTTATTTTCAATGTGAAATGTGAATTCGAATTGGACGATTTCAATTGACAACGGCATTTTCGGAAAACCAATCACAGAAAATGGAATCTTATAAATTTGAACGTTTTTATTGAATTCCGTGGACACGTTATTTTGGCGGCTTCCATAGTTCTACTGTTAAGAAATACATCTTTCAAAAACGTTAAAAAATATTTAACAATTTTACGCATATACGAAGGGATAATGTCTTCATATAATTCGAGTAAAACCTACTCGCGTATAGTCGTAGTCCAGGAAACGAGTATAATTAACTCGTAAACGTAATACACAGTGCACTCTCGGTGTTCGGGAACTCGCACGCACTGTTAGCGTGGTTTACGCACCTCACCTTCTCCCTTTCTCCTCTTTTTTTCCCTATTATAATTGCGACTCATGGTGCCTATTTATTTTAACAATCACGCAGTTCCTTTTCATACATTCCCTGAGAACGATCGTGCTCGCATTTCTTTCGTCCCGACTTGATTCCGTTCCTAGACACCAGCCATAGATTCGATCTACCCAACGTAATTACCTTCTACTCCTCTTGAATTATTAATCGCGCATGCGCGGAACAATGTCGGGAATCCTCTTTTTCTACCGAACTAATAAGTCATCGTGAATTACGCATCACGCGCGGAAGAACATTATTTGTACGCAGCAGAAATGCCTGTAAATGGAAGGAATTAAAAACTAACTTAGAAACTAAGGTTATTCCGATTTGGATACAAATTAGATAGACTTAAATAGTAATTAATAATAATAATAGTAATAATAGTAATTGTTTGGGATTTTATATATTTCGATTTTATATACGTGATGCATATAATTCAATCCATTAATTAACTCGGATCCTCCAAACATAATTTATTTACCATTAAATATATAAATATAATCGAGTATAGGTTCGATAGTTTGTGTTAAGATTATTAGGCAACTAGACAGACTTAAAAACCGACTTTAGAAACTAAGTGATTAATGTGGGGAATATTTTGTTCTATCACCGCATAATCAAGAGTACCACTTTGAATCAAAAGGGTACAAGTAATTCTTGTAACACTATCTACATTCTCATAGGCGTTCATCGCGAAACGGTGAGTTGGCAGTCCGCCATTCCTCGGGTACTCGAGGAAACAATTAACAGCTATTCGTTCCCACGAGTCTCAACCATAAGACAATAATTTCACTAGAAAAATCCCGAAGGGCTGCAGGGACGTATCCTTCGTTTTCCTTACTTGGCTCGAGGGTTCACGCTCGAGGACTCTCGTCGAATATAATTAAATTTTCTTGCAGTCACGATTCAAATATAATGGGAAATTATTTCCCCCCCCCCCGCGACGAATTAAGTATCTTAAATATTACTTTAGTAAATAATTTTTTAAATGACTTCAAAAAGAACTCGCGCACGTTGCTCGCGGATTTACACCTGAAATACAGGGGCGAATAAAAGAATTGGATTAAAGGACTTTCTTTTTAAAAGCCGCTTTATTTATTTCGTAATATATGTTCCATTTTGTTCTACGAGCTTCTTGCAACGTTCTGAAAGCCTCATTATGCCCTCCTTATAAAAAATAGTTGATTTTTGAGCGAAAAAGTTATCCAAGTGACGTTTTACGTTGCCTTGCGTATTAAATTAACACAATATTCCCCAGGTGGTAATTACGATTTGCGGCGACTGCCTCGAATCACTCAATAACCAGAACGAAAAGTATAAATCATGGAGTCTCAGGCATGTAATTAGTGGAAAACGATTTCCACGATTACGTGAGAATAAAGTGTATCGAAAGAAACTGGAAGCTTGAGTAACGTTAACTCGACCAGCCCGACGACTTTCTTTTGGTCATTGATCGCGTAGAGACGAAGGGGAAAAAATGATAATAATTCATTCTTGGGCGTATAAGGCTTGCTCCCATCGTGGTAGCAATCAGCGAGCGGAAACCACCAGAAAAACTAGTATTTTCCACGGTAATGTCGGCCGATCTTATTATAATCTCCATCGTCCTGGAGTTAACCTCCTTCTGCGACTACTCCGTGGGGCGAAATTATAATTTTATTCGCTTTATATGGCCTGCGGGTTCACGCTCGACGGAGTCGCGAAAAATGCGCGATGTGGTTCGCCTTTTCTTCTTCGTCGCCTTGGAAAACTCGACTAATTGTCCAAGCGAGGAAACCCTTTGTTATTCTACGCCATACTGTTTATAATCCAAAGAAAATCGCATGGATTTAGCTCGTTTGTTATAAATCATGTTGAAACGTGATTTCCCACTAACGCGAAAACATATATATATATATATATATATATATATATATATATATATAAACTATGTAATATATTAAATTATTAATATTAAATTTAATAAGTTTCCTTTTTTAATGCATTTAATTAATATTCAAAATCGATTTTCTCGAAAACAAAGCCCCGTATGAAAAAATTGTATTCTATATTTTCGACTTATTTTTTCATGTTTTTAATTTTTTCATGGAATCACCCTCTTTTCAGTTGTACCACCAGTTACCAACCCTATATATATAAATTGGGGGATTTTTAATATTCAAGGAATTCTATTTAATCCAATATAATATATAACATTTATTCTATAAATTCACGTAAGAACTCAGAAATCAAACAGGATGATTTTATATGACACATATTATGTAGATTTTATGTATATATTTTTTCATGAATGGAAAAAAATGTGTGGACACAAAGATGTTCGAAAGGCGAGGATGAAACGAGAGGGATCATTGTCGGTAGTTGATCGGAAGGAATGCAAGAAAGAATGGGCGGAGGGTGAAGAATTCGTGCATTCCCGATGGCGGTTCGCCGGCGTAAGAACTCCTCGATACGCTCGTAGATCGCGTCAAGAATGCAAAGCCATTTACATAACTAGTTCGGATGATCGGTGTGCGCGAGATTCGACCTCCTCGCGCGGATATCTACGCGCTTCTTGGATTCCCGGATAACGAGCGCCGATTCCAACCGATTCCGACCGATTCCAACCGATTCCGACCAATGCCGACAAATACTCGACTCGAGACACGAACAGGCCGTGGTTACGTGCTTTCTAATCCTAGCGGAAAAAAAAATCGGGACACCGATTTCCCACAATGGGAATTAAGAATCGCAGATCCGTCCTTTGCGAGTGTGGAAGACCTTCGAGCTTTTGCGAAGAACGTGCACGCGATTTCTCTCTGTATACTTTGGAATAAATACGGTTTACTTTAATCTTTGAAACTGGACGCCGTAATTAAAAGGTATTATAAATATCTTTTTATTATTAATAAAAATTCAGCAGACTAATGTGAATTATTAGTAAATAAATAGACAAATATAATAACGCGTTTAAGTGTAAAAACTTTACGTTAAAATAATTCAAGACGACCGTTATGTAAATTTCTGAAATATGCAGTTTTAATCGGCCATATTTCAGTCCTTTGCGACCAGTAAAAAAATTAGCATTTCGTTTATTTTGTTCATTCCATTATGTGTATAGCGCGTTGTAGGAACTCGTGTTATACGGGACTTTATTGCAAATCAAATGGTCTGCATTCGAACGAATCGTTCGGTATAATTCGAGATCCATCGGGATCAACCATGAAACTCGAGCCGGAGATCCATAAACCGCGTGATGCAACTCTCATCCTCGATCGCAATTAATTTCCACCGTCGAATCTTATATTACTCGTATTTCAATCTCGGTTCGAAACCGCGGCATCTACGTGGAACCCGGTATCACTTTCACTTATCGACTAATACAATAATGATAACGTAATTGATTCCATATCATCCGACTCGCGATATCAATGGATAAATTTATTGATTCATGTATTACGCGACTTTAACAATAGAACTACCGAACATACTGGGTGTCCACAAGAAATCGGGACCAAACTTGTACCATGTGTTAGTCAGGTCAAGTAGGTAAAAAAAGTTTATATAGATTTATGTCCGAAAATGCTTTATTGAAAAGTTATAAGCGTTCATAAATTCATTCATAACGCGACTTCCAGTGATCGATCTTATCAACTCCGACGATTAATTAATCCTTTTTAAGCCTTAGCACTCCGTTCATTTTTTGTGCCTACAGCTAGTCAACTTTAAAGGCCTTTCGAGTAATATTTAATAAGTTACGATACTTAGAAAAAAATGCAGCTGTTTATTGAAAAATAATTTTATATTAACGAAAATTCATTCACATTCTCTGTAACAGCAATGACAAAATTCATTTTTATTAGCATAATTAAAAAAGAACATAGCTGCCAGCACCGTAGGCAAAAGAAGTTGTTATGCCAGCGATGCTGATAGTTGGAGTGCAAAGGGTTAATAATTCGTTGGCTGTCGTAATAATTTATTAATAAGCAAGAAAAGAGGAAGATGTTTCGCCGCGCGGCAATAAAAATAAATTTAAATAAATAGAAATAAATAGAGATTCGGAATGAAACATTTTTATAAGCTTCACGAGTAACGAATACCACCGGAAGGATAAAGATAAAAGGAAGAGAATGGGATGCACTGAAACTCTTGGTGCAACGAGGACACGCAACTCGCATACTCGCATATGTCGGAAGTGAGCCATCCGTGAAAACTATCGAACCAGATATCCGACCGTCGGTTCTCCACCCTCGCATACTGCCGATTCACCAGAGTTTACCTCGCTAATTATTCCACCGACGCTCGAATATTTCATCAAACTAAAATCCGCATCTATATTCGCATTCTATAAAACATTACGGCTTCCACGAAAAGATGATACTTTTTGAACCACCCTGTAGACTTATCGTTGATCGGTACACGACGAGGAAGTGACTGCACGAACCACGCGGGTTCGCCTCAGTTTTTACCGGATTCTAGTCGTGCATTTTACGAGGTCGTTTTGCGAGTTGGAGGTCGGTATTTTTTCGCATGAAACCGTGGTCAGGTTGGGATAGGATGTTTTACTTTGGATGGATTCTGTGTACAAACACGTGTGCGGACGGGGTTCGGTGAGGAACGGGGAACGAAGAATGGAGAACGGAGAACGAAGAACGATGGGTTTGCGGTTGCACGCACCTCGAGCATTCCCACAAGTGGTACACGCATGGAAAAGTCGTTCTACGAGTCTAGAACTCGGAGTCTCGCGACTCTTTGATGACACGCTTGCTGATCTCGCTGATCCCGCTTCGAGAATCGGAGAACCCGATACGTACACTGGACACCGAAGAATCTTCCTGGGAGAATTGCGCTTTCGATTCCGAACTTACTCCGCGCCATCTGCTTTCGACTTATAACATTTATTAACCCTTTCATCAGGGTAGGTAATTTATGCTACTCGGACAATTAAGTTCGGTGTAAGTGTACTTCATTTACAATATATTACATCCCGGTGTAAATGTATCCAGTATAGGACTCAATCATTGAACTCGCGAGTAATGGAAGTTCCATTTACCCGGCGTTAATTTCGTTTGGAACGAGTCGAGAAACATGTTCCGGGTTCGGAAGCATCATTGGACAATTTCCGTTGGATGGTGGTCCAATGGAATTGGTAGCTCCGCGTACGTCTTTATTGCCACATGCTTTCATCGTAAGCAGTGTCATGGCGCCGTTATCGCCGAGCATTGAAAGGTTCTCGGTAGTTCGATGGTGGTCCCTTATCTCTTCGGAATTCCGGCGACGTGTAACAACGGATGTCGAGTCGCCACTTCTCTTCATACTTATTTTGAATTACTTCCAAGTATGTTTATTTTCGTTCAGAAATAATTTCGTTCGTAAAATCTTGTTGAGGATTACTTTACATCGTTATCGCAACGATACAAGTATTGCAAATGTCACGAATACTAGCGATAGATTTGATTCGAATTTTAATAATATTTGCGGTCACCGGTGACGCCCACGGCATTCAACCTGTTAAATATACTGTTAAAGCAAAAGACACGAAAGGATAAATTTGCTGGGAGGGAGAAAGAGTATCAGGTTGATACAGAGACACACCTGACTTCCGGTTTGGGGGACGCTTCGCACGGTTGACCGGATTTCAGACTCGTTTCTCTCCGGTGGTTGTCCAAATAGCTAATATCTTCGAGGACGATGAGAGCGAGTCGTGGCAGAGCTCGAACACCAAAGTTATTCCTTATCTTCGGTTGAAGTAGCTCCTTATTACTTCAAATATTTACGTTCACCATGAACGAGCAGATATGGACTTTACGCACGCGTTCGGAAAATCTACGACACTTAATCCTTCCGGATATCGCCGCATAAATATCCTGTTTATCATCCTGCGCAGGAATGCCTCGATTGGATCACGATCCACCGCTCGCGCCAACAAAAGGACTAACTCCTGTGCTGAATATTCCTTTATTATATCCGTTCTATCCGCTCTTCCTGTTTACCGCTCGTTCCGCTCAATTTAAGCTTAACGTTTTATACATTTTGTATTACTCGACCGTTCTATTCCTTTATTCAATGTCCTCCTATCTACTTCCTATTTACTTGTTATTTACTATTCATTCCGCTCTAAGCATGATTTTTACGAATTCCTTATTACCACCGTCAACGGCCATGCGCCATGTTCAAGGTACAAGAATCACCGGTGTAAAATAATGAATCGATTCGCGCGTAATTTAATTACGTCTCGCGAAAGTCGTGTTAATAAGTCAACGAAACTGAACTTATTAAGGCCTAGCAAATTGGTGGCACGATTACTTCACAGACGAAGAGATTCCAATTACGTCGGTCGATTAAATCGCGACTGGTAGTCGGAGGATCGTGTAAATCGTTACGCAAATCTTAGATCGGTGAGCGCAAGGACAGAGAGCCGTTATAGAAAGAACATAACGAACAGTTGGTGGACAAAGCTGTTGGAGAAGCCGCTTAAACCCAGATTACTTGCGTTTCTAAGAGCGCTGCAACAACATGCCTGCTACTCATAACCTGAATCGCAGTTTCTCGTAATTCCAGCTGCATTGCGCAACTCCAGTCTGCGCGCGTTTTTATGTGCGCCGACTTGCCTTGCTCGGACATGCAGCTGACTGTTTAAAATGAAATTAAAACCGCGCGGAAACTGTAGAAGTATAGATGTCTCTGAGCACTTCCGTTACACGGAACCCTTCGTTACTTCACGATACAACTCGATATTTCAATCTTTCGTTAAAGTATTCTTTCGTTAGTGAATCACTGGTGAATCGGTAATGAATTGGTAGTGAATCGGCAGTGAGTCACGTTCGGTAAGATAAATCGTGTGCTGCGCAAATACTGGGCATTCAAAGACGAAGAGTCACGATGTATTTTCTTGTCGACTCGAATGGGAAACGCGTAGATTCGAGATCACACTTTTTATCGGGAAACACGAGTATTACCGATATTCCGAGGTGGGATTTCGCGAATAGGATTTTGAATATTATCGCGAGTCGGTGATCGGAACATGACCGTTCCTCGTGATCGTGTAAGCGTTTCCTTCCGGCGGAATAAAACGGCTGACGTCGCCAGGCGTCCTTGGAAAAGCGTGGGGCCGATGAGTCAAGCCGCGTTTTGACCGTGGGATCGCCTCTTAAGTTTCTCCTCTTATCGCCTAGTCGGCTTCTTCGACTCCATGTTGGTTTCTGCCGGTACTCTCGTTATCCAATCATAAAGACTACATTTACCGTTAAATTATTTCCCGCTTTATGTTTTTTAATCTCTTTAAGAAAAAATCGCATGTCTATTTCTGCAGCTCATTGAAATGTTTACTGTCCGCGAACGTATTAAAACGTGTTGTCTCATACAAATTTGAGAATACGAGTTTTTCAAAAAGGGAATTATAACATTGGAGGATCGTCGTTCTAGGATCATAGAAGTCGCGAAGGAATACTTGGATCGTTGGATTAAACTTAAATCGGATCGGTAATCATTTTATTTAAACGACTTACTTCGCGTTCACGGCATCGACATTTATTTTTATTTACCTAAATATCTATCGATCCCATTGGAAGAATTAATTATCGAATGATATCGCCAGAAAGTTTCACACGGCACGAACTTATGAATGGAAGCGAAACCGAGGAGATTAGTCTCACACGAGCGACCGAACTTTTGCGAAGGCGTGTGCCGCCGATGGAATGCAATTAGCGGTGATTTGTGCCGCCTTGTTCTCGATACGCGTTTACCGTTGCTCCACTCTTTCACCATAAATCAATTAATATGAAACGATTGTGAAAACTATCTGCAGTGAAAGACACTTCAAAATGATGGGATCCCACTTGTTCATAAATTATTATTTAACTCTTGACACCACACCGATCTCGCCGATTAAACGAAGTACGTAATAAAGTCATTTCTTAGGAAAATACCTGCGTATGTCATAACGAGAGACAATGAACGAGTTGCTGGTAAATCAGCGGAATCAGTGGATCATCGAATAGATGAATGACTTCGAACCAATAGAAATAACAATTCTAACGGTAGAACGGAAGTAAATTGTCGGGCGCAAAACGCACGTAGAAGAGAAGGTTGGCATGGGAGGTGCAAGAGCGAATGCAAGCTGCAAAGTGACGCCTGGAATGCATGGAATGCAACGGGCTACCTCGTCGGGCCAAACCACGCTCCGACCACGGTCATTCCTGCCAAATACCAAGGAGGCCCCGATCTCTCTACTTGTCCGTCCTCTCTTCTCAACCCTCTTCATCTCTCCTCGTCAAGTCTCCACGTCCTCCCGCGATCAACGACGCCTCGTTATTCGAAGCTCGACCACATCGTAAATGTCTAACGACGGTCAAACTTCTCGCGTGCTTCGAACTCACGAAGTTAACACTTTGACGACCGGTGTCATGTAAATGTGACATCGCGCTAGCAATCTTAGACCAGCATTTATAAATATTTCGAGATCGTAGATTTGACGTTTGTATGTTAATCAATTCTAACTGTTTCCGAGTTACTGCCTTTCAATTTTTGCAAGTATATTGGCGTTTTTTAATTCTCAAGATATTGGTTTTTTCAACTTTCCGTATTTCGAGCGATTATAATACTTTCGTATTAATGAGCGGCCGTCAAAGTGTTAAGCGTTTAATTGTTTACTTATTTATTTAAATTCTATCATAAACGAGTAACTCCCTTTACCGTGTAACAAGGGAAGAATAATTAATAAGCATTAGACTCCCATATAACGCGAGTTCTTACAACGCGCCGTATAATAAAATGCGGGAATTCCTTGATAACGCGATTTTGTACAACGCGTTAGGTATTAACCGCGTTATACGGGACTCTACTGTGTCCCCATCGTTTTACGATCAACAGTGTTGCAAAACCGGTGCAACTGCCACGGAAGTGCACGCAATGGCGGTGCCACGATTATAATGTAAGTATGGAGTTAGAGGAAGTACACGAATGAAGAACAAAACGTGTATTGTTTGATGTCGTAACGCGACACCGGTAATCACTGGAGGAAAGAAATAATTACGATAATACACGGTAATAATATAGGACAGTTATTTACGGAGAAACAAGGACGAAAATTAGCATTCGGCGAACCGAGGTTGCTGGAAGAATCGAGCAACGGTACTGGACACCCGAATACGTTTGCCCGTCGCTCACGGCAACGATTCTCCAACCGATAAGATGTTTCTTCGACCGCTGTGATAAAGCGACTAAAGTGAAAAATATCTTTTGCCGGAAAGACGACGTTCGCTACGGGAATAATTAATTCGGAAACCATCGCGCGAATACCGGTTCGGAGTTAACAATGGAAATCGCCCATTCACCGGACACATTTGCGAATCGAACAACGGTACAAGATCGAAGGCCGATTTACGCTGTGCCAATAAAAATATTCAATATATTTTATACCTGCGCGATACCGCTTCGTGCGTATTTCTTTATTATAATTATGTTTGTATATTCAAATGAACCTCTCTTTCTTCTTCACTAATTCTTGCTGTTTCGAGTGAATTTTCAAAATATGTGTTCCCCTATAGAATATTTACCGATCGTAAAAAGAATTTGGTAATCTTGGTGCTTTGAGTGTTTTCTACCAGGAGTCTTCAATTAATGAGTAAATATTTCAAATGTGATAAGGGTTAAATATTTTCGATTCCGATCGAATTTGCCGATTACATTCCGTGGCCCTCTTCGCCGTGGAAGACGGTGAATAAGACGAGACGATTGTTCCTCGCTAGTTTTTACGTGGTTCTTTATTCGTCCAACGTCGAGATCGACCTTGCTCTCGTAATTAAAGGCTGGTTTAATTAAGAGAAAGAGGGGAGATAGGGTGGAGAGAAGTCGAGAACGGCGCGACACGAAGTGCCACTCCGACGAATGAATGAACTCATCATGCATATTCTAAACCCTCGGGATCCCCCGGTCTCTTTCGTAAACTTATGTGTAGCGACGGTGGTTGGTAGCACTGCGTCCGTGTGTAATATACAGATGAACTCAACTGGGAAGGGCTGGATGATTCTAATTAGCTGTCCTACTTTGCGCTTGTTTAGAGGCACTTAACTTTATTCCTTCTTAACCGGCACCGCGACCAACCGACCGTCCTGTCTGTATCTTTTAAATAGAATAAACATTCTCAGGCTACCGAACTTCCGCTTCTGGACACATCTTTTAGTTCGTTCTTTTAAGAAGAAAGTGAGTCGTGAATTTATGACCGTGAATTTACAAAATTACTTAGAATTATATTTTAATAGTAGTAGGTTGTTCCAGGAGTACGTGCAACATAATAATCACTTATAATTATAAGATATATTAACTACTTTTCTATTGTTTTAATTAATAATATATCTAGTGTTCTAGCAAATGAAATTCTAATGTTTTAATAACTTTAAATATAAATAATAATCCAATCATAAATAACATGTTTAAGATATCTCGATATCTCGATGTTTAAGGACATTTTAATTTTAAGTAATTTTAGGTAACGAAGTGAAATAAATATTCTCGTGAGAATATACAAATATTGTATAATAATATATAATATATAATAAGAATACGTATATAAGAAAATATCATACAGACATCTGCCGTATAACACGGCAGATAGTTTCCTAAAGAATGACGTGTTATGCGAATCCGTGCTACAAGAAACAAAGAACCAGTGCACAAAATACGGTTCTAAAAAATAACAAAAGTGTACGAATTCCGTTTCGTAACTAAAAGAAGTATGTTTATTAAAATAATCCATAATTAATCGAAACTATTAAGCATTGAGAAAACCGAGAATGCATCTAGGTTTCCCCAATTCTCGAATCGTGTTAGAGCGAATCCGTGTGCTAGGAGTACCGTGTTGAACGGGTGACAGCTGTGTATAATAAGAATATAATATTCTCGCAGAATAAGATTAATAAGACAAGTGAAATTAATTGGTTGCAGAATGAAGAGATGATCGCGAGCCTACCGATAAACGGCGGCGGCAGCGGAGGGCCAGGAAGCCGCGTGGGCCGTGGATTGGCACTTCACAGGTCCAATTCCAGCTTGGAGCTTCCTCATAGTCCGGATCCTGCCTCCAGAATCCCGGAAACTCCCCTCCGAAGGGAGTATGGATCTCACGGTACGCTTTCTCTCCTCTAATTTAACCGGATCAGCGAACCGGAGTACCTGGAATTTATTGACCGAATCCAACGAGTGCTTATTAATAAAATTTCAAACTGTTAACCAGTTTCTGGGCATCTTAACCAGAGTTCTCGTATCAGAGTCATTTCTTAACCCTTTGCACTCGAACGGCGTCTCTCAATCATCACTCAGTTCCTTGATGTAATTCTAGATGGCGCCTAAAAAACGCCGTTAGGATTTACTCCACTTATTTCTTGTTAATGAATTTTAAAACACGTATAACTAAAACAAATCGTAATGTCGCTTCTTAATCGCCGTTCGAGTTATCGCAGTAAACTGTGTGGCGACTGAGAGTCGCCTCCAGTGTGCAAAGTATGAAAGAATTAAATTCCAACTCAGACGGTTAATTCGTTTTCTGAAACCGTGCAGGAAGCATTGACGTGGTAGCTCAGTCGGTGACGGTCGGCGAGAACTTCTTCGCGATGCTCCAAGACTTCCGGCCGTCGGATCAGCGTAGCCCGGTTTCCGTGGATTATCTTCGACGCGTGCAAGATGCGCAGACCACCGACGCCGACGAGGTTTGCGGACCAACCGGTGGTTCGAGTCCCAAACTTCGATTAAAATTAAACCGACTCTGGGGTGCGAAGCCACCGAGAACTATGGAGGAGAATTGCAGTAGTCCGGTCGTATCTGCAGACGTCGAAGAGAGACACAGAAGACGTGCTTTCGCTCATTACGATTGTCAATCTTTGACCGCGAATCTCGGTTACGCGGCAAAGCTGAGAGGAATCCTATTGGCCAGGAGAAGAAACACTGCGACAGGAGCTTCCGCTGCTAGTTCTTTAAGAGCGTCCACTCCGGACGAGACTCCCGAGGAAGATGCCGGTGATGGAAAGGGTAAATTAAGAATCCTTAAACACTGCTTCTTATTGTCCACTAATCCAATCTTTTTCGACCTTTTTTTATCTGACCGGACACTGAAATTATGTATGATGATAAAAAGAGAGTAAAAAAAAGAGTACATATATCCTTTTCGATTTATTTATTAACACAAACAACAGGCGTATGCATTATATTAATTACGCATTATTAACGCAATTATTAACACATATGCATTTATTACAAATATATATAATAGACTTACTGCATTATGCACATAACTCGCTTATTCAGGTAGAATACTGAAAGACGGTTCCCTTATCACTAGAACTACCAAGCAGATCAAAATGTCTACCATTTTTAGTGAAATCATTCGAATATACCACGCCGCATTCTTTGAGATTTTATATACTTTTATTTGATTATATATACATTAATGAACATATATCCTCCAGCCATCATTTATGTATAAATAAATGTGTAAATATAACTGAGTACACTATTAGTCCACGATAAGTTTGCCCACACCTCGCGCAGGCTCCTTCCCCTTCTTCTCTCCAATGCTTCCATGACCGACTCCGACGCTGGGGCTAAGCCAATAGCGTGTTCGGAATAGGGAATGGTAGTGGGGACTTGCGCACAACGGACGAAAACTCGTTCAAGCCGTGGTCCAACTTATCGTGGATTCCCAGCGTGTTCGATACTTCTAATATTAATGATTACAGGAAACGATCTTCTGGAATCGTGTCCCTTCTTTCGAAATGAGATCGGCGGCGAAGGGGAACGAGAAGTGGGCCTCACTCGATGTCCCCAAGGCAACGGAGTTCACAGACCGTCTTTGTCCTACGGTATCTCTGTCTTGGAACCAGCACCGGGGGAGACATTATGGAAACACACATGTCCATTGCAGAAACGACCGCTTCCTATCGAAAGCGTAGACGACGGAGCCCATTATTATCGAAGATATTTTCTCGGTAAAAATCGTTTCACCATCCGACCCCAATAACAACAAAATCCGTGGTTAACCCTTTCACAGCAAAAGACATACATATACGCTGTCATATGTCCATGAATATAGAATCGGGTATCTTTTCATGCCTACCTTTTTAATGCATTTTTGAAGTTGTGAATCAAGGAAAAATAAGTAATCCAAGAAATCTAGAAAATTTTAACAACGTAACGCGCTTATTTATTTAGTTTCGTTCCTTTTGTTTTCTGCTGGAATTAACACTAGAATAACATAACAGTAAAAATGACGGGTTCTCGGAATTTTTAATTCTTTAGATAATTAATAAAGTGTTGAACATAATGTTATGTGTCACATAAGAAACGATCGAATAATTGAACTTCAATGAGTCCTTGATTGTTGTTATTTTTATCGACATAGGTTACTGTCAATTATTGCCTCGCGAATATCGTACGATGATAATGGTTTTTTTGTTAGAACACATCGCAGTCAAAGGGTTAAACTACGACGTAGCTTCGCTGTTTGTGGTTCAAAGAATCGTGTGAAAATTGTATTATCCGATTACAGGACGGGAACATCAGAATTGGTTCGGTATGGACGAGCAATTAGGGCCCGTCGCCATTAGTATCCGAAAGGATGTCAATCAGTATCGAATTATCGTTCGTACTTCGGAATTATTAACGTTACGTGGCTCGGTCCCCGAAGAAGCTCTTGGAATCAGACTCCAAGGAAGACTTCCGACGAGAGAACTTTTGGAACTCGTCGCACCGGAAGTACAATTAGGATGCCTTAGGTTGGGTACACCGGCCGCCGAAGAAGCTGTCGCGCGATTGGATGAGCAAGGATTATCGAGCAGATACAAAGTCGGTGTCCTTTACTGTAGATCCGATCAAAGGACCGAGGAAGAGATGTATAATAATCAGCACGCTGGACCGGCTTTCCTGGAATTCCTTGACGCCATTGGTGAGTGACCTAGGAATTACTCAAAATATGTTTCACCGACGTATTATGTGATTCTACAATGGGGAGCGTAATTCAACTCTTACCCGAGAAAATGTTATTACTGCTTTACGATCCTCTTAATTATCTCTATTAGCAGTTACTCTTACTTTCTAAAAGTGAAACCGCGCGGCCCATTTTCAACGGCGCGATAATAAGACACGCTTCCGCTTCCGATACGCGAAACTGTTTTACGACTATTCGTAGTAAAGTTATATCGCGGCTGTTGGAATTAAACGCGTGAGCGATTGGGTCTTTTAACCTCCTCAGGACTTCTGCCAAACTTTTTAGCCAGAAAAGAAATCCATATCGTCGTAAGGTAAATGAAAGCGCTTCTGATACATTTTTTAATATCATAGTGCGAGTAGTGGTACCAAAAGATGCGCGAAACTGTTTTACGACCGATGGTAATAAAGTTATATCGCGGCTCTTGGAATTAAATCGCGCGAACAATCGGGTCCTTTAACCTCCTCACGACCTCTACCAAATTTTGTTGACGGAAAAAAATCCAAATCCTCGTAGGGTAAATAAAAGCGCAAATATAAATATTTTTGAATATCATAATTCGGGTAGCGGTACTAAAAATTCGTCCCTGCAGACTTGAAACCCTGATTAATTTTATGTCGAACATAAATTCTCCTCTTTTCTACTTCGAAATATAATTACGTATTTATTTACGTATTAATCCAATCATAAAGTACACCCAATTCTATTTTTACATGATAAATACCTTTCCGAAGAATGCGTGTAAAAAATACTATATCTATGACAACTTTAGAATTACCATTTTATTATTTCTAAAATACGAAGAATTTTACTTCACCTTTTATTATTATTTTGTACAAAATTTAAGTAAAAAGACATAGTTGAGGGTACAGCGGGTCGTTGAATTATACGTTCTTCTTGATTTAACGTCGGAGGTATTTAATCGGAATAAAAAATGGCGTCTGTGACCAAGTTCCACCCAAAGTAATTGATCCGAGATACTCTCTCGTAATGGTGAACATGTTCTGTGATGTGTATAAATAAGAGAAAAAGATTGGCGTACACGTTGAACGTAATTACACACCGCTCGACAGGCCAAAGAATAAGACTGCGGGGATTCGAAGGATACAAGGCCGGATTGGACACGAGAACCGACTCGACCGGTACTCACGCTGTAGCCGCGACCCATCGAGGAGCGGAAGTGACGTTTCACGTGTCCACGATGTTACCCTTTACTCCGAACAACAGGCAACAGCTGCTCAGGAAGAGGCACATCGGAAACGACATAGTCACCATCGTCTTCCAGGTAAAGAATCGCACGAATTCCAACGTGATAATATTAGGCTTATCGGAAAGTAATCAATTACTTTTCGCATACTTTACGAAGCTTCATTTATTTCTTCATATTAAACATTATTCTATTAAATAATCCCCATTATCACTTTTGACAAAATCAAATTCCCATTTTTCAATTCGAGTACTAGGATACATAGAATATGAAAATGTATACGGGTTCAATTTTAATCATTTTAATAAGTTTATACAAAATTATCAAGATAAACGGCTCATTTATGCTTTTTCAAAAATTGCCGAATTGAAATTTTCCAAAGTTATCTTTGGAATGCTATCTTAAATTTTGTTATTTATACAAGACGTTGTCTTTTTTATATTCTGAATCAATTGTTTTCATTTGTTTATACCAGTCTTCTTAAAAATGAATAAAATCACACAAATACCTACATGAAACCTGTAATTACACCCCAGTATACGTTAACGTTAATTAAAATATCAGTACACAGAGAGAAGGTTAACAAAAAGATTTCATTAAAATGCAGAAGTCGAATTTTAGTCAGCCGGTTAACTCCCGTGTTATACAAGGATTATTTGTATACATTTTCATACTCTATTTTCTTTGTTATCGTAATTGGTGGAACATTCAGTACGCTGTAAATAAGTCGAACGTATGAAACGATATTCTTTCAACGACTTCCGTAACCTCTTCGCGGAACGCGTTCCGTTTCATTAATCTTAACGATCCCTAATTCATGGCGAATTTCTGACATGTACGTTAAGGAACCTGGAGCGCTGCCATTCAGTCCGCGAAGAATACGCTCGCAATTCCAACACGTGTTCATCATCGTTAAGGCAATTAATCCTTGCTCGGAGAATACCCAGTACAGTGTGGCGGTATCCAGAAGTAAAGAAGTCCCAATTTTCGGGCCGCCAGTCCCACCAGGAGCCACTTTCGCAAAAGGCAAAACATTCGCCGATTTTATTCTGGCGAAAGTAATAAACGCGGAGAATGCTGCGCATCGGTGAGACTCAATAATTAATTCGACAAATTTTACTATCAAACAAATATCACCGAAAGCATATTTGTACTTATTCAATATTCGTGTAGGTCAGAGAAATTCGCCACAATGGCGACGAGGACAAGACAGGAATACTTAAAAGACCTCGCGACGAATTACTCGTCCACTACAGTAGTGGACACTGGTCAGAAATTCTGTAAGTCTTACCAACAAACATATTAGATTGACCAAAAAATTCGTGCGGTTTGTATTCATTTGTTGCGAAAAAGTCAAGGGATTTTTATAAACGCGTGATTACAAAGCTATCAGAAAAATAGGAGAATATTATCAGTCAAAACTTACAATACATTATTGAATAATGAACATACAAAATTATGCATAATTGAATAAAAATCGCTTTCTATGTACACGTTAAAAACTGCGCGAACTTTTTGGCTTATTCAATATTTATTTCTTATCATCGGAAAGTATAATTTATTGACCAACGATTTTTTTCTTTTTTTCCATTTTTTCGATGTAGCAATGCTGTCGTTTAGCAGTAAAAAGAAGGCAGCCGTGCGGCCGAGACTGTCTTGCGATGCATCGCAACGCGGCGCGATATGTTGGCAAGTTATATTGGAGGACAGCAATCAGAACACAGATTGTTATCTAGGAATAAGCATAGACACCATTGTTCTTATCGAGGAACACTCCAGGCAAATTGTTTTCGTTACTCCCTGCGTGAGTGTTCTCGGGTGGCATGCTCAAACCAACAGGTGCGTAATCATTTTATATTTAATTAACAAAAAGTCAACTTTCGGGAAATCGATTGTAACGTTTTCAGTTAACATGTTAACGCCGACGGTGTAATTCATAATTCGCTGTATCGGGCGGCTCAATTAATTGTATTTTTCTCCTTCGCGCGCATTTATAATATAATTAACAATTGAACATCGATGAACATCGCGAAAGGGTTAATTAATGAATATTAATTAATATTATTCGAATATACAACGGAGCATTGTTCGAGATTTTATGCAGTCTTATTTGATATACATAACGTAAATAATTCAATCCATTAATGAACTGAAATCCTCCAGGCATAATTTCCAAATAAATACAATAAATCTGCAAGCATAATTATTCATACCATACGTTGTAATTAATATTTAATAAAAATATATGAACATTCATGTTGATGCATGATGACTGTCATTGAATGATTCCATTGCAGTTTGAGACTCTATCATCATCAAGGAGAGTGCATCACGATACACGTGCGCGGTGATTACGGCGAAAGGGATGAATTGATGGAAATAGTAGCTCGTTTGAGAGCTGTGACGCAAGGTGCACCAGCGACGGAATTATCCTTGAAAAGGAATAGTTTGGGACAGCTAGGATTCCACGTCCAACCTGATGGGGTTGTAACACAAGTTGAAAGCATGGGGTTATCATGGCAAGCTGGGTTGAGACAGGGTTCCAGGCTCGTCGAGATCTGCAAGGTAGCCGTGTCTACTCTGAGTCACGATCAGATGGTGGATTTGTTAAAAACCAGTGCACAAGTCACAGTCACGGTGATACCACCGAATAACGATGGAAATCCTCGAAGGTAAAATACCTCTGCGTTTTTCTACCGGTATAATTGCAAAAAGAATCTCCACATTTCATTTTATTACTTTACCGATGCATTTATTAACCAGTTAGCAGTTTTGACGAGTATACTCGTAATGCGTAAAAAGTAGTTACAATTTGTTGTTTAAATTGCAATTTCTATTTGACGAGTATACTCGTCGTCGCTCACTTTCTGCGTCACATTTTGGGTATACACTTTTTAAAGAGGTCGCAATAGCTAACTGGTTAATAACCCTTTACAGATCCATGTAACTTTGAACTCGTCCATGTCTACCCTCGACACCCGTCAAATTGGCGGGTAAAAGAATATACGTATTTTGAACAAAATCGATTTCTTTAATTTGTAAACAATTTAGTTATACAATCTTAACATTGTTCCAAAATGTTCCGTCAACCCCAATGTTTGTTTCACTGGTTACGTTTTGGAATGCGCGAGAAATATTCGTCTCATTCTCGGACTCAGACTGCGAAATTCATTGCTTCGATATGTTTGAGAAATTGGGTTAAAAAAAGCAGAGATATCTCTGTCGCATTATGATTTTTATTCAGTTTATGCTTTTTAATTACTTCTATACTTATTTCCGGATTAATCATTTCATGAATGAAGTAAATTTACTACGATTAACTATGAAATTAGCCGTCCCGTCAATTCGACGGGTATCCGTAGAAATAGTTACACCACATACAGAATTCCGAAATTACAGGAATTCATATAATTTCATTAATAAACGTCAACAAAACTTCCTAGGAAATAATAGTAATGGCTTCCGGAATTTCGTTCGTGAAATCCGAAATCCGTGAAATTGACGGCTCCCGTAAATCTAGCGTTAACCTTTTGCACTCAAAAGGCGCCTCTCAGTCACCACTCAGTTTCTTGATGTAATTCGAGTGGCGACTGAACGACGCCATTAAGATTTACTCTCGATTTATTGTTTGTTAATAAATTTCAAATCACTGCCAACTGGAGTAAATCTTAATGTCGCCTTTTAATCGCTGCTCGAGTAGTCGCGATAGAATGGCGAGTACGGGTCGCCACTGAGTGTTAAGGGTTGAATTACTTTGATGTAAGTGAAAGACGATGTTGAAAAGCGTTTATCTACTGCGTACAGAGGGTGCATGTTACAAAACTGCCAGTATTTGTCGAGTAACTACGAGGGGGATTACGAGAACGTAACCAGTCCTGATAACACGCCGACTCAACAAACGGCGATGTCTCATCAACGACGATACGAAAGATCGTTCAGTCCACCACGATCCAGTAACAGCTCTGGCTATGGAACCGGATCTAGTTCTAGATCGTTCAACGATCCAAGATTTCCATTGGAAGGCACCATGACCAGCAGTAGTAGTGGACACAGTAGCACCGATGATCGTTGGTGAGTAATCGTTATTACGACCGAATGAAACTGTTGAAATTGTTATTTATACTCGGATAGTTTTAGAATACGCTCACTTATCAGTTGCGATATTTAATCCTTATCACTGCAAGCGTGCCTGTGAGGCACCGTCCGTACAGGTTTTTCACTTCAAATTAACCCCTTTGCAGATTATATTTACGTTTTTGTATTCTAAATTAACCACTTTGTAGATCATATTCACCGATTTTCAATACATATTTTTATGTTAATTTCATGTCAGTTTATGTTTAAATATTATTACACACATGCGATAAAATTTATATTTCGATAACAATACCTTAACGATGGATTTTATTTTTATTAAAATAGCTTAAGAAAACAAATTTATTGAAATATTAATCAAATTGATTAATAATTGCTTAATTTGCAAAGAGGTGAATAACATCTGCAAAAGTGTTAAATTAATGTGCAAGAAGGTGCATACGATCTAGAAAATGGTTAATTTCGAGTGCAAAAAGGTGAAATATGATCCCCG
This sequence comes from Nysson spinosus, assembly GCA_910591585.2. Classification (NCBI taxonomy): domain Eukaryota; kingdom Metazoa; phylum Arthropoda; class Insecta; order Hymenoptera; family Crabronidae; genus Nysson; species Nysson spinosus. The sequence goes on from OU342832.1 coordinate 13,235,365, forward strand.
AAATGATTAATTTAAAGTACAAAACCAATATTGTACATAAACAATAACGTTTACCAGTTTTGATTGTACCACCGTACATTTTGCGAATTAAGGATTTCATCGTACAGGTACGAGCTGCTAGAACCGCAGGACCAGGAGAACGTACATCGCACGGACGGCACACCGCCGCCGCCATTACCAGCGCGGCAAAATTATCAAGTCGCAACGCCGAAAACGTCGCAGAAGAAAGAAAAGGAGTCTCATTACGCGAGTACCAAACAGTTCGCGGATAATTCGAAGCACCACAGTCACGAACATTACTCGAAGGAGAGTAACTATGTCTCTTCAAAGAGCATCCAAGACAGCGTGAGACATGAGAAGTATCAGAGACAGTTGGATAACGCGCATCGAAACCAGGATCACGTGACGACAAATTACGTTAAGCTACAGAAAGAAAAATACGAGACCAAGCAAGAAAGCTTGTATGTTTCTCAGAGAGACCTGCACAAGAATGACATACATCACGTGGGACACCAGAAACTCAGTGCATCTACTTCTTTGCCACTAACACAGAATGCATCGTACAGCCTACCGAAATCTGGTAGCAACAACAATCTTGGCAGATACAACGAGTACGAACAATCTGGATCAAAGTACGAATACGAAGGTAAACCGGATAGAAACTCGAAGTACGAAATGCAGGAGGAGAAGGTGATCGACAGAGTGGCGAGCAAATACGAGCAAGAGATCCGATGCCATGAGAAGAGGAATGTCGGCTACGAATTCGCGGAAGATTCGTACGAAAGACGGAACAGTAAATATGATATGGATATTGCGAAATACGAGATCGAATGTCAGCATGGTAATAGCGAGAGGAAGTATAATGATAATGGCGAGCAAAATAATCGGGAATTAATTAGGTATGATATACCGCATGAGTTTAAAGTCGGGGAGAAAGTGACTTGCTTAAAGACAACAATGTCAGAGAGACCCGTGCCACATAAGATAAACGTGGAATACAGACAAACGAAAGATTTCACGACGAGTCTTCCACCCGAGGTAAGAATTCCGGATGTCAATGGACCGGAAGTAACCACTATGCCCAGCGAGGATGAACTATCCAATGGTTCTGGCAATGTTTCTCCAAGATTGCGGAGAGCCAATAAACATCGTGGTGGAAACCTCACTCCTTCGAGTGGTAGCTCGAGGAATCAGAGTCCGAGGCCGAAACCAGGCGTCAGGAATTCTCACAGGAATTCCGCGAATTTAACATCGAGTACTCTTCAAGAGGACTTGATGAAATTAATCAATCCGGATTATATTTCCGACGATAGTCAAATAACGAATAACAACATCGCCGCGAACTCTCTGAGTAACAATCAGCATTCGAACAAGGTCAACAATAACATGTTGGAAATTCAGAACAGATGTAGGTCCAGGGAGAATTTGTGCGGAAATAGTACGAGTACTTTAAGTGTTCTTCCTGCGAATGGCCAGGAAAATGGAAACAATCCTTCAGAAGTGATTCTAACAATGGCCAGACCAGCTACGGTGATTTCTAATGCGAGTACAGCATCCAGTCCTGCACCCAGTGAAAATAAATTATCCAAGGAGGAGAGGTATGATGCGTTCTTCATCGATTAATTTCATAGAGTACTTATTAAAACTCAGGTTTAATTATTATTGATCTTCTGTTAGATTATCACCGCGGGTTACGAAACCTCCACACTCGATTTCCAAACCACCCAACAATTTAACGTCGATCAAAGACACGATAAATCATTCCGAAACGGACGTAGATTGTTGGCAAAATCTTCAAGTGGATTCTAATAGCAGGTCGAAGCAACATCCTCAGGAATGGTCGGACGACCGACTTATCGATGGCTGCAACACGATTGCGTTAGTATTAAAATGAATTATAATTAATACTAGAACTACCAACAATTGTCAGTTTTGCTTACGCGTTTATTTATATATAAATTGTGTCTGCAGGATTGAAGTTAATTAAGGGATTCAATTATTTGCGTTATGTATTATATATAAAATGAAAATATATTCAATCTCAAACAATGCACCGTGGTGTATTCGAATAATTTAACTAACAATGGCAAACAAGTCAGTTTGACCACTTTGGTAGCTCTAGTGTTAAAATTAACCCGTTGCACTTGAGATGCGACTCTCAGTGTAATGTGGCAATCGAGTGGTGACTGAGAATCGCCTCCGACTGTAAAGGGTTAAGATGAAATGATTTAAATATTAGTTCGTGTTGAGTACTGACGGAGAATAAATCGATGTTAATGTTCCAGGAATTCGGTCTCCGACTTGCAGTCACATTTGTCGACTCTCGAGTTGAGAGTGGCGAGAGAGACACGTAGACGTCTCTCATTGGAGGACGAAGTTCGTCGTTTACGCGATGAAAATCGTCGTTTGCAGGATGAAAGTCATGCTGCGGCGCAACAGCTCCGTCGTTTCACGGAGTGGTTCTTTCAAACGATTGATCATCAGTAATTACCGTAAACCGGTCCGCGAAAGTGGTTCGCGGTAACAAGTTAAAAAATTCCTTCACATAATCAAATCTAAAATGATCCACATTCTTCGTGGATTTCACGAAGTTTGTTCGTCACTCGGCGCAGGTATTCCGCGTAAATAATTCCTTTCGTACCGCGTCGCATTTCCCATTTTCGTTCGATCGTAATCGAGATACGATCGATTTTTAAGAGCAGTATTAGTTCCGTGTCTCCTGGAGTAGAAATTCAAAGATAATTCGAAACAATTCAAGGATGCAATTGTATTGTGTTTCCTCTTCGAAAGTGTAAAGCAAGAGTAGATTGTATCATAGACTCGTTAAATCGTCGTAAGTTTTAAACGTATGTTACCACCGTGCTATTCGGGAAATGAAAACGTCCCACGGAAGAAAAACCGAAGTATACGTGAGTCGATCGTTCGATGATAAGAAAAGATGGCAATCCAATCGGAGAAAAAGCAAAGAATTTTCTCGCTAATTAGAGCACGTCAAACGGTAACGTCTTACTTCGAAATGACCAAATATTACTAGTGCATTAAGGATTACTTTAAATTCGTTTGTAATTTATTGCGTGTTTTATATAGATACTTAGCGTTATTAATTCTAATCGAGAATAGAAAGAAATTAGTTAATCCAAATCGCCCACCCGTTCGAGGCTTCGGTTCGTTCTGTTTAGCCTTTGTAATTAAGCAACGATAATTATCACCTGTCCTTAGAAATTACGGAGACATATTTCGTCGAAAAAGTCTGTAAGTCGAACAATAAAAAAAAAATACATATATAACGAAGCATTTAACATAGATCTTCATCTTATCTCGTCTACGATATACACAATATGGTCGCCATATTTGATGGAATCGACGCGCGCATTTAGCGCAGACTTCAAGGAGAAGGAGGTAGGTGAATGAAAATGTATATCAACACCGCTAGAATAAAATAGTTTATTGTAATCCACAGAAAAAAACAAGACATTTCCATGATGCCTGAAGACTCACTGTTCTGTCAATTAACAATAGCTGCGATTACACCCTTTTTTTGCTTTTCTTATTTCTGTTCGAGACCAACGGAAACGCGCACCTGGTACCAGTTTCAGAACGTCGAGGTGAGCAGTTATGGTATTATTCGGTCGTGTAATCTACAGAAGAATCCCTTTACAATAATTCTTTTCTTTAATAGCTTAACAGGTTCTGCATTTATATATATATATATTTATATATTTATATTTATTATACATATATTAGAATACCCGTCTTCTTACTGGAAAAAAAACCTGTAATCGGCCTCGCGTAATGTTCCACCTCGAAAAGACGTGTCAATTGTTTATCATCGTCGTGGAATTCTCGTTTTTATCCTTAAACGTGTCCGTACGAAATCAATAACGCCGTGCATTATATTTTATTTTTAATAGCTCTTCCTTTCTGCGAGTTCGAGAATCGTTCGAGCATTCGATGTCGATGCGATTATCGGTCGAAACCAGATACAAGGAAAATATTACCCCGCATCTTTACAGTTTAGTCAAATTTAGTTAAATGGATATTTAACTTTTTAATCGTAATTTTATTATTGGATAAAACCGGTGACACGTGTTAGTTTTCGTATCAAATTCCCGGTCAATGTGTTAAGTCATCAATCTTACGGTCTTCGAATTATATTACAGTAGACTCCGGTATATCGCGAGTTCTTACAACGCGAATAAAATAATAAATAAAATAATCAAACACAGGAATTACCTGATTTAAAAATGAAATCTGCTTTAGTTGAGCATTAGAATCTTTTCTTCATCCTATATATGCCATTTATTTTTAAAATACTATCCTATTTGATAAAACATATAAAATCAAAGTTGCCATAGCAATAATCATTTCAAACATGTTACTTTAGATTATGCGCGTAACGTATTAACCGTAAAAGCGTTATACGAGAGTCTACTGTATTTATTATGCAACAAGTATAAATACTGCGGGTACAAACAAGGTGTTTAATTTCGGAATAATATTTCCCTTTGTTTACTGGGCCAGGTTTTTTAAATACACCTTCGGAACTTCTCCAAATTAGTCCGCTTAAGTACACGAAAAGGTATGCTTGCCAAACGTGATAGTGTAAGTGTCGGTTTATCCCGACGTGATTTAATCCTAGTAACGTTCTTTAGGTTTATCTGTAATTACGTAGTATGCCCGTAAAAGTAGATCTCGATAGAGATATTACGTCCTGAATGAGTTATCATTGATAAACACGTAGATGTCGAAGACTCAGAGAAAATGATCGATCATTATTTACTGATAATATCTAGTACTATTATTGAGTCATCCAGTGAACTAATATCTCGCGGCAGATATTTACGGAATAATACCGGAGCAATATTCCGGAATTCTGATTTATAAATTAATATAGACTCGATGTATCAATGATGTTTATTGGTATTAACACTTTGCACTCAAGAGGCGACCATCAGTCACTGCAATAAACTGTGTGGCGACTGGGAATTGCCTATAGAGTACCGGAACAAAGTAAGTGGCGACCGAGCGGCGCGTTTTGAATTACTGTAATAACCTCCGCGCGGCAATGGAAAGACGACTTCCGGATTGTCGTCGTAAACTGAGTGGCGACTGAGAATCGCCTCTTCATTTTTTCAACTTCAATTTTTAGAAATTGAATTCAGGCGACTTTCAAAAGAAACGGCTCAATTCTGTTTCAGCTACTGTCACACAAATATTGTACCGTATAGTTATAATGTTTTTTTTGCTCGAACAGGCGGCAGTTAAAGGGTTAAGTGTTCAGTGTTTTCCTTGTGAAAAAATATGCTGCCTTTGTTGAAAATGAACGATATTCACAGGATAGGCTTGCTATGGCACAAAAAGCTAAGGTATTGCCTGATACGGTTTACAAAAAGCCGGAGATTCTGATTATTAATTATCAACGTATTATCTGTTGATCACCGATTAATATACGCTACCTTCACCGACGCCAATGACAAATAAATATGTCCTGAATAAATTTGTTGTTACTGTTGTTAAATTAATTATGTTAATCTCGACGAATGTCCAGAGTTATTCCTTGAAGGTAATCAATGTTTTCTGCAGATAATACGTTGACAGAAACAAATCATTTCAACGCAGTTAGCGCACACGATGAACCCGTCTTACGATTTATAACTTGCGCTGACAATCGAGGCAAGATATCTTTTGAAAACTATTCTTCGAATTAACAAAAGAACCGCAATAACGGTAAGTCAATAAATCTCTTATAATTAATTAATATCGTAATAACGAGAGATGGGCAAGATCGGGGTTAAAGTGTTACGCGAGAAAGACGGACAGAGACGAAGATTTTAACGATAGATTGTAGATGTCGCTTTATTCAATCCTTTTCAATCGCGATTCGATAAACCGTTTGTCGGTGAAAACTGAATGGTTTTTAATGAGAACTAATTTGAGCGAGAACCAGAAGACTATCAATGGAAAGAGTAAGTTTCGCGTAGATGTGATTCGACACGCTACGAATGACTGAACATTTCTTTTTCTGATCGGTCCATCGTTGTCGCTCTCCACGTGGAGCGTTTCTTACCGATTTTCTCAACGTGTTTCGTATCGCATTACGAAACAGCGCGACTATTAATGTTCAACGAACGAATATCGTTGGGACGCGGTAATTTCTTTACCGTTCGAGTACACGGTCGCGCGAAAGAAATATTACAAAAGTTTGTTCCCTGCACTCGAATTACATTACCAATATAATCGTTAATAATAACATATCGGGGAGCACAACACACCTCTGCGCCACGTCTCTAATACAAAAATACTGTTCTGTCGCATCATCATTTCATCTCCTACTATTCCTACTAATTATGCGTAATAATCCCTGTAGTCTTTAACGCTCCTTTATCGAGTTTCTAAGAAAATGGGAAAAGAGAAACTTTTCAAGTCAAAATACTGTCTACGGCGTAGCTTTTTCCGTTACATTAAAACAAAAACAATACAGGATCGTACTTTCCGACTGGAAACATAGGGAGCACACTTTTCCTTCGAGAATAACGGTGGAGATTTCCCAAAAACGCAGTTTACAAAATCGTATAACGATACAAAATATTGATGAAATTAGTTCGCAGTCGCGGCAATTGATTCGTTCACAGTTCCAAGGTTCCATTCTCCAATAATTTATAAGTCTTACTATAAAATCAGATATAATATTATTTACTAGATTTCGGATAATAGAATAGACTTCCACTGAATAACAGAATCTTAGATACAATTAATATAAATTTCAAGGAATTATACTAATCAAAAATGTGTCTCTGTGAATGTTTTCTCCGGCTACCTTCAAACTGTAAACAAATCGGTTGCTGCAACTGTACAAGTCGCTTTCCAGTTTGGAACTTATTTTTAGAATATACAGTCGTGTCTCTTTTTATGCATATCTTTTTAATACGGTTTTGAAGTTATGCGGTGAAGCAAAAAGGCAAGAAAATCTAAGTAATTCAAGAATTCATTTATATTCGTTCTTTTAATATTTTTCTGCCGGAAATCAAACGAGAAGAGGATAATTCTTGCACAGAAATAAAGCTCTTCTCGTTCGAATTGAAAATCTTTTCATGCATAAACGAAACAAATCTTTTGCGCTGCTGGTATCTCAACATTTATTCATAATTTTACAAACAAAGCTATATCTTTTTTTCTGCGGTTTTTATGCGGATTTCTGTGGAACGTATTTACTGGAATAAAAAGAGACTTGAGTGTATTTCTGATACGGTAGTAAATTTCGGTCTCGTAAACATACGTACGAAATTGTTTAGCGTGCGAGGACTACCTGGTTACTCGTTTTTCCTCTATCATACGAATTTCACTGTAAATTGTAAATTCTCAAGAAACCCGTGACGGTCAAATTCAATAGAATATTAATGGCGGTATCCTGACGGAGCGTATATCGATAAAACGTATATCATAAAAAATAATTATGTACATCGATCTTTTGACACCAAATTATTCTTTACAATCTCGTTATAATTGATACACGAATATCAGGGACGACCAAATAATCTATTTCATTTAGCGATTCGATATTCCGTGTTTCCTGTTTATATTAATACTATAGTCATTTAATTAATAATATAGCTCAGCACGGCGCGAAGAGAATTTCGTTCCACGAGAGAAAAAGGAGGGGACAAAAATCAACTGGCACCGGACTGCTTATTATTTACTACGATTATTAATTGTATAATTAATATATATATATATCTTATATATATATAGTTTATATATATTCAGCATCACAGTAAGATAGCGCCCTTCATTATTAAGTGATCGTCGATCAGCTCGGACCTTTTATATTCATTCCTGTCAACAACATACTCTACCAACAACCTGCTCTAAAAACATTGTCAAATCATTTTCTGGCGTCGAAATCGACGTTCGATTATTTACGCATCGGATAGCTAGTAATCGTATCCATCGACAATACAAACTCACGCAGTTTATATATATATATATATATATATATATATATATATACTGTTTTGCATGATTTCCAATCGAGATATTAGTTCGGTTAAATCATTCGAGACATTTCGGTAGTCTTTATTCGCGTATACTAGTTTCAAGATGGCCGATCAAAGAAATGAGAAGACTGTCACCCGGGGAACATGATAACGGTGAGGATGTTAAGTTTAAACAATGATTCGCATAATTGTCAACGGAAAATGAAACTCTCTAGATATTCGAAATTGAAAGAAATGATTTTGAACTTATTGTTATACGACGTCTTCGCAAAAAAGAACACCGAGGAACTTCGTATAGTGATAAGTTTTGGTTTTCTCTTTCGAAGAACTATATCCGGTTTCGTACTGTGACGTGTTCGCGTATGTGAGACCTTTTGGAAATCTTTTCCTTTCGAAAAACAAAAGGATCGGCAACTATGATAGATTTTCATTTGACGATGGACTGTCTATGTTCATTCTGCTCTACCTAATATAAGCAGCTAAAAAAGAGGGGGGTTCCTAAGTAATAGATACTTATAATTACTCTGAAAATAAATAATTATAAAAATAAGCGAGCATTTTATGCTTACAAAATACCTTAGGTAAAAACTTAATTTAATTTGCACCACAATTACGGAGTGGAATGTGTGTGGTTTCTCTTACTAGATCGTAGAAGCGTAATTCTAAACAGAAGTAGTCAACTACCGTGTAAAAACAAAACATCAACGGCAACTCGTCAAAATCGTAGTTGCTCGTAGTGCGATAGCTCGATTAAAAAAGAAAAATTAAAACACGTGAGTCAATAAATAAGAGTGCAACAAGAGATTAGAAATAGGACGAACGACGACATCGATCCCGATGTAATAATAATAATAATCCCGATATCGACAATCGACTCGCCGATAATCATCGTTACTCGTAGAGAATAAATAACCATGCTTTAAAACTGCTCATCCCGTAAATAGAGATTAGGTATAATATTCGATTCATTTGTTTTTTCACCCCCATTAAATCGCTCGGCTCTCAATGCCGTGGTAGGTCGAGGACGCTTCGAATATAAACACTTCGATCATGAATGTTACAAAAGAAACCCAAGCACTCACGATTCCGCAAAATTCAAACTTAAAAGCGGGCGAAAACTTTTTGTACTTTTCTACAAATTTTCTCGATACCTACTTTTCCTTTACCTATACTATTCGACGATTCATCCCGATAACGGTAATATGTTTTGCGGAGATTCACGTTGGTGTCAGCGTTGACAAGGAATCGCCGCAAAACGAGACGCATCGATCGAGCATTTCAAATGAAAACGGCACAAAATTCATCACGATACTCGCGGCCAGACGTTCAGATTTCACTCGAACTCAGAAAGAAACCATGAGCGAAGACTGGAGACTTTGACGAGCGGCTGCGGACAACGATATCGGTATCTCGCGTATCACGCCATTTTTCTTCTTTCAAACAGAAGAATTTAGTGGCACTTGTTTTTGTCAATACTTCACTATACCGAAACGTCGGTCGAAGATCTTATACTATTCCCGACGAGTCCTTTTTGGGCGTTGACTAACTCCCACATCGTCGTTCCCGCGGGATTTTTTACCAATTTGTACCTGACTCTGTGCGGTTAACTGCAAAGATATAGCGTGCGTATTGAGTTTCTCTGCAAGGAGTAAGTCCTTGAGGCCCTTCATCTTTTGACTGTACAACGTTATCCTCGGCCTCTCGTTTTCGGAATCAGTCTCAACCTCGGGATCAAGATTTTCTTGAGAAGTGGAAGGTGCGGGAGGTAATGCGTCGTTCGATGGTGCGACAAACGGTTCACCACCGCCTTGCAATAAGTAATCTCTGTTTAATATTTTTTCACTACACGCGGCCGTTAACGCTTGAATACTCGGATGCGTCGGTGCTGGATTCGAAGGTACTTTAGACTCTAAGCTTTTTATCAGATCGCGCGCCGTGTTTCCCCTTTCTTTCGTCTTACAGTAATTGTTATTATTATTATTTAACGTTTCCTCGGGACTCGTTTCGCGCTTTTGTGCCCGGTCCTCCTCCTGCTTCGTCTCCGCGTCGTAACACTCTATAATCACCTGAGCGCGAATACTGGCGTCGAATTTCGAGATCGTATTTACTAACGGCCTCGCCCAGCCTATGTGCAAGACAGGAGTATTAGCTCCTTCCTCCCACTGGCAAATGCCATCGTAAAACCTTAACAAATACGCGAAACAACGCGGTTGCCGCAAAAGACGTTCGTCCGCCCGCACTGTATGAGGTATTAACTCATTGGCTATTTCCAATAGTTCCTTATATATTTCTCCATCGTCCCTTGAGTAATCGTATCTGTTGTTCATGATTTCGTATCAATGACCCAACGAATAATGGAGGAAGCACAATGTATATGCATTAAAATTTTGATCTGCAGTCTATGAAAAAAAATAATCTTTAAATTCACTTACCTTCTCAATACATCAGCTGCATCTGCCCAGGATGACAAAGCATTAGCATGTAGTCCATGCCGGTATAAATAACCACCTTGATAGGTATAGGGATACACATGAGCATTCCCATAAAATTTTCTTGCAGATCTTATGGCTTTCTGAAACAATGGATCATTGTATATTAGATGAGTAATTATTATTGCAATACATCCTGAGATGCCAAGAGATTGTATGCCAACCTGGAACAAATCTATAGCTGGAGGTCTGCCAGGTGTAGGAGCAGCTTCCTCCAGGTCACCCAAATTACCCAGGGCCATTGGATATTTTGCAAGGTGACCTAAGTCATATAACAACCATAACAATTCCTGCTGCAACAAGGCTACCTCAGCTGCATCTGCAGTTGCACTTAGACTAGGATTTATAGCAGACACTATAGTAGCCACTTCCATTGCTCTGGAGCATACAACTGCTTGACCATTAACATATAGCCAAGATCTTGATGCCACACCAGGTTCAACAGGTTGACCACGTTTATCTTCATTTCCTTTCCCTGAGGAATGAAAGAATTACTCAGATTATGTTCTTTAAACCATTGGCATAGTCAGCCATTGTACTCTTAGTAGCCTCATTGTCCTACCATGCCATGTGACCTCTGCAGTTTCAGTCCCATCCTCTCCATATACAACCCAGGCATGATCCTCAGACATAGCCAGGTGTACATCCTTAAATCCTAAGACCTGACAGCCAGCAACCACGGCAAAAGCAACGCCGAAACAGTCGAGCTTGTTCGCGGTTAAATAACTATAAAGACTCTGCAAATGCGCTCGATCTTTGTAATAGCTTCTAGTTAGGGAATTCCATATGACGTCGGAGACCTTTTTGACGAGTTCTCTCGTCGCATATTTAGTATCGTAAACCGTAAGATCTACGCCGCCTTTAATGACGGCATGGAAGGTCGTATAAAGTGCTTCGACGATGTGAAATTCAACGGCGGGCAATTTTGGCTCGTCGTAAACAGTGGTCTCCTGCGTCGCAAATGTCCGGTTGCAGGTTAGGGAATTTTCCACGGCGCCGACGAGGATCGAGAGTAAAGCAAGATCGGGCTCCCCACTATTTACCAGTTGATTCTGGAAGATCTGTACGATCGAGGAAATGCTCTGGATCGGGAAGAGAGCCTTGTCCTCGTCCCGAAAACCCGCCATGTCGCGGACTGACAGGCTGCACGCACGGCTCAGGTGGCACGGCTTAGTGCACCACTGTCATCCTGTTTTTCACCTTTATCTTGACAGAAACCTTCCGCGAATTCCACCGAAACGTCGAACCCTGCGATCCTCGAATGATCGAGCACCTTGGTCCGTTTCGATTTTCAACGTTCTCACCGCGAAACTCTTACATTTCTGCACCGCCGACGATACTCTGCGACCCCGTGGAAAACAGCGGCGCGCCGTGACCAACAAAGCGAACCAAAACCGTGTTCCTCGGGGCCAACCGACTTCGTTACGAACTCAACGATGAACACCCGCTTTCGAGAAACATCTACTTCCGTTCGGGAATCAGCCGACACCAAATATTCTACGGCTTATATTTTAATACAGCAATAATAGATTTATTAATATCATATGTTATAGGAAGATGATTTTCAAGAACCTTATTCGTTAAAAATTAAGAGGGTGACATATCTAGCGCATATGCGGGGAAGAATTCTGTAACGCACTAATCGAATATTCGCGATATAAATCTCCTCCGCAAATATAATTTAACGCACTAACTAAAAATAAATAATAGCCGATCTTTGTCTTTTATCTAATATCTGTTTTTTAAGAAAGAAACGCAAACGATAGTAGTGGAAGAATAATTTGAAATGCTCGAGATGGCGCTCTGAACGCATTTAATAACAGAAATTCCTCGTGAGTGATGTTTTGGGTGTTGTTGGTGTTGAATTCTTCCGTTTATTAACAAGATATAAAGATATTGTTTGTTCGATAAGTTTCATGTAGATTCCCTACTTCGCTTTAACGGGTATCAAGCGATTTGTGTAAAAAAATCTTCTGCGTCGTGAAAATGAAAGTTACGATCAAAAGTGAGTATCTCAAAGAATACGCAACTCTCTGCGCCCGTTCCATCGACATTGCATTCCCAAGCTTCATACTACGTTACGCAACGTTCTTATATGTTTAATTAAAACTTTATTCATGGTTATGTTTAAATGATTTGTTTACAATTGTTTTTACGTAGAACAGCTACTGACCACTGTTTTTTTTGTAGGTTGGACCGGTGTGGCCACCTGGCGATGGATAGCCAACGACGATAATTGCGGTATTTGCAGAATGCCATTCGATGCCAGTTGTCCAGATTGCAAAATTCCCGGAGATGACTGCCCATTGGGTGAGTTCAATTAATTATTACGAAAAATATTATTCTTAAATCATTATCACATTATCCTTATTCTTCTAAAATTCTAACACGAACGTTATTGAAGAAGTTGCGCGCGTAAAAAAGTGCGAATGTTTGCTATAAATTTGCTTCGTATACACGGTAGAAATAACGTACATCGTATCAGAAAATCGGGGGAAGTTTCGCTGATTTTACTTCCCAAATTTCTTTGGCGATGTGAAAGGGGACGTTCGTAAAAGACCGCCGAACATCTGCGCAGTTGCGACGGAAATATCGATCCGGGGGTTGAATAAAACGGATCTCGTGCACAAAGATCAGCCCCTATTTTCACGTAGCGCGCGTACCGATGTAAACGCAGGAAACTCCGGTTTCCTCTTGGAGTAGTTTGGTGGTAGCGTTAGGTGCGCGTGTTCACCCTGGTGCTTCGAAAACTCGAGGTTCCTCGTAACGATGCAGGTTACGATGTTGTTGCAGTTTGGGGCCAATGTTCGCATTGTTTCCACATACATTGCATCATGAAGTGGTTGCACTCCCAACAAACCAGTCACCTATGCCCGATGTGTCGCCAGGAATGGAAGTTCAAGGAATAGCTGGTTTCCCGATAGTCCCGCAGGTGTCACCTCGCAGCGAATAGTCAGGTAAGACTTCCGGTTTGTACATATCCCCGGAAGTTGAATTTTGAACCGATATATTTTCATTCGTTTCCTTCGAAACTCCGAATTCTCACGAACGACAATGATAGCATTTCCAATGTAACGTCAATACGACACCGACATCGAATCAGGTCTACGTTCGTAATTACTTTTTGAAATCGTGTGTGCTTTTCGCACGAGTTGTGAGTCAAAAGGTAGGAAATATCTGGGAGTAGAAAGAACAATAGAAGAAAAATGCTGGAGGGTAAATGTCACGCGCCCCATGCTCGAGTTCCCCTAAGAAACGTGCTTGCGATCCCTCCATCACTTCTATGACTTCGTTTTGTACGCGAAACTTGTTTAAAGCGATGCTTGTCATCGAGTTCTTTACAGTTTATATAGACAACACGGAATCTATATTTATTGAATACAAGTTGCAGATGCCGCACAAAATAATTCGCGTATACGCGTTAAGTCCAAGAAGATTTCGCGCCCAGCGTTTGAAATTTCGATCACATTTCAACATACGTAAGCAGATTGCAATTATTGGATTGAGCAAATCCTTGATCGACCTTTATCAACCTCGGTAAACGTGATGATCCCGTACAATTACGCTCCAGAAATATCTCGGCACGTAAGTGGTTAAAGAAACGGAGTGTTTTGCCAAAATTACTGTCTTCAGACAATCCGCAAGGTATTGGCGAGTGTTGCAGTTAATTAACATCGGTTTCGGTATGCTTCGTGAATCTCCGAATCGCAGTCTTACGTAACAATTTTCTTCGGCCGTTCGTCACTTAAATGCGATACGACGAATGGGAGTCGTCAGTCAGAATGTTATTTAACACTGTCCAGTTTGCGCTACCCTGCAATTTGCCTGGGCTTTTAGCCAATTTACTCCGTCGTAATAACGGGACCGACCATAGAGGTGTTATTTAACCCTAGATTCATAAGCATTCAACTGTCACTCGAGGATGCATTAAACAGTTTGTAAAAATCAGAAAAAATATGAAGTGCTTTCTCTGAAGAAGGTTATGAATCTGGGGTTAGCGATGTATAATATACGTTGCAGAGCGTTGTTCATTATCTAACGAAGTGTCGTGATCTCTCTCGTATCTCCGGTTGCGTGGGTGATGCCCATATCCATGTGCTGTGCGCAAGAACTTCGTGAATAATTAATTTATCCTTATCTCTTCCGAGGTTCCTTACGATTTTGCATACGCCGTTTTGATTGTATTACTAACGTAATTCCGGAGTCTACCCGAAATAACAGCATCTTCGTACTCCGTTGAATAAGAAATGTATTTACCTCTCGAGGTATCGGAACGCCGAGATTTAAGTCATGTTTCATAGGCAGCAGCCACTGTGAAAGTAGAACAAGTAGCCTCTTCCTTACGCCGAAGAAGCAGAGTGTGAACAAAATTGAAACCGATGCTTTCTGATCGTTATATCGCTAAACAACCTGAAAATTATCGGTCTTCTTTGGTCCGCTGAAATAGATTGAGTGGAATATCGCAATGCAGCGACTGGAGCATCAATCTTAAACGAACTACAGGACGCAACATTGGACGTAATTTGCACATGATCATAGCCAATGAGGAGGGGCCTATTCCTATTCATGAAGAGAAAACGGTTCGTCGGGTTGAATTAAACAAATCCGAGGATCTTATTTAGTTAAATTACTCGGTGAATATTATATTAAAGAAAATAATAGGGTACGCGAGGGGCCTGAACCGAGTGTATCGGAGAGCGGGCCGCAAAGGCAGTTCATGCTGAAGGAGGCATGGAGACCTAATGGGCCCCTTCCCTTTTCTCCGTCTCGTTTCTGTCCCTTTATACCCTCTATAATTTTATCTCCTTCTTTTTCTACGTCCCTCTACGTCTCCTCTTCCCACCGGATTACTCTCTCACGCGATACTATGACGATACCGCAACACGATGCACACCCACACTCCTGCACCGCTTAGTTTATCTTTCTTTTTCCTATTCGTTTATCTTTATCCACCGACCATCGCGATAGAGGAAAGGAGAGGTCACGTGCACACGATTACCTTCCTCTTGCTCCTCTTCGGTGCCTTTTCAACCGTCCATAGAGTTCCTCTCTTTCTCGCACGCTTTCGTTCTACTGTTTTTCTCCTGCTCCAACGTATCTGCACAGACTCCACCTCTACGTTCTCCATTCTCACCGTATATTCATCTTCCACTTACTCATTGGATCACTCTATACCCTTTTCATTTTGATGCACTCTACACCTTTATTACTGGCGTGTTCGCTTCTGCACCCGTTCCTTTTCTCTCGTTTTCTCTCCCTGTCTCTCTTTCTCTCTCTCTCCCACTCTGATTCTCTCGGTTAAGGTACCTTTTTCCTCCTTCGCTCTCTTTTATACCTCTCTGACCCATACCATCGGGTTTCCACGTACACACAAAGAGAGCGACAAAGCCTACCTGATGCCCTGAGAACTCGGTTCCAAGCCAATCACGTGGTACCCTCGACGCGAAGAATGTTTGTGGGATCGCGAAGTCCACGAGCAGCAGTTCGCCCGACGAGGAAGAAAGAGAAAGATCTCGCGGTGGAATACGTTCTCGAGTTCTGTGGTGTTCGGTGGTGGATCCAATAAAGAGAGAGAGGAGAATAAGAAGGAGAGAAGATATTACGGTGGTGGTGGCAACGGATCGAGGATACCGTCGATCCAGGTTTCAATGAGGTCCTCACTGATTTAGTGTGCCCGTGTAGAGAGACATTTTCACGCGCACGTTATTCTCATCTTCCGATGTTTTTCAAATATTTACGCGTTATATAAACCAAACTGGATTTTTTGTCGCGCAGGCGGAGGAGAAAGGAAGATCGGGAATAGCTCATCGAGGACGCCAGTGGAAAATTTAAAAATACAAACGTGATTTTAACTCTGTGATAGTGAGGTGATACCTGTTATATTAAGGTTTTCTTCTTTTCTAATAGACCGTTAAGTGAATCGTTTAATTACCATTGTTATACCTATTTGCGAGTAACCCTGTTTACTTCTGTTTGTGAACAAGCGGAGATAAAAGACGTAGGCAGAACGAACGCATCATATTCGATTCTGGACAATCACTATTGGCCTAACATATCTGCTTATAAATATTGCCTCGTCGCGTTACGTCACTCCTTTTTTAAATTACCAGGAATACGCCGGTTTATTGGTTCGTGGAAGTACGCTGAAAATGGAATGATTTAACAATACGATGCGTTTGTAGTTGCAGTCTGACCAACCGACACACATAGGACAAAAGCCGATCGGTTTCACATAGTGGGAGAACGATGACTCGTACGCTGAAGTAATCCACTTAACGTGGTATCGTCGAATGTTTATTCGAAGAAAGATAGATTCCACGATGGGAACGTAGATAAGGAAGTGCGTTTATCGCCATTAACGTCGGCATGCTTTAATCGTGGATGTTTCGAAATCAATTGTACCGTGTTACATCGAGAATGTTTATTTAAACCGGTGAAGCCTCGAGGAAATGCAGTTGTCAGCGACTCAGAGGCCGCATCCGCCGCCAGTTCCTCCGAGACCGAGTCGGCAGGTGGTTGCAGAGGCCCTTAAAAGATCTCCAAGGCCGCCCTGTCCAACCAGGCAAGCACCACCACCGCCCAACACGAAACCCTGGAGATCCGATCAGGAACAACCGAACCAGCAACAGGTGTGTCCGACCGGTGGTCGTACAATTATTTATGAGTCGACTAAGGAACCCGCCAAAGAACCCGGCAACAACGAAATTAACGACAATGCTGCGCAGACTGTCGACCAAACTTTCCACGAACGTAGACAGCCTCGACACACGAGTGAAAGGAACGAGGATGATGAAAATCTTCGTGAAAATATTCGAGAAAGGCGGCGTCGTACCAACGAGCAGGAAAACCATGAAAACTCGATGGACATCACTGGTGCAAAAGAACGAACACATTTGACAAAGGAACTCGAGTCTACGAGACGAGAACATTTTAAGGAAGAGACTGAATGTAGACCAGTAGAAAACCGACGAGGTTCCGTGGAACTGATAGAACATAGATTACCTAAGAAAGAGGATATTAAAATTAATAAAGAGTACAAAGAAGAAGCAACTTTGGAGGTGAAGAATGAAAAACTACCTACTTCTTGCATCAAGGAGCGAAATGATGCAGTAATAAAACCTCCGGTACCAGCGAGGACAAATGTGTCCTTCGATGATGAACGAGGACTATCCTCGAGTCCAGAATCAAAGATAGGAAGATCGAGAATAGGTTTCGAGAAATCTGTACATTCTGATAAAAATGGTGGCAAAGTGGATGGACGTCCAATTCCTTCTCAACGATCGTGTCATGGAAAACAGCAAGAAATCGGTGTTCCGAGTGGAAACTCGAGAAGGAAGAGTGTGGAAATCCTGAACGAAGACATATCGGATATAAACGATATCGAGAAATCGGTTTCGGCCAGTGACCGTGCTACCGTGGTCGTAGTCGACGAACCAGAGCGTAAAACATCGTGGAACGAGGAGGATGACAACAATATTCATCGGCAAGATTGGCTCGAGGCTGGCGTTCGCTATTCATCGACGCAGATCACGTTGTCCGGCGATGACGGCGATGTCGGCGATGTCGTGGACGGTGATCGAATCAATGGTTACGATCATCGCGACAATGAAAAGGCCGGTGATCTTAATTTTATCAGGTATACTTGAAGAAAGTGAAATAACTGGTGGAATCTTTCTTAGCACGATATTTTGATTTCAACGGATGAAATATATTCGGAGATTGGAGATCAATGACTGCATTGCGGTTATCGCGTGTATAACTCGATCTTCACCCGTCGTATGATTACGAGAAATCAGTACAGTCCCGGCACGCCGGGAATCTATTTCCTTTGTGGTGTATCATATAAATGACTGCTACCAGGCAACATAATCGTCGATGTAATGTTTCGCTGGACACCAGAATGTATCGGTGTTAACGCATTAATTATCAAAGAACCGTGATACCACTCCGGGCGAACTTCGCGGTTAGGTTGTACAGTCGCATTGGCAAGCTTCGAGTCTGAATGTAACGATCTAGTGGTTCGATGTACGACTTTCTCGAGTTACATGATGGATACTTATATGCACACATAGCTGCGTACAGTGATTTAATTATACCTCTGTACACACACGAAGGAAACACGAATGAACTTACCGGATATATTCAGCAGTTTTTGTTTTTCGGGACAGCATTGATCGTGTTCGCGTATTAATTTGCATTACCCGGTAACCCACTTTCGACGGTGTTCTCATGATCAATAGTCGCGTACTATTCCCGTGAAATTGATTAGTTTAATGGAACTTTTTCCTGGCGCTTTAAGATCACTTCGCGAATACAATCGTCAGACTTTGCCGCACTTAAATTACAAAAGAAACGTGTTTCGAGACACAACGGGAATAAGCGGAAATTGGTTTCGATAAGAGACCAATGTTTCCTCGGTGGAAGAAGAAGATAATGCCCGGAGGATGATGAGTCACTTATTAAAATCTCACGTTCTTTTGCCCTCGGGCATCTAACCCAGGACAAATCAATTTCTGTCCGAACGAAACTCAACCCGTAACGGGATATTCCATTTCGCAGGCTCAATCGAACCTCTTCTTCTGCCTTTTACAGTATACAGGAGAGGATCGCGATGTCTTCCCTACAAGGTCTACCACCGTTACCCAGGAGTTTGAGTGGATTTAACTTGAGCGGTGGACGTGGCGAGGGTTGCGAACCACCCCCGCCCCCGGCGAGATCTTCAAGTAAAACTCAGAGGGGTGCTAAAGCTCCTTCGGTTCAATCATCCTCCAGACCATCGCCACCCGCAAGGCAACTTACCACTCTTGATACTCAACTAGCTATACTCAGGAGAGAGATGGTAATTAATCGTGGATGCAACTACTTTCTTTATGACAGCATATCCACTCGTATTCATAATATTTATAGCTTTTATAGGTGTATTAAATTCCTTAGAACGATGTTTATATTCCGCGACACATTGCTTCCGTTGGTAGCTGATCCCTGACCTGACACCGAGAAATTTGTTTTGGTATCCTACCGGGGCATTGCCACGAGACTCGGACGCAGCTGGAAACGTTTTCTCTTCGCGTTACGTAACGCTTTCGATTGTCGCAAGAAAATCGGTAAAATCAGTATCGCGCGGGGTGAAACGAGGTGGAAAGCTAAGTAAATTGCCAAAGTGATATGGCGGGACTGAAAATCGTGGCATCCTTTAGCGGCATAAGAGAACGTTGACTGTAGTAGAAGCCATTAGTCATCCCCGAGGCACGTAAACCGTATTAACGAGCTAGTAGGAAAATTCCGTAGATCCGCTGTTACTGGCACGTGTTTTCTATAAAAGGAATAAACTATTCGTTGTTGGATACTACTCGTTATGTGAACCGGTACGAGTTACGTTTTTTTTTCTTCTAACTCGTTCAAAGCGACAGTGAGAGCGTCTTGATATTCAATCGCCAAGTTTCGACGGGTACTCGAATAGATTCCGGGCACGTTCGTTAAAGCGTCGACGTTTTTCAGCAGTCGTTGTACATCTATCTTGCTTTTTCTGAATTCTTCCGTGTTTGTTCCATCGGCTCGACCCCTTTTGTACCTTCGGGGGTCACGTTTGTGCGTGGGTAAACTGCAGAGCACGATGAATATGTATTCGACGTGTGGGATAATACGCGGCAGAGAGAGAGAGAGAGAGAGAGAGAGAGAGAGAGAGAGAGAAAGAAAGAAAAAGAATGAAAAAGAAAGAGAGAGAAACGAATACACCGTCTCTTCCCGCGAGAGTAGAACTCCCCGGCTTGTATATCCCACCTCATCCGAAGAAGGCTCTACTTTTCACGATCTCCCCGTTATGCATATAAATTGTAACTCACCGAATAATTCTAGCAATGAACTTAAAGAGATCATCCTTTCACGCGATTCGTGTAATAATTTAGCGACAGACATTTTAAGACACGTATGAATATTCAACGGCTGCGATCCGCTTACAAGTGCATACGTCGTTTAAATCAGGCAATGTTTATTTGTTTAAATTAGCATATGTGTTTGAGCCGAATGCATGGCGGATAAGGCTTAAAAGATTGATCAGCATCGAAAACATGGTTCTCTTTGGAGTTAAGCTAATAGTTTAATAGTCAATCCAAACACGAAGAGAACTGGCACAGCCGCTCCCACACTGCATTCCCTCAAGCGTGACTTCCCTCTCCAGTTGCTTTTCGTTGCCCGCTGTCTTTCACCTTCGTTCACTTCTACTTCTTCTTCTTCTTCCTCCTCCTCTTCCTCTTCTTCTTCTCTGCAGCAGCTTCCCTCCTGGTATGCCAACACTTCGTATTTCTATTCTCATTTTACACCTCCTATATAAATCCCTGTTCCTTTATTCCCACGGCGAGTCGAGCGTACAGTTGGTTGCCTGACAATACTTCGTAAATCACGAATATACATTTTCCGTTAACGTGTGCACAGTAAAAGTGATCGCATTCGGTCGCACTGGAAATGTTTCGAAGATGATTGAAATAAATTTCATTCAATAATTATAATGCATCGTTTTGCAGTTTGGTCTCCGGCAACTGGATCTTTCGCTACTGTCCCAACTTTGGTCGTTAAACGAATCGATTCAAGAGTTTCGACAGCTTCTGCAAGAGCAAGAAGATAGAGCACCATCTCCGTCGCCGAGTAGCGAAGAAGGGGATGACACGTCTTATGGTACTCATCCTCCACCTCCTCCGAGAAGACCAGCACCGGTAATTCATCATCATCGACCACCGAGACCCCCGAGGCCACCGAGGCCACCTCCCAGTGATGAATCGCCGTCTAGCGAGGAATATGGTGCCGTTTGACGCATCCTTCGCGAGACAAATTTGCACAGTAGAACAGTTACGTTCTATCGATTCTAAATCATCTATTGTGAGCTTTGGTTTTTGATGGTAGAAGAGAAATTTATTCGAGTAGTAGGTGAAATTCAATGATATAGTATAAGCTCAATTAGTGATTCAGTGGTGATGGACACGATTGCTCGCTGCTGAGAAAGAAGTGGAACTTTATTTGAATGGAAGATTGGTGTTCAGAAGGTACCTGTAACATTCCATTACAGACACGCGTTCCGATCGATTAAAAGTATGGAGGATATAAATATCGGTCGATTAATTCGCGCGATAAACATTTCATCTTAAGCGTTTGAGAAAACAGAAAATACTATTGATGTCAATCCGAAACAACGATCTGTTATATACCCATATTTCTTATATTAGGTAAGACAGGAAGCCGATGTTGTCCTCGGCGAGAGCTACTTTTATTTCGAACAACGCTCTTTTCTCTCTCTATTTGTGATAGCAGTTTTAAGGGGCCTTTGAATTATTACTGATAACGACCTCCGTTTGTGCAAATTGACTTTCCTGCGTTGAAATTTTGTCGGCGACTAGAGATGCAAGGTAATCCGCGCCTGCGGCACGAGGAAACGGCTAGTGAGTCCCAAAGAACTGCGTTCGGAAGTCATTTTCTCTTCCACGTTTTTCCACGCTATTACGTCCATTGCAGAGTGGTTTTTTTTTTCTCTTGTTATTGTCGCGTCCGCGTGACGATGTAAAGCAATCAGGGTCGCCGTGTTACGAGTACTCGATATCATTTCCTATGGCGATTTTCGGGTCGTTCGAGTCGAGTGTGTAAAATAAAGATGAAACATAATATACAAATAAATTGAACGTAATTTAAGTATAAGTCTCGAGAAGAATTGCATCAAGGATCTTTTGAATTTTCCTATCACCACATTCTTCTAATTCTTTTTTGTTACAGATAATTAGTGGCTCAAGAAACAACACGGGTGGCTAGTGCAAATAATATATTTCATAATCCTGGTCATAATATATTTCTCTTATTCTTAGCGAATTAAAGTCATAAGTTTCTGCCATATAAGGTCGCTACTTACGTTGTTCCCCCAATAGATGGCAGCGCATGCGTGGCCGCCATATTTGTTTTAATGGACGCTGCACGTGTAGTTGAGAAGACGCAGGTTATTCGTAGTTCCGTGCAATTTTCCTGTGAAAAATTGCGAATAGTGTAAAGTTTACGTTGAACGAGTGATGGACACACACGACAATGACGAGCGGGGTAAAAAGAGGAAGAAGAAGCGGTCGAACAATCAAATGGCGAAGAAATTCGCTCGACGAAGGAATCACGGGACCGACGTAGACTCCGATACCTATCAGTACATGGTACGAATCTTAGAATTAATACGCGGTACTTTTCCTAGTAACGAGGAGAAGTTATTATTCGTTAATAATGTTTACGAGCAAACCATCGATCACGAGATCGAGTATGCTCGCAATCAACTCGGTTCGAGAGTGGTGGAGACACTCTTAAAGTACGCAAATTTAGAAGCAATTCAGAGACTAGTCGATGCTTTCGGATCTTCGTTACGATTATTAAGTAACGACAGATTCGCTAGTCACGTTTTGCAAAAAATCGTACTGGTTTGTGCTGATAGGGGAAATCGGGATGCGAATATAAAAACGTCTTCGGGTTCCGACGAAACGGCGGATGCCGAAGTAGAAATCGTGGAAACAGAGGTTCGTTCTTACAACGACATCGTTCTTAAGCTTAGTAGATATTTCATCAACAATATCGAGGAGTTTATCTCCGACACTTATGCGAATCATTTATTGAGAACTGTCATCGAGTGTCTCGGTGGTTTAATAGACAAACCGGAGAACGAGAATAAAAAGAATCTAGTTCTTAGTACGAAACGTGCAGTGATACAAGAGTACAAAGATTTGTTAATTCAGAGTAGTAAAAGGCTACTAAACTGGCCGCAGTTTCTCGAATTTGGGCAAGAAGAACTTACCTCAGGATTATTGCAAAGCGTTTTGTACGCGTTAAAAGACATAGATTCGGAAATTATGGAATCGTATATTAATAAAATAACGAAGGAATGTTTCGCGCCTGGGACGGATGAAAGTTTATCGAATATATTTGGCACGGATAGTTCTATTCGATTATTAGAAGCTTGTCTGGCGAGCGCGACGCCGGAGAGCTTTCGGAATATCTACGAGCGATTCTTTCAAGGCAAACTAAAACAATTGTCCCTGACACAGAACACGAATTTTAGCGTACAAAGATTAATAGACAATTGTCCCACGAAGGAAGACTTCGAGAAGATATTCGACGAAATATCCCCACACTTTTCCGACATTCGTTACGTTGCTCACACCGGAATCTTCGCGAGTGCGGGAAACGCTTGTTTGAGATTACAAACGAAACAAGGTGCGTTCGTTACTGAAATTACAAAAATGCTCGAATGCGAATCGCCCGACAAACAGTCGCAAATCGTAACTTGCATCGCCACTTTAAAGACGCAGAAGCAATTAGAAAAATTAACGAACGATACCGGTGCAAAGATGTTCATTAATTTACACGGCAGTCTAATCGTCCAAGCGATCGTGAATTTTAACAAACCAATCAAAATGGTGAACGCGTTGCTGGATATGAGCAACGAAGAGTTAACATATTTATTCGGTGATCCAAAGGGAAGTCGTATCGCGGATGCTTTTATGGACAGCAAATATATCGGCGAAAAGAGCAGGGAAAAATTAACGAAGAAATTACAAGGTTGTTGGGCGCAATTAGCGCAAAGCATTCACGGCTCGAGAAGTCTCGAAAAAATATGGATGCGCGCGCAATCGAATCAAAGAATGAGCATTATGGAAGAATTAGCGGCAGCCGGGGAATCTTTGCGTTCGACGAAATCAGGAAAAATTATTTCCACTAAGTTTAACGTTCCTTTATTCGCGCGAAGCAAAAAGGATTGGCTTGAATTCCAAGGAAAGGAAGAGAAAACGCGTGCTCTCTTCGCGAATATAATCGGGGATTCAACGACGAAGAAGAAAAAGAAAAAATAAGGTCTCTGATTAACGACAGTTTTTATATGGTTGTACATATATGAAATAAATTTTTTATCGATATGTATTCATTTTATACTGCAACGTTTTACGGGTGCATGATAACAATTGTTCGCCATAATAATTGTCTATGAATTTCATAGATAAATGTTAAGTGTTCTATAGTTTGTATAGCATTTTATTGAATATTTTATATTTTTATTAACATTGCCACATTAAAACAACGTTATTTAATGCTCGATAAATTTAATATACAATACATTCCGTGATCCACGGATAATAAATATTAGAATGCTACATTACACGTTCTGTGGAAAAAGATGGAGGAAGAGGTGAAATGATTGTGCCTATTGTCATAGAGTTATGACACAGAATAATGATGTATTTACTGTTTTTTTTTGTTAAATTCATAAATACAGTGGTAGAATCCATCATCATCGATCTCGGAACGCAGCGAGGTTAGGAAAATGACGATAATTCGTAATCTAAAGTTTGAGCAAAGTTTCCTAACGCGTTATGATCGACGAATTTCTTTCACCCTCCGATGACTAGAAGTAAAATATCTATTTCGAAATCAAGTAAAAAGTAATCGACGTCTCTCTTATCGTTATTAGTCCTTACGATTGTTAAATCTATACAATTGACTAGGAAAAAACCCGACGTAACTTGTCGTTACATCGCTGCAATTAAAAATCTAAACTAAAGTGTCTATACGCAGCTATACGACGACTCAAGTAGAATAAATTCATTTCATTTCTACGAGGACAATCATTTCTAGTTTCGAATCGTATTGACTTAAATATGTTTCGACAATTACCGATAACAAAAACAACGAGATTTAATAGCAGTCATTTCTTTGGTCTCTGTGGAAAATTCGAACGTATCGTGTGCAATATTTGGAAAGATTATTCCTTGATATTGGACACTCGAAATACGATTATTAACTGTGTTTCGATAATTCGCTATATTACAATGATTTACGTTCAGCAAATGAACGTTTTAATATATCTCTTCATTTCGACCGATGGTGCCCTCTGCTGAACGTAAATATTATAATCGTCACTGTACATTTCTTAAAATCTCTCGTATCTTTATGACGTGAATATTAACATCGGATAAACGCACGAATAGCGAGAAAAATGATCGGAGTGTTCGTCCCTCGTACCAAGCATTCCAGTGGTTTCAAGTTTATTGCTTGCTTCGACCCTCTACGATCTAAAATACTTGGTGCACATTTATCGTGATTGATTTCTACATCTTGTTTCTGAGCAGGAAACGACACAGAGTGACATAGAATGAAATATTATCCTAAGAAAGCAATGGAAAGAACATCGACGGTGATCATAGAGGGTAAAAAAGTGTGCTCTACGAATGTCGCGAACTCTTTTGAAGTACGATTTCACATAAATCAGGCGACATCTTATAGAAAACAGTGCAGCGGTCGAAACCTATGTCAACGCCTTATTCTATTGTACTTTCAAAAACACTGTTCCGCGTAGACAGAATGGATTCTTTTATGGAATAAATTGACTTTTCGTTACGCGATATAAAACGCTTATATGGTACGTAAGAAGTAAACTTCGAGGAAGAACACGTGGATTAACTTTGTGCTTCGGAGGAAAAAGTGAGATAGTCCAAGGAAGTATGTAAATGCGCGATTAATAAAGATGGAATAAACGAATGAAACATTACGCGGATGGTCAACGAGGATCGTAATGAATCGGTCTGACGGATCTATGAGTAAAGTTATATTTCCCCCCGTGATGTCACTTCCCTTTAGCCGGGTTTCCGGCTGCCACCGGTGTTCCTCCAACTTCAACGTCATTGATATTCGTTGATAAACTTCCCGAAGTAATTCTCGGTGGACTACGAGAGGCTGATCTCCGTGGTTCACGAAGTTGAGGATTGTTGCAAGTCGCGTGATGACCTCCAGCTTCCCAATCACGATGTTGACAAAAGGAACCACAATATCTTGCGATTCCGCACCCTCCACAAGTTTCTAGCGCGGGTCTTCCACAATTCCAGCAACTCTGAGGATATACGATGT
This sequence comes from Nysson spinosus, assembly GCA_910591585.2. Classification (NCBI taxonomy): domain Eukaryota; kingdom Metazoa; phylum Arthropoda; class Insecta; order Hymenoptera; family Crabronidae; genus Nysson; species Nysson spinosus. Next base: position 13,261,754 of record OU342832.1, read on the forward strand.
GTATTATTAGATTTGATCTTCCTCATTGTGTCACTGTGCAAAATAGTCGATGTTTACTTACCGTTCCCGCGATACTCTGCAAATGCGGATCTTTTTCATCCTCGGTTGTGGATGGAACCGTGCTGGAAGTTGTAGTTGGTGTCGTAACCGTTCTACCAGTTTCAACCGCGTTTGGTGTACCGTGAACCCTGAGAAATGGCCCCTGCCGAATACTACTGTGATTCCTTTGCGACAAAGGAAGATCCAGTAAACGATGAACACGCAATCTCTCGGTCGCCCTGGATTCCGCTACCGCAACTGCAACTGCTCGTTGCACTTCCGCGACGGCAGCCCTCTTCACTTCTAACACAGCTTCCTCTACAACAACGTAAAAAGATCGGTTTTATGTAAAGAATAAAAATCGAGTATCATTAAAACCCCAATAAGTGTTACGCATCAACTAACCAGCTTTCCTCTTCACTTCTGCGACTTTATCTTCAGTCGCCCTGATAGTCTGAGCAACAATTTCCCCGGACAATCTCTTTAAACTACCCTCGCGATCCCCGGTGGAAGATTCCACTTGGGTACCATTCGTCGAGGATGGATTATTATTCCCATTATTACTAGTGCCATTTTGTGCGCCAACGTTTGGGGTAGATAACGAAGGTGCTGTGGCTGGACTCGAGCAACCCCTTCGTTGCAGAATAGCCAAAGCCCTTTTCGTTTTCTCCACCATGCCAAGAATACAATTAAGCATCACGTGAATGTTCTTCCACTCGTCGTCCATGCTACCACCATTTTGGGCCTGGACATGGCTCAACTGTTGTTGTTGCTGGGCCAGGTGATGGGAACTCGAGAAGGCATTTATTTGATTTATTTGTACGAGACTCGGTGGTACCGGACTGGGTCCGTGATTGTGACCGTGACCGTGACCTTGAATTGATCCTCCGGAAGAGTGAAGCGGGTGGTACCAACAATACGAGGAGGAACTTTCCGTGGAGGGTTGTTGCTGCTGCGGATGATGGTGACTCCATGGATTCGACCGCTTCCCGTAAATCGGCACATCGTCTAAGATGGTACCGTTTTCATAATATCTATAACATTCAAATATTATGTTAACCGATTAAGCGCATTTTTTTCTTGGCATATTTGGCTATATTTTTCAATTAAAATAGAATATTTGTATTACTTGATAATGGCGATACACGTCGCTGAATATTTTTACGAGTATATCACGTCGCTGTGCAGTAAGCGGTTAATTATACTCTGAAGTATTAATTGAATACTGAAGTATACTTTCTACTCCACTTCTTTCGAGTAGAAATCGAACAGAATTTCTTAATAATTTTAGTAGCAGGAATCGAATAATGAGCTTGTAAATAACGTCACCGCCAATTTCATTGGTGAACGTACTCCGATAGATTTTTTTTCTGAAGTACATGGAATCACGTAGGAGCATCGTGGTCGTATAGAATACAGCGTGTATTAGCGGGATGCCGATAGGCACTCGAGGGAAGTTCGCTGGTATTCGAAGGGTGGAGAATAGAGGGGTGCTCGGGGGTGTTTGGGAAAGGTGGTAGCTCGATGATATATGGAAACGTCACCGACAGACATATCGAGAGGAGGCCAAGCCTGGCATTGCCAGCACATCGCGTTTTGTCGCCTTCGAATTCGAAGCGTATTCGCACCCCTTTCCGCGTACACGCGCATATCGTTCTCACCGGAAATCTACAACATCCTATCGCGATCTCCTCGCAGATCCCTTTTATTTATAAGTTATTCATAACATAACTCATAATCATAATTATTCATCGATTCTTTTTATTCGCGTTATTACTGGGATAATTCATAATTATAATCATTTACTCGTACTACTTCACATCGATCTAATTCTCCAACGAATAATGCTTCATTAACACATTCATTATTTTTCGAATTTCTGCAAAATATTTTACACATTTCTTCTTATATACGATTTAAATCTAATAACATGAATAAGAATCTACTTTGTAAGAGTGTTACAAATATGTCACGCTGTCCTATGCGATGAACAGTGTTATTATTTATTCAACAATAAATGAAATCCGACTACCGTCACACATACGTATACATGACTCTGGTCGCGAACGTGTTAAGCGAATTCTCTTTCCGTGTCACATTTTCCATCTTAAACTGTTTCGATTAAAATAAACACATAGCTGGGGGAATCGCGTTCGAATATATTCGTATCCCGAGGGAGTTGAAAATTAATTTATTTTCGTGTGGTTTTGCGGGACTAAGTTGTGCGGCATCATGACGGGGGTGGGCAGAGGGATCGAATAGCGTTGCAGTCCGGCGCACGAAGCTGTTTTAACGACGGTTAAATCGCTTTCCAGGGGGTGGGGAGGGCTTAATCGCGATAAATATCGAGGAGAAATGCAGGCCCGTGGCCAAGATTTTTTCGGGATCCTGACTCGTTTGTGGTTTGGCGGATATACTGCACACGCGTGTACGCGCGCAGGTGCGTGGCGTTCGTTATTGCTTGAGTTATTGTTATAGACGACTAAAGATTTCGCCTTGGTCTTGCCTCGTTCCGGCCAATTTATGGGATCATTTACAAGTTCCCTACGCCGTTGGTTGTGACGATAAAAAGAAAACAACCTTCTCTCGCGGAGGAAAAAATCTCTAATACACTTCGATTCCTTTGTCCAAGTATAATTGGATTTTTTGAACCTCGACATTCGAAGTTATTACAATTACAATTTTACTAAACTTTAATAAATATGTGTGCCGAGGATTCACTTCTTATCTAGGCTTCTTAAAACAAATATATTTACAATTCCGGTTAATATGTAATATTTCTACATATTTTGCACTCGAAATTCATTCCTTTACAGATCATATTCATGTTTTTCCAAATCAAGTTCGTCCTTTCACAGAGGAAATTCACTTTTTTAAGAGAGAATTTTATTTGTAAAAAGGTGAATCTGATCTGCAAAAGGGTTAATTCGTAGTAGCAAACCTGTATTGATGATGATGTTGAAAGGTGTTGACAATAAATAGATTCTAGATTGGAAGATTGTATCTGTTTATAACTGAAAAATCTTTTAATCGGTACTGTGAGAAAAGTAACTTAGGCTACATACACAATTACCGGGTCAAATAGAAAAATAAGAGACAGAGGTACATAGTGGTGTACAAACGTAAACGGAGATAAGAATACTTCGCACTCTGGAATATCCTAGATTTGTTTCGATATAAATTGCTTTTGGACGAATGCATCGTAATGTTATTATAATAAATACATGGACTCACGGTGTGTCGGATGCACGACGTTTCGGTGCATGTGCGGTGCCGGAATAATGGTGCAACGCGGTCGCGTTGTTCGTATGTTGAATGGCACCTACGCCGGGATTCGAATTGGAGCGCATCGCGTAATGAGCCGAACACTGATTGCCGCCGTTTCCTCCGTTTCCGGTGCCGTGTTCCCCAAAAATTTCCACGGGTTCCCCCGCTGGAACCAAACCGACTGCTTCCAGAACCGCAGCCTCGTTTGAACGTAGAAACTGTGCGCAGCTCTGTTGGAAAAAGTCATTCATTTATCCCGTGATTTTCTTTGCTATATAAATATAGATACTTATCATTAATTCATAATTAATAAGCTGTACTTAGAACGTAATAAGCTACTTAATGGTGCAGCATTTATTATTGTATCATCTCGTACTACATATTTCATATTTGGTAAAAGAGCTTGAAGATGGTTTTCCAATTATAATTATAATTATAATTATAAGACCTTATAATTTGTTGAAATAATTTCACTTTATTGGAGAGCCCATAAACAGACTCCCCGGAAATGGTTTTAAGACAGGTCACCGTGGGTGGTAGAAATCAGTTTTGATTTTTAATATTCGTCCACCGGGTTTCTTTATGGGTGGAACCTTACGCGCGCAGTCCAAAACTTTTGGTCCAGCCCCCCTGTGCGAAAACGGGTGCCGTTCATCCCCCGCACCCTCTCCTCCCACCCAAGTCGACCTGCCAGTCTGGGATTTATCGTTTCTAATTCAATATCGGCACCTTTCCGTGTTTCCCATTTTCTTCCCACCTCGTACCATCTTCTCGTACCTTTTACACCGACTCGATTCCCAATTAACGATCATCGATCGCTTCTACTCGCCATTCTTTATTCCCTCGCATTTTGTACATTTTAACAATCCAACGTAAGTTGTGAATTAACGCGACATTTTTATAGGCGACTATAGTCGTCGTTGGTACACAGCCAGCGTTCACCGTCGGACGACTATACTCGCCGTTAATATCGAAAGGTTTAATCTCAGTATTTTTTATTTGCAATTTGCAATGAATGAGTATTCGCGAAGCAGTTGAGGGGAACGGAGATGGATTTATTGGAGAAACGTGAAAAGGATAAAACGGAGAACCGGTGGGAAGAAAGTTGTCGTCATCCGAATCTCTGCGATCTTACCCCAAGAAATGTAAATTCTTCCTATTAATTTGCAATTCGTTATCGTGCCACCCTCTCTCTCTCTCCCTTTATTTTCTTTCTTCTTTAGTTCCTTCCTTTCACCGTTCTTCCGTTTATTCTCCTTTGGCCAGGCAACAGCTGGAGACAGTGCCGTAACCGGAAGGCTTCTATTATTTCCGACAGTCCGATTTTATTCTTTCTTCCTAAGATTACCAACCTTCGCTTCGAAAAGAAGGCCTCTCACATTTTACTCCGCGTTTCGAAATCACAGAGTTCGTTGATTTCCGACACTTGCCAAGAAACATTTTAATATATTTATATCATTATATATTCATGCATTATATCAGTATCATAATTATATAAACAAATATCACGCAGCTTGATTCATCCACATTTAATGTCGCCTCTCAGTCGCCACTCGAATTGCCGCAATAAAGTGACGGCGTGGCCACAGAAAATCGCTTCTAGAGTTACGCAATAAAATTAGTGGCGATTGAGCGGCGAATTTTGAATTGTTGAAATTAAACCGATTGGCGACCGAGAGTCGACTCTCCCGCGTAAAGTGTTAATATTTATTCGATCTCGTTACTGATCCTTTGAAACTTCAGGTGATACATTCGAATTTACATAATGCGAAAGATCGTTCGTTTAAAATGGTGGAACGTATAAAATTAGACTTAACAAATACCGCGGAGCGAACCAATGCCTGGACGGTTATTCGAGTTTATAGGATTATATCCAATGTCCGTGGATTTAATGGAGATGCGGAGAACCGTAATGCAAAGGGATTATTTAAAAGACGCGAACGTTTAATATATCCAACATTAACGTTACCGAGTTCCTCTGTAATTGCTTCGCGCATAAGCAGTTCACGTTTTACGGAAACCCTCCAGGCGCTTTTTACGTCAATCATCCGGCGTAAATGTTACTCCGCGTAGTGAAATACAAACCGGAAAATTTTCTTGACATTTTTCGAACGATATCTGGCACTTTATAAAAAAAGTCTGTTTAAAATAATATAAAGTATTCCGTACCGTTTTTCGTCACCGGAATATATCATTGTTATAGATGTAACAATCACTAACTACGATTTCGCCATTTTCTTCTTCAAGTATAATAATTTAACCGCTTATGATACGATCGATTTCAATAAGTTTTTGAGGTATTGAAATCGGTCATATACATGGAATAAAATATACGAAACTTATACAACTCTTCTATCACAAAAGTATCACATTCCATTTTATAGACAAGATATTTAATAATTTTAGGTAGACGAATATTATAAAGAAAGAAATACAGTTCGTCGCAAAGAGATGCGCATTTCAATGGGGTTTTCGTATTCATCTTTAGATGGGATTCATTCATCCATCTTGCCACGAAACAGACTATGAGCCACCCACGATCACGAAGTAGCCTGGGAAATTAAAACAGGCCAGCAGCCGGTCAGCCTGGGCTCTGTTGATTTTACTCGGTACTCCCGCCTCCGTCCCGCACCCCACCCTCCACGCGATTCCCTCTCCTCCATTCGTTATACAATGTTTAACACGCGCGCTTATAATATAAGCCACCAGTTCCCGAATTCTCAAAAAAGATCGCAACAAAATCTTCCCGCCTTCAAAAATGGAATTATAGCCGCACGTATCGAACATTTCAAATATACGAATATACTTTTCCATTCGCCGTGGAAGAATCATTTTTATACTCGAATTAGGAAACGTGTGTCGTGCGATTATAATGTTAGATACTTGGAGTATTTATAACGCATTGTTTATTTCGCGGTATTAATTGTTGTATTAATTAGTACGATCAATTTTCATATACGGCGTGGACCAATAAGCGAGTTTCTTGAATTAATACATTCCATTGCATCATAGTCCCGCAGTCTACATAACCTTAAAGAAGGTTGTACATGAAAGAGTACGAAAGATGAATATTTGTTTTCCACGATATTAATAATACATTACTGTGTCGTATTTTAACGGAACTCCGTGATTTACTCTTCGAATTGTTTATATAACCGGTGTATCGTAAAATAGCGTATAAACAATTCGACGGCAGTTTGGCGACGATGCACCGGTGTGTTTACGTTGGACACCTGTGCATGCACGATGCACCTGTGTTTAGATCTCCGTGCGTAGACGCTTTCGGAAAACTGCATTTCCTCCGATCGCTCGGCGAAGAAATTTAACACAATTGGAAAAACGTGATACGAAAAAACATTAAAATCGTACGACGCGATATTCGCGTGACAGTAGTTGACACAAAATTGTGATAAAAATAAGAAAAATCGAGGAGTTATTGAGATTCAGTTATTCGATCGTTTTTATGCGACACATAACAGTATGTTTCATACTGTATTAATTTACGAAAAAAGTAAATGCGTGATACCCAGCAAGGTTACTGGTCGTACTTATACGCCTTTTGTATATATTCATGGATATATGAGAGCGTATATATACGCCTTTCACAAAGGGTTAAAGGTCGAGGGAATGAATTTCGAATTTGATGGAATCTCATAAGTTTTACGGTGACATGAGCTCGAAAGGGATACCTTGAGATATTTTGTCCGAGCGTCTGCGGAGTTACGGAAACGTAGCGGTGCATACAAATTTATGGGTTCGATGGGGGAGAACGGTGGAGTGAAGAAAGACGTCAGGCACGTGCGACATATCTACTCCAGGGATGGATCAACACCCTGAATAACAAACAAGGATTCTAATCTTCCTGTCTTCTTGTTCCGACAACCCCCCACCTATTATTTTTCGAGTATGTCGAAGAAAAATCCACCACCCGCACCATCATTGCGACATTTACTTACACGATCGAATTGGGTTTGTTCGATCGTGGAATTAAGTCCGTAGTTTTAGTGGTCTTGAATCCGACGTTTCATCTTATCAAATATTAATTTTTATTGCTGTGTTGCTGTGAAATTTTTTGGGAAAGGTAATATATGATGACTAAAGTCCTTGGTAAAGCATTGTATCCTAGACTTGTATCCCTGACATGTACGGTCATTTTATGTACCTTCAAAAATTGACAAAAAATCAAAGTCGCCAATTTTGCTCCTAGATGGTCCAAATCGATGGTATATGATGTATAAACATATTCTAGGACGATTTTGGGTTGAAAGAAGCGGTTAAAAAATTTTTATTGGTCAAAAATGGGTCGACCCAAAATCGCAAAAATGTGAAGGGGTACACCTTCAAAAATCCTCAAAAATTGAAAGTCGTCAAAATCAATTCTAAACGACCCAAATCGATGGTGGGTGATGTATAAACATATTCTAGGACGATTTCTGGTCGAAAGAAGCGGTTAAAAAATTTTTATTGGTCAAAAATGGGTCGACCCAAAATCGCAAAAATGTGAAGGGGTACACCTTCAAAAATTCTCAATAAATGAAAGTCGCCAAAATCACTTCTAAATGACCCAAATCGATGGTAAATGATGTATAAACATATTCTAGGACGATTTCTGGTCGAAAGAAGCGGTTAAAAAATTTTTATTGGTCAAAAATGGGTCGAATCCAAGTCGAAAAAATGTGAAGGGGTACACCTTCAAAAATTCTCAAAAAATGAAAGTCGCCAAAATCACTTCTAAATGACCCAAATCGATGGTGAATGATGTATGAACATATTCTAGGACGATTTCTGGTCGAAAGAAGTGGTTAACAAATTTTTATTGGTCAAAAACGGGTCGAACCCAAGTCGAAAAAATGTGAAGGGGTATACCTTCAAAAATCTTCAAAAAATCAAAGTCGCCAATTTTGCTCCTAAATGGCTTAAATCGATGGTGTATGATGCCTAATGATGTTCTAGGACCATTTTGGGTCAAACCAAGTGAATTAAAAGTGTCTGGCATCTAATTTCCGTCACATTAAAGACGTGTTTTATCAGTGGTGGGAAAATATCAATTACCGAAGCCTGTCTTGCGAGGATCTAACCGGTTATAATTCCGGATTTCGGACACGATTACATTTTCCATGAGGGATGCGAGGGAGAATGCGTAAATTCGCGATTAGCCTAAAATCCAGTAGGATTCGAGCTGGATAACAATTCTACCGTACATACCTACAGATACGTAGATTTATGCATCGTTACGCATTCGTGCACGATGCACTCGTGTGCTATGATTTATCGCCCGTTCTGCCTCTAATAAAGCATCCGGTTTCTTATGCGTCGGACAATGCTCCGTCCTTCTTCCACCTTCTGAACCGGACATATTTTTTCCCTCTAATATAATGCCACTCGTACCATTTATTGTGTGACCCCCATATCTTCTATTTCTTATATTAAAAGTATCAATGTCTCTAATACATATTACAAGTAATAATTTCTGTCATACATAGAATTATATCATCCTTATATCACTTCAGACATCTGCGTTTCAATTTTTATAATTCTCCCTCTCGGAAGCTAAGTTCATTAAGTCCACCTTTTGCATAAGACGTGGAAATAAGTATTGCATATTTATAACTTTAACGCTTAAAAAAATGATCCCTTTCGGTCCTTGGGAAGTTTTGAATTTATTTCATAAATTGACCCGATCTTTTCGGCTTTGGAGAGACTTAATTGGGGCAGTAATAATCTATATCTTTTCTGTTGCAGAAGCATTTCGGAAAGGAAGATGGCGGCGGTGGAGGATGAGAAAGACTCACCTGATTGTTTGCTCGTGCAGCCCCGCTCAAGTCTCTCTGCAGAGAAGGTAAAGTGTGTTTGAGATATGGTAATACAAATCCGCGTAGAGGAAAGTTGGTCGCCTCTTGCAAAGCGGAGTGAAACTCTTCCGCGGTCATGCTGCCACTCTGCAATTAAAAATAGCCAGATAATAATCTCGCATTATTAGGGCACGCTTTACTTCCGTAACAAAAAGAATTTATACGAGGGGGGTGACTCTTGTCTTTTCTTTAATGGAATCATTATCGTGTCACGCGAAGCAATCGTGCGTAGATGTGATTTTGCATTTGTCACGTGGCGCCATCATTTAATGGGGAAGCACGGTTACCAGATGTCACGTCTCCGGAACCGTGTGCACACGGTTGGTACACAACGGAGTAACATTATGTATAATCTACGTACTTTGAATATTTACGATTCGATTAATGACTGCTCGATCAACGATTAAATCGGCACTCGACATATGTCGCGGTTGGTTCCCATCAATTTCTTACGATTGTATTATTTTCCTCGCGGTACGCCATATTGTTTTAGTCGTTGGACGAATGTGGTAAACCTTGCGTCTTAATACTAAAGCTACCAAAGTGGTCAAAATGACCGGTCTACACTTTTTATTAAGATTATTCCAAAATGCAACGGCGCGTTGTTTTTCATTTCATATATTTTAATTTTATATACTTGACGCAAATAATTCGATCCATTAATTAACTCGGATCCAGCCAAAATTTCGATGCAATTAAATGTGTAAATATAACCGAGTATAAGTTCGGTAGTTTTAGGGTTAGAATCTCGCGGTTCTTAGAACATGGACTTTTACTTCCGAAGTTATTTCGTATCTAAAAGTAAATCGTATAACGTAAACTAGTTAAAGGCGATAACGAAGGTACATTACATGAACATATTTACAAAAACTTACTTAAAATTACTTAAACACCGAAAAAGGTGACAATCGCGTGTACTTTTATAATTATTATGACAACGAAAAATAAAATGAAATCAAAGGTACGGATGGACGAGTATCTGACTTCAAAGTTAAATGTAGCTATAGAGGGTTAATTAAGTAAACATTTAATTCCGCGATACGGTGAAATCTGTCACCAGTAATCATCCCGTGAATTAAAAGCACGTGGCTAGTCGGGTTGAGAATGCACTTGGCGTACTGCGGCACTTGCACTATGCACGTACCGTGTTTTCTACGAGGCAAACCTCCGTCCGCTGGTGCGCGTATCTTACTTATTGTTAGTACCAGAAGAGTTTTCAGTTCTAAGAGCTCGCGCACACGTGACGTGAAAAACATATACCGCGTGGAGCGGATAACACGGTTAAGTAAATGAGACGAGGTTATTTCTCGATCGATGATTCGTTTCAGACCACTAGATCTTTAAACAATAAATAATTGACCGCTTAACACTAAAACTACCGAACATACACTCAGTTATACTTACACATTTATTTATATAGAAATAATGGCTGAAAGATTTCAGTTTATTAATGGATTCGATTATCCGTGTTATGTTTATAAAATCAAAGTATATAAAATCTGAAATAATTCGCTGTGGTATATTTGAATAATTTAACTAAAAATGGCAGACAAGCCATTTTGACCTTCTTGGTAGTTCTAGCTAATATAGTGGCTTGTAGTAGCTAAAGGGTTAATAATACGAGTAGCATGAAGGAAGCAGGTGATAGTTAATCGCGAAAATAAATGAGAATAAACTTACCAAGAGTGCAAGTACCAAAGTACGAACAGTGTCCCCGGTGTCCGGCGAGATGTCAGTCGCAAATTGCACGAGAGTGCCGAGAAGTCTCTTGAGCTTGCCGTGTCCAGCGAAAACCCCGCCGATGCATCTGGCGCTGCTCGTGCCATTCGATAGTACACCGGCATCGTTCTGTTCTTCCGTCCTGCAAGTGGCACCGGAACCGATTGCATCCTCGAAATCAGGCTTTAGGGATTGCGAGGGTAAAGGACTATCGTTGTCCGAAGATCCCGAGCAACCGGTTGCCCCTTTGTTGTATTCCGCGCGTGGTCCATTGCTCTGCTTTTGTTGGATCCTTTGATGTTGATGCTGAGAGGTTGGTGAGTTCGTTTCCTGATGGCTCTCTTCCCGCGACGATTTCTCTCTCGTTCCGGTTCCGACGGAACCTGCAACCACAACGTCATCCTTTCTTTGTGCCTGCATTTGCGCTGGAATCAACCCTTCATTAACCGCTTTATTAACTCCACACGTTTTCTAATGTTATTAACCGGTTAACGTACAGCGACGGGTATGTCACGTCTATCGCTATTATCAAGTAATACAAATATTTTCATGGGAAAATATAGTTCTTCTTATAGAAAACCGGACGACCAAAATTATCAGGACCCGTTAGACTAGCTAGGAGACATTTTCTACAAATTTGTTTCCAGAGAAAACGTGCGTGAAGCGGTTAAAATATAATCGCCGATATTACTGTTATACTTGGGCCGCTCAATTTTCTCTGAAGGAATGAATGAATTACCGAGTTTCTTTATTTAAATCTATCGCATTTGACCTATTAAATATACTCGATTTATACGGAATTAATGAAATAGTCTCACAAGGAGAAGACCAGGAATAAATATCACCTTTTTTAACGTGTAATAGTTCAAACTGTAGGTCTCAGTGCGTAGATTACGATGCTAGAATATCAGGTGTAGTTAGCCACGCGCTTTTCCAAAAATTGCCCTTAAAGGTGGAAAATCCAAGGGAGTCCAATCCGTTGTTAGATGGATAAAAAGATCGTCAAAGTTGAAAGAGAAGAGATGCCACTCTACGCGAGACTGCTCTTTGGAATTATCAAAGAACCCCACGGGGGATTTCCAAGTAAAAATTGTTATTTAACCGGCGAGTCGAAAGAACCGTTTACCATAAAGGGACAACGTCACCGCAAACGTTCTTTGTGCGGTATATCCGGTATATATCCGGGAACGTCAACCACGAGGCACGTGAAACAGGCAGCCAGATCGGCCACTCGTTTACGTACACGTTGATACGCTTCTCTCTCGCGTATACGCTGATATGCCATCGTTTTCGATGTGGCTCTGACTACGTGCTAGTGAATAAATGTGTATATACAGGGTGTTACGAAGGGGTGTTCAAAGTATTCAGGTTTCCGGGTACTTTTTAAGGAGCCTAAATATGCTAATCTCGCGGAGAGTTGCACAAGTTTTGGAGTAAAAGAATCATTTCAATCGAATACAACTGAATCCGTGGACAATAAAGCATGCTTGATAACAATATTAAAAATGATTCGAATTATCTCCGGTGTAATATAAAGACTAATTTGAACGAATATTTTGAAAAGACCGTATCAAAGTTGCGTGCAAATGCAAGATGGTTAATAAAATTGAATAAACATAAATTTAATCAATTTAATAATCGATTTGTTTGCGGTGTGAAGAAAGGTAACCATAGAAAACGCTTTTGCGGATGTAATTTCTGTTCAAATTATTCTCCTGAGTTTACAATTCACACGGTGTTCTTCCGAGTTCAGTATAAAATTGTAATTCAACGTTCCGTCGAAACTTGTAAGTTATACGGGAACTGTTGCGGCTACCTTCACACCGTAAACGAATCGTCCGCGACGACTGTACAACTGCGTTATCCGAGTGGTTCGTTTCCTTTGGTATATCATGGAGGAACTTTTTTTTGTACACCCTTTATACACGTATATAAGTGCGCATAGGTGTCTTTGTGCAAGTATACTATCACGAAAGCAGACGCGTGTACTCTATGCGTGGGTGCGGCGGATAACATGCAATTACGGGCCGTGTCATCCACCTTGTCTTGTTCCCATTCTGTGTTCCGCGCGTTATCTCGCGGAATATGCCTCCGGCCCCGTGGCATGCGTGCCGAAACGACGGCGCAGAATATGCCGATAACGAAACATTACAGGCACCCACACCGGAAACCTGCATTCAGGTTTGGGTTAGAGTTTGGGTTCCGCGTCGCGAAAGCACACCGGCTGACAGCTCCAGTCACGAAAGAACGAAGCGCGATGACGTCTCCTTTAATTTCACCCACCCAGTTTAATCTACCGCCACGTGATTTTCTCTGTCTACCTCTGACTTTGACGAACGGCTTTTCGGTGGATACCACCTTTTATCTTGATTTATGTCGCTCTTTTCGATTTTTCATCGCTTGGTTTGATCTAACCGCGGATCGCTTCTCGATTCTTTCATACCGGTTTATCTCTTCGACATTGTTATCGATCTCGTCCTTCGCTTCGGTTTATCGACAGGGTTCCAAGGCAGCTTCCGAGTTCGATAGAAAGGTTCGTGCTTTGATCAGTCATTTTGAAGTTCGTGATCTAATAGATTTCTATGGTGATGGAATCAATCTAGCGGAGATTGCGGGTACCCAAGGAACAGGTATTTTGAGGTGGATGCGTGTAAACGCGTAATATAGGTGAAACAGAGGGAAGGACCATAGGCTATAAGAGCGAGTAAGGGGAGATCGGCGATGCCGTGTCACTAGCACCTGACGCCGGTAGCCAATAGGTAATTACCTGTACCTGAACTCCTAGCAAACTAAACTACCTTACGGCTTATACGATATGACGGCGCCCGAGTATACAGCCTCCTTCATCCCCAGGGAACTGGAAACCATTCGCCGTTAATAGCAACGATTTACGTCAGAGTTACAACAGCGCATCAAGGAATAATTCCAACACTTCGGCATCCCCATCTTGTAGTCTTTCAATCATTTTCCATGCGATTTTAAATGCGTCATCTCTCGAAAGAATTCGACGAAACTTCGCGCACGGACGTCGCGGATCTTAAGTCGCGCCATCTGCGCATATTTACGGGAATTCCAAGGAAGTTATCCAGCGTGTGAATCTAGCGAGCTTCGTTCCTGTTGTCGCTCCTTTCATCCTCATCTTATCGTTCCTTCACCCAGCTGTTACTTCCCTACATAGTTCCCGCTTTTTATCCCCCGTCAAATACGTAAACTGTGATGTCATCCGCGATGCATTCGCTCTTCCACTTCAACCTCTTCTCTTCGGCGCATCTTTGCATTCTTATAATGGCGCTGATGCGGGAATACATTGTTGCGGTTCATACAGGCGCACTTGCCATCTTATTAATTTCATCATCGCTAGAAGAGATGGTACATCAATTTTATCAACGGGTCACGTCGTCCTCATCGGCACACGTTATACCATCCATTTCCTGCATCCTCGTACGAAGAACCTGGCGGATGTACCGAGAGATTTAAGCGAGCGGTGCCAATGGTACCGATGCTGCTGCCGCTGCTGCTTCCGCCGCTGTTGCTGATGTTACCATCTCTTCCGCCAGCTGTTACTTCCTACAGAGGTGCTCAATCCTTTCCGTGACTATTTGGAGGTCTTTTAGAAGATGACAAACCCCAAACGTGGCGACAGGAACACATCAATTAAACATCATTAACCCTTTGCGATCCGCGATATTTTCGCTATTTCATTCCAGCCTGTGCCCGCTATATTCGCTTCAAATGATATAAGTATATATAATCAAAACATACAGAATTATAATACTACGAGAAATATTCTTCGAATAACTAGCATTCCTTTCCAGTAGACAAAAATGTCTGTCTCGAGTTTAGCTCGACATAGGACTCGTTGGAACGAAATGTGATGTCGAGCCACACTCGACATAGGACCGCAAAGGGTTAAACTTGAGAGACTGGATGAAACGAGACTCAGATATGAGGAATATTGGTACTGTCGAGTATGCTTGATTAGAAGAATTCTTTATAAAGCGCGATTAAATATAGCTGAGGATCTATGGAGCCTTGATGATTGTTCATGATTAACCCTTTCGCGGCTGCGATACTAATCGTCAATATTACTCCGTTGAACTGGTCGTGGTATACTTACGGTACATACGATTATTATTTTATGCTCGCGTACTAATGATACTTAATAAAATCATTGTTCAATGAAATGATGATTGAAGTCAAGTAATAAATCTTCAATTTTTAATTGTTTATTGAAATTTACGTTGTAACGATAATATAATTTAGTAATATGCTTTAGTGTGATAGATTAAAGCCGGCGTTAGCCGCGAAAGGGTTAAATACCTGTCTCCTGCGCGGCCAGGGATGCTACGCGTTTGAGATAGTTTTGCGCAGACTTCGGAGATGTTATGCGTTCCGGTGATATTTTAAGTATTATCGAGTTATAATTTGTTGGGATTCTAATAGGAACGCGATATGCAAGCAAAGCTGCATAGAAACACATCGTTGTCTTGGAAGAGGAGGACCTACTTGGTATGAAAAGATCGATAAAGCGCACGTGCTCCACTCGGCTGAGAGTCCCTGGGTGGAAGTAAGTACGGTGGGACTCAGCTGTCGCCTCCTAATTGCCGGGACAATGCAACAGATGGCTTTGATCGCGATCCCTCCCTCCCTCCCTGCCCGCCCTGCATTGCTTTTGCTTCCATCTCTACCGCGATCTCTCTTCTTGGTATTCTTCTTCCGCTACTTCGATTCGAACACCCGCTACCACCCACGATATTCCCACTTCTTTCCATATCCATGCTCCGGATACTCGACTACTCAACGATTTCATCCATTCCCACCGATTAATCGACGTTTCTTTAGTTCCCACAAGATTGATAAGAAATATGAGATAAACGAAGTCTTTTAGAGAAACGTCGCGCAAAGTGAACGTGAAGCAAAGTGAAGTAGGTTGAAAAGGGGTGAAAAAGGAGGACAAATGTGGCTGGTGAAAATGATTCTAGCTCGCTGGGAAGCATATCCTGGGAGAAATAGGATCGAGAGTGGGGCTGTTGGAGGCGACTATCGCAAAATAGCTCGAACGGTGGGGAACGTCGGGGATGCCGAGGATGTACCGGATATGATATCAGCCTCGAGCAGAATCCCAGTGGAAGTGTTGGACGTGCCTTATCGCGTCTGGACCAGCCAGTCAGCTAGTGCACGAACCAACCTAACCAACACCGACGACCTAACCACCCAACCAGCCAAAACCAGCTTGACTGACTGCTCGCAGGAGTTTCGCCATCCCCCTAGGAGTATTCCGTGATCGCGTTTCGTGCCTTCCAACACACGCACACACACACACTGCCAGCTCGTGCTTCCCATCCTACGGTGAGCTCGTAGATTTCAGGATTCCGGTAAACGTGGCATCACGTTTATCGTGGATTCCGAAAGAACTCCGGCATTTCTCACGAGCTTACGTATATAATAAGATCACGCGTGGAGCTCCTTCTAAGAAGATCTAAGAAGAGGATATTTCTCGGTGGTTCCAAGATGGCGTATACCCGTAAGTTCCGTTGGAATTCGAAGATGCGATATATCCCGCAGGAAGGAATCGTGTCAACAAAAACCCATCGATCCTGAAAGCGGAACCGGGAAACGCTCGAACTGCACTCGGACACGATGACAGGAGGGAGGTCTTTTGATGAAAGAGAGAGGGTGAGGGGGGGAAGAGAGGCAGGTTTTTTTCCTGAGCCATTTCCAAGGTAGCTGCGGGCTCCCGGTCGTCTAGATAACCAGTTTGGTCTAAATGTACGATTTCAGTGAGAGCACACCCGCGGATCGAATATACGGGTACCACCATGCAATATTCCAAACTAATGTACGACGTGCCCACATTTAAGCCGAATATTTTCACACGGCCACCCGGAATGCCGAGAAAATATTCTCTCTTCCTTTTTCTTACCGCGATTTTCACCATTTTTCAACTAGTACTTTAATCCGGAATTTATTAAATAACTCTTCATCTCCCATGGAATTCAATTCCAAAAATTATCGCTATTATTCTTGATACTAAAACGAAATATTCAAATATATTAAAAGTACAAGAAAGTAATTATTTCGGGAGTGGAGAATTTGTTCGAATTGAAAGTTGAGAATTTAATTTTTTCAAAAAGTAGTATTATCCTTAATCAAGTATCATAGATAACGATAGAGATTCTCTTATAGAATAATATTCAATATGAAAAAATAAGTAAAATTTGGTAAAAAATGAGGAAAATAATTGATTACTTTCCGGTATTACTATTAGTTTTCGACGTCTAATACAATATTATTTAACCTCAACGAAGTTGTTAAGGTTATTCGAATTAAATATGGTTGAATTCACCTCGCAGCAAAAGAAAAATAGCGATAAGGTAGATAAAAGGTTAGCGAAACTTACCCTTGGCCTTGGCTTTGAGATCGAGGTCGACAGGGAAAGATTCGGCGTGGGTGGCGGCGGTCGAGATAGGCGTCGAAGGATGGCAGATGATAGTCGAGGGTTGCAAGGTGGTTGTAATCGGTGAAGTGTTCGGTATGGTAGTCGTCGTGGGGGTTGTTCCAACGTTGGTGACACCATTGCTATTGCTAACGGTGGTCACGGTAGCTGTACTCGAGACGCTGACCGTCGCGACGGTCCCCGTGGTCGTCGCGGTGCTCGTGGACGTCGAGGAGGGTGTCTGCTGATATCCGCAGCATTCCTTCGTCTCTTCCTTGACCTTAACCTTGTGGAGGATCGTTGTGGTCGCCGCTCCACCCTCCACTTTCATGCTCGTAAACTGCTTTCTTCCCTGTGGACATTCCATTCGCGTGCCTTTAGTAATTTTAGTATTTATCATTTAATACGTTATTCTTAACACTAGAACTACCGGTGCATACTCGGTTATATTACGTTGGTTCATAAGTTCGGTTTTCATTTTATATATAATATATAATAATTCCCTATCAGCTGTGTATTGTACATCAGTCGATAGCTTTTTCTCCTTGTATGTGATTATTAAATAATGGTGGAGAATACATTGTAGATTAATTCGTATATTTATTCGTAATATTCGTAATATTGTATATTTGAAGTAAACAGAATTTTTCACGTTCGACAAAAGCGCACGAACTTATGGAACAACCCAATACTTTTACATATTTTTGTATATAAATAATGGCTGAAGGAATGAATTCCTATGAATTCAATTATGCGCATTATATACGTAAACTAAAGGTACACGAAATCCTATATAGTATTCTACATATAATCCTAATAGTATTGAAAAATAATATTAAGTAGACAAATTGTACGCCGACAAAATATATAAGCCACATATTCAGGGTTCATCGAGTAACTGAGAACTGTTTGTGCAATTGGATTTTCGCGATACTACTCGCGATAGGCGGCTCCGACAAAAAAATGGGAGATGGGCGTAGACAGGGTTCGAAGCGATGCGCGAAAAAACGAACAAAGGGTTCTAAAGTACGTGTACGTCATCGTGACCAGGATTCATATTTGATCGATTCCATTTCACGAACGGTGGTCGCATATTTCGTCTACGTGGCGGACACCAGCTATTACGGTGTGCATACCGATGACCGTTTTAATGGAATGGATGGACGTCAGTTTTACAATACGAGGGCCCATCGCGATCCGGTTACTCCCGCTGAATATCCAAATTATTGGACGTTTCTAACTGGTCGCGCGTCACGTATCGCACCGATTGAATCCACGGATTCATTCTAAATATCCAAATTATTAGTTCGTTCGTAATCTTTTTTTAACGCTACTACTACCGGAACACATACTCAGTATGTATACGTTGTGAAAGGAGGATTGAAATTTATTAATGGATTCAATTATTCGCGTTATATATATAGATATGTAATTAAAGTATATCAAATCTGAAACAGTTCGTCGTGGTATATTCTGATAATTTCACTAAACATGGCAGACTAGTCATTTTGACCCCCTTGGTAATTCTAATGTTAATCTAATTTAATTTGTCTGTAATCAAACGAGGTAAATCTTCGGTAAAGTAATACAATAAAATGATTAACATTTTTGTAATCATAACAGTATAAAAAGGTACATTTTACTATTTAGAATTAATTGTTAATGCTAAATTTCGATGGCAACTGATAACGACTACCGGGAATATGTAATACCGTTATTAATCCTTATAAGTTTTCCGGGTACCATTAAAAAATATCTTGAAAAACATACGATTTTTGAGGTATCTATTCATTTTCTCATATTATTAAATCATTATATATACATATTAAATGTGTTTCAATTATATTCCAAATGGAAAGCCGATATATCGGTTCTAAAGTACTAAACAGGTTAGACCACAAGTAAGATATGCGCGATTCGCTGTTAGCTCGAAGTATCTTTCACGCGTGAAGCACGTTATTCCAACCCAAGCGGTTACGTTACTCGGCGTGCTCGTATATTCGTAAAGGTAACAGTTCGAGTATCGTCGAAAACATTGGGTGAAATAAAAGATGGCGTCAGTGTCGAACGACGGAGTGTAATCGAACGATAAAATTGTTCCGGTCGTCGGGGGCGCCAGGAGAAAAACATAATATCCCGTGGGAGCCGATACGGGTGAAATAACGGGAAAGAAAATTAAATGGAACGAAAGCGGGAAGTAATCTTTAAGATCCACGTGGTGCGCCTGCTGGCGGAATTTTATTTTATTGACGGCACCAGTCCTCCTCGGTGGAGCCAGACTCACTCGGTTTCCTTCGGTGCCGGCACATGTTCTCGTTATTAACGTGAAATGCAAACGAGCCCTTCGTTTCGTCCAAGAAACGGCCACCCGGATGACTCGCTATAATTTTTACTGCGGAATTGCATCGCCAAATGCCGGCGTCTTTTAACGAGGCGGTTAATGCACGGCGAGTCGAGAAATTCTCTGCTCCCGTCGGAATCGTTAGAACCTTCTTTACCTTCCTTTCACGATTTTATCTATTTTATGTATACTTTCAAGTATGTATTTCCTCGATCAATGATATCCATGTATTTAGTTAATTCAATAAGCACGGTAGATCGTGGTAGTATCCAGGGTGATGGAGAAAAAAGTAAATTCACCGATTAATACCACGGTCTATCAGACCAGGGGAAATTGCAGGATAAAAAGTATATCGAATCCGCTCGAACAGAAAATAGGAATGTCCGATATCTCGACGCGTTTGTCACGAAAACGTAACGAGCGCGGGATGACAGTAATTAGAAAGCATCACCGTGTCCTCTCGCAATTCCATTCGCGTGGCGGCCGAAAAAAAAGGAGGTAAAAATATCGGAACAATTTCTGGTCACATAACGTCAGTTTCCACGATGGCACCCTTCCGCGATCGACCATCAATCAATTCCCTCGGAATCTCCGTGCGAAACGATAAAAACGTCAGTGTTACAGGGGCTTTGGAGAAGGAGAAAGAGAGGGAGAGGGAGGGAGCGAGAGAGAGAAAGATAAAGAGAAAGAGTAGCGGAAGTTTCGAGAGGCTCACTGGAAACAATTGTCGAGTGTCGGCTTTTATTATAACAGATGGCTACAATAATTTTAATTGTCGTCATAGCCCATCATCTTTTGTTGCTACAGATGTCCCCTATTCTCTTTACGTGCCGATGCGAGTGTTATGCGATATCGATACTCGCGATACGTTCTTCCAAACTACACGCATCCGACCATCGAGCCAATCAATGATGGATCGTTTTATTTTCATCGTATTTTGGAATTCTTCATAATAAACAAATTCACGCGGCCGCGTGGCCGGTGTTCGGCCAGCTTAAACTTTAGAACGTTCGTACTCTCTGAAAATACATTCTGCACGTGAGCACGACGTGACTAATAATTTTGCCCTCGTAAAGACCGAGCTTCTGGACTGCAAACAATTACCCGCGACTTGCCTTTCCTGAAAACTTTCTTTCTAGAAAATATCGCGTAGAATGTTATTCGAGATAAATCCAACCGAGAAAGAATCTTTGGGATGAATTGGGAAACCAACCTGATAAAATCATATGCAGGAAACCCTCGTACAACGCGGTTCACAAATTGTGGCGATTCTTGTACAACGCGGTTTCGATATAACGCGGTTCACAAATTGTGGCGATTCTTGTAGAACGCGGTTCCGATATAACGCGGTTCACAAACTGCGGCGATTCTTGTACAACGCGGTTTCGATATAACGCGGTTCCGATATAACGCGGTTCACAAATTGTGGCGATTCTTGTATAACGCGGTTCAGAAATTGTGGCGATTCTTGTACAAAGCGGTTCCGATATAACGCGGTTCACAAATTGTAGCGATACTTATACAACGCGGTTCGCAAATTGTGGCGATTCTTGTACAACGCGGTTCACAAATTGTAGCAATCCTTGTACAACGCGGTTCCGATATAACACGGCTTACACTTGCGATTCATAAGGCGACCTTACTCTAGAATCTAACTCCCGTGTTATACGAAGATTACCTGTATATGATTATTTCATTTAATAACATCTTACCCTTATCAGACGTGTGTCACGTAGATGGTGACAAAACACGCGAAGCACGAAAAAAGTGAAAACGCGTATCACACATTGAAAACCTATAAGCAAACAATTAATAATGAAACATTTAAAATGCGATAAAAATGGTTAAAACAAATGTTTTTCTGAAAGATATGTGTTTCTGTATCAAGTAATGTTAGCGAAACACACAAGCGCCAAATAACACGTCCGATAAGGGTTCCTTCTCATAAATCTTCGAATCTTTATAAATTCATAGTTCATTCTCTCGACGTTAAAACCTTGTTTAAAGTAAATAATTGCACAACTGCTATACAGCTGATGATACAAAAATCCGTCTAGGAGAGATATTTAAATAAAAAGTGTCTCGGTGAAGCACACTTATCGCGGCTAACTTCAGACTGCAGACGAATCGTTTACCGTAGCTCTACGCGTAAAAAGTACACCGTGCGAATACGCAGTGCCGGGGTTTTCTCGAATGGCACGGATGACCGTGCGGAATAGCGATATTATTTGATAGATCGATTTTGCGATCAAGGAGAGTTTGTTTTCAGAGGAACGTGACGAATCGGGGTTACACGTATATCGATCCTGGTGTTTCCAGAGTAAAGACTCTCCGGTCCTCGCATTGGTGTGGGTAAACGCGCGCGTCTCCGGCAATTCGTTAAGACGCTTAGTTAAGCAAACAAGAAGCGGGTCGGGGCAAGGAGTGTAGAGGAGAGTAGTCTCGGATGGAAAGCGATATACGTGCCAGCCTGGAAAATCCGCGGCTCACTCGCTGATAATTGTACGCAGCTGTGCTTGCGTGCACGGATATAAAGCCCTCATCACGTCCCACTTGTATTTTTGCGAATCGAACCTATCTTATCAAGAGCCCATATACTTAGCTTTGAGTCATGAATTCGTGAGATGATATCGTCTCGAAGACTTTTCTCATCAGATTCGGTTGGGTTCCGAGTCATATGAGATACGATGATTTACGGAATGTTCTCGAGTTCATGTCTCGGGTACGATCGGTTTAAAGGACTCAAAGGAACGATCGTAGATCGTAGATCAATCATGATGAGGTTCCGAAGGAAATGACTTCAACGTCGCGGGAGACTGGGCTTATGTTTATACATATGTCTCGCACATGGTACGATACCACGAGAGAGAAGTCGGCGGGTGGAGACGCGGTGAAATTTCCAATATTAGAACGGCCAGCCGAGAGGAAGACAGGAAGGTAGAAAACCAGGCAGACCAGATGTCTGCCTGCCGTACAATCGCGGCGGACGATTCGCACGCGGTCCGAAGTTAGCCGCGCCAGACGACATTACTCACGCAACCTGGAACTTCCATGTGGCTGTTCACCATTTAAATCTCTCGGCTACCGCAAAGTGACCCCGCGAATAAGGAACGGCTTGATTTCGTCACGTTGCCGGACAACAAATATTCCTCGACGATGAAACTGATATTCATCTTCGCAGAACGGAACGAGTGTGGATAATATATCTGACGGAATGTCATGGATTTTTTGTATTGAAGCTAACGTCGTTTACAGTGAACACGTTTGGGTCGTAGGCGAATCATCCGGTAGGATAATACGTTTAGATTGGTTTCATTACAAAAATGTCAGGCACAGGCGCATCGCGTGTCCTCCTGCTCGCACCGGCCTTTGATGATCCACACACTCTGTCTGTTTGTCAGCACGTAATGGAGAGTTCCCGTAGACGACGACACGAGGATGCACCGTGTCAACGCCTCACCGAAAAACCTCTCCGAATAATCACCGGCAAATCGTTCCCAATCAAATGGATCCTACCTTTCGACCGCAAATTGTCCCTTCATAATTAATACGACGAGCTAGGAATTGATGTAAACTCCAGCATTTTTCTTTCCGGCAAAGACGTAAATGCTCAGTGATATTCCATCGTTATTTATAACTTTGTTATTAATAAATCGAAGGCGAATTTCCTACTCTGTCGGAGTTTATTAAATAGCTCGGAGTAACGAACCTTGGCGTTACAAAGGTACAGCCTGGTTTCATTACAAAGATGTCACCCGCAGATACGTTGCATACATCGCTTCCGGTCCGGCATTTGACATTTGGCTCATCAGCCGCGCGTTCCTGTTTCTCTACCAGTAGAACGGAAGAATTATAAAAACTATTCCGCGCTCGACAAAAATATATTAAAATCTCGGCTGCAGTGGAATCCTGTTTTAATGGAGATGCCAGGATCAACTATAAATTGATCGGCATAGAACCCAGTTAATTCTGGATGGAAAAAGATTCTGTACAATTAACGGAATAATTTGTCTGGTTCGTGCGGATATCGAACTAACAATAAGCGAGACGATCGCGAGGAAAGTTCCGACGAAGCAACAAGAAAATAATTGACGGCGCGACGGCATCGGTGCAGGAGGATAATTAATTAATGTAGCGGGACGGATCGTCGGAAGTTCGTCGCGTTGTATCCGTTCTCGTCGAGTTAACGACTCTTCGAGTCCGAAATTAAAGAACTTTCGCGGGAAGAATGGAAAACCTTCGGTGCCACCAAAAACCACCCCTTGGCGGAACGTAATCTAAGTATTATAAAAAAATATAAAATATACAGATTTTGTAATCCAAATTAACTCTTTTGCAGATCGTATTCACCTTTTTGCAGATCATATTCACTCTTTTGCCAATTTGTTTTCTTCAGCTATTATAATAAAAATAAAATCCACTGTAAAGTTATTTCCACGAAATAAAAGTTTTATTGTACGAACGTAATAATATTTAAACATAAAATCACATAAAATGGCATAAAATTAAGATAAGATATTTATTTAACACCGGTGAATATGATTTGCAAAAAAGTGGATATGATCCTCAAAATGATTAATTTGTAGTGCAAAACCTGCATAAGTATTATAATCAAATAAACAAAATATATTTTTGTTACGACGGAGATCTGTGGAAAGTCGTACACTGGTCGTCGAATATAATCGAAATATTGTTGCGCGATTAACGGCTACAACCCTTTCCTCGGCATCGTAGCAAATAATGTCCAGCAATCTCGGTTTCGTGGCTGTCACCGCCACTTCTCGACACCGCCATAAATGCGATTTCGTGGTTTCCCTAATGGTTTTGCGCGGATCATTCCACGGGTATCGGAACAACGGTACCAACTCCCTTCACAATTATTTCCATCTTCTACCGAAGTCCAATCATTCTTTGATAACGAATTACTGTGTGTCACCGGTGTGCTAATTATTTCACGAGACACCGAAGTTAACGAGGGATCGATCGCCGTTTAATATATATCCGGAAATATCGGATGGCGCACGCAGGTGCGCTCGCCGAGCTTCCGGTGCGTCGTTGTCAATGGAGATCCGTCGAACACGTGGTTGATTAGGAAATTACAGTTGCCAAGACAAGCGTCGGCTTAAAATAACGCGTCGTTGTCGGTAGACGAGAAGCTTTCCGAATCCTTTACGACCAAAAAAAATATATATATATATATATATATATATAGATTTAACCCACTCCTAAACGGTTCATTAATCTCTCTTATTAATAATAAAAATTAAATTCGATTTTAACTTGTAAGTATATAAAAATGTAGTTACCGAAACTAGGACCGAGAGGCAATCACATGTGTAAAAGAAAGCTGTTCAGAATACAGTCCTTGACAACACATTTCAAGGTCATCGAAATCAGAGTCCCTCATTTCCAGATATTTACCATGTTTTTAATTCAACTAACCAGCCGAATCCGTTTGTTTCAGATCGCGTTTCCGCTGGCCGGAGATAAGACTCGCTGTTGAGGGAAGATAAAAAAAGGGGGATTAACGAAGCCGGAGACTTGGCTGGTTATGTAAGAAGCGGAGGATGTAGACCAGGTGTGCGATACCATGGTCCCTCATATGGTTCCGGGTGTGGAAACATGGATACCGGAAAACGGATGACGAATGAAACCTGTACGAGGGACATCCGATGTAAGAAGGTTTGTAAGTGACATGGTTGTATCGAATGGGCACCGATAATAGTGGGAGGCGTGGGTGGGGGGGGGGGGGGGGGGAGAGGGCATTGGAGAGGGTAAGAGATGAGAGTGGAGGAGATTAGTCTCCGGCGCGACTCTTGATTCTCTTTGAAGCACGGAAGCTGCCCGCAACACCTGACTGACTCGTCGGACGCATATATGGCAGGTTGAACAGAGTGGAGGGTTGGTTTAGCCGGCACTCGATGGAGCTACGAGAACCAATGGAGGGAAAGAGAAAGGTAGCATAACTATGGGAAACGCAGCAGGAGCACCGAGTAAAGGGAGTAAAAGAGAGCCGAAGGATCGTGGCGAGGAGAGAAATCAGGGAAAAGGAGAGAGAGAAAGATTAATAATATAGGAAAGCCAAAGCCATGCCACCCTCCGACAAGCTTTCCTCTGGCTCTCTTCTGTTGCCAACAGTTAATCGATATAATACTTCGGTATAACACGCCAACACCGTCGCGCGTCTTGCGCTCTTACGTACACGCACGCTTTTCATTCTTTTTTCATAGATTTCTCTATGTATTCTATGTATTCTATATATTCCATATATTCCATATATTCCGTGCGCGGTTCTGCCGGGTCAAACACGAACGACTCCCCGGAAGTCTTAGGGTCATGTGGATCGAGGTAGTTTCCGGAACAATTTGAATTACAATCGGGGTTAACTGGTTTCTTTGTCTTCTTCACGGTATTCCGTTATCGTGTGTAAATATAACGTTATTAAGCACATAGTTTCCGAAATAGCTCCGAAATATACATCATCGTGTTAGCATATTCGATTATCCATAAAGTCGTTTCTGAGTCGAAAAATATCGAAACATTCAATAAAGTGATAATACGATAAAGATATATATACTGGATTCATTTAGCGTGCAAGAACATATTTAACCCTTTAACTGCAACGTGTTCTAACAAATAACCATTCACACCATACCGTGCAATGTTCACTTCATATTTATTTTTATTACTAACAAATTCTCCACTCTCGAATTGATTACTTCCGGTACCCCTATTAAGTAAGTCCATTAATTAACTTACACCCTCCAGTCATAATTTATATACAAATAAATAATGAAGTATAACTTCGTAAATGTTGAGCAGTTCTGGTCTTAAAAAAAGATTAAACGCCACCTAAGAATTTCGATATTTATAATAAATCCGTGGATTCTATCACTGCGATACGTGATTTCATATGAAATGACGCACAATGAGGGTGAACTTTGAATTGCTATACTTTTTACAATATAATATTTATTTAATCAAAATACATCCCATTCGCTTCTGTGTTCTTTTCCTATCGTGTAGGTAGTGAAAATATACCTTTTTTGTTAAAACCACAGATTAATTGTTAATAAATGGCCGCAAGCATAAATGAATATTCAAGATTCACCGAGGAAACTGATCGATTAATCATTCGAGCTCTATCTGTTTGATTCGACCAGATGTCTTTTAATTTATCGGGTACGTAATTACTAGTAGAAGATAATTCCAGTTGATAGACTCCAGTGATAACGTTTCGGAATTGTTTGTTCAAGATAGACAGTTCCTCGCACACAATCGAATGTTTAAATGTACTCATAAAAATTATGTAAATCCATCGCGCGCTTCCCTCGGTTGGAATTAATCGGGAGTTTTTCCCGCGGTACGGAAAACAGCGCGGAATTCGCGCAAAGGTATCAGGTGTTATTTCATCTTGGCGTGCCTCCACCTGCTGTTTTCTCACACTTTCGGAATCTCCAGAGATCTCACGACCAATATTTACGCTACCAACACACGGACTAATATTTGCCCACCCAATTTCGCGTATACCAACCTGGAAATAATTGAAAAAAACCACTGCAAGAACGTGACTATGCGAGGTGCATAATGCACCTGGAATTTCCGAATTGTAGTTCGCGTTCGCCGAGAAAATTTGCATCTGATTGTTTTCCCGACTTTTACTATTAGCTTGGCCAACAAGTTTGCGCAGATTTCAGGGCATAAATGGAAAACAATTTTTATTCAGTTTTGTATATTTTTTCAATTATCTTTATTCGATAATATACTGATCGTTTGGACTTATAATATTTTCCTATTTTTTGAACACTAATCGTGTTTTTAAAAATACCTCTAATTTCCTGTAAAAAAATGTATTCAAATCGTGCGAACTTTTTAGCCAAACCAAATCTTTTGAAATCTATGTCGATATGCGTGTTAAAATATACCGAGATTTCAATGCAATATTTTGTTCATAATTGTATTTATGAGGAATAATGTTGTGTATTTGAATAATAATTCCATGGATTTTATTATATTATATATTTATAATATTAGTTGTAATATAAAATGGAGTTTAAGAAGGACGTCGATTTGGCGAGAATGGAGGGGTGGGAGAGGAATAGGAAATATTCGCGGGGTTCCTTGACGGTTAATCGCGACGAATGGTACGCTTCCGGAGAACCGATTATTGGCAAACATCGTGCGAAAGGATGCACCTGACGGGGTTTCGTACTTTGGTCCTTATCTCCCTACTCCTTTGGAGAAAACTCGAAAGTTCCTTCGAGTGGTATTCGCCTCACGGCGATTTTCTTCCCTTTCTTTGGCACACGTGCGCGACGTACATTCAACCAAGTGTTTAATGTCTGCCACTAATTTCCGCGGGTATTTTAATACATTCTTATTTTCCTCCGAGGATCAATGCCATTTTAATTTAATTTTTGCAATACGATATTTCAGGGACCAATGATGTATCTCATAGGTTTTAGGTAATTTAATTACTTATTAATTACTTTATCCTTGTCGATGATAATCTTTTGGACCGATTTCCAACGCCATTGTAAATTGATTTTTGGAATACGATATTTCAGGGACCAATGATGTATCTCATAGTTTTTAGGTAATTTAATTACTTATTAATTACTTTATCCTTGTCGATGATAATCTTTTGGACCGATTTCCAACGCCATTTTAAATTGATTTTTGGAATACGTTATTTCAGGGACCAATTATGGATATCATATTTTTTAGGTACTTTAATTACTTATTCATTATTTTATCCTTGTCGATGATAATCTTTTGGGCCGATTTCCAACGCCATTTTAAATTGATTTTTGGAATACAATATTTTATGAAGGAACGGTATATTTAATATTTTTGACTAATTTAATTAGTTATTACATATTTAATATAATTATTATATTGGCAATTGAATTCGCGATCTTTTGTTTTGTACCTCCTTTTTTTATTTGTAAGAATAATGTTCATAGACTATTTTGCGATTATTTTTATACATACACATAAAAATATTATAATATATTATTTCAATATTTAATATTGAAATATATTATAATTATTATTTCATACAATTAAGTATGTTTAATTAAAATTTGTAACGAACGTTGCAAACTTAGTCGCCAACCTAATATTTCGGATTAAATAGTGATTTGCGCCCCGGCATCTTGTAATTATTTTATAATCAAACTATCTTTTAATATTCGAAATTCCTCTGACTTGATCATGCGTTCCATTTATTAATTCACGAAGGATTCAATAAAGGATCACGATTCGTCATTTAACATCGCGACCATAAAAAACACGTGTGCTCCCTGAAACCTGGTCAACGAGATTCACTCCTCGAGTATAATATTTCCAAGGAAAATTGTATACATAGAAACCTACCATTACCCAATAATATTTTCCATAACAAATCACATACAAAGGTAGAACTATCTCTCACCTCCTTGCCAATAGATATTTTCACTTTTCCAGCTTCCAAAGGAAAATCCAAAAACAGCGGAAATTCTCGATGCACAGAGTCGAGTGGTCACGATTCACGAACGTATTCTACGAAACTCCTTTCGCGGGTAGTGAAAAACGTGTGGTCGAATCATCGTTGTGATTTCATCGTGTTACGAGTGTATTTTAATAATTGTTGTCCCGTAAGCCATCGCTATTTAATTGATGTTTTAAGTCGGTGATTTTTCTCGTGGAAGATGAATGTTTCGTGTGAATGTCGGGTTTTTTGAGTGGGTTCCGTGATACGAAGAAACGCGAGGCCCGAACGGCTGACGGCAGCCGACTGAATGTCTCGTTGGAGTTGCTCGGAGTACGGAAGGAGCACGCCAGCCGGTTGAGGATGAGGAAGAGAGGTGGTTTTCTACTACGCAACCTCTGCTTGCCACCTCAACCTACACCAAGATACTTTTCCCAATCGCATTCAATTACTAGTGCAGTATTCTAGTGTTGTACTCCCGTACAACGCGCGGGTTCCTATAACGCGAGTTCCTACAACGCGCTAAAGATATTGCGGAGACTCTTTATATATAACGCGATCCTAATACAACGCGCTGTAGAATTAAATTCGGGGATTCCCCGATAACGCGTAACATATTAACATTGCAATTGACACTGTACGGGATAATTATCACGCATATAACATTATAACAATTATAACATTATGACTATATTTCGTAACCAAGGAGATAACAGGTCATACTCTGTTGAATCTAATTTATAAAATGATGCGACATTTTTATAGGCGAAAGGGTTAAACAGTATTCTATTAGATAGTTCCCAATCATTATCTATGATCCTTGCCCAACGATCCTTCAATGCCAGAATTTCCTTTTTGAGAAAATCAAATTCCCAACTTTCGATTCGAAACAATTCTGCACTTCCGAATTGATTACTTTCCGGTGCCCCTAATACTATACTTCTGTAGTAGCGGTACTAAAGTAACGAGGAAGTAAAACTATGGCAGAGTAATACTATTTTTAGTAGTCCACTGCACCACTACCACTTTGTATATCGTGGTTGTAGTCCGATAGTGATAACGATAGTTTTATTATCAGTAATGATAGTGTTAGTATTACTATTCCTGACTATAACAGTAGTATCTACTACTGTTTACTTGGTCTATATAACTGTTATAATATTGTAATATTATATTCTACGATATATAATATTCTGGATAATTGAATCGCCGTTTGTCGAGTGATACGAGGAATTTCAGTAGTACGAGTCAACGACAGAGTCGACGGACACGGCGAGAATAGGAAGGGGTTACATATAGTGTTATTATTGGATGTAACAAGTATTGGGATTGTTTTCACGAACACAGATATAAAACGTGCAAGAGCCGAACCGCGATTGGGTGATAAAAAATGTGTAGTATCCGGGCGGAGGAAGCGGGGGTAAAAAGTGATTCCGGCAAGCATCGTGTCTCAATAAGCCAGCGGGAAGAAAGGTCATGGCACGTAACCGAAGCTCTTCATCCCCTAAGAAGAGTGAAAGAGAATTCGAGAGAGAGAGAGAGAGAGAGAGAGAGAGAGAGAGAGAGAGAGAGAGAGAGAGAGAGAGAGGGGGCGGAAATAAGAAAAGAACGGGAAAGGAATCCGTTGGATGATCGTGAGGTGGAAGAACGATCCAAGGCCGCGATCGACGGTGTTCGTAGTCGATGACGTGCAAGGTGGCCGAAATATAGGCGACGAGAGTACCGGATGGCTATACGCGGATATTGTAAACGGAGCAGTGTGCTTCTGACGTGTCGATATATTCCCACGAAGAAAGGTTCTGCCGCTGAAGCTGAGAAATAGCTTGCCCACCCCCTCCGCCCCCTTGCCCACCCTTTCCCTTTTCTTACACCCTCTCAGCCACTCTCCTCAACCTCCACTCCACGACACTTTGACTTTCTGTCTTGTTCCTACCCATCCGCTATTTTACATGACCTTCCGAATTTGCCCATTAGATGTCGGCCATATTTAACTCTTTCAACCGGCACCTCGATCTTTCAAAACTCGAAGGAAACCACCAGAAAGATAATACGAAGCGAAAGACTTTGATCGAGGGAATAATCGGAAAGTTCTCAAAGATCTTTGAGTTGATCCGAACCAAGTTTTCGGGTGGATTCTCAAGTTCCGGAGACTCGAGGATCGTTTTCAGAGTAGAGTAGGAAACTCGAAGATCGACCTAGTTTCGAGAGGTTAGTTTTCCTCGTGGAGGAGCCACGGGGTACCATGGCATTATAGAATACGTGGACCTTCCGGTTAGGCGTTCGTCATCGATTTATCGGAATCTGGAGGCTGTGGATGCAGCATCTGCTACCGGCTTCGCGCGACCCTAACCTAAACATCTTCGAATATGCCAACATGTGTGCATAGCATGTACAGTGCGCTACGTTGATTCTGAAACAGAAAAACTACGTGCGCACGTAATTAACATATTGTCGACTGGACACGTGAATCTGCGGCATTTGTGTTTTAACCCGTTGACTGCGAAGTGTTCTAACAGAAAGCCATTAACGTCGTAAGATGCGACCTTCGCGTGACAGTAGTTCACCCCGAAATGTCCGAGTTTATTGGTAGAATTTTGGAAGAGTACATGGAAACACACCAGTACCAAACTACTGGCCTATTATACGTATTATTAGCACTCCGTCATAGACCTGTCATCGCCATATAAACTCGAATCCGTGCCCCGGGCTTCCTGACTGCCATCAGGATGCACCGGATTCTCTTGATTTCTTACGAGCTCTTCCGAGGAACCGAAACCGTTTCCATAAAAATGGCATTCATCACGCGTTATCTACTTCCGGTGAATTGCTTTCGGTTTCATTGGCCAGTACGACAAGTTTGAGGTAACACGATAAGAGGTGTACTCAATTTATTAACTGTTTATAGTCCAATTTTTTTGTGTATAAAAAGAAATTGTGTAACGTTGATCTAATTAAACCCGAAGGTTATATCGTTGCTATTTTCATGTAATCGAAAATAGTAACGAAATTATTACTTAAACGCATTGAAAATGTGACAATTGTTACGCCGACTTTTATAATTATTATTGCAACGAAAGAATTAAATGAAATGAAAGAAACAGAGTTAAAATTAGCGGGAACACCTCGGAAAGAAGTAGTTGATGTATGAAGTGGCGGAAGGTTCCCGTAAAATTGCGCTTTATTAATTAACATCAATATTGATTGGTGTCCAACGGCCCAGGTTGAATTTGTTCGTGGAAACAGCCGTAAGTCTTTGGCCAGTGATGGCGTCAATCGCAGACGAGTCGAAGCCGCGTTTTACATGGCGATCGAGCCACTCGTAATTTACGAGTTCACGGCGACTCCGTTTGCCGTAATTTTCGCCAGTGCGAAAATTACACGAACGGAACTTCGCCGCTCGTTCAACGAGTTCTCTCCTTTTTGGTTCAGCCTTGTTTCCATCGGTTCTTCTCTTTTCATCTTAGTTCCTTTGCTCTCGCTTCTACTGGAAGTGACGCAAAATCGTGCTCTCGGTGCGGGGTGGTTTGTACCGGGATGTCGATACCACGAGGACCGGATGTCAATACCACCAAGTTACTCCTCTCCTAAGGGCGAAACCGCAACGACCGATTTTACGATACTTTTCTGGGATAAAAATCCCGTGATAAAATTTTTCAAAAGTGCATCAAACTGCCTCGTAAATTATGTGCATAAAAAATGCCTGAAATTAAAATATCACATATTTTTCAACATCCCCGCGATGCACTTTCGTTAGTCTTAATACGTCGAACGTCATGGTGGTCCCCGGTGACTGCCAATGCGAATATTATTAAAACTCGAATCAAATATATCATTAACTATAATGATGTTATTTTTAAACGTCAAGAAAGCTTATCACGAGGTATCGTATAACGCGGATTTCGGCGCGACGCTCGACGTGTTAAATTCGGTTTCACGTAGCTTGGTAATGCGGCAGGTAAATTGAGATACGCAAGAAAGGAGTGTGTAATAAGATTTTTTAATTAGTCTCAGTTGATAAGAGAAGGGTAGGGAGAGGGAGGGTGAAAAGGAGGAAGAAGGGGTTCGGGAAGTTGGTGTAGGAGGGGGCGGGAGATCGCGCGTTTCTCTTGCGTCAGGAGCGCGAGATCGTTCCGACACGTTCTTTGGACGGGACTTGGAAAAGTTCAATCTGGAGTGCTGCCGGTGACACTCTTCATCGAGTTAACGGGCGTGCTCCAAGCTCGCTTTTGTATTACTTTGCATCGCCTGGAAACGGATTGCGTTGTGCCCGTGTCACCAAGACACCAAGCGCACCAACAGCGAACTACTGGAATGGGGATGAAAATATCCACCCGCCTCCCCGAAATCAATTTTCTCTCGAGAGCTTTCGAAACCACTAATGTGACCGCTTCACCACTCTTGTTTCTTACCTCACGCTCTTTTTTTTATCCTCCCTCTCAAAACTCAACGATCGAGCTATAACTTTTGCGAAGAGTCGTTACGAATCGAATCAAAGAATCTCAAAGAATATCATTCACGAAATTCTAAGAATCGAAGTTCCGACTAGAATTAAAGAATTAAAATTAAAAAAAAACGTCCGAGATGCCGCGTTGGGGGCGCCAGCGGTACTATCTTTTAGCATTATTATTAACCCTTATCATTCCAACTCTGTAGCCTGACAATCGGCCGGTAACTTTAACTTGTTCTGGATATATGCTTGCTTGCAAGTTTTTAAGTATAATACTATAAATTGCGACAGCGGTGGCGCCTGAGTGGTATACTATGAGTGATAAGGGTTAACTATTTTCCAAGAACAATTCCACTAAAATTCTACGGATTGCAAACAAAAATGTTGTGATTTTCACACTTTCAGTGTTATTTACAAGGAGTCTTCAATTATGTCCGAGGATTACCGTTCCCCCAACGATTTCAAAGATCCGTGGCAGGATGTTTCGCGAAGAAAAGGGGGGCGATTATAAATCGGTCTCGCTTCGGTTGGTAGAAACTGGCTTCATTGTACTCGTGTCAACAAGAGACACGTGTTTCGCGGTGCAGGGTAACCGGCGTGCACGTGTACCAGAAAAAAGAACGAAAGTAGGTATCGAGTGGTACAGGTGAACCGGATAAGATTAAACAGCTGTTTCCGTGTTTTACAGTCCCCACGAGAATAAGAGAGTACAAGAGATTGGGGCCCCCCTTCTTCCTGAACGCCCTCTGGATCTTCCACGTGAGTGCACGATCTTTGTGCCGCATATGTTGCGCGCGCAAAATCCGGAACTCACGCTGTAATGCATCATGTATGTCGTATACGTAAAACTAATATAATATTAATAACATTAATAATAGAATCAGATAGACTCGTTGCGAAAGGAATTAGGACAGAAATCATATCCACAGATATGTTCAAGATATCCTTGTTATACTGGTTTTGTACTCTAGATTAACCCTTTTTCACATCATATTCATCTCTTTGCATATCAAATTCACCGTTTTGTGGATCAAGTTTTCCCACAAATTTGCTTTCTTAAGCTACTGTAATAGAAATAATATCCCGTGTAAAGTGAAAGGGTGAACTTGATAGGCAAAAAGGTGAATAATGGTCTACAAAAGGGTTAATTTGGAATGCAAACGCTGTATAGCTAAATTTCATTAACTACCATTTTCGTATAAATGAGTTACAAAGGTCGTTGTACTTTTGTATAATTAAAATGACAATATTCACGAAATGAAATTTGTAAAAGTTTTTGCTATATCATCGTATTAGAAGAAAAAAATGAGGAAATTGTAGTTGGTGATTTTTAGTTCTGCAACGATATATTCGAGAGACTAACAAGATTTAGTGGAAATCTATTTTGGATTTTGAGGCTCGTTAAGCGTGTCTGATTCGCATCAGAGTGGAGGAAAAGTAAAGCGGCGTCGTCTATCTAGGATTTTATTTCCAAGTGTCCAAAGCGTCGCCGGAAAAAGGGAAGGGGATGGCGCGGATAGAAAACAGCTGAGGTGCAGCTGGTTTCTGGCATCGCGACGGCAGCCGTCTTACCACGCAAAAGGGAACACCGAAAACTATCCGCGGTATCTTCATCGTGTATATGCAAGAGCAAACCCTGACGTCTGTGTATAGTACAAACCATCGGTGCTAGAAAACAGAAGCGAATTTCGATCTCCGAAAAAGATCATCTTTCCACCGAAGAGATAGCAGCTTGAAAAACTTGGCGTTCTACCTGGAATAGAAACACGGATGGAAACGTTGGACCCGACATATCTCTTCCGCGAGAATCTTTTTCATTCCTACATTTTTAGTCTTTAACACGTTGAAGGCCGGGCCGAAATCCGTGTTATACGATACCTCGCGATACGTGTTGATTAGTGGAATATTATGAATATTTGATGAAACACTTTTTTGAGGATCTATGTAGCAATCGACATATTTAGTGCAGTCAATCCTCCTACAACAATTTTTATTCTGCGTTATAGGAGGACCGTCGCAATTTTTGTTCGGCTTTATATGGAAACCGCGTTATATGACTGTCCCAATGTTTGTTCCGCGTTATATGAGGACTGTCGCAATTTTTATTCCGCGTTTTAAGAGGACCGTCGCAATTTTTGTTCCGCTTTATATGGCAAACGCGTTATATGACTGTCCCAATTTTTGTTCCGCGTTATATGGAAACTGCGTTATATGAGGACTGTCGCGATTCTTATTCCGCGTTATAGGAGGACCGTCGCAATTTTTGTTCCGCTTTATATGAAAACCGCGTTACGATAGTATCGCGTTGTAGGAGGATTTACTGTAAATCGAATCAGACTCAAAAACGAATCGCAGTCATTCGCTGTACGCGAATGTCGCGCACGTGTCGTCTCATGGTGGGTTTACGCGCGCAAAGAAATCTCGTGAATCTTTTCGTGACGCCAAAACGGCAAACTATACATAGAAGCCAGGCACCGCTCGTGAAAATCTTCGCATTAATCTCACTCGCGACTTTCGAGAGGAAGAAAAAAGAACGAAGAAAAAGAGTCGAAGAAGAAGGTCTGGCCGACGAAACTGTCGCTGTTAACGAAGTGCCCCAGGTGCGCGATACTTGCCGGCAAATACCGCGACGTATGCGTATCCGGTTTAATATCGAAAACAATACCACGGAATATTTTTACGAAATTCTTTCTTCCCGAACATCATCGCTCGCGTGTGGTTCGAATTGCCACGCGAATGAAGTAGAATGAAAAATCTACGCTGCGTTGTACAAAGAGTGCTTTATTAATAATTGGACATTGACAGGATTCACAGATTCGTGACTTTACAATATTGCAATCACGCGAAGTAATCGAATCGCGAATAATCGAATGGTTGTTTCGATTCTATTGGTTATTTCGTACACGATCATATCAATCGTCGTATTGTCGGACAAGTTTCGTCGGTCTTTGACCAATGGTCAACCGGTATCGGATGTGCAGGAAGAAGTCTCAGCATTACTGTGATCGTTGTTGCTCTCCGTTGAGGAACTGTCGTTGCTCTTTATTCGCCGTTTACGCAGCTTCGTGAACTGAAACTCCTCGACCGGCACTGTACACCAATAATTGAAGGAGTTATTAATAACTATGTCCACTGATTAACACTCGAACGACTGTCTTCCGGAAGGATTCACCGACGGAAGTTCGAGTGTCGATTAAGCGTCGGGGATCGAAGGATGAGAACCGTAGACACGCAAACAAGTGGAAAAACGAACGAAGGTTATTTATATTTTGAAAAATCATACCTAGGTTCGATCGCATTACATGATCACATTTATGTAACAGTCAAAGCATTAATTCACCTCGTTATGCTCGTGGTTTCCTTGATCCTTGTGGTAGCACGTAATTAAGTGACACTTTCAAATATCGACGGATTAGATACTTTGACTGTAACATGTACATTCTGCTTAATTAACATCAATTCAAGTGTTTTTGTTTTTAACAAGAATACATGGCATTGTTATCACGCAATGTCTCGCATGCTTTAACAGTCAACAGTCTGCAAACGCCTACAGTATCGGTCGGTTAAATCTCACACTATTTTGATAGATATATCAGATGATTTAAGTAATAAAAATATTTTTGAGCACCATTATTGCAATTCCAAGATTGGACTGAAAAATAATACGCGATGTTTACGGAAAGCTAATTCAAGTTTCGAGAAAATTGAGAATCCCGCGCAATCGTAAAAATAAGATACGAAATGCGCGAACTTGGAAATGTTATTCCACGAAAGGTCGAACGAAGGTAATATTACTATTGACAAAACATATAGAATTCAACGCGTCCTACATTGTAAGTAATCAATTACAATTAGATAAAGAAGGGTTATTCGCGATGTTTTTAATAATAATTATATGATATTCACTCTATAAGTAATAATATCAAAGGGGAATTCTTATAAGAAGTAATACGACATTTTTATCGTAATGTTAGTATTAATTACCACCGTCCGAAATTCTGAAAACTGTGTAAATTTCATAATAATTGAAGTTCGCAGGAATAATTTACTAATTAAATATTTGGCCGAAATCGAATATTCGACATAATTGTAGGATATGTGATACAAAAAAATAGGTTTTTCCGAAAGATCGCCGTAATGGCGGAGTAATGAATTTTGGTTGTTTCACGGGCAGTATAAACTCTTGCACTAATTTAACAATAAATTATTTGTTTTCATTTACAAGTTAAACAAAGTTTATTGCATGGCAATGTGAGTAGTTGTAGTGCAATTTTGGTTACCATCAGAATCTGGATCATGGTCGATTGTACTTTGAACCGATGGTAATGGAACCACTTCTGGTTCCAAAGGTTTGACGTTACAGTCTACATCCTCCACTATTACCTCTTCGGCTAAACTGCTTCTTACAGCCTCTGTAAAAAGAATTAGGTTTCATTACATTTTCGCCTATATTAAAACCAACAGTAATAATATAATTGTTCCTTTGATTCACTAGCTATTACCGTTAAATGCTTGCGGGTATTGTTGACTCAATTTATTTTTCACTATGCGGATCCTTTTGAAGATGTAATCCAAATCCCTTTTCATTTCCACTAATAAAGTAGTGTGCTTCTTGAATTCACTGCCTGCTGTTTTCAGCCTGTTCACCGACAACTGATTGCAATTGGTCAACATTTCATTGGTCTTTTCAAACCTTTGCAGCCTGCAATATAGTCATGGAAGAGGTGTTTAGCTTTGGATGAAATGTTTTATAAGAATATAGGTCGATTCAAGGATAACGTTTTTACATTTGCTTTTGCGCTCTTATCATAGACTCCACATCCTGTTGGTCAACTATACCAGCTAAGCCTTGTATAAAGACTTCTGGTGCTGTATAATTTTGGAAGCATTCGAAACTTCCTGTATCCGATTCTGGTGTGCCCTGAGCTGTTGCCATTTTTTGTTACTTTCTATTCGAATTATTCCATTAGAATATCGTGAACGATGTCATTTCAAGGAAATAAGGATTTCCGCGATCGCGAACACGATTAGCTTGTAATTAACGTACTCGTCGACGTGAGTTATATCATTACTTTTTTTGTAATACTTAGTTTTCCTTTATCACAAGGGACCCATTTTTTGAAAGTTACGAATAACTTGGCAGATCAACGTATATTTTGAAATTCATCGTATCGATCTTCGGTGACGAAGTTGACACTGACGTAACGCCGCCATATCTCGAACGACCTATAGATATCGACGATTAAAACAAATGTACCCCCGTGAAACGCGCATTCATTTTAACTCGAAATTGCACTACAAATAACTCTCATTCGTGTTGCAGAGGTTTATAATTAAACAATGCGGCTCATCAATGTTTTTATAATAAACAATTTCGATACGGCCGTTATAACGGAATCAAACATCGTGGAGAATAAAAGCATAAAAATATCGTCGATGGAGGGCCGGGAATTTATTCAGATAAGGGATACTTGATTCGACTATTTAGATTTCCTTAAAACTGCGAATAGCTGGGTGAGGAAAAACGGCGCGAGTTGAATTTTAACAGCTGTTCGAAGTCGAATGTTTTCGAGACGGTCGATAGCTCGTGGTGCATTCAAATTTCCACAGTGACTGTTGTGCTCCGAACCGAAGCTTCGGAGATCTCTGCGTGAGAAAAGAATAATCAGCAAAGGAACACTAGAATTGATCGGGTTTCTGGATTCGGAATGGCACAGAATATCAATCCGTTCTATTCTTCCCAGAATACGCCGACCAAAGCCACGGAGGAAAAGCAAAATATACCGAAGGATAATCACGCAGTTAGTAAACGGTATGGCGATCCGCGTCCATCCATCTCCTAACGACTATTCGCCTCTTATTTCGTTTCTTCTTGTAAATCATTATCCCCGTGATACGATAGACCTAAACTTTTTCTTTATAAGATTACATTCGAGAAACAAGAATTTTATTCCCTTAATTAACAAGAAATACCTAACCTGCCCGCAATGTTTGTACAGGCTCCAAAAAGAACTGATGGTTCTAATGATGAGTACCGAAAAAGGTGTTTCCGCGTTTCCTGACGGAGAAAATTTGTTTAAATGGATCGGAACTATAACGGGGCCAAGAGACACAGTAAATCTTTTAAACTCCCTTTCTTGCCTTATTTATATCCGATTGGAACGTTAATACACGAAAAATTCTATGCTCAACATCATAGGTATACGCTGGTCTCACGTACAAGTTAACTTTGGAATTTCCACATAGTTATCCATACAGTGCTCCTATCGTGCGTTTCGCGACTCCTTGCTTTCATCCGAACGTAGATGCAGTTGGTAATATATGTTTGGATATTTTGAAAGATAAATGGAGCGCTTTGTATGACGTGCGTACTATTCTGTTG
Organism: Nysson spinosus; assembly: GCA_910591585.2. Classification (NCBI taxonomy): domain Eukaryota; kingdom Metazoa; phylum Arthropoda; class Insecta; order Hymenoptera; family Crabronidae; genus Nysson; species Nysson spinosus. The sequence continues at coordinate 13,301,709 of OU342832.1, forward strand.
TCCATCCAGTCGTTACTTAGCGGTTAGTATAGTACCTGAACGATAGTAAACAGTCACACAGAAAATGCGCCGAACAGAGAGATAAGAAACTGGTAACACATTTCAGAACCCAATAACGACAGCCCCTTAAATCCTCAAGCGGCGAAACTATGGAACGACCAGACAAAGTATAAAAAACACTTGACGGAAGAATATCACAGAGCACTAAATCACGACCAGCAAGACTCATGATAAGCGAATATTTTTTTATCATCACTTTGACTCATTTATTATTATTTCTACCAGTGTTACAATTAAGATTAAGTATAGACGGAATCAAAACCCTCTGCAACCAGAAGAATTCATAAGTTTGATTAGAAATAAAAATTTTATTGTATTTTCCCTTTCTTTAAATAATCTAACCATGTTGTAAGGAGACAAAAAAACAACAACAACAACAAAGAAATCAGTATTGATTGGATCACACCGACGGTTACGTTAATCGGTTCACGTTTGCCGCGGAGATGGATAGCAATTTATTAAATGCGACTGAAAGACTGTATACGCGAATTAAACATTCTTACACTAACGATTTGTATGAGAACTTTTATTTATTTTACACGTAGTAATATATGGTTTTTGAATATCGTGACATTTTTCATACAGTGGCATCCCGATCTTTGTTTACACACGTCATTTGTCATTATTGTATAATACAAAAGAAATAAATATTTTAAACATTACATCATTCCATGACTCTGTTCATATGTCCATAATGAAGGAGAAAGGATGTCTGTGTATTGTTTACATACACCGTATAATTGCCAATCAATTTCCAGAACAGTTCTATTTCTGAAGATAATGCCGTTAGTTAACCGTTAATTACCGGACTTAACACGATAATGATATACTACAGTATTCTACCGTCGCATTCCCACTCTTATATTATTTTCTTGTTAGTAATCGTTAGTATCTCATATATATCGATTACAGGACAAACGATCGATGCAAACGTACTGTATAACGTCATCAGTGAATATCGTGGTATTTTAGTTATTAATGAAATTTAAACTTTATTTAAACTTTATGAAATCAAATAAACTTTAGGCTCACTATGGAGGTAAGCTTATTGCTCTCGAACACCGTCATTAATTATACTATTAACATATTCGCACCAGACGACGTACGTGTGAGTCTTTGGGATTCTCTACTAGAACCCGAATAACTCAAACGTGAGTCTTTAAATACGTTACACTTCATAAAACATTTTGAAACCGAAGTGTAACGTATCTGAAGACTCACATTTGAGTTACCCGGGTTCTGGTAAAGAATCCTAAAGCTCGTATGTGCGTCATCCGGTGCGAATGTATTAATACTGATTTAGTTCTGCGCATGTATTTAAATGCTGTCAATTTTGTGTAACACAAAGACTTTCGATAAAGGATCGCTGGATTTTGAATATTAGGAGTATAGGATTATAGTGGACGGTATAAACATGTTTTATATTAAAGTCGGATGCGGAAAAACAATAGTACTTTTGATTGCTGGTTTACACGGTAAGACAAGAAACAAGTTATCGGAACTGAAAATTTCGTTTAAGAATAGAGACACGTTGGTAATCTAGCAGGTGCGAACACGAATTAACTGTAATCCTGTGGGATATACCTGGACAAGGGTACTCGAGACCTCCCCGTAGGATATTCCCCGAAAACTATATCGAACGTGACGTTGCGCGGGCTACTCATTTCATGGAAACCCTTGGATATAACAAATATTCCCTGTTAAGAAATAAATACCCTGACCGCGTGCATGTTCTAATTCTTATCAGCAATAACTGCTTCTTCACGGAAACCGATCTTATAAAGAATAGCGGTATCATTTCAATAAAAGTCTTCTTTCGTCTGTCAGACTAATTCGATTCATTGATTCATTTATTATGTAAGGGAAAATATTTAACACTAGAATTACGGATAATAAAATAATTTTTAAATGTTGAAGATAGAGATGAATGGAACAAGTAAATTAATCATTGTGCAACGTGAGTTGGAATCCCACAATGAGAATAGTGTTAAGTAGTGCGAGATGTAAGATTTTTATGAAGAAACAATGCTGGAATTAATTAGTTAGAGATTTTTCATGGATATCTTCGAACCAGGAAGAGCTCGAATTAATTGTTGGTCGCGTTGACCTCTTGTTCTAGGACGACTCAATGTCCATATGTGGCCACAGATTTTGAAGGACATCGTGATCGATTTTTATGATTTGGAATACGTTGAATCCGTTTGGAAAAGTTTCTACAAATATCTAAAAGAGCACTTCGTAGACGGCGAAACAAATGTATCGAAAAACGCGGTTTCCAATGTAAAATGCCCGACATTGATTTTCCATGGCTTGATGTACGCTATGGTCGATTTGGATCATGCGCTTTATAATTTCCGACATATTCCCAACACACGGTAAACTTTTACCGTATTTATTTAGTTTTCTTAATATTCAAGAAAGAATGTCGAATCAACGAGTTTATTAACTCGGCGTCTTTTCAAGGTTATCGATGATTCTGGTTTTATTTAGCTTGGAAGTACTCCACGATGCGGGTCATATCATGCAATTGACACATCCCCAAATAACAAACAGGCTGATAATCGATTTCCTGCTAAACGATATCGGCAAAATACCTAGCACCATGTCATTAAAATAAGAAAGTTTATATTCGTTATTCGCAGGTTCGTGTAATATTTGTCACTCAGAGAAACATATATATTTATATATAAAAATAATGTATTTTAATGAATCACTAAAACCGAACAAGTGCTTGCTGTGCGGCAAACCTTATTAATAAAATTGGATTGTCCGGAAAATTCATGCCGATTTTTAAGAAAAATTCGAAGTCAACACTTTTATATGTCGATATATATATTTATTCAATTATGTATACATCGTTTTCTTCAGCAACTTTTCTCCATTTTTCATGCAATTTGAAGATCCTATTCTCTCAGAACTTTTCAGGTTTTTCGCCGAAAAAAAATGATCTCGGATACTTTATTTAATCGACACAATTAACAACTTAATCTTTCGAATTATTTTTTGTTTTAATATATGCCGCTCGTAAACGGTTAGTTAATATTTCGCTGAATATTCGATATCAGCTAAAATAAAAATCTTTCGAGTTATCTGCCGCGACCTTTGTAATATGACTGTTGATGCTAACGTATCGTACCAACACAGTAAAAATATTTCGGCACATTCGTCGCGAATATCGTGGAAACATCGGTGATCATGCTACATAAATCCGGTTTCACGCGATTAATAACACCCTTCCTGACGATCTCGTTACCTTCGAGGGTCTGCAAATTTTCTTCTCATGCGGGTCAACAAATTCAGGTAAAAAACATAGGTATTCCGTAAGTAAAGTCCATACGGAAAATTGCACAGTAACGTAACTTCTCAGGAACAAAAGGTCAACGTAGACGGAGTTCACATTAATTATTTAAGAGTTGGAACCGGGAAGCATCCGGTTTTACTTTTACCTGGAGCTTTGGGTAAGCGAGGCTGCACTTACAATAATTTCTATAATTTCTATAATTTCTTTTGTTACACAGCAGAATTCCGCGTGCCCGATTACGACTACCGAGTGTTCCATCTTGTATCCGCGGGAACACGAACTCGCGACTAATTTCACACTGCTATCCGATTCTTTCGAAAGGAAATATAAAGTACAAAATTATTGGTAGTCTTTTAGCGCGTATAAGAATATTAAGAATAATTATTAAGGATCACATTCGATGTATAAATACTTAACGAAGTTCATAGTTTATAGTTCTATCTCGATTGAAAATTACACCATACATATGTAGGTACCCAAGAATCGCAAAAATTCAAAACTTTTTGTCGCGTCGAAAAACGTTGTAGAATGATTACGCATCTGGATCTTGCGTAGGACCCACCTGCGCGCGCAGGATCCAGTTGAGCGAAATAATTCAAGTGCGCAGAAGTTAGTAGCGGATCTATGTTTTCTATATTTTGAAGTGAAAAAACGCGGTGGACTTAATTGGGACGCGAGATTAAGTCGATTTAGGGTATATAGTTACGTATATAATATTTAGGTTCAATATGGACGGACTTTAAACCCCAAATCGAGAATCTTGATAGAAATAAGTTTACCATCGTCGCTTGGGATCCACCTGGTTATGGAAAATCCAGGCCACCGGACAGAACTTTTCCCGATGACTTTTTCCATCGCGATGCCGCTTGGTCTCATAACTTAATGAAAATCTTGGGTTACGATAAATTCTCGTTAATCGGTTGGAGCGATGGTGGAATTACCTCTTTGATAATCGCTGCCATGTATCCCGATAGCATTCGCAAGATGATCACCGTCGCCGCGAATTCTTATATAATGCCGGAGGAGATAGAGATGTACAAGAGTACGTTTCTTTTTTATATTAAAATTATATAAATCACATCTGCTATTCTAATTGATCATCACTCCCGTAGAAGTGGAAAATATAGACAATTGGTCGGAAAAAATGAAGGCGCCGATGATCGAAGTTTACGGGGAAGATTACTTCCGAAAGCAATGGTCGGCTTGGGTTGCGGCCATCTTGAGAATATACGAAAAAAACAATGGCAACCTGACGACCGAATTATTGCCGAAAATCAAGTGTCCCACTTTGATCGTGCAAGGAAAGAAGGACGCGATGGTTCATCCTCAGCACCCTATATACTTAAAGAACCATATTGCCAACGCAACGTTCGTATTTATTAAAAGAATGTTCACTACTTCCTGTTGTGTTTCGTCATCCTAATAAAACTTTGCGCGGTTTGTTGCAGAGTGAACATTTTTGAGAAGGGAGCGCACAATCTTCACCTGAGATATTCCGAGGAATTCAACAAAGTTGCGACGGAATTTTTGCTCACATAATGAACTATTAGATAAACCCAGTACTACGTATTTCATATTTTTATATGATTATTATTCAAATACTTATTCATCATTGATATCTTTCCTTGTCGTGACGAGTTATCCGGGCTTTTATGGAAACTGAAAGCGAACATGCGTACTTACGAATTATATGGAGGAGATGCTACATCATTAATTCTTATTAGAACTATTATTATTAGTATTACAGTCAATCAAACTCCGGGAGAAAAAGAAACCTTTTTGGAGAATGATGTTGGTGACCGTTAAGCGAACAGATTAAAGACACCATAAAGGACACACGTGGGATAACCGGCACAGGGGAACCAACACGGAGAAAGGAGAATCGTGGGATCGTGTGGGCGACGTACTTTTTAACGTAACCTTCTTTTGCCAGTACTTTCCGAAAACGCTTCCGACTATCGAGTCGGAAATGGACACCCACGTAAATCACATTTATTCTTAAATAAATATATTTCACTTGTAGCACTCTGTGCTGTGACGCAACGTAACATTTAAGTTCGAAACGAAGTTACAATCGCGGAGAGTGGCCCAGTCAAAATGTCCGCATTGCGCCTCGCGACCGAAAATCAATCCCCCCTCCCGGCTACGCCCCATGACACCGACACGCTAGGAAGTAATCAAAAAATATATATTGCGATATACCTTCGTTATTATTCTTCTCGTAGAACATAAGAACATGAACTAGTCTCCAAAAAGAAGTTAACACTAGAACTACCAAAGCAGTCAAAATAACTGGTCCTCGGCATTTAATAATAAATGTTCTTACACCATTTAATTGTCTGAGATTTTTCGCTGTTAATTCATTTCTTGCAACTATCCTTTTTTAAGGACGTATATATAAATATATAAATATACAAATATAGCTGAATATATCACCGGTAATCCTAGAGTTAATAATGTCACTGACGTATGCTTTTTCATCTTATTTCAATATGAGCCGCTTAAAGGCCACATTAATTAACTCCACTCTTTGCGAGCGAAACTTTGCACATTTCCCAATTTTAGCGCCAAAGCACATGATTCGTGCATAACGTCTCATGATTATCAATTTTCCATACTTCTATTCAATGTGAAGTGACTGACTCAATTGCTTTGACCTTTGAATGGCTCACAATAGGCTCACAATAAGAGGAAAAATATATACACATATCAGTGACATTCGTTTCTCTTTGAAAACTAGGTTATGTTCTACGAGAAGAATAACAATGAAGGTACATCGCAATATACAACAGACTCCCGTATAACTCGGTTAATACGTTACGCGTTGTATGAAATCGCGTTATCGGGGAATTCCTGCGTTTTATTACATAGCGCTTAGTATGAGGATCGCGTTAGATAAAATAGGTCGCCGCAATATCTTTAGCGCGTTGTAGGAACTTGAGATACACGGGAGTTTACTGTTTGTGTTTCATCTTGATTGTATGCGTCACTGGTTGCCTTAAAAAGTATGATGTCGAAAAATGAATTCGACGTAAACGTACGTTTGAGCAAATCATTTTTGCGCGAGTTTTATTACCGCGGATCTCTGTGTGAGATATCCAGAAATCACCTGTACGCGTGTAGATAGAAAGTGGTCTTGTGCCACTTATTATACGAATACCTTTAATGCGCAGGAGTTTCAGCATCTGGACCTACACAGCTACACGGATTTTCCAGTTAAAAACATTGCCTGGCGGACCGAAGTCCGTGTTATACGATACCCCGCGACACACATTTGTAAGATGTACATTATTGTACACATATAACGTATACAACAAAATCGTTTAACCCTTAGTACCCTATAAGTTTTCCGTGTCCAGTCTACAAATTTCTTAACTACTACACTAACAAAGGAGTCAAAATGACTTTTTGTTTAATTTTTAGTTAAATTTCTACTTAAAGCCATTTTTAATTAAACCATTCTCATATACCATGGCGCATTGTTCACCGTGTTAAGGTATTCACGACACACGTACACTTTCACGAAGCGTTAGTTAATTAAAATATATTTTACGCGCGAGATACGGGACATATGGGAATCCGTGGAATGGCTCGGGACCTAGCGTAACCCTGAGGGAATACTTCGCCCACCAGGTCGCCATTACGTGAATTGAACGCGGCAAGAGTAAATTTGAAATCGAATTATAGGAAAATAGTGTCTTTTTATTAAAAAGAGAATGATTGGTTGCATGCATTTATTTGATTGCAAGTGTCGAATGATATTGGGTTAATGAACTCGTAAGAAGGCATCCAATTAAAGTGATGTTCATCGAGATGGTTCATAATCGTCATATTACTAATTTTACATCTTACGTTTCCGTTCAAACTTGACGTAGTCGGTGGTCCAACGTGCGTGGGTTTACACTCTGCCCACTCTCCACGTAACGTTATAAATGCATAATTACGAGTTGTTATTTTAATTTCGTTACGTTAACCATCTACAGTCCAATTTTGTTTGTGTTTAAAAGGAAATCATATAACAAATCTAGTTAAACGCGAATCTAACGAAGATACATTACGAGGAAATAGTAACGAAATTATCACTTAAACGAACTGAAAAAGGTAACATTCGTTGCGCGTACTTTTATAATTATTATTCCAAAAACAATCAAATGAAATGAAAGATATGGATAGACGAGTATGTGACTTTAAAGTTACATGTAGCTGCAGAACGTTAATGGATTCGTCCCTCGACACTAGAACTATCGAATAAAAATGTTGAAATTGACGAGATTTCATTTTCTGAGATTGTTTACGGCTCACGTTGCATAATGGACGTAATTGAACCGACTAATTTCTGTTTTCCATTTATCCTTATTTTGCAGGACGTACACGTCAATATATAAATATAGCTGAATATATTGTCGGTAGTTCTGGTATTAACACGCTCGTGATCCGATCGTTCGTATTTATTAGTTCGCGCGGTTGCAAATCTTGCCGTGCATTCGACAGCCTCTCGTCGCGGGGATCGCAAATACCGAGACTGAAATTTACAGGGTTCAGGATAAATGTTCATGCAATTAAGGACCTCGGTAAACACGATGGTGTTTACAGGGACGAACGTACAAATCGCAGGCAATAAAAAAGCGGCGTGTAGAATGCAGCGGGTGTGTAGCCAAATATGGGCACACCCGTTTCTCGATCGATCGAACCAACCTGTCCCTATCTTTCTCGTTCCTTCTTCCATCTTGCTTTCCGTTCAACGGTTTACGCGGAGGATTCGAAGGAGTCGTCAGTTCGTCGTATTTATTAACCCTTTCTTTTAATCCTTTACTAAACTATAGACTATTCGAAGCACAGAATACGGTGGTTCATGGTCAACGTATTAAAACGATTGTCATTTTAGTACCGTAATACTCGATGGTCGTCGACGGATATTCGAATAACCGTGTACACGAGTGACCGGTTTTAAACGGCGCATCACTGCCACGGACTTTAAACCAATGATTTTCTCGAACGGTATCGTACGAAAGGTACCTAAACACTCGTTGAATCAACGGATTTAATTCGATTCCCCGTTCGATCCGACGAAAAACAACATGTACGCGAAGCGTTAATCATTGAAGTGATAATCTCCGAAGATAAAGAATGTTGATTCGCGACGGGACGACTTGAAATTGCGAGACCAAAATGCATATGCATGTACCTACATACGCGGTTATACGTGACGCCAGTCTTCCATATAAAGGACGAACCTTTCTCCGGTACTCGATGCGGGAGATACCTGGATCTACGAGAGGACTCGAATCGAAGATGCCGTTAAAAGCTAAATAAATATTATTTTCATTGTATATATAAGCCATATCATCTTACGTAAGAAAGTACGGTGATGTTTGCAGAAAACACCGTGGAGTACCGATATGCAAATGCTTCTCTCCTTTTGGAAACGGACGTGCGCTGTCCTATCTTTATGACATCATTCGGTGCTTGTTACTTAACCCGTTGAACGGAATGACGGTCACCGATGATAATATTACTAAAACTCGAATCAAATATGTCGCTAATATTTGTAAAATTTTCAATATTATTCAACGTGTTAACGATCACGCTTCGCTGGCATTATTCTAGAAAATAACCTTTACCTTGACACCTTATCCGCGGCAAAGTACATTTATTTTTACGAAGAAAATTGGGTGTTTTTGTAAAATGAATAATTCTATGATCCTTATAATATCCTGTCGATTATCCTGCACTAACGCGTCAGTGTTTTTTCAGGGTGAAGCGTGGACGGTTTCTAGACCGAGACATGGACAATCTGCCACGGGGATAGACTTATATCGTTACCGATACGATCGCGACTTTTATACGAAGATTAGCAGGATAAGAGTGGGGTGACAAATAGGGGGAAGAAGCTCGGGGCAGAAAATAGGAGACAAAATGGGGCAAGGTGGAATGGAAAAAGGTGAAGAAAGAGAACGGGAGGTTTGGAGGAGGTGGATGAGGTGGAGTAACTGCGTGAGTCAGAATCAGATTTGGTGGCCAGCGTTATCGACTTTATTCTCCTGTTCTTCGTCAACGGGTTCGTGGAGCAACGTATCTCTCGCACGTTGTCCTCTCTCGAGTGGAAAACGGCACCATTTACGGCAGCTTGCGCCGGTTGTCGTCCGTTCTCAGGTCCCGCGAACGCGTACTCGCTCGAGATCGTACGAGAAAGTGGCCGTGTGTCAAAATCGTGGCCTCGATATACCGACTAGTCATCCCCCGATACGCCGGATTACAAAGCCACCATTTCTCCCTGCACATCTCGTCCTCCTTGCAGACTCCGATTCCGTTCGACAATTACAATCGACGTGATTCTATCTCGATATATTTGCGTCACCGATATAATGCTATAACACAGCGCTACAATTTTCCTTCACCCTCTATAGCTTCATGCAACTTTAAAGTCGCATACTACTCTGTCCGTATCTTTCCCTGCATTTGATGTTTTCGTTGTAACAATAATTATAAAACTACGCGCAACAATCATCAAGTAATAATTTCGTGATTCTTTTCACGTAATTCTGACGGCTTCCGTAGTTTTAAATAAAAACTAACCAGTCAACAGTGCTTGACGAGAATACTCGCCATGACGAAATAGCAATACTTTGTGGTATGGCGAGTATAGTTGTCATTGTTTTATTTTCGTAACACAATTGAGGTACACACTTTTTAAAGAGGTCGCTAGAGTTAACTGGTTAATATCACCTGCTGAACGTTTAAAGTTATACGTTCGAGGTACATAGACATGTCGGAGAATACGCAAGGTCGATGTATCGAAGGCGAGGGTTAATTTTCGAGGCGAATGGGTTCGTTAATGAGCCACGTCGATACGGACATAGAACTACGGAAATATTTAGACGTATCTATCGTACTCGACATCCTGAGGATCAATAAAACTTGAGGCGGGGCACGGTCTGCCTCGGTCTTCGTTCCGACCCGGTACTCTCCTCGAGTTCTACTCGTGTCGACGTTCCTCCCACTCTATTAGGATATATAACGACAAAATAGTCACGAGATTCCTCGCGTGGAAGAAGACAATGCGTGTGGTACACCGCCATATTTGGTTCTTATCTAATATATTTTTTCGGGGTATAAATGCTGCGGTTTAATTAACATAATTGATATGGTATAATATCGTCCATGTATTACGTTGGCATCTAAGTTCGCGTTCTTCATTATAAACTTTAATTAAACAAATTTAATTATATAAAGTAATATTTGTACGTATCAAATTAATCGGAAAAATGAGAGTTCGCGAATAATATAATATAATACATAATCTGTAAAAAGTATTCTTACAGCGGCGAATTTAAATAAACTTCGTAGAACTTTGTTCCTGCATGAAACAAATTGTGAATATTTCCATAAAAATGTGGACAAATCATATATTTTTTTATGAAGTTCATTGTGAAGATCTCTATCAATAACAATATGTACATATTATATGTACACAGTTGTTGTTTAAGTGATTTAAATAAACAAAGCTCTACAAGGTTTGCCTCAAAATTCGCTGCTGTACGAATACTTTTTGCATTCACTGTACAAGATACTTTGAAACAACATATACCCTAAATATTGGAAATCCATACATAAAACATTATCGCTGTAAACGCAAAGGATTTCGTTCACACACCATGTCAATTTACGCATAAAAATTGATCGCCGTATTTATACAAATCGATTGATCGCGGATGACTCAACAACCCACTTATTCCTGACTCAGGGATTCACGGCACCCTTCCTTTCCCGATTTTTAGCGATTTTCTTACTCAGGTGTATACGACAGGGGTGTTCCCGTGTCTCCATTACGATGAAAAAGAATGTAGCGAGGAAAAAAAGCAACTGAAAAGGCAAACTCTTTGAGGACAATTGCCGGGAAGCAACATCTTGTTCGACTCCCTTGTGTCTCGACGACAAAAGATGGAGGTGTGAAAAGTGGGTGCGCTCAAACTGATAGTGCTTTAATACAGCACCGGTGTCGTAGTGTTTTAAATGAAATGAAAAAATGAGAACACCCACCTCAAGGTCGATAACACTGTGACTCATAGCCACCCTCCCTGACATGCGTAGAAATATTGCGCCGACTGTTACTACGGGGAACACGTATCGACATTGCCACGAACTCGACTGATTTTAATCAACTTAATGCATCGATCGGCTCCTTAATCGATACAGATTGGGGACTGTTATTTTCTTTATTAGCGATTATCGTTAATTGGTTACGCTAAGGTTACGTTAAGGTTACGTTAATGGCACACACTTTAGCAGTAAAATGAAAATACTAAATATCTCATCCTAATTAATTCTACATAAATGTTCGATTCAAGTCTTTTAATTGAACCTTTAGTTTAGATTACGATACTTTACTGTGAATTACGTTTTTACGAAACTTTCGTTTATATAGATATTCTTACGCAGTGTAATTATTCCAGATATTTGTACGAAAACGTGAATAAACATATTATTTACCTAAGTTACACAGAAACATTCGTAAAAATGTAATTCACAGTTTCGTACAATTTACTGCTCGAAGAAAACCTGTGTAACTTGGGGAAATGATAGTTTTATTCACGTTTTGGTTCAAATCTTTGGAAGAACTACAGTTTGAAAAACAATTGAAACAATTAAGAAGCACAGGTTTTAGAATTTTGTATTTTGAGATCGTAATTTTGACGACACTTTCACAATCTAGGGTTAAAATGCATTCTAATCTTCTGTTCTAGTAGTTCAGAAGCAGCGCACGCATCTCCGTCGTAAATAGCTCGCTCATTGCCAGTAATTGCCATTAAACGTGAGTCTACGCAAAAAGTGAACTCGATGCTTAGCAATAGGTCGACGACAGACTCAGGAGAATCATAGTATATTTACATATTTATTTATTGACTTATCATCGTAATTAAATATATACACATTCAAAGTCGATATTCTCGAAAACAAAGTCTCACATGACAAACATTTATTCTATATTTTCAACTTATTTTTTCATACAGAATCACCTTCTTCGGTTGTACCACCAGTTACCGAACACCCTGTAGTTACAATCCAGTGATAAGGACATTGAAAGGTGTTGACGATAAATAAATTCTAGACAACAAGGTTGTATCTATGTTAAATATTTATAATATTGCTAATATTTCGTTCATAGATGAATATCATTCCGAGTACATCTGCCTCTTCGAATAGATTCTGCCGATGCATCCGAGTATTCAGGGGTTGATCTTCCCATTATAGATCGAACATCAATTATCACGATGTTACGGAGCAGAATAGGTGTAATGACGCGATTGCCTCCGCGTTTTTTTGTTAGCCGACCCGACACGGGAACGTGGCCGACGTCCGTCTAAATTGGAGTCGTGATGTCACCCGGCGTTTATACTTACGGAGTCGTTTAATAGCAAAGCCAGCGAAGGACAATGGGCATGGAGCATTAAGCCGAGCGTATCCTCGTGAATTATTCTCGTGACACGCGCTCGCTAGCTCACTTCTCTTATGCAATCTTTGCACGAACAGGAGGGTACCCGGCGAAAGTCATCACCGTCTTCATTCAGGGGATGGAAGTTCTGCACGCGGCACTTGAGTTCTTAGTTTCGTTTGATGTCACGTAAATTGCTGGTTCGTGAGGGTAACTCAGCATTTTTTATATCTTATTACAGTAGACAGGCGTATAATACGGTTAACCGTAGAGTACCCACTAGAGATGATAAATAAAATGACTAACAGTGATTCATAACAGTGATCGCAGAATCACGATCACGGCCGTTGTGATAAACGAATTCCCATATTTTATTGTATCGCGCGTTGTACGAGAATCGCGTTGTATATTAAATCTCGTCGCATTATGTATCCTTAGCGCGTTGTACGGGAGTTTATTGTATACTAAAATATCATTTTGTTGTCAGGTTTTAGATTAGATTCATTTTCATGTATATGTAAGCTTTCATATGTATACTGATATAGACATATGTTTTATGTAAATGATTCTGGTGAATTCGTAATAATTTAAAAACGATTTACCTGCTATGACTGTGCACTGTACACCGAGAAAAAACTGATCCATTTTAATACTTTTTTATTCATCTCATTGTATTCAACAGAAAGGATATTTATGCAAATGCAATGTATAGTGGAACTCATTATGCACCTACCGGGGAGTGGATCTTTTAATGCAAAAAATTATGCTTTTTTGCAATGCAAGAAAATTATGCTCTTTTGCTATGCAAGAAAATGATGCTCTTCTGCTGTGCAAGAAAATGATGCTCTTTTGCTATGCAAGAAAATGATGCTATTTTTCTATGCAACAATTGATGCTATTTTTCTATGCAAAAATTGATGCTCTTTTGCTATGCAAGAAAATGATGCTCTTTTGCTATGCAAGAAAATGATGCTCTCTGTGCAAAAAAATGATGCTCTTTTGCTGTGCAAGAAAATGATGCTCTTCTGCTGTGCAAGAAAATGATGCTTTTTTGCTGTGCAAAAAAATGGTGCTCTTCGGCTGTGCAAGAAAATGATGCTCTTTTGCTGTGCAAAAAATGATGCTCTTTGCTGTGCAAGAAAATGATGCTCTTTTGCTATACAAGAAAATGATGCTCTTCTGCAATGCAAAAAATGATGCTCTTTTGCTATGCAGAAGTTGATGCTCTTTTGATATGCAAAAAATAATGCTCTTTTAGTATGTAAAAATATAGTTTTACCACGCCGTAATTATATCGTGACCCGGCCGAGAATTAATGACATTTTAGCGAGAGGGAAGTGCATAATTGTGTTGCACTATGAGTTTGACCGGAGATAGACAATCTCGGTGCTCCTCTCCGACGGAATTCACCTCGATGATCATTATGAACCCCCGATACATCAATAGCTCCGTTACGTCCACGTACTGCTACGTGAGTATCATCGATGAAACTCCGTATCCGTGCATATCCTCTTACGTACGTGAATGCATGCCACGGAGGCGTGTGTACAACCACCGTGTAATGTTTTTTTTTTCACGGGAGAGGAGAGCGAGTGATCCATACATGGTAACGCGTCGAGAAGGCTACCTCTACGCAATGCGTAACCCACCCCGATTCGTGACTCCACTTTTTTCTACCGCGATAATACTCTTTCTCGTGCACTACCGTGGCGAACCTTCCAAAATTGATAGATAAATTCATATTGGGGTTCAAAAGGATTGAATTTCACGTTTAACACGTTTAACACCAATATTACTGAAACTCGAATCAGATATATCGCGCAATATCCATAAAATTTTCAATTCTTTTAACATTACTATAACGATGTAAATTAATTAATATAATTGTAGAGCGCGTAAACAATTTTATTTATAGATGTATATACACGTCACGGACGCGTATCATAGAACACGGATATCAGCGTAGCACACAACGTGTTAATGATTTGGAATAATCAAATTTAGATAATAATTATGGACGTAAGTAGAGTCATAGAGTACCTAGTTATTACTGAAACTAGATGACTTGCAATTTCTATTCCACATCAACGATGGATTATTTGAAAAGGTTTGATTTTTCTACATTTTTTAATGGAAAGTAAGAGTACTTAACAAGATGCCGAAATACGTAAAATACTTGGCGTCATAATTGTCGCAGAGAAGTTTGCGCGCTCTCGAGCATCCATGGCAGCGTCACGTTAAGCATACCAGTAATTACGAGATTTTTATGCCTGCCTCGTGCATTAAACAAATACGTACCGACGCATACACGCTTCACTCTTTCCGCTTGCCGGAGTAATTCAACATCTCGCGTATACCGTTAATTTTCAAGTACTTCCCGCGGGAAATGCGAGGTGTTTACTGTATGCGATGATTTCGCCTTAAACTTTACCGCCGGGAAAGGTTATGTCTGGTTACAGTTCTTTGAAGAGAGTCCTAGACCTTGCGGATCAATAATTGTATTATATGTTAAGCAGTATAATTTTAGTGAATGTCGAAGTCGGTCATAATTCTTATTGTCTCTTAAAATTAGCGACCCTTCTTAGTCTAAGGGATTAAACGTCCTCGAAGTACAAAGGAGATATTGTGATGGGCGTGTACCTCTCTGAGTCACGTATCGACTTTCCTCGGCGGCAGGTCGGTGTAAGGGGGTTGGTGGGCCTGGGACGAATTCTAGGTAAGGGTAGAAAAGACCGCAACGAAGTAACCAATTGCCAAGGTAGACTGCGGGTTTTCTTGTCCAAGGAGAGGTCATTCCAGATTAAATTGTAAGATGCGTCGTTATTTTGTCTACGCGACGGATCATGGATGACGAAAGGGGAACGAAGTAAAAGGAACAGGGAGGGAATCGTGCTGCCTAATAAAGAATTATCCTGACTAACGAGACTGCAAATATATAATCACGTCGATTAATGATTCCAAACGAGGCAGAAAATTCGTTCCGCTCTCATTCGATTAAGAGACAGATTTTCCGTTGATCCATAGCCGTGGTCAATTATCTATCGTGCAACATACATTATGGATCGAGAAGTGAATCAACTGACTCATAATTCTCGGCTAACCATTAATGTCAATGTAGCGGCAACAGCAGCCTAGAGAAGTGAACGTAGCGAGCGAAGGACTCTTTTAATTCCCAAAAACATCGACTTAAATGTACACAGCGGTTGAGTATCGAAAACGGAGAATCGAGCTAATTATTTCGTCGAATTCGTCACATTGGACGGAGAACAATCGTTCGTTCCTCTACCTTTTGTGCATGAATGAATATGCTCGACAGATTTACGTAACTGTACACTTATACGTGTATATTCCATCATATACAATGATATTACTTGAGTGGATTTGCCTTCACGAGCCGAGACTACCGAGGAGACAGTTTTGGCTGGCAATGTATGTAGCTCAGCCTAAAAAGGCGAAGAACGTTGGGAAACCGTGAAATATTGACTACGTATCCTCTAATGAATCTGGATTTCGAGGAATAATACGATTCGTGGGATATGAAAAAATGGTTTTAATCAGAATCGCAGGGCATCGTGGATAAAATGATTTATAAAACTAAGTAAAAAGTATCGTAATTCAAAAGACCACACCTCTGGATCGATAGTACTTAAATTTACGCGAACCACGCGTTTTCTGCAAGAGCAGCGAAGGAAAACGAGGGCAAGAGTTAATTCGGAATTGTTTGAAATTTGGATAATAGACAAATATAACTATGTCTCGGGTATATACGGTGTATGTGTGTACGTAGAAATATTAATCGTATACATAGATTGCGTTAAACATTAAGGAAACAGGGCGATGCCGTGGGCCGTAGTTCAGATTTCCGCAGTTTCGACGAATCGAAATTTTCGACGCTGGCGTCCGCAGGAGTGGAGCGTCAGCGGGCGCAGAATCGTAGACACAAAGTTGGCAACGCTGCCGACGCCGGCTACCAAAGAGATGGTAGGAGAAACGTGTCGACCAATCAGGAGAAAGGAATCACCCTACCCCCGACGTCCCTCCGCACTCGCCTAGAGGCTTGAAAATCTGTAACGGACGCGGCTGCCAGCGCATATTCGTTTCTGGGCTCTCGTGACGCGTTAGCCTGCATCACCGTCGTCAGTCGATTTATACTCTGAGAAAGGTCCGACAAAGTCCACCCAGCAAACATGAGGGAAATCGTCCACATCCAAGCCGGCCAGTGCGGAAACCAAATTGGTGCTAAGGTGAGTCTTTCATCGAACGTGTATTTCGAGATATTTCAATTCCCCAACCTCGTGGAAATTCGAAGCGTCCGTTCGTCTTTTGTCGCGTCTCTATTATTGCAAGCTACTCTCCAACGCATTCTCGCGATTAGTTCGTGTTAATCACGGTGATTCGTACGTCGCGTTTCTAATCATCTCGATAAGTCGAGATTCTCTCGATAAGCGTCGGTGAGTTCGTGGGGCGTATAAGGAGGACTTTGCCAATTCGCGTGTACGCCATCTTTCCGAATTCCTCGAGTGTTTCGCGACGCACACTCTTAGTAGACCGCGCTCGACAATATTTTCCATTCGGAAAAGTTTTCCCGTATATTTCGAGGATCGAAGTTCGAAATGGGGTTCGTGGTACGCTTGGTATGTGAAAAAATGGCAACCTCTCCCGGTCGAAGACCTGTCATGGCGACAGAAGCTCGCCGGCCGGCGAAGCATACTTAACGGTTTTTTTTTCCATTGGCGTCTCACGTTCTCGAACGAAGCGTCATTGCCGTTCTAGTAGTTTGGAAGTCCGCCATTTTTTCTACATTCCCCAAGGTATCCTGACATTTCCTTGGTCGCCAAACTAGCTCAAAATTTAGGGAAAATATCGATGAATCGAGTATAAAATCGAGGAATGTGTCAGTTGAGTGTTTTAAGACTCTGGGTGTGGCTTATCTTTTAGCGTGTCGGGATATACCGGTTGATGCGGCAACGGCATCGAGCGGTTGCGCGCGCAATAATCTCGCTTGTTCCCACTCTTTCGATCTATCTCCGTCCCTTTCTCGCACACTTTTTCTCTCCTTTTCTCACCTTCAACGTTTTTTGTAACCGTCTTTTCTACCCAAGCCATCTTTCTCTTTCGCCTCTTTACGTTATATCTGTCCCCGTCGCTCCGCCAATAGCCACGCATACTTCTACGTCGTTGCGATCCTCCTTTTTACCGCGATACCAACTTGTTTCGTGCCGTATCATGTATTTGGTACATTATAACTTCAAAATCACATGCAATTATGTCATTGAATCTTGCAATATTTTATTATGCTACAACAATTTTCAACTTAAATCTACCACGCTCTAAAAGGCGATAAATTAAATTATTTATGCTATTACGATTGGAGGAATGCTGGAAAGGGAGTTGAATATAATCGTAATAGTGTCATTGTGCTGTTAAAAGTATCACAGAAAATCTGACGAATACGTCGCGACGCGTATGAATAAAGTAACGCGATTTTCTGTCACGCTCTCGTAGTTTTCAAGGCTGTTTCATTGAGTCAACGTCCGCTTCCCAAGTTCTTCTCGATTGATTGCCGTCGCGTTGGTGTGCCGTCGTCGGCACTAGATTTAGAGATGCACTATAGATAGAGATTAGAATCCCAGTACGAATCAGAGATGTTGTGTAACAATTACGAGTGACCATTGAGGGATGCTTAGAGTCCAAGGACATCCTGTCTTAAGTAGTACGGTAAAACGACTCCCAAATAAAGAAAGAAGATATCCTCTCGCCATTTTCTTTGCCGTTACCTCGTCCCGTTTCGGCCTCCTGCGTGTTGCCAACCACCCTGTAGAGATACACCCAGGTGTATCGATCCATCCAACAAATACTATGCAACAATTTGTATTTAAATGAGTTTTCGTATTCAAAGAAGGTAGATATATATGTCCGTTGAAATGAATTCATGCGTTAACACTGCTAAGGTTTTCCTTGACCCAACACGGTAGAAAAAGTTTTCGGGGAACCTTTCAAAATGTCTTTCGGAACATCTGTCACTCGGAGGGGTGAGGGTAAAAGAATTTTAGTGGCAGCTGCTCGGAACATCGCATAAGCGGCGCTTTCTAACATGAACGTATCGATCTACAAAACCCCTCGATACATACAAGAATCCTTATCGGTACTCGTGTTTAGACTTTATCGGTTTCAATAAAAATATACATGGCTCATCGTTTCTCGCGATCTGATCTTATCAGTTAGAAAGCATAACGACGGTATTAATATAAAGTAGGTGAATGGACTCGTCGGGCTACCGATAATTACAACAAACAGATATGCACTTCGGTCTTCCTCGTTGTGTTACGTAACGTCTCCAAACTATCAATGCAGTGCATTTAGAGTAACGGGATGTGACCTCTGCAGCTTCCGCGTCGCTTTGCTCAGAATTGCGCAGCCAGAATTTGGTCATTCGCGAGATTACGTAGCCGGTTGATTTAAAAATCGATTAAGCCACCATAAATCAGGATCTCCTTACGTATTCGAGGATAAAGTCTTATGCTAATTGCAGAAGTATATCGGCATTACAGGCATCATTTCTATATATAGCGGTGACATTGGTGACTCATATCTTTCTACAAGCATATACATATATATTGCGTCCAAGTTCGGGTGGGAGGTGGTAGGGTTGGGCGATCTTAGCTTTCCAGCACCGATGTGCATATATGGTCATCGCTCGATACACCCATTCTTTCCATGTAGGACGTTTCGTATCGTAGGCGCACAACTTCGTTTTTTCACTTTCGATCATGCTGTCCAACTATGCGCGAAGAACTTACCAATAAAATGTCTATTATTAATCGTAACGTAAGAGGTACAGTCGCGGAGGATGATTCCTGTAAAATCCACAGGAAACGTTCTCGGAAACGCATTCTATATTTAATAATTTCGCGAGATAGTTGCTCGCTTTATCTGGGTTCTACCATCCACTATATTCTTCCCACAGCTGCATAATATTTTTTTTATATTATCCTAGGAGTATTACATTGTACAGAAATATAGCTGTCGCTATGATGACATTTATACTGTAAAAGAATCGTTCGCGCCGACTGTACCCGTAAAGTGACTTCTACGCGTGTCCCTCGTTTACGATACTGTATGCAAACATATTCTTGACCTAGGATAACGAAACCATAGTTACGTGGAAGTGATATAACCGATGGCTTTTACACCCGATAGATTATGAAACGCGATCTTCGTTCCGGATTCCAATATTTCGATACATATAGATACTTTCTTCTATTTCCGCGAAGATTAGTTTCCCAGAAATATGCCGTGGGGTCTTTGAACTAGCGCCAAGAGACATACGTTATTTTGCCCGCGTGGAAGTGTACTCATTGTGGCTCGTGTATTCTTCGCGCGTTCGTTTTACACATTCGCCTGTGTCTCGTACCGAATGGTCCGACCGGCGAATCGTGCTCGGTAATTAGTCTCGATTGGCACTCAAGCGATTCGGTTATACCCGAATCGCCACGCGAAAAGTATAAAAAATGTTCATCCCGTGAAGATCTTAATGAACGCACAGGCATTACGATTAATTACACGCGAGCTATGCGCTGGACGGGGTCATCGAACTTCTCCGACCGTCGATAGTATGGAAGACCGAAAACGGATACGAAGATAATTGCATAGAGAAAGCTACGAGTACCATGAAACACATCCTTCCTGTCTTTGTATATACTCCGTAGAGAATACAAAAGTTACGTCTAACACTTTTGTATTTAAAAATGATGTATTTTAATTTCCTATGGATTATAATTGTCCTTGTGTGTCTGTTACAGTTTTGGGAAATAATCAGCGACGAGCATGGCATTGACCCGACCGGAACCTATCACGGTGATTCCGACCTTCAACTCGAGAGAATCAATGTATACTACAATGAGGCGTCAGGTGGCAAATATGTGCCACGTGCCATCCTCGTCGACTTGGAGCCGGGTACTATGGATTCCGTAAGATCCGGACCATTCGGACAAATTTTCAGACCCGACAACTTTGTGTTCGGTCAAAGTGGCGCCGGTAACAACTGGGCCAAGGGTCACTATACCGAAGGTGCCGAGCTGGTTGACTCGGTTCTCGACGTAGTGAGGAAAGAAGCGGAGAGCTGTGATTGCCTCCAAGGATTCCAACTTACTCACTCCCTTGGTGGTGGTACCGGATCCGGTATGGGTACCTTACTCATCTCGAAGATCCGTGAAGAATACCCCGACAGAATCATGAACACGTATTCGGTGGTACCATCTCCCAAAGTATCCGACACCGTCGTTGAACCGTACAACGCAACCCTTTCCGTACACCAGCTCGTAGAAAACACCGACGAAACCTACTGTATCGACAACGAGGCCCTTTACGACATTTGCTTCCGCACTCTGAAACTCTCCACACCTACCTACGGTGACTTGAACCATCTTGTCTCCCTCACGATGTCCGGTGTAACGACGTGTTTAAGGTTCCCTGGACAGCTTAACGCTGACTTGAGGAAACTTGCCGTCAACATGGTACCCTTCCCACGTCTTCATTTCTTCATGCCTGGATTCGCACCACTCACATCACGCGGCAGCCAACAATACAGAGCCCTTTCCGTACCAGAGCTCACGCAACAAATGTTCGACGCTAAGAACATGATGGCTGCATGCGATCCCAGACATGGAAGGTACCTGACGGTAGCCGCCATTTTCCGTGGAAGAATGTCGATGAAGGAAGTCGACGAGCAAATGCTCAACATTCAAAACAAGAACAGTTCATACTTCGTCGAATGGATCCCGAACAACGTAAAGACCGCTGTGTGCGATATCCCACCTCGTGGTCTCAAGATGTCCGCCACATTCATTGGAAACTCCACCGCCATCCAGGAACTGTTCAAACGTATTTCCGAACAATTCACCGCCATGTTCAGGAGAAAGGCTTTCCTCCATTGGTACACCGGAGAGGGAATGGACGAGATGGAATTCACCGAAGCAGAATCCAACATGAACGATCTGGTTTCGGAATACCAGCAATACCAGGAAGCAACCGCCGACGAAGACGCGGAATTCGACGAGGAACAAGAAGCCGAGATCGACGAGAACTAGACATCATTTACGATCCAATGATAACGCAACACACCAGCCCTTCATCCATGCTTCTTAACTCTGCGTTTATCTCTCCTCCTCCACCCCCCCCCACCCCTTTTTATTTCTTGTTTACAGACTGTTATTTTCGATGGAGTCTCTAAGTAAAGACAGACGCGCTTTTCGCTTATTAGTACCGCACCTCGGTATAATTTCGAAAGAGAACGAGACGACCTCCCTCTACTCCCTTTTTTATCATCTTTTCTATTATCATTTTCCTTTCTTTTGATAACTAATTACCAAGCGCGTCTTGTATTCCTGTGTATAAGCCGTCACTGCGGTATTTGAATAAATTATTATCATATAAACACGGTTGTGTAATAAACGACCCTCTACTATTATGGACCGATATATGTTTTGCCTGACGATTGGTTCTTCATACTCTTTTGGAGTTATAGTTGTATTTATATTTATATTTGTCTTTTATCTACCAATTTTTATACCATGACAATTACAACCGAAT
The DNA here is from genome assembly GCA_910591585.2 of Nysson spinosus. Classification (NCBI taxonomy): domain Eukaryota; kingdom Metazoa; phylum Arthropoda; class Insecta; order Hymenoptera; family Crabronidae; genus Nysson; species Nysson spinosus. The sequence continues at coordinate 13,324,094 of OU342832.1, forward strand.
AAAAGTCCATGATATCTGATTGCGAACGAATCAGGCTATTAACTTTGGAACGTTCATTTCGTTTCTAATCGAAGATGCTTTTTAAACTAGTTATAGGAAATAAAGGAACGAAGCATTCGAACTAAATATCCTATTTCGTATACTCTTTATTTGTCAAATATACCTCACATTAACATTCGGTACTTAGGAATATTTTCTAACAATATATTATCAAGTATTAATAACAATGGGATTATTAGATCTCGAGAAAAGTGGCGAAAATCTTCGAATTGAAAATTATGAAGACCGAGTAATTGATATCCGCAATCGATTAATGTAGATGACGTCATTCCCGCGCGAAAAGAATATGCAACATTTTCAGCAAATACCCTCCACTTTTTGCGATATGTTCAGATTGGTAAAACAGCAAAATGTTTAAAGAACATTATTGTTTTGTGCCGCCCTCTGGATAGCTAAATTTGACCTTTATTTGACAACAAACCACTCCTGGTTGCATTCTGCTACCGCCATGATGCCGCTAAAGGAATATTTACATCTTTTACTAATATCGACGAATAGCGATAACATTAATACATTGAGATAAAATTTGATTAAAACCTGGATGTAATCACTAGAACGATATTAATATATAAGATATTAATTAAAGGAATTTCGGTATCCAATATTTTTCGGCCAAGGATATACCGCCATATTTATGTATTTGTATTCTTAATCGTTATCTAGTAGGACTGCGCTTTCAACTAGTTTTTCTTCCTAAACGTAAGACGGTAAAAAGGGGATGAAATACCCAGAAAAATTATTTTGAACAGCTTTTATATTTTTATCAAATGCCATCTTTCTGCGTGAGAAATTTTTAAAATACTTTATTAGGTGTATGTAAAAGTTTTAGTCTTTTTCTTCAGCCGCCTAATAAAATTATTTTAAATTTAAATATTTTCCCGTCGTTTTTCGTTTTTGAATGCTTAGTATTGAACTATTATTATTATTATTTAAAAACATTTGAAGGCGATTGCATGAAACGGGAACAAATGTTCTGCATTTGGAATATTTAATCGAACAACAATAAAGGATGAACACGGATAGCAACATTGTATTCGCGTAACTAAATATTAACACTAGACTACCAAACGAGTCAAAATGACTTGTCTACCATTTTTATTAAATCATTCGAATATACCACATCGAATTGTTTCCAATTTCATATACTTTCATGTTGCATACATAACACAAATTATGAAATCCATTAACGAATTTAAATCCTTCAACCAGAATTTACATATAAATAAATACGTTAGCATAACTCAGTATATGTTCGGTAGTTCTAGTGTTAAATAATATACTTCCTCGAAGAAGAATATCATCGCGAAACTTACGGCCACGGAATGCAACTTCCCGGAAGATCAAACCGAATGTCCGAAACAAACAACACGCAAATAGTTGCCGGCTGATTTTTGCGATCTTTGTTCGCGCGAAATTGTATGAATTACAACAGGATGCGTTGTCTGCGGTTTGTCTGCAGAATATAATAACGCGATATGGCACAGTTTCCGAGGATTCTTGACCACTGTATATCGGTTGGGTAACCGACTAACGGATTAACGCGATACAGTTAAGTCAAAGGAATCAGAACACTGCGGTCCATGATATCGTGACTTTGTCGTCGGTATTTTATAAATCATCGAATCAACGAACTTTATGTTTCACATCCTGTGGAAACAATGAAACCAGATTTGAAAACGTGCCAGTAATGATTTATCACCTGATATGAATCAAGGCAGGTTCAGGATGAGGTTCTTTCGAAAACCCCAAATTCCCCTGATTCAATACATGTTATTTATCCTGTAACACGTTAACACCGGCGTGTACCACCGGTGGTACAGATGAGACTATTTCATTGGGCGGCCTGTTCCACCGGTGGTTCAGACGGATTTAATCAGATAGCTCGTCACCTCAGAATTTCAGAATTGTAGAGTTTTACAATTTTACAATATTAGAACATCAGATTTGTAGAATTGAAAAAGAATTACGGAGCCGGCGTTAACGAGTTAAAGTACCATGGTATAATTGACGAATAAATTTACTATTATTACTATTACATTAATATAATTATTTTTCTTTCTTTATACTAACACACTCGGACGTTTTCAGGGGGAGGACATCCGAGAATTCGAAGAATGCCAAGTCGAAACGAGACTGCAAGTTCCACTTGCAACTTCCCTCTTTCTTTTCTTCCTTCTCCACCGTCTTTTAATATAACTTGATTGCAAATTTCATTCTCTCGAATATTTTCCCAGTTATTTACCCTCCCTTTGCTTCAGAATTATTTCAGGACGTAACATTCAATTCAATGAAAAATGGCAGACAGGTCATTTTGAACACTTCCGTAGTTCTCGTGTTAAAGAGTCTTTAAAATGTCCACATGAACGTAGTTGGTTTTCTGCGACGTAGCAGCAGACATCGACCTCGGTGTGGAAGGTATGACTCATCGTCCGGCTGTACTCTACGTACTGCCGTCTCGCCTTGCGAATTCGATCTACCGCCAGACGCCAGTTACTAATTGCGCTCTACGCTTATGTATCTTCCAAGGAAACCTGGAAATTTGATATCAAACCATTCTTTCATTTATCTATCGAAACATGCATTTCTATTTCGAATTACAACCGTGGATTCCATCGTGCGCAGCTTGAATGCGACGCTTGTTTCTTTCGTATTTTTCGAGGTTAACTTCAGTTCGTTAATGACAAGGTTTATTGTCTCGCATAGTAAAATGCGGCGGAAAACGGTAGCGAAATGTGGGCAGATATGGGAGAGACAAGGTATGCGGGTTAACGAGCATTGATTAGAAGGTTGTTATTGCACGGGGTAATGGAATTGTCGAAGCTTTTCCGGGAGTTTCGTTATCCGTTGGGAGAAGCGAGAGATAACTCGGTAGTGGATCCTTTGGAGCGTGGTAGTTAGTGAGACACGGGGGTGATCGCGGGACGTTGTTCGAACTCGTGTTACAATAATAGAAGAAGGGGTTTTAAAACAGCAGGGGATCGTGAAAGAGATGCGCAGCTGGAGACAGAGTGACTGACTCTCCATTTCGATTATTATCGTTTTCAACGAGCACCAAAGAAAGCAAAATGCTCTTTCGAGAATGACTCACGAGATAAAGAGATGCTGTCGCTCGGTGGTCCGTGCTTGGCAAGAATTTCTATTTTCACGGAGGTTTGAAAAAGTATGTGTCAAACGTTACAATCCATGGAATTCGGATCGGTTGAATTCCACGCGTGTCGGGGAGAATTAAACGAAGGGTTTCCTGGAATATGATGTCTTTAGCGTTTAAACCGGAAGGAAGCAACCTTGGAAAAAATTCCGTCTTGAGTTACATTTACGGTACATGCGCTTGCAGCTCATCGAACAACACATCCTGTTTTTACGATACCCTACTGCTTTTTCAACTCACCGTTTCCGTATTATAAAAAACGAAAACATTTTCAAAGATATAGTTATGCAAATGATCGAAACATATGATTGTCAATTTTATACTATTTTCGAGTTTTCCTATGCGAAAGAACTAAAATTTCAGCATTATAAAAATGAAAGTACTCAAGTTTTAATAAAGTACCAAATTGTAATAAAGTACGAAAATTTTAGCGTTATGAAAATAAGCCTTGCAACAGGATTGAATTTTCGTACTGATTGATTAAAGTAAATAATATGCCATTATTTACATAATCATACAAGAATGTCAGTTATAATTACAATTGTTCCAGAATAATCAAACATAATATAATTCCAAAAATAATCACATATGCTGCACTAAGAAAAAACAATAATATTACAATTTCTATTACAAGATGATTTCGACTTAAAACGTTTGATCAGCTTCGCCAGTGTTGCTGAAATCATAAAAAGATTTTGCATTCAACCAAGAAAAGCTTTATCTGTGATGGGAATTATTCTTTTCCCTCTGAATTCCCAACAAAAAACCATAAAAAGAACGAAAATAAACGGATAAATACATCACGCTGTTAAAACTTCCTAGATTTCTTACATGACTTATTTCTCCTGCTTTTGTAGCGTCACCGCATAATTTCCAAACCGCATTAAAACAGTACTCGACTATATTATTTTACACGAATATTTTCACCCGTTTCCTTCGGGAACATATCCATCGGGTAAAAACAGAATTGGATGTATTTCGAAAACCTCGCGAGAGAGCTGGTCGTCGGAAAAGGTTTGATTTTGTACAAGCAGGAGGGTATTGGTTGGGTATTATCAGTGGCCTCCCTCTACGAGGTATATCCATTCCTCTCCATCTGGAGAATCCCTCTCTCTCCCACTCTCCTTTCTCCTCCCGTTACGTTGTCTCCCTTGGGTTCGCGCCGGCTACCCCACCGGCAACCCCACCGACATTAAAGCGGCAAGCTGCTGCTACTGCTACTGCTATTCCATGAGTCGAGCTTAGGACACCGTCACGAGTGTTTCCTCTCTTCTGTGTTTCTCCACATCTCCCAGTATCGTTACGCAGCCTCTACTCTTCTCTTATCGTATCCTCTCTTACACTTTCCTCTATTCTCCACCACATCTCCCGTGACACCCGGCTGCACACCCGGTTTCCTGCCACAGGCTGTTGCACTCGCTGCACTCGCTGCACTAGCCGTGTTAAGCCACTCCTCACGCATACCTTCGATTCATCTTCAGACAGTTTTTCACGCAACTATCTCCGCCGACTTCCGAGGAACGCGTAACGAAAAGCTTTTCTTTCACTCGAAAGAAACGACGTAGGAGGCACAGGATGAGGGAGATCGTACATCTGCAGGCTGGACAATGCGGAAACCAGATCGGTGCGAAGGTACGTTGAATAGGGGAAATACAGTAGACTTCTGTATAACGTCGTTAATCGCTGAACGCTGGTCTTTTTATGGGGTACATATTTTTGGAACATGTTTATCCTAATTAGTATAAGGGGTTTTGGTGGGTTTGGTTATCTAGGTTTCTTAGAAGGCGAACTATATTTCATTATTCACATATGGATTTGTGTTACTTGATAATGGCGATGCACGAGTATGTCACATCGCAGTACGTTAAGAGGTTAATACACTTTGTGTTGTATGAAATCGCTTTATCGGGGAATTCCAGGGTTTTGTTATACAGCGCGTTGTACGAGAATCGTGATACACTCACGTGATACGTCACAATATCTTTAGCGTGTTGTAGGAACTCGCGTTATAAGGGAGTTTACTGTATAGTAGAACGTTCAGTTTATTGATCTTTATTTTGTATTGAAAGAATAGTGTTCTTCGGTGTGTTGGATGGAAATATGTACCGTTTATTATGAAAGTCGTGTAATTCTATTTAAAATCTGGATTGTGTATTGTTTACAAGTTAAAAGATCACGTTAAGTTCTAACCAAATGAAGATCGAACTGAATTTTTGTTAAAAATGGAGTTACACCACTTTCATAATAAACGGCTTTTCAGGTTTATGCAATTCCATACACATTCTACACTCCAAATTAACCCTTTTGCAGATCATATTCACCTGTTTGCAAATCAAATTCGTCCGTTCATTTTACACTGGATTTTATTTTTATTACAATAGCTTAAGAAAATAAATATGTAGAAAAGCTTCATTTGCAAAAGGGTTAATTTGGAGTGCAAAAAGGTGAATATGATCTGCAAAAGGGTTAATTTGGAGTGCGAAGAGGTGAAAGTGATCTGAAAAGAGTTAACTCGGAGATATCGGATGGACATAAATTTCGAAAAATCTTGGTACCACGTTGACGAAGTGTTTCGAAAGATTCGATAATATCAAAATCGAGAATCGTTATCGCCGAGGTCGAAATGTCAGTTGAGTCATTTCAATATATACGTAACAGGTTTTGCAACGAGTCAAAATAGTCTCTGCCAGTTAATTAATGTTAATACTAATTTGATTAGCATTAGAAATAACATTATCCTTTCTGCACGATTACTTGTCAATGCGCGAGAAGATAGTCGAGTGGAATATCCTGCGGTTTCAGCGAACGGAGTCGTATAAATTTCGCGACAATAAGTTTATTAGCTAATCGGGCATTCTCCTCTGCATATCCATCCCGATCTATGAATATGAAAGAGCGAGTGGAAGATGTTCCTGCCGCTTGCGGGATGTCGTTCGAGCGAGTTTCTAATCGAATTAAAGATAAGTCACCGTGCAATCAGATGGAATTTAACATGTTGAGCACCGCGCCGAAACCCGTGTTATACGATACCTCGCGATACGCGTCCGTCATGTTTAAAAATAAAACTATTTAAACGCTCTACGATAGTTGGTTACTTTACTTCGTCATCGTAATTTTTAAAATATTGAACATTCTTACGAATATTAACGATATATTTGAAGTGATATATTTTATAGCGATATATTTTAGTAGTATTGTGTTAATGTGTTAATGTGTTAAAGAATCTTTAGCGAAGAATCTTTGATCCCAAGTGCGTGAAACGAAGTAACTTTAATCGCGTTAGACGCGCGAGCTGGAAGGAAGTCGAGATTACATACGGATGGCACGAAGCCACTTAACATTTTGCGGATACCGTTTACTATTCATTGCCATCAAGTTCAGGGAATTAAAGAACCCGATAACTTCGATCTTTTTATGCAACTTCACCGTATTATATCGTAATAATTATCCCACTGTAATCGGTGAAATTTTAATTATCCTACGATCGTAGTATTCGCGTTCATTTCATGTATATTCTTTGGCATCATGAAATTCCTGGCCATTTTTACTTTCGAGCATTATCTATTATTTTTCTATGAGATGTAAATACAAACATATATAGATATGAGATTATAAGGGTTTCATGTGTGGAAATCATTAAGTAATAGGTTATAATAAATGATTAAAGATAGGAAAGATATTTAGGGAGAAGGGACGGTCTACAAGGAAACTCAGTAAACCAATAAAGTCCGCTGAATCGTAAGAAACAAAGGGACACGCGATAAATCGAATAACAATAAGCTCGTCGACGTAAAGTTAGCCCTTTCAAGTCCCGAGCCCTGTAAATCTTGTAAACAGACCATCCGTATCATCCGTGTTATGTATATAATCGAGATCCAAACTTCCGTGTCGTGTCGCTTGTTTCAAGTTTCCCCTAAAATAACAGTATTTTTAAAGTAACCCATGTGTTGTCAAGCAACCACGAACTCGTCCTTAAGGGCCCAAGTAGCTCAGCCAATGAGACACTAATATATATATTATATATAATAACAGTACGAAATAATAAAATAAAAGATATACGCGTGTCTAAATCGTAGTTTCTTGAAAGAAGATACTTTCGAAGCTGCCGTCCTTGCAGTACTTCTCGGTACGACACGGTGTAATAGTCACGACATTATCAACTACATACTTATTAATAACAAGTAATATTAACCCTCTCCAACGCCATATAACTTCGAAGTCACATACTCATCTATGCTTATCATTCGTTTCGTTTCGTTTCATTATTTTATCCTAATAATAATCATAAAAGTATGAGTTACGATCGTCAGTTATCTCGGTGCGTTTAAGTAATAATTTTTTTACCATTTTCACGTAACGTAAATTGTTTCGCATTTAACACTAGAATTACCGAAAATATACTCCGTTATGTTTACACATTTATTTATACATAAATTGTGGCTGGAGGATTTAAAGTAATTAATGGATTCAATTATTTATGTTATATATGTCAAGTAAAAGTTTATTAAATGTCAAACAATGCACCGTGGTATATTCGAATAATTTAATTAAAAATGACGGACAAGTCATTTTCACTGCTTTGGTAGTTTTAGTGTTAATTAGTTTCGCGTTACACTATCTTACTTTAGACACGAAGAACTAATAATGATAATAGTGATAACAGAACTATCTTGACTTAATTACTTATATTGAATTATTTATATTATTTCCCGATTTTACGCCGACGTTTCCTTAACTCAGTATCACCAACCGATTTTCAGAACTCGCGTGAGGTCGCGCGTCTTATCTCCATCAAACTCAACGTTATCATTCTAAATCGCTTAACGCGAATCCGTGAACGGCGTGACGCATTCTCGATCATAAATGAGAATTGCGAAGCCAGGATGAATCAGAATCGACTTGATTTTATCGCCGCGATTCGTGACTTTCTTATTTCGGTGAACTCCGTGACTCAGAATTTCGTGCTTTATTTTGTTCTTTCGACGATCGGAGTGGAAGCTCGCGTCGTTAACGAACGGAATGAAAAAATTTCGCGACGTGACTCAGGGAGCCAGACTCGCTGATTCTTCCTCTCGTCGAGAAAGAGATCCCAGTCGACGAATTTAATTGTCGTGAATTGTACTTTCCTCCGGTAATTACGCTTTTGTCGGTAGAAGTGAATTGTCCATTATGCATTCTTTCGTCTGTCGTTGAGATGGCGGTTCTTAGATTGTCGGTTTAACACGCTGACTATTATTGTGACTATTTATTATCAGCTACTGATAAGTAATCAATATTTCTATAAACTGCTTATTTAGTGTTTTTCACAAAGATATTTGAGCCGTTTACTTGGAATTTATGCTTGTTACCAAACAAATTTATTTGAATGATAATTATTATTCTTTTTAAAGTACTTAATAAACAACAAATAAACTCCAACACCAGATCGGTACTCTTTTTAAATCGAGCAACAAAAAGACTGATATACATCATAATTAATATCAATTCCATAACACAAGGTACACGGAGCACTCAAATAACATAATTAACTAGCACTTAACTGCACGCTCAAAGATATTTGAGCCGTTTACTTGGAATTTATGCTTGTTACCAAACAAATTTATTTGAATGATAATTATTATTCTTTTTAAAGTACTTAATAAACAACGAATAAACTCCAACAGCAGATCGGTACTCTTTTTAAATCGAGCAACAAAAATACTGATTGAAATCATAATTAATATCAATTCCATAACACAAGGTACACGGAGCACTCAAATAACATAATTAACTAGCACTTAACTGCACGCAAGTACCATTCGATCGTAAGGTGCACTCGCATACATTACATTACATCGTTACATTACTTTACATGATGTTAGCCAAGCAGTTCTAGGAGAGGTTGGTAGCCTTGCTGTATGAGATCGTTAAGTTCTTCCATGCGGAAAACAACGGCACTCGGCCGACTGTAAATTACATCCCGAACAAAGAACAATTCTTTTTATCCCGTTCTCTCCTCGACGAAAAACCAGATCACTTCACTGTTCGAATACGCTCCGCCATTGATAAAAAGAAGCGAGCTAAGATAGAGTTTTCATTGGTCGTCCCGCTCCAATAATTTCGTGTACTTTGTTCTCCGGCCTTGGACGTTTAAGCGTGTCATTATAAATAATACATTGGAATTCGTTTGATTGATCATCGGTAGATAATTCCGTCGATAATTATTCCTAATTATCTTCTTTACCTTGCACGGAGGATACAGATACATTTCATTTATGTATTACACCGGATTCTGTTATTGATAGAAATCGGTGATAATGAAAATAGATAAGAACGAAGTTGTAGGAGAGGTCCGAAAATGCAGCGGGGATATTCGTAAAGCGCATCGGGTGGAAAGAGCGAGGCGAACGGCGTGTCGCTATTAATAGGGCGAAGAAAATAGTAAAGAGAAGACAAATGGAGGAGAGAAATGTTTGAGGAAGGGTGGACACGAGCCAGGGGGCACAGGCCGCGTTCATTTCGAGAACTATCTATTTTTAAATGTCGCGCGTTATCCTTCTCCACCGAACTCTCTCGAATCTCTACTCGAAGAGCAACGTGACGAGAGATTCTGGAAATCGCTTGGAGGAAGTCATCCTTCGTTAACACCCTCGGCGATTCACTCGAAAAAAACAAGCTCTTAAATCATCCGATAGAAGTCACTTCAACCAGGCGAATATATTATTTATATAATATATTTCGAAAATAAAATGTCAATTTTAATTTCTATTTAAATTTTATATTCGATTTCAGTTCTGGGAAGTGATCTCCGAGGAACACGGAATCGACCCAACCGGGATCTACAACGGAGACAGCGACCTACAGCTCGAACGAATTTCCGTTTACTACAACGAGGCTTCTGGTATGAACGACTTTTTTGCTCGGTGTTTTTTCATAAATCTTTCATCGACGATATCCTATTATATCCAGCGAGAACGATCGAGGAGGAGAACTCTCACGATTTCTCGCAGTTCCGCGACACAGTTTATCAAAATCGGATTTCTCGGTTTTCCGAAATGGTCGCCGGTGAAAGGAATCCTTGAAGGATTCTCTTTCGGAATCCGACTCGAATAGAATCGCTAAACATCATCCGATGAACTTAGAAGAACGCGTTCATTAAATCAGGAATGTTCATAATTAATTCTAACGTACGAAATTGTAATTGATTCGTGAACAGTCGAACTATTCGTTAGTTTAATGTTATGCGTGTTGGAATTTCGAGTTTAGAAGTGGCCATTTTTAATGTCAGTCGCGGAGGATGGAAGAAACGAGTGTGACGAGTGAAAGAGCATAGTCGTAGATTTTCATTGTCGGCGTAAAGTCGAAAATAGACGGCGATTCGAGGTGGAAAAGGAGAAAAGGAGCCATAGAAACGCTCCTGCATGCATTTACGACCGAAATAACTGCTTTGTGCGTTCACCCCTTGGTTATACCTCGAACTACCGAGTTGCAAAACGAGTCCACTACTTTTTTTCCCTTTATTCTCGCCCTACCGAAATTAAAATTATATTTATGCACGCTCGACCTCGGAGTGAGTCGCCATTTTCGTGCCCCGACGACTAAACAATTTAACCAACTAACCTCAAAAATAATCTCAGACTCACGCTCGCAAAATTCTACGATAATAGAGTAATAAAGCATTATGCATTATGAATAAAGCATTATGAATAAAGCATTAGGAATGATACAATTTCATCGCGCGACACGTTAATTACTTTTCATATTCGTTCGTGTTTTAAGTAATTCTAGGCGTGGAGCATTCTGGTATTAAATTTTAACGGGTCTTTTATGGCCTCCGAAATATCTTCATAATTAGCTAGTAATATTAAGCAGAAGATATTAATTAATTATTAAATGACGCTGGGTGTAACTAGGCACTAATATTGCCGCCTGACATATTAATTCATTATTAAATGACGCAAGTTCTAATTAAATATTAATATTAAGTAGACGTCTTAATTAACACGTTGAATATCGCGGGGATTATTATATTTCAAACTGGAATTAAATATATCGCTAATATTCGTAAAATTTTCAATCTTTTTAACGTTATAATAATCATAATATGTAAACTAACTAATATATCGTATAGCACTTAAACAGTTTTTTTTAGACGTTATATAGACGTTACGGATGCGTATCGCGAGGTATCGTATAGCACGTATTTCAACCCAGCATTCAACGTGTTAATTATTAAAAGCTGAGGTGCACGAAGAACCGTTAAGATACGATCAAAATATGTCTAGTTTGAGCAGCCAGTTTGAAAGTTGTAGGACATCGGTTGATATATTGTGGTGTATCGAGAGAGTACGATTACGTGTCTGTGGTTGGAGGGCGTTTCGAGGCACGGTTACCAACTCACTCATTTGCAAACCGTGCAGGCACGCGGCTTGAAACCGTATACGCATTTCCGTCGACTATTTAAAGGCATCGTCGCGTGTTTTCGGCGGAATGACAATTATTATGGACGTTTTAATATGGAGAACCCGACGATGGTGCGGCTATTATAAAAGAAATATCATTGAACACCGGCTTTTAAGTCACAGCTACGAAACATCAAGGAAGACCTTGTATTTAAAAAATATTAATTCCTAACCAATGTATCATTTCACGCTTACACAGTATTATTTCTGGACGTTGTAAACGCGTATCGCAAAGTATCGTATAACGCGGATTTCTGCCCGGCAGTAACGTGTTAACGGATGCATTTATCGTTAACCTTTCATCGACTACATTCAATTATATCCAACGAAAGTGATCGAGGAGGATAATTCTCACGATATCTCACAATTCCTCGACACAATTTATCAAAATTGTTTATAATAATTTCTTTATAACCCCAATGTGACCGTCAATAATATTTCTACTTTGTTTTCCAGTGGCGACTTCAACAAATGGTGGGAAGTATGTACCGAGAGCCATTTTGTTGGATCTGGAACCAGGCACCATGGATGCTGTGCGTTCCGGAGCATATGGTAAACTCTTCCGACCGGATAACTTCGTCTTCGGCCAATCAGGTGCCGGTAATAATTGGGCGAAGGGCCATTATACCGAGGGTGCAGAACTCGTGGATTCCGTTCTCGACGTAGTGCGAAAGGAATGCGAGAATTGCGATTGCCTGCAAGGTTTTCAGTTAACCCATTCCCTGGGAGGTGGCACTGGTTCAGGAATGGGTACCCTTTTAATCTCAAAGATACGCGAGGAGTATCCTGACAGGATCATGAACACCTACTCCGTGATGCCATCGCCGAAGGTTTCTGACACTGTCGTCGAACCTTACAACGCTACCTTGTCGGTTCATCAATTAGTCGAAAACACCGACGAAACTTATTGCATCGATAATGAAGCGCTCTACGACATTTGTTTCCGCACGTTGAAGGTCACAAGTCCAAGTTACGGCGACTTGAATCACCTTGTGTCACTAACGATGTCCGGTGTGACAACCTGCCTCAGGTTTCCGGGACAATTGAATGCAGATCTAAGGAAACTCGCGGTGAACATGGTTCCTTTCCCACGTCTCCACTTCTTTATGCCAGGATTTGCACCGCTGACATCGAGAACGATGAGACAATATTCCGCGCTTTCGGTGCCGGAATTAACACAGCAGATGTTCGATGCGAAGAACATGATGGCGGCTTGCGATCCCAGACACGGAAGATATTTAACGGTCGCCGCAGTATTTCGAGGCAGAATGTCGATGAAGGAAGTCGATGAGCAAATGTTGAGCGTGCAGAATAAAAACAGCTCATACTTTGTTGAGTGGATACCGAACAATGTGAAGACTGCGGTATGCGACATTCCGCCAAAGGGTTTGAAGATGTCTTCTACTTTCATTGGTAACACAACTGCCATTCAGGAACTCTTCAAGAGAATCTCTGAACAGTTCACCGCCATGTTTAGGAGAAAGGCTTTCCTTCACTGGTATACCGGCGAGGGAATGGACGAGATGGAATTCACTGAAGCAGAGTCCAATATGAATGATTTGATCTCGGAATATCAACAATATCAGGAAGCCACGGCGGAAGAAGATTTCGAAGCCGAGGAGTGCGCCGATGACTTCGAAACCTGCGAACAAGAATAATCACGCGGATTGCGGATTTTTCCTAGGAATTAAGTCTACTTCGTCGACACTTTTTCACCTTCCACCTTCCGATGTATTCTCCTCTAGCTTGTATCGGAAGACACTCGATTAGTAGCGTGTTCGAGGAATCCTCGTTTCGTTTTCTTTTATACTTTTATATAATATGGCATTTTATCTAATTACGAGGCTTGGAAGTAGTAAGAAGTATGTGGCGGTCCATGAAAAGACAGGAATTAATCTTTCGACTAGTAAGTATTAATAGTTAGTGTGATTGAAATGATATTACTTGAATACTTCTTTTATCGCTCATTTTTTTTGCTGCCACTTACTACTTCGCTATGATTCGATTAGTGATAATGATATTCACGTGAAAATTTTGCTTACGAGAATGAGATAGATATTAAATATGTACGTATATCGGGATTACTTGGGGAGACACATGCATCCAGTGCCTATTGGGATAAATATCGATCTCGCAATGACTGAACACCAAAGTACTCCGACCAAAAAGCAATGCCTTTCTTTCTTCATCCAGAGAATTGTATAAGCGTATATGTGGCACACGTTCAAATGTAGTGCGCAAGTTTGTTCCTTATAAAAAATACAATTTTAACAATATCCCTCCTACATGGATTCCTGCTTCGTTATAATGTAACAGGTATAATGGAATTTTCTACGAAATGTTTTTTAATCGTCGTATTCCAGATTATCGTCCACGAAGTCGGTTGCACTCGGAGAATCTTGCATCCCCTGATATTCGGAAACCAAGTCGTGAAGGTTAGACTGAGCATCCGAGAATTCTGATTGGTCCATCCCCTCGACCGTGTACCAATGAAGATAAGCGTTCTTCTTCAACATTTCGTCGTAGCTCGTTAAAAGTCTTTTCAACGGTAACTGAATGGCTGTTGTGTTGAAGATCGAGGTGGCACTCATACTGAGTCCTCGCGGAGCGATGTCGCAGATTGCTATTTTAATATTATTTGGTATCCAGTCTATGAAATAGGTACTATTTTTGGTCTGAATATTTAGCATCTGTTCTTCTACTTGCTGGAAGTGAAGAAATTATTGCAATATTTTCACTCGTTCGCGTCGGATTTGAGGGGCGAGTTCTTCAAAAATAGTTCAAAAATCAAAGTCGCTAATTTTACTCCTAAGTGGCCTAAATCGATGGTATATGATGCCTAATGATGTTCTAGGACCGATTTGGGTCGAAAGAAGTGCATTAAAAATTTGTTTCGATCAAAAAATGGGTCGACCGAAAATCGCAAAAATGTGAAGGGGTATACCTTCAAAAATCGTAAAAAATTGAAAGTCGCCAAAATCGGTTCTAAATGACCCAAATCGATGGTAAATGATGTATAAACATATTCTAGGACGATTTCTGGTCGAACGAAGCGGTTAAAAAATTTTTATTGGTCAAAAATAGGTCGCATCCAAGTCGAAAAAATGTAAAGGGGTACACCTTCAAAAATTCTAAAAAATTAAAAGTCGCCAAAATCAATTCTAAACGACCCAAATCGATGGTAAATGATGTATAAACATATTCTAGGATGATTTCTGGTCGAAAGAAGCGGTTAGAAAATTTTTATTGGTCAAAAATAGGTCGAATCCAAGTCAAAAAATGTGAAGGGGTATACCTTCAAAAATTGGCAAAAATTAAAAATCGCTAAAATCAATTCTAAATGACCCAAATCGATGGTATATCATGTATAAACATATTCTAGGACGATTTTGAGTCGAAAGAAGTGGTTTAAAAATTTTTTTCGGTCAAAAATGGGTCGACCCAAAATCGCAAAAATGTGAAGGGGTATACCTTCAAAAATTGGCAAAAATTAAAAGTCGCCAAAATCGGTTCTAAATGACCCAAATCGATGGTAAATGATGTATAAACATATTCTAGGATGATTTTGGGTCGAAAGAAGTGGTTTAAAAATTTTCTCGGGCGAAAAATGGGTCGACCCAAAATCGCAAAAATGTGAAGGGGTATACCTTAAAAAATCTTCAAAAAATCAAAGTCGCCAATTTCACTCCTAAATGGTCTAAATCAGTGCTATATGATGCCTAAACATGTTCTAGGACCATTTTGCGTCGAAATAACTGGATAAAAATTTGTTTCGCCAAAAAAACAGGCCGACCGAACATCACAAAAATGTCAAGAGCTAAAACATTTTATCCGCCCTTTTTCCTTAACTGATTCAAACAACTCACCCTTACCCTATCAATAGAAGCATTACCTTAGTGGACATTCTTCCTCGAAAAATGGCAGCCACAGTCAAGAATTTCCCCTTTCTAGGATCGCAATAGACAAGCATAGAATTCGCGTCAAACATTTGCTGAGTCAATTGTGGCACCGACAGAACTTTGTAAGGCGCCGAGCGTCTGGACACCAACGGCACGAATCCGGGTACGAAAAAATGAAGTCGTGGAAAGGGTACCATATTGACGAGGAGTTTCCTTAGATCCGCATTTAATTGTCCCGGAAACCTCAGGCAAGTAGTTATGCCGGATATGCAGGCCGCGATTAAATGGTTCATATCATTGTAAGTCGGCACGGAGATTTTCAAAACGTTATGGCAAATATGATAGAGAGCCTCGTTATCCATGCAAAACGTTTCATCGCTGTTTTCCACGAGTCGATTCAGCGTGAAAACCGCGTTGTACGGTTCCACGACTACATCGGAGATTTTAATTGATGGTATTATGACGTAGGACTTTAGAATCCTGTCCGGATATTCATCTTTGAGTTTGTTCGTTAATAAGGAACCCATTCCGGATCCAGTGCCACCACCAATTGAGTGCACCAGTTGGATACCTAAATAGTTAATCCTCTATGACGTCATATAATTTTAACAAATTACATTTGTCAATAATAAGACGCGAGTGTTTAATAATAAATCCTCCGCAACGTCGTGTAACTTTTCAGTCACATATTCGTCTATCAATATTTTTCGTCTCGTTGCATTTTTTGGATGCAATAATAATTGCGAAAGTACTTGTATTATAAATTATCATAATTTTGTTGCTATTTTTACGCGCCGTTTAGGTAGTTTCGCGTTACACGATTTTTGTTGTTCAATTAACGTTCAACTAGTTGGGCATTATACGATCTTATTTTATATAGGAACAAAATTGGGTTATTAATTGAAGTAATATTAGATGTGAGGGTTAAGTAATTGGTCTTGTTCATTGTTTGTCGTTCGCTGTCTACTTGACCTTGCAACAGGTCGCACGATTCGGCTTCCGCTCGAACAAGGTCCAAAGTTCTCTCCGTGAGTTCGGCACCTTCGGTGTAATAACCTTTGGCCCAATTATTCCCTGCACCGACTCGACCGGATAACACGTTGCTCGGATTGAACAATCTTCCATAGGGACCCGATAACGTGCTTTTTGCACTTCCGGGGTCAAGATCAACCAGAATGGCTCTTGGCACGAATTTGTCACCTATCATATTATTATTATTATTATTATTATTATTATTATTATTATTATTTGACTTTAGATTTATTACTGGAATTTGAATCTGAATTATTTTGTTTGGAATTGAATTTATCATTTGAAACTGTATTTTTTATTTAGTATTGGATTAATTATTTGGATTTAAATACTTGTGTTCGGTATTGAATTTATTATTTGAAACTGAATTTTTTATTTAGTATTGGATTAATTATTTGGATTTAAATCCTTGTATTCGGTATTGAATTTATTATTTGAAACTGAATTTTTTATTTAGTATTGGATTAATTATTTGGATTTAATTCCTTGTATTCGGTATTGAATTTATTACTTGTATCTGAATTTTCTATTTAGTATTGAATTTATTATTTGAATTTAAATCTTTTTATTTCGAATTGAATTTATTACTTGAATCTGAATTTTTTATTTATTATTGAATTTAGTATTTGGTTTTAAATCTTTTTATTTGGAATTAAATTTATTACTTGAAATTGAATGTATTATTTGAATTTATATCGCTTATGGGACGGAATACAAAAATTTGTTTCCCACCTGGTCCCTCAACAAAGAACACGTTGATTCGTTGCAGTTGAAGCTCTGATTCGCCGCGATATATTCCGTTGGCATCCAATCCGTGCTCGTCCGATATCACCTCCCAGAACTAGGAAGTAAATCTGTATATTACATTACTTAAATATCCCAAAAATGATCGTCGATTAGTTACCTTTCCTCCGACATTGTTTCCGCACTGACCTACTTGAACGTGAACTATTTCCCTCATTTTGTAAACAAATAATATTATTTAAATAATTAACCCTCTAATTTTGAATTCCAAAAGGATTTATGGTAATTTTTGGAGCGAATTATTTATTCATTTTTGTAACCCACATTTAAGTATCCATGATGAATGGAATGAATTAAGTCGATGATAGTTCATCGATCATGACTACAAATTAATTAGACACTATGAATTAGAGAATTAATTACTATGCAGATATATTCATATATATATCATCGTAAAACTTTAATTACATATAATTAATATATATTTACTACTTTTCTATAGAAAATCACAAGCTGAATCGACTCATGCATTAAAATATATATGATTCCATTTAAAAAATTCAACTTGGCCTTCAAATCCCCTCTACGCGTCCACTTACAAAAATACTAATTATATCAAATAACGTCCCCCTCCAACCCATTCGACTTTTATCCGAAACATTTTTCAATATAATTAATAGTTTCGAAAATATGAAATACTTATTAATACGAATACATTAAATACCTCCAGTCTTAGGTGACTCACCCTGTATAAGTTACAACGCAAATATGTCTACATATTAATTAAATCCATTTACGAATCCGATTATTATGCACTTCCTGACGTAGATCATTTTTAATAACAATTAAGTTCTGTTATATTCGACGGTGTAGACGAAAGGTTTGAATGTTGAATGGAACCCGGTACATGTTCCTTCGAAGTGGATTCGTTTCTTGGGTTTATATGGAAGCGTGAAATAATGGCTCGCACTAGTTGATTCGTAACGATACGCAATAATCAAGTGTTTGTCCTCGGGGCAGCGCGATGAGATAATACGCGATCGCCAATTTTTGCCAAGGTCTTGGCTTCATCAATCCCAGTTGACCAGAAGGACGATAACAAGTTTCGATAGCTCGTCGCCGGTAAAACGTTTCACTGACGGTCACGTCGAACGATTACTCATCGAGTTTAAGAGGCCCGCTCTTTCCGTCGGTTCACTTCAAAGCTCTTTTTATACCCTCCAATGGACTTAGATTAAAAATTCAATCATTAATGCTCTCCGTGGAATAACAATTGGATATTGATATTCGAGAACTTCACTTCGGGAATCTTAAACTGTCTATCATATATAATATTACATTGTTACATTATTATAATCATATTGGTAATAATAATATTTAACCTCGTATAATATAACCCAATTGTTTCGTGTCTAAAAGAAAATCGTACAACGCGAAGTAGTTAAACGCACATTTAACGAAGTTAGGTTATGTGGAAATGGTAACGAATTTTTTACTTGAATGCACTGAGAAAGATGGCGATTGTTGCATGTATTATTATATTTATTATTACAACGAAAAAATGAAATTAAACGAAAGATACGAGTAGATGAGGTTAATAGTTAAATGATTAACTTCGCTAACGATCGTTGATGTCGTGGAATTGAAATGAAAAGACACGATACTCGACAGCAATAAAAGTATCTATTGATCGTTTCAACAAAGGTAATACAATCTCCTTTCTTTACATCGTAACCGCTTACAAGATATTCGTATACGTGTATATATAAAAACCGATCGAAAATCGCTTGTAAAAAGTGTAATATACAAATTGGAAGTAAAATAGACTAATATAAAAAGAGTCTCTAAAAATCGGGTGTCCCTGGACAGTATTTTTCAGCTGTTTCCACTTTTGACAATTTATGATCCCCCGTCACCCCCCACCTCACCCAACCTCATTTTTATCTTAGAATGTTAAGATAAAGAAAGAGAATACTCTCTGTTTCTCCTTGAATTTATTCTTCCGCGGTTGCCTCCTGATACTGTTGATATTCCGAGACCAAGTCGTTCATATTGGATTCTGCCTCCGTGAACTCCAATTCGTCCATTCCTTCGCCCGTGTACCAATGGAGGAACGCCTTCCGGCGAAACATCGCCGTGAATTGCTCCGAAATTCTTTTAAATAATTCCTGTATCGCAGTCGAGTTACCGATGAAGGTGGCGGACATCTTTAATCCGCGAGGTGGAATATCACACACGGCTGTCTTCACGTTGTTGGGTATCCACTCGACGAAGTAATCGCTGTTTTTATTCTGGATATTCAACATTTGCTCATCGATCTCTTTCATTGACATTCTTCCGCGGAAGACAGCGGCGACGGTCAAATATCTGCCGTGTCTCGGGTCGCAGGCCGCCATCATGTTTTTCGAGTCGAACATTTGCTGGGTGAGTTCCGGTACCGTCAGCGCACGGTACTGTTGACTTCCGCGGGATGTCAGGGGTGCGAAACCAGGCATGAAGAAATGGAGTCGTGGAAACGGAACCATGTTTACCGCCAGTTTGCGCAGGTCAGCGTTTAGTTGCCCGGGAAATCTGAGACAGGTTGTCACGCCGGACATCGTCGCTGACACCAGGTGATTCAAGTCGCCGTAAGTTGGCGTGGTGAGTTTCAGGGTACGGAAACAAATGTCGTAAAGTGCTTCGTTGTCAATGCAGTAAGCTTGATCCGTGTTCTCCACTAACTGATGCACGGACAGAGTCGCGTTGTAGGGTTCCACGACAGTGTCCGAAACCTTTGGTGACGGCACCACGGAGAAGGTGGACATGATCCTGTCGGGATACTCCTCGCGGATCTTTGATATCAACAGGGTACCCATTCCTGACCCGGTACCTCCACCCAGGGAATGCGTTAGTTGAAATCCTTGAAGGCAGTCACAATTTTCCGCCTCTTTCCTCACAACGTCGAGAACGGAATCCACCAATTCGGCACCTTCCGTGTAGTGGCCTTTAGCCCAATTGTTCCCGGCACCTGATTGGCCAAACACAAAGTTGTCCGGCCGGAATATCTGACCAAAGGGTCCGGATCTAACGGAGTCCATGGTACCAGGCTCCAGGTCAACCAAAATGGCTCTGGGTACATATTTTGGTCCAGCTGCCTCGTTGTAGTAAACATTTATTCGCTCCGTCTGGAGATCCGAGTCGCCATGATACGTTCCCGTTTGATCGATGCCATGTTCGTCTGAGATCACCTCCCAAAACTATGCAAATTATTTCCAATTTTAATTATCATCTTTCTTATCCATAATTCTTATCATTTATGTTTGTAATCATTATTATGTCTTATCTATGATTTTTATTGCTTATGTTTATAATTCTTATTATTTTTCTTATCCATAATTCTTCGTTATGAGTCATGGTTCGATATCGAATTTACGGTAATCTTTCCGAATTAAAGAACAGGGAGGTTCAAGGTTACGCACCAGTCATGGATTAACACTAGAACTCCGGAAGTCATAAAAAACAGGTCCGCGGAATTAAATAAAAACATTCAAATTGATAAGATTCCATTTTCTGAGATTTCTTGCGGCTCAGGTTGCGCAATGGACACAATTAAACCGATTAATTTTTATCCATCCATTATTTTTAAGAACGTATACATATGTGAATTATAAATATGGATGAATATATGAGCCGTTTTTTTAAAGTGGCCAAAGTCCATCATTGAAAAAAATCAGGTTAACGTTTATAATAATTACAGAAAGTTAATGGTAACGTTTTAAATCTTAGGTTGATTAAAAATGGACTTGAGCCACTTTCAAAATAAACGTCTTATTTTGTGCGTAGTTCTAATGTTAATGAAATACATGCAATATAATAAATCTATTATCTTTAATACTCACTCTATATGGAACCGAATACATTTTTATTATAAAGGTCACTAACCTTTGCACCAATCTGATTGCCGCACTGCCCGGCCTGCATATGCACAATTTCCCTCATCTTGCAATTCGCTCGGAGGCCGAAAAATACTATAAAATTTCCCGATATTCCTTTCTATGGCCAGGAAGTTACCGTGTTGTCGGAGGGGTGAGTCCAAGGGCAAGGTCTGACGTCGGGGACCCTTGACTCGTAGGTATCACGGATGTTTCCAAAATATATCTTTCGAATATAAACAGAAACAGACGAACATCCGGTTCTCCTTGGTTACGTCGATTCACGAGAAATATGCGGTTATTATTTAACTCTTTCAATTCTTCTCCGAGTCTTCCAAACCAGAAAACATCGATAATAAACATTGATAAAAATCAACGTCAAAGTTCGTGTCCTTTTAAAAGGGCAAGATTCTTCATAAATATTCATCATAATTCGACCCCTTTGATTGGTGAATCAACAGGTTGGATCGTCACGACATTCTCCATGATTCAACGATGTTTTCACGTATTCAGTGTGTTCGTTAAATCCGTTATTTAAAGGACATTAATTAATATAAAGTAATAACAAGGCAACCACTCGCGGAACGTTCAAAATGAGTTCATCGAAGTTCGCGAAAAAACACGGCGCGTTGGAGTTCGGACACCAGAGCAGACGTTACGAAGGAAGTACATTATAATAAATGGAAAAATAAATACAATGCGTGTCTATACTGATAATTATAATACAAAGTCCTTATGGAGCTATCGTAAAAATGTCCCGCGACTCATTTCGACCCTCTGTGATCGACGAGCGCGCAAATCGGCGTCGTTTCCAGGAGTTCCTCCTTCTCGTTCTCCGTCGCGGTTAAGTTTATTGCCTCGTCCTCCGTGGAGGACGGAAGGCCGCATTCGTTCTCGTCTTCCTGGGCAGTCGTCGCGTCCTGCGTTGGCAAGTTCGACTTCGACGAGTGACTTCCGGGCCTCCCGTTCACCAGGTACCTCAATGGTACCGCTTCCGACTCTCTCGATTCCCTCCTAAAAATCAGTCTTCCTTTATTCCCTCGAAACTAAAATATTGCTTTATAATATGAAATGAAGTATCTGTTAGATTCTGATATTATTTTTTAATATTATTAATCCAACCATTTGAAGACCAAAGTGGCTAACTCCAACGAACCAAAAGTAGAGATAATTAATAATTATGAATGGTTATATGTAATACATATAATGTTCAGTCGAGTCTCTTTTTATACGTATCCTTTTAAGCTAGAAAAAAATAACTAAGCCGAGAAATCTAGAGTTTTAACAGCGTAACATGCATATCCATTTATTTCCGCTTTTTATATTTTTCTCCTGGGAATTAAGAAAGAAGAGAATAATTCTCGGATTTCTGTCAAACGAATCCACAGCATGAAGATACGGTTGTATATATATTATATATATTATATGCATTATATGTATTTACTGATAGAATTATCGGAGAAAAACTAACTTGGGTATCGTCGGGCAGGACCACAGTTTAAAGTCAGCTCCGAAGAGCTCGCCCTCTTCTATCGTCTGCGGCAGATGTATGTTGAGCGTTTCCGGTAGGAAGATCGAGGTGACGGCACCGGCGACGCTCAACGATCCCATCACGATCAGAGGAAGAACCCTCGAATAAACAGCTAGGTGAACGATATAAGGAAACGTGAGTAGACCGATTCCAGCGATAAAAGACGCAATGCCCATCGCTTGCGACCTGACGACCGTCGGCAGAAGTTCACCGACGAAAACGTAGAAGACGGCGAAGGATGCTGCGATTCCAAACTTGCCGATCATCGCCAGGGACACCGTTATCCATACGGCATCTACTGCGTCAAAGTTTCAAGCTTGTAAATACAGGGTGGGCCAAAAATAGGTATACGGCACTGATCGAATTATAATACTGTGGTACCTCGTACTTCGAACGTTTGATAAAGCAAGACATTTGATTTGGTGTTCGAACGTCGTTTCTAAGTTCGAACTATAATCCAGGAGCAATATTTTCATGTTTGTGATTTTTATATTAAAAAGTTATTCTTTACTTCTATTTCTATGTTGCAATAATTACAATTGATAAAATAAACATGAAATTATTCTGTTTGATTTTCTTGTGTTATTAAAAAAATTAAAAAACTAAATCTAAAACATTGATTCGGATTTCGAACGGCTTCCTGGAACGAATTAAATACCAACTACGAGATACTACTGTATACTATTTTGTTTAAAATCCAGTCAGCTTTGTATACCCACTTTTGGTCCACTTTGTATACTAACACATTGTATGCCGGGTATCTGCTTTAACTTACGTAGCGCGGGTCAATTTTTGCGATTGTATTCGCCGGAAAGGGTTTTTTTGGAAAGCGCTCTAATTACTAACACTTACATTTCGTCGAATGTTTATATAAGATAAAGTCCAATTCGCTTAAAAAAAGTTACGCGTCACAGGGATTTTATTTCAACCATGATTTGTTAAAAATGAACTAGTACGTCTCGCGCATACAATGTGTTAACGGGGGACGATTTGATTGGTGGAAAAATTCGTACCTTCGGGGACGAACATGCAGGAGACGCAGGCGAGGCCTCCAAGAAGCATTGTCAAACAGAGGACCCATCTTCTGCCCAGCCTGTCCATGGCATACCATGTTAAAACATACGATGGAATCTCCACTATTCCACCTGCATAGATGATAAAACATTATTATTGAATATTACAATTTAGTAGAATAATTCTACTAAACAATACGGAATAGAATAGCGGTATGCGTCTCTGATGCAACTGCATTATTCATTCGTAATGAGTTCGCTCGGTGCACGACGAAAACATGTTTACGAGTAGCGGCGAACGTGACGGAATAATAAGCATGATCAGCCGTCAGGGACGTTGGGGAAAGTGACGGTGACGTTACCGATGAAGAAGGCCAGGTAATCGGAGACTCCGAGGTTCGTCGTGTTGTACGAAAGCCCGTTGTACACCACAGCATTCGCCACCCAATCAAAGGCCAGGATAAAGAATTTCTTTCTAATATTTGGATTGGTTATTAGATCCATAGGTGTCGCGGAGGGTGGCGGTGATCTGTCTTCCGCTTCCACGTCAACGCTTCCGTCGCCAGAATTCCTACCGTTGCAGGAGATACCCTGTCTCTTCATAATCTCCATCTAAAACGGAAGTACATCGAGTTAGAATGGCGTATCACATTTTCTTTTTTACTAACCAATTACATTGCTGAGTTTGTTTTAGGGGGGATCAATGTTACCTCCATCTTCCTGAGAAAGTTCGTTGGCACTGTTCTACCGTTGACTTTCGCCATGTGCTGCACAATTTCCTCCGCCTCGTCTATCCTGTTCTTGCTGAGCAGCCATCTTGGAGACTCCGGGATAATCCAGTAGTAGCTGAAGAGGAGGATGAAGGGTACCGACGTTGCAAGGGATAAAGTGAACCAGTGCCTCAATAGGTAACCCTGAAGAAAATCACATGACTTCGATTACACTGGAATTACTATTATTTACGATTTATCATCGTAAAAACTTCTTATCACGTAGTCCCCTATTATATTCGATTGATTAGCGTCATTAATAATAATCACCAGCAGTGCCAGAAGGGACATCGCCGTGGCGAAGAACATACAAATCACCATTCCGGCGAACGTCCTGTATCTCGGACCCATTAGTTCGAGGGCTGAAAGATAACAGAATAATCGTGCGAGAATATTTGTTAGGATCGAATTTAAGAGTGGAATGTTTGTTTTCGAGCATCGAAGATCGATGTAATAATTTGTAATTCGTACCCAGTATAAATGGTATTTGATAGATGGCAGGAAAAAACAGGCCATTCACCGTTCTGAGTACCGTGTAGATGACGTAGTTGGGACTGAAACTGGTGGCTATGGAAAATATGACCTCGAGGAAGAGGATGTTAATAAAGGCCGTTCTTCTTCCCCATTTGTCGGCAATCCAGCCGAACACCACGTTCCCGAAGAGGCTCCCCACGTAGAAGAGTGTCGTCGACGTCGAAGGCCACCAACTGTTGTCACATACCAGGTCTAGCTATGTGGATGCAGGATTCCATTAAAACGCTAATTCGTTAGGGTATTAATAAATATCGTTTTATCTATCCTAATAATCCTGGCATGCTAATAAGAAGTTAATAATTATATTAATTTATTGTCAACGGAAGTGTAAAACTTTTTAGTCGGCAGAAAATAACTGCGTACAGTTTTAATATTACCTTAAATATTAAACCAAAATATACAATCAAAATATCACCTTCAAACCACACAGTTTGAAGCCTTTGCGGTCCGCGATATTTTCGAAAGTTCGCTTCAAATTGCATAAGTATATACTGGCTACGCACTCCGAATTAACCCTTTTGCCGATCATATTCACCTTTTTGTAAATCAGAGTAACCATTTTCGAGATCATATTCACCTTCTTGCGAATCAAATTCACGCTTCGTAGAAAAGCTTGATTTGCAAAACTGTGAATTGGATCTCTGAAAGGGTAAATTTGCTTTGCAAAAAAGGTGAATACGATCTTGAAAAAGATTAATATGGCCTGCAAAAGGGTTAATTTGGAGTGCAAAACATTATAATACTGTTATAATACTATAATAATACTACTAAATCCATTATAATACAACGAGGAATATTTTTGGAGTAACTAGTATTGTTTTCCAATAAGCAAAAATTCGAGACAAGACTCGTCGGAACAAAATTTGATGTCGAATCCCATTCGACATTGGACCGCAAAGGGTTAATATTTATTCCAGCGGAATTATTTCGTATTATTTAATTGACTAGGTCAACGAAAGGTATCCTCGTTAAGTGATAACGGCGCATAATTCCGCAGATGCAAAACACACATTAGGCGTGTGTACTCGCCGAAGGGAGAAAGACAAGCGACGTAACCGGAGCAATGACTTCTCTATAATAGCGATATCGCACGGACACTCGCGTATCGTGGAGATTGCCGATACTCGCGAAGCCCCCCTTCGTTAAAATAGAAGTTTCCATCGCAGCGTTCATTTCTCTTGGACCTTGTTAACCCTTTCGTCACAAATGCTACAAAGCTGAAAGTTACCGGTAGATACGTTAACTATCAGCTTTATATACTAACTTCACGTGAAACATATTACTTGTATTCAGGGTTAGGTAATAACGTTTTCTTATCGGAAATATATTACTCGTAATAAGGGTTATATTGTTACTTTTTATCTCAAATATATTACTCGTATTCAGGGTTATATAATAACGTTGTTCTTGCCTGAAATATATTACTCGTATTCAAGGTTATATACTAACTTTTTATCTGAAACGCATTACTCGTATTCAGGGACGAAAGGGTTAAAGCCATGCGCGAACCCACGTTGTAATCACGAACTATGGTGCCGATTTGAGCATTCAATGCAATCGGATCTTCCCGCCTACAACAATGAGTTCTTTCAGATATCATTGACCTCCTTCGATAGAAAAATTCTTTTTATTCCTGCGTTTCGATATCCGCGGTTGAAACCTATCGGAAGAAGTGTATCTTGAAACAATAATATCTTTGACTTCCGCTTTTCAAACACCTATCGTCATACATATGACTTTTAACCTATATCACTCCTAGTGTGCGTTTCAGGTATCACCGATGTGATATTGCAATGATAGCTACATATATAAATATACAAATAATATAATCAAAATATAAATAACATATCATTAATAAAATAAATATATGATAGCCAATATATAAATATTATAATCAATGATACTTAAAAACTCGCCATCAAGAATATGGCTCGAACAAGTTGGAGTTACCGTTCGATAGTCACGTGAAACAATTACTTAAAGTGATAAGAGTTAATAATTAATAATCTTTTGAATGTACAAACAGACTCTCCTTGCTCCAGTTTTCGATGTTTAAAAGATGGATAGAATTTAAGTCCGTTTATCGGCGCGCATTGTTTGCAGGTATTTTCAGGATTCGCGGAACCCTTATCAGGAAGATCGCGCGTATTTACGGTGGGTATAAGTCGGAAAGCGGTCGTTCGGGTTACGTAAGTGTGTGCGGACAGATCGAAAGTGATTAGTGGATGCGTAGGTAGATTCTCGGGCATTAAACGTAGAGGAGAGTAGAGACACGTTGCTCCTCGTTGACACCCGCACTACATTCTCGATGTGTTAGTAAGCTCCCACAGTGAGAGGTGTTCATCACCCTCGGTTGACAGGAGGAACGTGCTCCCTCCTCTCTACCTCCCCGTCCCCCTCCTCCTCAACCTTCGAACTCCCTTATCATGCTCTTTTATCATCTCCATTCGCAAACTCTTATGGAAATCAGATTTATAATTATTTCCATTTGCGTCCACCAGTAGATCAGTTTTACGATTGTTCCGAAATCGAAAGGTACAGATTTTGAACTCCAAATTACTTCAAATTCCGAAAATTATCCGAAAACATCCAAATTCCAATTAATTCAACTGCGAAATTAAGCATTTTGCAGATCATACAAAACAACTGAATATTTCTATTTTCTGCTGCTGGTATCTCAGGAAATTATATCTAATTTTAGAAAGAAAGTTATATCTTTTTTTGCACGGATTTCTGTGGAACGTGTCTGCCGCATAAAAAGAGACCTGGGTGTATTTTCGACATAATAACGTGGATTTTGAAATCGTCACATTTGGAAAGTGGTTGAGCGTAAACGTTATCACGTTATTACGCACGAATATCCCAATTCCAGGAATCGAAGGAGGTTGGTTATCGAGTTGGATTCCGATTTAGATTCCGATTTCGGATCGTACGGTGAGACGGCATTGTCGGGGATGGAATTGCATTAAGCAAATGACGTGCGTACGACGTGCGTACGTGATTCACGCAGGAATACGCCGGGCGTCCATCCTCCGGTGAAATAGATTGCGCTCACGTACGAGCGCCGCTAATGTCAGAATCCGTTTCTCACGTAACGTCACCGTGACTCGCTTTTAGGAAAAGAATTACTATGTTTACCGATATTATCCGATCGTCATTACGAATAGTAATCGCTTATCTTATCTCGCCGCGAATTATTTTCACAAGATATCTTTGCATTGGTTTCAATTGTCGTCATGTTTCCAATAACGAGTTTATCGTGCATATTGCAATTTCAACGTTGGTCCGCCCGTTCCGTAAATCATTTGTCATTGCAAATGGAAACTATATTGTTGCTATTAGATTATATGTTAAGAAAAGTATAATTACTATTTGCTTATTAGTTACGGAAACTATCATTTTTATTAGAGACTGTTATTTATCATTTTTATAATTCTTCAGGGTATCTCGGATTAGCATATAAGAGCTTCTATAATGACGAAGATTTTCTTCGAATATTATTCATAATTTTTATAATTCTTCGAGGTATCTCAGCATCCAAGGGATTTTCTAATAATGAAGATTTCCTTCGAATGTCATCTACGACGTCGAATTACGAATAGCGTGACACGACGCGAGTGGAAATACGGAGGCTACGGTAAACACATCCGAACAAATGAAATTCTTCATCGAGTGGCTATTAGCCTCGGCAAATAAAGTTTCACCGGTGGGCGTTAATGGATTTAACGCGAAGTTTGATTCAGGCAAATTGCCACTCACGGACTTTTGATGTCTGCGTGAAACGCAAAAGGTAAATTGCATGGAAATGCACGGGATAACCGTAGCGTACTCCACGGGATCGTGGCATCGAGTTATTGTCAAGGGCAATACACGCGTTGTCTGCTAAGGACATTAATAACACGTGCATATTTTATCACCCTGACACACTTCGAAAACGATATTGATATGACCGCGGTACTGAAGCTCATTAATACAATCTAGACACATATCGAAAGGTATGCCATTTCACACCTTACGATCGAATCGTCAATAATCGAGATCGATGAAGATCAATCTCGAGCTTTTACCGCGCGAAGATCCACGACATGGAACTGAAATTTGTTTAATGTTCCACATTACGTTGGCCATCATTATCGTGCGGTTTTAACAGGCGAATTTTATTTTTAAAATTTAGCTCTCGATTAACACGGCATTTGAATTGCACGATGTTGGTTTAACACGCAGAAAATATGTACTTTTGAATTGTGCTATGTATATCTTCCTTGAATTAATGAATTTTTATTGAAAAATATCTACTCTAATTTAAAAAAGAAATACAGAACAGTGTTTGATATGGATTTGTTAAATTTATTACATATTTATTTTCAATCTGAAATACGGATTCGAATTGCACGATTTGAATTTCCGCTGGCATTTTTCGTGAAGCAGGAGAAGCGCGATCGCGCCGTTTAGCACTCAAACGGTTAAAAAACTAGATATAAAAACTCTATTTCTCGTATTTATTCGTGCGCTGTAGGGTTGGTAAGAGTACTCGATCTAAATAAAGAGTCGGAATCGCGTGGGTGTACGAGATAGTTTGCATCCGATCGAATGATTTATCGTGCTCGATTTAGGAGGTTCGCCCTAATGAGAGGGCAGCCAGCACGAGACTGCGGAACAGGTCATTGTCTTTTTTCCGTGTGGACAATGTTGGCGATGTGTCTGTTGGTCGGAGAAACAGCCGGAGCCACACGACAACAAGACACACTAACTCTGCCACGCACATGCCATTTCCTGCCCGAATCAAATTCATCATTATTTTCGCTCGACCCGACACATAAACTCCCCTCGGAATTCTAAATCTTTCGCCTCGAGACACGTGGTGATGAATCATCTTCGATCCACTTTCTTCAACGCGTTCACTGCCGTTACGAAGTCCGCATTAAACGATACGTGTTGTACCTCGGGGTATACTCTCCCTCGATTTACACGGTCCTTATTATACACGATACATTTTTACATAATCTAATATTAGCTTGGCAACTAAATTCACGACCGTTAGTTTGGTGACTTCTTTTTTATTTCCGTGATCCATACTTGTAGATTAGTTTTGTTGATAAGTGATATTATTCACGAGCTCCCATTTTTGCGATTGTTTTTATATATTAATACAATTATTATTTCATATAATAGTTACTTTGCAAGTTGTTGGTTTAGCAATACTAACGGTATATTTGATTCGGGTTTTAGTAATATTTTCATTGTCGGTCACCGTTGACCTCCACGGCAGCCAACGTATTTACCAATCGTGTCGTGTATTATAGTTCTGTTATTTATTCAGGGAAATCGGAGACGTACGGTAACGCCGATTCGAAATTTGTTGGAAAAATAAAAGAATAATTGGCAAAACGTGTAACGAGTGGAACGAGTCGGTCCGATACAAAGGGACGTGTTAGTTACGGTGGCAAAAGGGGTGGCGGTAACGCGCGAAACGATGGCTTCGTGCGATAGAAAGTGATAGCGATGAAGAACGGAAAACGGAAGGACAGGATTTGCCTCGATGGCTCTGTGCGTCATATGTCTGCGTAAATCCGGAGCGTGTAAATATGCGGCACTCAGGCCCTCCGTATGCTTCAGAGCCGCTAGATCCGATCTACAAAAGTATAATACTTTCGTCTAATCGCTAAATCCTCCGGAAATTTTAAATAACATATACTTAACCCTTTTAGTACCTTAGAGCTAATGCATATGCTTTCCATTTTTAATATAATTCAATTACATGTAACAACATGTAAAATAAATGGATACCTCAAAAACCGCATATTTTTCAAGCTATTTTTTAACGGTACCCGAAAGACTTATAAGGTACTATAAGGATTAAAATTCAATTATTTCGTCAAATTAAATTGCTTTGTTTCGAGCTTCCTCGGAATGTAAAATATATTTCATTTTCAATCTTCGGCACCCATTATTCAATCACATTTTATATTTTCCGCTTCTATCGACTACCATAAACCTTATTTTACATTTTCCCACACCAATTCTCAAACTCTACAACCAATAATAATAATACAGTTTTTTACGAATATCCACGAATAGATGTACATCCTGGGTCCACGCTAACCGTCATTGATAGAATCCGAATTCCGGGGTCTAAGAATCGGGGAGTGCGAGTGGAGAGCCACGGCACGTGTAAAAAGTAGAAGTAGAGATCGGAGTAGGAAAGGGTCGGAAAGGCACGGCACGAATTTGGTCGATTGTTCTTTGCGTCACGATAAAATCCGGACGTGTAAGTACATAGGGACATATACCCTCTATATGGAGAGAGCTGGCAGATCGTACGAGGCGTTTGATGTGACATATCACATGACCGGATGCGGGGGTAGGTAAATTGCTCGGCAATTGCCAACGCCACAAGAGCTGCAACCTATCGGCCAGTCACTCGGTTGCTTATCAACTTTGTTCACCAGGTAGAATACTTTTGGAAACCAGCCTTTACCTCGGAGTACCGTCGCCTAGCCGAGTATCGTTGCACATAAGAACACCCTCGAATACCCGTATCTCAACTACATTATTTACCGTATCACATAGTACATAACGTGGCAATGCTATAAATGATTTCGCACGTGTTCCGTATTTTGTCATTATGTAAGAACCGAGTCTAGCGTGCGATCTTCCTTGGTCACGCTCGATAGAGAAGTTTGTGGCACTCATAGAACCGTCTATATCGCGACATGAAAACGAGGGAATTGAGAGTGGGAAAAAAAATGTCGAAGAGAACGAACGTGGTCCCAGATCCTCGACCCCGCGTGTTACGCTCTTCATTACGTACCGCGTTGTCTAATCGCGGCAATTTAATAATGCCTTAATAGACACTTACGAGACAACCGCGTGATCGCAAGTTTCGCCGAGCAGTGCCTGGTTTCCTTCGGTATTCTCATCGGTCTCATCGACATCCACGAATTTTCTTTCGTGAAAATTCTTATCGGGAATTCCATCTCGGATCAACCTTCTTTTGACTCCATGAGATCGATTCGCGTGTATCTTGTCCAATTAACCCGCTCCGAGGTGACTCTCAGTCGCCACTCGGTTATTGCAACAACACGAACGGCGATTATGAGAAGATATTAAGATGCACTTCAGTTGTCGGTGATTTAAAAGTCAATAATAAAAAGTAAGTAAAGTAAATCTTAATGCTGCCAGTCAATTGCCATTGGAATTACTGCAGGAATCTGAGTGGTGACTGAGTTTCTTAAAAATAATATATATGAAAATAATAAAAAAATAAAAATAATATATATGACACTTTTAACCGTTAACGGTTAGAACGAGAACTATGAACGAGGGTGAATAAGACCGACACGTTTCGCGGAACTAATTGTCTTCTATGGACGAAATTGAAATTCACCGATTAACGTGAGCCCCGTCATCGTGCATTTAATAATGCATGAATTAATCCCGCAACGTTAATGAGGCTTTCACGGAAAGGAAAATGGGGAGAGTGTGGTGCGCGATGACGACGGACGATTAGGGACACACGCTTAGTACGTTCCACGAACGGGACGAGAGAACTCGTAGTAGCATGTTAACGTTACTCGAAGCGGGATGTGTGAGAGAGTCAAAGGCCAAGGCAAATTGGGTCGTGAAATCCGACACTCCTCATCCCGGGACGAGGAACGAGAAGAAATTTCTCGTTGACGATTAACCCAGCCTAGGGCATTATGCAAATCAACGTATTATCTTACGAATACCCAACTCGAAATCAACCCACTCGTACGTGCATCTTCCTCTTTCCAAGATGCTGGGAAAATCAGCATCATTTCAAGCATATCCCAATGGTTTCCATTATTCTCTTTCATACGATCTTCTTCGTAATCTTTCTTTCTTTTAAATGAAGCTATGTTTGAAGACTCTAAACTTTTATTAATAATAGAACTACCAAAGCAATCACAATGAATGGTGCGCGGTTTTTAATATTATAATTTGAACATACGACGGCGCATTATTTGGGATTTCGTATGCTTTCATTTTGTGTACGTAACGCGCATAATTAAATCGATTCATTAATTTGTATCTTTCAGTTATAATTTATATTTAAATGGGGACAGTATTGAAGTATAAAATAGTACAAAATAAAAAAGTGTATAATAATGAAGGTATAACTTGCAATTAGTATATGTTCGGTAGTTCTAGTATTAAGAATAGGGTGAATGAAGTCTGCACGATAAGTTGTTAATATAATTCAATATACATATTATTCTTGGATATCATTTCCCTCGAATTAACCCTTTGCACACGAAAGGCGACTCTCAGTAACCACTCAATTGATTGCAGCATTTCAAGTGGCGACTGAGAGATGACATTAAAATTCAGTCTTAAAATATCCAATAAGAAAATACAATTGGAGAAAAATCTTAATGTCTACTTTCAGTCATCATTCGAATTGTCGCAATAAATTGATCGTGAATGGCGACTGAGAATTGCGAATCCAAGTGCAAAGGGTTAATAATAATTGGATATAAATTGTTATCGAGGTTTTTGTCCGTTTTAAAAGAGAGAGAGTCGAGTTTACCTCGGTGACGAGTGTACTGTCGTAGTCCCTGGTATCGTAGATCCATCCGTGTCGGCATTTCGTGATCGGCCATTCGGGGCTACTGACCGGTGTCTGTGGTAATCGGCCCATCGTTCGTAATAGCGTCGCTTCTTCGACCGAATCGGTTGCGTTCTCCAGATTCGCACGTTCCAACCACGACTCAATGATCGCCGTGTAGTTTACATCGTACATTTCGCACTTCGAATACACTTTCTTCCCGTCCGGTTTCACCGTGTAAGGCAAAGAAAGAGCCTTTTTCTCCTCGAGGCTCATCAACCCCTTCAGGTTCTCCAGTTCCGGTACCCTGCACCAGTGTTCCGGCGAGGCGCTCACGAATACCTAATTATTTTTGTTAATTAATATTAATGGCTTAAGAATACCTAACGTTTATGAGTTAACACGTTGAATGCCACCTCGAAATACGTGTTATACGATACTGTATAACGTATAAAAATAAAACTGTTCGAGTGCTGTACGATACATGGGTTACTTTATATCGTTATCGGAAATAAAAAGTATTGAAAATTTTACGAATATTAGCGATATATTTGATTCGAGTTTCAATAATATTGTCATCGGCGTGTTAAAAAAAAGTAATCGCTCACAAATACCGATAGCTAATGATTGTTAGTTAATAAATTAATCGGGGATGAGGTGAATCTGATTATTAAAAGTATTTTTACGTAACAGAATCAAGGATAGACAATAAACAAACGGAGCTTGATCGTAAACACCGCGGTAGTAAATATTATTCCACGTATTTCTCGAGCCTTCATTGTTTGTCGTGATACGTAATTCTCGATATAGAAAACTAGCGTTATCTTGGATTCTATTTATTACTAAGAACTCCAACGTAATCTTGTTGATAGCGTGCTATAAAAATGAATAAAAATCAGAGTTCTCGGTTAGTCTTTGAATAAACAATTCCCTGTTAAACACGCCTCTGTTCGGAGTGATTTATCGCGCAGGTAAATTATAATTAATTTTGATTGGATCATTAATGAAACTTACCTGGGAAAATGCTAAGAATGCGGCAGGAAGGGTTGCAGGTATGCAGAGAAGGTAGTACATGATATTCTGATATCTGCCCTTCTCACCCACGTGTAACAGCACCTCGTCGAAGTCGATGGAGCTCATCTTTCCGGCACTGATACTCTCCCGTGTTTCGACACCCCAACCACGCCGACGATCCTACGCGATACCACACTAACCCCCGGATTACACGGCATGACCGCCGTACCGCATTCTCGAGCTCACTTTTACTTTAAATCACCAAACCCACCGCCAATCTCATATCGGAACTTAAACAAGATCACTATCGAATAATTTCTAATTAGTACTGTTATCACTAAATAATGGTTTCACGTATGGAATTTATGTTAATTATTTAAATCACGAACCATTTGCCGATCTCATATCAAAACTTAAACGAGATCGCTATCTAATAATTCCTAATTAGTAATTAATAATTGTTTCACTAAATAATAATTTCACGGGTGGAATTTATATTAGATTACATTACATTATTACGTTATATTAATTTATAGTAGTTACACAGTTCGTGACGTCACTAATAAGATATTTATTAGAACACCGTTAGTATATTTTATGTATTAAGGTGTAATTTATTGGAAGATGTAAGACGCGATTTAATCTCGGTGTAATATTGAACACAAGAGACTCACGTCTCGTCCTTCATTTTTAAATTATGATTTAGATGTGGTGATAGAATATTTTTCGTTTTTTATTCGTTAAAAGATAAATATGATATTTAAGTTCATTTGGGATCTTGTCTCACGGAAACGGAGAAGTTCGGTGCGTTACAGTTTCATTCTCCTTCACTCGGCGCATCGCTTTCCGTCAGCCCGTCTGATCAGCAACCGTCCTCGTCTACTTACGAAATGTTTCCCGCTCGTACTCCCTGCGACGCAAACGTTCGGTTTTTTTAATGTTCAACAATTTTATGAACACTTTACGATTCACTGACGAAGTGGAACAACTTCACAAATCATTTTCACACGATATTTCACTTCTATAAACTACCATAGTAATCGATCCAAACGAATCTTCACTAAGGACGCCTTCCTTATTGCAACACTATTCGAATATTTAATGTTCGTAGTTTTTAAACGATTTCGAGGAAATACACTTCCCCCTTCTCCTCTTCTTCTACCTCGGTTCGAACGATTTTTATTAAATAAATAAATAATATGAATCTATTAAAATTCGTTATAATTTTTCGATGTATCTTTCACGATGCACGTGCTGGTCTACGATGAACCCGATTGGTTTTCGTGTTGGAAAGATTCCTCTTTTTTGGTGAAGAATTGCACGATCTCGTTGTAAGTTGCAGCGATGTGTAAGTTCTCCGATTTCTAAGTTTGAAGTGGAATTAATCGCAACGATTGGACGTCTTCGCTTGTTCTTATAGACGGGGAGCATCGCGTCGACGACGATCAGCCATTCCCTGTGAAGATCTCCTCTCTTCTGAAGATCCCCAGCATCATCTTCAGCAGCCTCCTCTCCTTCTCCCTCTCATTCGCGGACCTCCTCTCCTCACAGTTTCTCTGTAAACGTCACGTAAATAAGACCTCTGTCTAAAGAAAATTAGTGTCTTATTATTCAGATAAACAGAGCACTTAAAATGCACCAATGACGGTCGTGTTCTAGATGTTTCGTCAAATACGAATACAAGAGTGCAAAACAAACTTCAGGTTCTCGTGATATCGTAAACTAGTAATGCGTAGGATAACATTTAGTAGCTTATCAGTAAAACGATTCGCCATATACGCGACGCTGTCTTATCTCCAATCACCAACTGCATCCACGCTGGTAATACTTTCCAGACGGTCGTAAAAGCACGTTTAGAAATTAGCGATAATAATTGCGAGACACGTCAAGATCGTCGCGCGGCACGATGTGACTCAGTTAAGGAAGCTGCTCTTAGTCAATTTAAGAGAATTCCAC
Organism: Nysson spinosus; assembly: GCA_910591585.2. Taxonomy (NCBI): domain Eukaryota; kingdom Metazoa; phylum Arthropoda; class Insecta; order Hymenoptera; family Crabronidae; genus Nysson; species Nysson spinosus. The sequence continues at coordinate 13,360,716 of OU342832.1, forward strand.
GCGCATTTCCGTGCCAGATTTTCTAATAAATCATGTACTCTCTCTCTCTCTCTCTCTCTCTCTCTCTCTCTCTCTCTCTCTCTTACTCGCGTCTTCCTATTACACTCGATTTAAACGTTTCCATTAGTTTCCCACCTTTTGACATCGTTCACGCGTTGACCAAAGGAATATCAACGGAACGTAACCTTTATTTTCCCGACGACGACGTACGTGCACGCGTTTCCACCGAGAATTCCAAGTATTGCAACGAACCGTACGTTCTAAGTATCCGATGTAAGACTAGACAAGACTGGAGATGACTAGACGAGACACAACGGGACGGGATGTGCGTGCTCTCCCGAACAATTCCTCCGACCACGCAACCGACTCCGGAAAACTTGCAGAAACGAGAGACTGAAAAGACTACCGGTCCGGTACCGACCAACTTCGTTTTAACCGTTTGAGTGTCAGACAGCGCGATCGCGCTCCTCCTGTTCCACGTCGAGAAATGCAGCGGAAGTGACAAGGAACTTCCAACTGAAGTTTCTAAACGATGACAAATATCATTTTTTTATACGCTCGTTTGAAGTGCGAACCTTCACATTGAAAGGGACGAGAAGGAAGTACACGTACTCGACATCTATGAGTAAAGACGAAGTACACTTCGTTGAAACGTCGACTTCATTCTGAAAATTACTTCATTTGCGGTAAATCTCTGCCATTACTTTTCCTAGTATTTCATTGTGAACAAAGTATTAGGGGTACGCATAAGTAATGTCGTTTTTGATACTTATACAAGATTCTATTTTATTTAGCATTTAGCAGAGAGGTAATTAATAATATAATCCCCATTATTATTGATAATATCCATCTCCCTGGCTGATATTTAATTCCCTAATGTCAATAAATTTAATTAGTATATCGACTGTGCAATAACAAATCGCGTCCAGAAAAGAAGGTGGCGCTGTTTATTCAGTCTGAAAAAAACGGCATTACTTATGGGTGCACTTAATATCTCTCAAAGAAATATGTCGAAATACATCGAACTGGCCTAGTTCGCTCGCCGGAGCGTGGAAACAAGAGCGTCGACAAATTCTCGGTTAACTCGCGAATAAAACAAACAAAGTTGATCCGTTTAGTGGGATGGAGCGTGGAAACAGAAAGGCGGATTATCCGGCGGTTAATTCACGGCGAAAACCAGGAGAACCGGACTAGTTCAGTTTGGAGTGTATGGTCCTCGAACTAGGAGGAGTAACCCTAGAGGGCCCGACCACGCGTAATGTGCACGCGTGCACTCTACGGCTTCTCATTGTTCGTTACAATTACGAGCGACGTCACCGGTGCAAACAATGTCATCCCGCTTCGCACGCTGTCCCATTCTCTCTCTTCTCCTCTTCGTTCAACTATCGCCTTGTCTCCCTTCGCCGTACGTATTCACCAGATGAGTTTTTTATCGCGGTCCGAAACGTTCTCGTTACTTTACGATTCAACAAACTTGAAATTGCCGCGGAAACCCGACGGGAGATAAACCGCGAACAGTCGGCGAAACTTTTGGAAATAATTCTTTTAACAATTTATAACGCCATGTATCTTTAAAGTTACCAATATCCGTATCTTTCTGTTTGTTTCACTTCTTTGTTGTAATATTAATTATAAAATTGCGTGCAACGATTGCCAACTTCTTTAGAGAGTCTAACTAACAGTTTCGTCACTATTTTCATGTAATGTATAATAGCTTCGTTAGATCCGCGTTTAACTAATTTCGCGTTATACAATTTTCTACTACACAAGAAAAACATCGTTTTATAAAGGTTTATACATTGATTTTTGTATGGTTATGAGCAGTGACTGAAAGTTTGTATTATTATACGTATTAATTGAAAGACGTTAACGATTATTACGTGTTCGAAGAGTGTTGCAATTCTTAATAGAAACGGTGTAAACAATGGAAGTAAGGAATCGTGTTAATTGCAAAATTGACTGGACATGAAGTGTCGTGTGAATTTGAGATATGGAAATTCACTTGTTTCGACGAGGTGTAGTGTTGACATATTTTACGAGCAAGTCTTGTTCAGCCGGGAATAAGATGTTTGTCCTTGCCTTTTCTAATTTGTATGAGCACGGGAGCCTTATCTTTTTACGGGCGCAGTGTTGCTTCAGTCATCTCAAGAAATCGTAAAGTATATTATTGACGCACGTGTTGATGCCGTTTCGTCAGATAAACTTCTCTATATGCGATTCGATTTTCCTACCGCCGCTCGCTTAAAAGATAGCCGAGATTCAATCGGTATTTTATAATATTTCCCATTTTATCGAGATTTTATTTCCGTGATGATTGCGACTGTTAAAAATGGCCGATGTGACTTATCTCTTTCGCATCATCAGGAAAACCGGATAACCGAAATTCGAATAAATTCCCAAGATTATATCGAGGTTGCTATAAATAAAAGAATAAAATTCTTTTATTCTTAAACATTCTTTTATTCAGACCGGGAATATGATTCACGTAACAAGAATAAAATTCACGTACCCCTTTTGATCACCTTCGAACTTGATCCTCCAATAAGACGAGAAGAATATATTTCGCAGAATTGATTGAAGAGCGAGCACTAACTTCTGAGTGGGATGAGACTCGTAATAATGTAAATATATGAAAAAGAAAACGAAGGAACCGATGCGACCGGTTATGTTTAAAGGATCCTCTTAGTTTTTCCTCAACGAAGACGGACACGGCGCTATATGGAGAATCGGACACGCTCTAGCCACGTACACGTATATAGTAGTATATACGCGTTTAAACACGGCACTCGGAAGTTCGATGGAAGCCACGAACACTCTTCAACGAATCAATCGAATCACTGCACCGTCCGGCATCCGGCCACCTTCGCATATATCATCACGATAATCTCGTTCATCGTTCCTCGACTCTCTCGCTTCTACGATATCAAGGAGATCCACGTGAAAAAAGTCACCCCTTTTTTACGATTCGAACTCGACTATTACGGAAACCCGCGTCACTCGAGAATCAAGGATGAACGAATGAATTACGGTTCTTGAGAGCGCTTGAATCTCTGCTCGATCGTCGTTCGAGATAAACCTCAAGATTTCTTCCTTTCTCGTCTGACTACACCCCCCTTCGAGCACCCCTTCGCGCACCCCTTCGCGGATACACTTTTCTTCGTATTTTTTTCAATGAAACCAACTACTCGTTCCTTGGCCCTTTCTCTTTCTGTCACTTCACTTTGCGATTACACACTCATACACGCACGCACTCTCTCCCTGTCCCGCTCTCCCTCGATTAAGGAATAGTCCGTTGACTATACTATCAGAAGGAGCAAGTAGTCTCCATCGCGAACTGAAACTGTGAGGCAACCGTGGTTGCAAGGGGTCCGCGGTATCCCGTCCTCCTATCTATCATTTCGAACGGCCCCCTTCGACCCTCTCTATCACTCTCTCTCTCCCTCTTTTCCTCTCTTTTACTCATCCTAGTGTTTTACCTCTCATCTCCTCTCTCTAACTTATATCCACATATCTCTCGTTCCCTCTCACCATACAATCGGCAACCCTTCCCCCCTTACGAACATCGTACTCTACACGTTTCCCTCCACGATCCTCTGGGATCCTCTCCCTCTCCCCCTCCCCCTCCGCCGCATCTCTTGGGAGCCCCCTATTTCTCTATATAACACGACACGCTCGACTATCTCGACTATTAATATATAAAAGGGGGTTCCTCGACACTCGCCGCCCGGTAATTGTACGGCGTGCTCGTATACCGGAGCTCTCTCGCCGATTTAGATTTCCACACCGATATCTCCGTACCCTTTCTCGATCCTATCGAATGTACCCATATTACCGATTCACTTTTAGGAACAGTCTCCGCACTGCTACCTAACCTTCAACGTGGAATTCACAACCCTCAGGGTTCAAGGGTGACTTTTGTCTCTTCGCAGAAATCACCTAAAAATTGATATACTTCAAAATCTAAGTCGTATGTTGTAGCTTTTCATTGTATTCGCCACGTAACTTCAAGACGAGACAATTTCGGGGATTTATTCATTTGACTAAATTCTACTGTTCTGTAACTCGAAGTATTTATCTGAACACGACATACGTATTTAGTTTCTCGTCCGGTGTTATGTGAGTAAATATTTTTAATGATGCAGATGCGTGCTTGTGTCGGGAATTTACTTTAGATATGTTTCTGGACAAACGTTTCTTCAGGAGTTGAGAAATCTACATTACAATGGTAGAATAACTGGGATGAAACATTCGTGAAAATATTGTTTATCTCCTGTATACTTTGCTACGTTGTACCTGCTACTTTGTTTATTTTAATTTGAAATAGTTCTTCTCGAAGACTGTCATATTTTATCTTTCTAAATGGTCTCTTTTAATCAAGAATTTATACTGCAAGATTATTCCTCTTCTTATCAGTGGAATAATTGGACATCGCATAATGCGAATAGAACTGTTATATCAACCTTTATAGAAATGTAGTAACCAACGTCTAATCGAAATAGTACATTTTATTAAATATTACATTAATTAGGTACACTGAATTATTCGTTTGTTTACTTTTTGAGTCGTAAGTTTAAAATATAATTTATCAGAAGGAGCAAAGAAATTAATGCGACCGTAGTGTCATACCGCCAGCGCTGCTGTTGAATTCCGGTTGCCATGGTGATACCCAATATGGCGGCTGAAGGTGTACATATTCCATGCTGTGTTTCATTGCGCTCTCTAAAACTGTGAAAATAAGGACAGGATCCTGCGATCACGTAAATCATCTCATTGTATCATAATTCATAATCATCTAGCATGTCGCAAAATCATTCAAACGACGCTCAGGATGACGGTGCAGAGTCATCATCCTTACCGTCCAACACAGTACCATCAATTCACGTAAGAAGACTAAACTTTGGTCAGTCGACCGCAGATTTAAATGTCGAGAATGATCAGAATACGAGTGATAGTCCAAATATATCGCAAATTCCGTGTACGCAAAAGAATGAGCTTGTACGAAGATGGATTGAAACACATGGCCAACATGGCTCCCGAAACAAAGAAAAATCGTCGTTCCCTGCGTCGTCCATTCGCGGCGAATTACCTGTTAAACGTGCAAATATGTCCCCCGATCTTTGCAATTCAAAGAAACGAGCTAGGATCGCCTCCATATTAAACAATAATAATGGCGGGCCTAGTCAGCGCGTAGAAATCGAATATGAAAATTCGCAAAGAAACGATGATACGGTAGTATCTTCTACCACTAAAAACAAACGGGAAACAATCGATTTTAATAACGCGCAAGATATGAAAGAGAATATCTTTACCCCTCCTACGAATTCCGCCGAAGTGCGAGATACAAAAGTGTCCCCGATTATTAGTAGAGGTCATTACAAAAGGAGAGTTCTTAAGTTCAGGAAGACAACTTGGAAAGGGAAATCCTTGTGCGCAAGATTTGATGATCTTTTTAATCCTATTAAGATTAGAGAACTAAATTCTTCTTCTCAGTCTGAGAATATATTGCATCACTTGTTAAAGGACGGTACTAGAGATATTTATAATAATAATAAGACTGAAAAGGGATCTCTGGCATTAGTAGATCTCAATCAAGTAAATGCGATAGATAGTAATCACATGGAAAATGATAACATTGAATCAACTTCGAATGTGACTGATTCACAAAGAGAATTGAATATAGAGGATAGTCCAAAATTAGAGACTGAGAGAGCGAGCATAGATATGGACTCTGTGACTAAAGAACCCTGTGATATGTACGTTGATATTGATAGTTTAAGTTCCAATGAACGGGATGAGAATGATATAGATGATGGGAATAGCACAGAAGCATTGCCCAAAAACCGAAATTCTTTAACAGAACGCGAATTGTATGGTGCTAATGCGGATACGTCTTCCGAAATTTCCAATGATTCGGATGCAACGTATTTTCCGGAAGCGGAAGAAATTCTTGCGAAAGCGCGTTCCGATGGAACATTTCATGTATCATCCACAACCAAAGAAATCTCGCAGAGTACGTCAAATAGAACGTCCGTTAATATAAGTAACGTGACATCACCGCAACCAGTGCCGGAAACGTCGAAGACCATAACTCTTTCATATCCGGAAAGAAAAATAAGCAAACCTAAGAAGCAAGTACTTTATCTCGTTCGATCTGCTGAAATATTCCGTAAAAAAAAAGTTTTCTTTAACTTCTTCCCTTTTCGACTTTAGGGGTACGCAATCGGAAAGACTTGTCTCGTTAATTAACAATCAAACTTCGTTTGTACGCATTTGGCGTCATCAAACGAAACAATCGGCGAAGGATAACGTGCCGATTCAGGCCGTAAAAGTTTACGTTGAAAAATGTGTCGACTTATATAGTCGGCAATTCTTGGAAGGATACGTTGTCGATGATCCTTTCAATTTGTTACCCGACCCGATTGTAAATAGAGACGAGTCCTCCACTTCTCGAGCGGAAAGAAGAATAACGCTCATGACGGTTCCCGAAATAGTTGGTAAGATTAGTATGGAAACCGAATTTATGGTACAAATTGGCCCACCATGGCAAGTAATGGATAATGAGAATTTATTGTTAAGAGTTACATATTTATCGCTTTTGGCTGGTAAAAATGGCGTCAATATTGAAAAAGTTCTAGTAGACGATAACGAACAAAAACGATGCGTGATTCAAGACTTTGATTGTCCGTGCATGCAGGCAGATAAAGTACTTCCTAATTGCGCGGAAAACAATGAAAAGCCTGATGTGATGGCTAACTTATTCTCTGAATAATTCATATTATCGTTTCCTTCATAATTTTATGTTTCGTTGATATTTTCATAAGGATATTGTTTCGTCGTTCATTTCTTTATTTATTATATTCGTGTTCTTTATGATTTTAAAGAAGTTTTTATGATATGTTTTACCAGTTTGAAAGTTTATTTACGAGCGGTTTCAAGTATTCCGTACAACAATTGATTGTTGTCGAAAAGGAATCGTATTGCAATAAGTATGCAATTTATGTTGTCGATTCCGCAAAGATATTTCTTTATCTTTGCAAGGTGTATCTCTAATAGGTGCTAAGAACATTACTTTTCTTTTGTTTTTTATCATATTGTGGATAAGGCAGTCATATTTTTTTTACGAAGCAGCCAGCAGATGGCTGATAGTTCTGTCGTTGCATTTGTCATTCAGGGGATTGTCACTTAACTCGTTATTTTAATTTCCACTGGTATTCTTCGTATTCCGTATTTGTATTTAACGTTGGATTCAGCAGGTACCTGATTTCGTTTAATTAAGTAATGTGCTATTTATTTTTTGTTATTTCGTTGAAGCTTTTGTTTCCGTAACCTCTTTGACATTTCATGATTCGTTTCGTTACAATAATAACAGTGATATAATTGTATCGTTATCATTCAATATATTATTTGGCAATTTTACTTCGTTAGTTTATTTTCGTCCTTCGCCCCGAGCTTGAATTATATAGGTTCCGATATTTAACCTCAAACTTCGACAAGTTTACGGCAAGAGACTACTTTCTATCTTCTTTATAAACAGTACAATGTCGATAACTCAAGATCGTCCGGAATTATACGAAGAAGTAAAACTTTACAAGAACGCCCGAGAAAGAGAGAAACATGACAATCAAGCTGATCTCTACGCAGTTGTAAATACATTGCAACACTTAGAGAAAGCTTATATCAGGGATTGTGTAACGCCTAAGGAGTATACAGCTGCGTGCAGCAAATTATTGGTACAATACAGAGCAGCTTTCAAGCAGGTACATTCTTCAGGATGAAGATACAGCATTCTTTGTGTGGCAAGACTCCAAAATATAGTTTTATATTCAGGTGCAAAGTGACCAGTTCCCTACGATAGATGCGTTTGCAAGAGCATTCAGATTGGATTGTCCAGCGGCACTGGAAAGAATCAAAGAGGATAGACCGATCACTATAAAAGACGACAAGGGCAATACATCCAAGTGTATTGCAGATATTGTTTCATTGTTCATAACATTAATGGATAAGTTGAGATTAGAGATTAAAGCAATGGATCAGTTACATCCAGATCTTAGAGATCTAATGGATACCATGAACCGCCTCAGTATTTTACCGAGTGATTTCGACGGGAAGGAAAAAGTAGCGGAATGGTTGCAAACATTAAACAGTATGTCGGCGTCGGACGAATTGTCCGACACGCAAGTTAGGCAGTTAATTTTCGATCTCGAAACCTCCTACAATGCATTCAATAAAGTTCTCCATAATTCATAATGTCGGCCGGAATTTGGGTTTCATTAATGATACACTATTAAATTATACAATTTATCTTTATCTTTATTCTTTCACTAAATACAATTACCTTAAAAATGCATATAAAACTATACTAATATCTATATATATAAAACTACGGCCGGAAGCAATTTATTTTTTACGCGACACTTTCTAAACCATGTACAAGAATTGCTGAATATCATCAAATATGTATAACATCCATTAAAGTAATAAAATTACCGTAGACGGATTACCTCCCGCTCCTATTTCATTATCTTTTATCTAATTTCGACTCGCACGCTATGACGAATAAATACTTTATATTCGTGTATTTACTTAGTACAGAAATATGTAGATATTCATATCCGGCGGGGGTGGTTGGGCCGCAGTAAATTCCTTGCGGCCGTTCAGAAATAACTTAGGACGATAGTCGAAGGTCGTTGCTCGGGTAAACTCAATCGATGATGACAGTGTCAAGCGATTTGTTTGCGAACAATGGTACCAGGGGTGCGGGTGTGGGTTGATTCGGGTTTCATCCCTTTGATGTGCCAAGAGCAGACTTTTCCAAGTCGTATTTACGGGAACACACCCGGTATGCAAACGAAGGGGTGGTCTTCGGAAGCCATCAACATATAAGGCTAGCGAACCACAATAACGGTCGAACTTTAGTCGAAACTAATCTCAATCGAAGCCAACTGATCTAACAACTTTAGATTCCAACTATCTGCACTTCTATTCATCTTTGGTTTAATCATTTTTCAGGAAATATTTCGCGTAAAAACTTAACGTGAATGATACCTTATCGCCATTAGAATATTAGAATGTATAATACCCAATATTTATTACATGGTATATTTATAATATAATGTTATTACTTAAGGAATATATTAAATTAGTCATTTAACAGTTTAGCACTTTCCGTGTTTCGTAAATATTTTTCCAACAGTATCTTAACACTGGAACTACCAAAGCAATTAAAAGTACGGATTTGTGGCATTTAATAAAAATGTTCCGATTTATAACGTTTCAGAGATTTTTCGTGGTTCACGTTGCACAATGGACATAAATAAATCGATTAATTTATTTTTGCAATCCATCCTTTTTTAAGGATGTACATATAAATATACGAATATGGCTGAATATATTACCGGCAAGTTCCAGTGTTAACATTTCTGTTTCACCGCTGTCGAAATAACATGGAAGTTGTACGTTGAAGTGTGTACCGTAAACGAATAAAGTTTGCCAGGAGTCAAAGGAAGGTCTTTCCTAAACGTCTAACGCGTACGTTTCTCACTTTGCTATTCACTCCTTGAACGAGCTGCCCCAGGACTTACTTTCGAAACGTCATTTTGGAACTTAGTTTCTAAATAGCTGTTTCCGAACAACTACCTTCTAACTTTACAATTCCTCGAGGCATCGCCTTCGCGCCGAACACCCCTGTAAACATATATTCAAGAACCCTCCCTTAAACAAGTTAATCTATCTAACGAAGAACACCGCGAAGCGACAACCTTCTACTTCGAAATAGAAGTCGGAGTAGTACCCTGTTCTTTTTATTTACATTACGAGATTGATTAACTTTTTTAACAACCTTCTGATTTAAAATAGAAGTCAGAGTAGTAGCCTGTTGTTTATTTCAATTACAGAATTGATTAACTTTTTTAACGACGTTCTAATTTAAAGTTGAAGTCAGAGTAGTATTCTGTTGTTCATTTAAATAACACAATTAATTAACTTTTTCGACAACCTTTTAATTCGAAATAAAAGTCAGAGGAGTATTCTGTTGTTTATTTCAATTACAAATTGAATTAACTTTTTGTACAACCTTTTCATTCAAAATATAAATCAGAGGAGTATTCTAATATTGATTTAAATTACAAAATTAATGAATTCTGACAAATACGCATTTATACAGTACTGTGTGTTGTGTATCGAAGAATTATACAAACTCGTTAAGAAATTAATAATAATAATGGAGGATTACGTTACAGGAATTTTATTAATATTTAATAACAAGCCGCATTAATGCTGCCACGTATGCCGTACAAATAACGTGTTTGTATCGATTCGTAGCCCGTGTTGATTCGCAAATCCCATTATTCCCAATCGTATTAAACCAGAGGTTCCTCTAGCTATTAATTATTCGCGAGAGGATTTAATCCCTTTGTAATTATTGTTCTTTCTCTTCGCGTACTAATTCGGAATGATTGAGACGAGAGGAGGAATACTCGAGACTCGCGTTATTTCGCAAGGTTTTTCTTCTTTTGTGGCAGTTTGGGAGGTGAATGTCACTGTCAACCGTAAGATCCTTCTGAGATCCTTCCAAACTGATCCCTCTAGGTTCCTTTAGGTCCCTCTAGCTTCAAGCTAAGGGATTCCCGGAAACTCCAAAATAAGCCTGATCCGCTCAGACTTTGGATACACCTTCCACGGTGGTTTATGTACTCTCGAACTATCTCCCTGAAAAATATTACGCGATCCTTTTCGTGACACGTGTCTTGCTTATCTTCCAAAATATTTGCTTTTTCTTTCGGGACAAAGTAATTTGTGTTATTAACTTAAACTTTTATTATTGTATTATTTGTATCATGAATTTAATACTAAAATAACTTGTCTGCCATTTATTTTATGTACATCACGTGAATAATTGAATCCGTTAATTAATTTTGATCCTCCAGCATTAATTTATGTATAAATAAACGTGTAAGCATAACTGAGTATATACTCGGTAGTTCTAGTGTTATAAATCAGGGTGGAAGGAACAAAGTAAATAATCGAAAATAGTTAAAAATCTGAATTGGAATAAATATTATTTAGACCCGAAATGGTTAAATCCAAAGTGAGCTAAATACTTTTATATCCAAAATAATTAAATCCTAATTAGAAAAAGTATTATTTAGACCCGAAATAGTTAAATCCAAAGTGGCACAAATATTTTTTACATCCAAAACTGGTTAAAAATCCTAATTAGAAACGTATTATTTATACCCGAAATAGTTAAATCCAAAGTGAGCTAAATACTTTTATATCCAAAATAATTAAATCCTAATTAGAAAAAGTATTATTTAGACCCGAAATAGTTAAATCCAAAGTGGCAAAAATATATTTTATATCCAAAACTGTTTCAAAATCCTAATTAGAAACGTATTATTTAGACCCGAAATAGTTCAATCCAAAGTGAGCTAAACACTTTTATATCGAAAATAATTAAATCCTAATTGCAAAAAGTATGATGTAAATCCGAAATGTTTGAATCGAAAGTGTGAAAAATATTTGTTCAATCCTGAAGCTTTGTTCCAATAATAAGAATCCCACTAATACTCGTCTTTATGTTTCAGACGTCACCCGGATGAGTTCTTCGGCATCGACGTTGGTTGAAGCTTTCGAATTCCTTCGATTCGCGAGGGAAGTCTAGCGGAGAGCGATGGATTTTCCTGAGAAGTTTGCAGCACGAATGATCCTTTAAGGTAGGTAGTTTCGAAAGGCAAGGAGTCGATATATACTCGAAAAGAAAAGCCTGATACGTCTTGGAATATCCGTCAATCCGTTCGCTTACTCGACGGTGTTATTTCAACATAAATCACTCGGCCCTATCGAGGAATATGCTTGGCTTTGACAGGACCATTTCACCCTCTTTCACTTTTGCCAGCTTCGCGGAGAGATTCAAATTTCATATGGCAATTCACGAGAGCCTCGATAAAGCATAACTTTTCAACCGTCTACACTCTTCCCGCGTCTTCGCGTTTCTCTTTTACCATGCATTCTACTCCTTTTTTTACATCCTCGAATACCGAACCTGAAGACTTCCTACGTTTATGCCGAGACTTTCCGTCGAAGAAATTCTTTATTGAGAACACGTAAACGAGTGTTCGGAAAAGTTCCGTTGAAATCTATATTTACGCTCGCACGTGTAGAGATACCTGACTGAAATTACTGTATCCAAGATTCTTTGGATTTTGGATTCAGTGCTCGGCCTTTTTCCTTGAAATTTTCCAAAGGAAATCATTCCGATACGTCTCCATTCCCGTCGATTCTTTGGGAAATATTCGGAGGAAATGTCCGAGCGTTGAGAGAAATTTCAATTGATATAATTTAATCTCGCGAAATGGCACTTTTAGGGGAAACAATGATAAAATCGATCGATTCAGAGGGCATACAAATCTTTATTATTTAAAATGCCACTATATTTATTCATATTTTACGTTTATAAATATTGATGAACACCATGGTTTTAAATTTCAATTTTTCAGTGCGATCGCGAATTTTTGCGATCGATTAACGTCAAATGTTATAACCGTAACAACCTAGCTAAATAAACAATGCCGCGCTACCCGCGACGAAGTAATAATCGTAATTTTCGGGCAGTTTTTTATGCCATTGTTCTGTTATCTTGTTAAAAAATATATGAAATTACATCGATGGACGATTGCGTTGAAATATGTGTATTGAGTTTTCCGAAAAGTTGATGCCGAGTTTTAACCATTTTTTTGTGAAAAACCTGAGAAGTTTGAGAGAATGGAATCTTCAAATTGCGTGAAAAATGGAGAAAGATTACGGAAGAAAACGATGCATACATAATTGAATAAACATATGTATATCGACATATAAAAATATTGCCTTTGAATTTCCCTTAAAAATCAGCATAAACTTTCCGGGAAACCCAATATATATTATATTAATACATTTCCGCTCAAAAGTTTTGAGCACCCTGTGTTTTTTGGATGAAACAAATTTTCGTGCATATTCCAATGTTTTATTAAAAATATTACACTGATAAAAGAAAATAACATCACATTAAATTTATGAAACTAACAATATATAATTTAAAGGTACAGTAAACGACTTTTCACAAAAACAGATTTAGTCCAATTTTATTAGCGTGCGAATACTTTTGGGAGCAACTGTACATCAATTAATAGAATCAAGAGTTATTGTGATTTCCATGTTTTACATTCCCGCCCAAAAGTTTGTTAAATAGGGACTAATTAAATTAGTAATCGACTGTCTGATTCCGAAAAGTGGAGCAATATCATTTATCAAGGAAGTTGGTTCGTGGTTTAATATATATTTCCCTAAGTTCTCTCTCGGTTTAGTTGCGTCTTACTCCGTCGAACCACCCTTAATTTCAGCCCCTTTGGGACGGTTGTTGTTTACCCTAGGAACCGGTTTTGAGGCGCACTGGCCCCACGAGTAATTTCGGTAATTGCCGTTAACACTAACGAATCACGGGGCACGGGATTCATATCGATAATCTTGCGTGTCTGGTTCCTGTAATTTTCCAAAGGTGAACGAAATAACGAGGACTCCATCGGTATCGGTTTGGGCGTGACGATCCAACAGGCGGATGCCTCCCACGCATCGTATTCGATGTATCTTCCGGTACGATATTGGCAAATGTATTCCAATTAATATCAGGAGTATCGAAAAGTAATCAATTCAGGTGTGGTGCATTTTTTGGCATCGAAATTTGGGAATTAGATTTTGTCAAAAAAGGAATTACACAGCTGAAACGTTTAAGAAAGTAAGAAATTTTATTCGCAGTTCGAATCAATTCAAGTGTGGAGCATTTTTTGGCATCGAAATTTGGGAATTAGATTTGGTCACAAAAGGAATTACACAGCTGAAACGTTTAAGAAAGTAAGAAATTTTATTCGAAGTTCGAATCAATTCAAGTGTGGAGCATTTTTTGGCATCGAAATTTGGGAATTAGATTTGGTCACAAAAGGAATTACACAGCTGAAACGTTTAAGAAAGTAAGAAATTTTATTCGAAGTTCGAATTATAGTCCAGGAGCAATATTTTCGTCCTTGTGATTTTTATATTAAAAAATTCTTCTTCTCTCCTATTTCCATGTTGTTATAATGAAAATGAATAAAATAAACATGCAATTATTTTCTTTAATTCTTTCCAAGTTATTAACATTAAGAAACGTAAAATCTAAAAGCTTGATTCGGATTTCGAACGGGTTTCTGGAACGAATTAAATACGAATTACGAAGTACTACTGTATGACTTTGGAGGATTAAAAATAAAGGTCAAGGATCATAGACAACGATGTGAATTATCTAATAGAATAATGTTTAATATGAACAAATAAATGGAGTTTCATATAAAGTATGTGACAAATAATTGATTACTTTCCGGTAGCCCTAATAAATAAGACATTTCATTACTTATGGGATGACCTAATACAAATGTCACTCCACGACAGCAAGTAGAATAATTATCTTCCCATGATATCCCGAGAGAGATCCCATGGGAAATTTACATTTAAGATCGAGGAGTGATTGACAGGTCCCAGAAGCGATCGTTTCTCCCGAAGGTTGATCGTTCAAACGGCGTGAAATCAGCGCCGAGTCCCTCGGCCTCGTAAAACCACTGCCCTCCACGAGGGGTGGAAACCTCGTCTGCTACAGTCACGCCGACTAACCGCTCAAACTTTCCACCGAAATCCTCCCCTCTTCGGCCACTTTCTCGGTTTTACATCCCTCTTTATTTTCACCACCGTCGAACCACCGGTTTTACAATCCTCTTCTATCCTTGGCACGCACTTCCGCCTTCTCCTCTTCCATCGTATCAACGCCATCTCTCTTCACCCGTTGGTTTATGTTCGCTTCATGCTGTTGCTACGTCATTCTACCCTTATCACTGTCATTGGCTCTCTTCTTCTGCCCTTCAACTTTACCCTCCGCCTTCCATCATTTTACCTCGCGTTTCTTGTCCTCGCTTTTCGTCGAATCGGAAAATATGGGGCTCTTATGAAAGACTTTTGCGTGGAAAAGAGACCGGAAGATAATTCTGCATTATTCCACTTCCTCCGTTCGACATGAATAAGATAGTTCCATGTGCATCGCGCGGAAGGGTAATCGAAAGGAAGTAGAATAAGCGGAAATGCAGACGGGGAAACGGAAAGATTGCCTGCGTTGGCGGACTTTAATAAATGTGGACATATCAATATTAATGGCAAGAAGAAGTGGAAAGAAGAAGATGGAGAGGAAGTGAAAGGAGAAAAAGATGGGTGGCAGAGGGAGGTTGGAAGATCGCAGAATCCGCAGGGTTGGTGTTCCACGTGAATGCGCAGATTGCGTGGAAAAGAGGGGTGTATCTAAAGAGAGAAAGACATATAGATAGGGGAAGTTTGTCTCGACTACTTGTCAGACTTCCACTTAATGCTAATGTAAGCATCGGCCAATTAACGTAATTGTGTTATGGCCCGCGTAAAGCAGGCTCTCGAAGCGCCTCGAGGTGCACTATAACCCTTTACCAACCCCCGGATCGATACCACGCCAAAGAAACCTTCTTAACGATAGTTCTTTAAATCGTTCCTGTGGATTTTCGAATTCCGGATCATCACGGAAGAACATTCTTTGAGTCGCACGTGAAATGATACCACGTCAAAGAAACCTTTCCGACGAGCGTTTTTCCAATGATTCCACGGATTTTCGAATTCCGGATCATCGTGAAAAAACATTCTTTGAGTCGTACGTGAAATGATACCACACCAAGATTACTTTCATGACGATCCTTCTTTAAATCATTCTGCAGATTTTTTAAACCCGGGTTCCAACGTGAAAGTTATTCCGCGTTGA
This sequence comes from Nysson spinosus, assembly GCA_910591585.2. Lineage (NCBI taxonomy): Eukaryota > Metazoa > Arthropoda > Insecta > Hymenoptera > Crabronidae > Nysson > Nysson spinosus. The sequence continues at coordinate 13,376,551 of OU342832.1, forward strand.
ATTTCCCGATGACCTCAAATTTAGTTAAAATTTCAGGACCTTTAAAATGAAGTTTCTGACGAAGTAGATGACGAAGTTCGAATGCGAAATTTGCGTGTTCGCCGCTCTAAATATTGATTTAGCACGTTGCTATGAAAAGGAAATTTTTCATATTAATTAGAACGCTATTCGGTTTCAATGATTGAATCACCACGAGCCACTGGTGAATGAAAAAGTGTTTGAAACTGGGTCGCGTAGTGGATTCTTGAAAAGAGAGAAATTACAATGAAATGATCAAAATAATATGGTAAAATGAACGCATGGAAATCAATGATAATTCGATGGACGTCCGAACGACAAACAATAAAGTTGAGTCGAGTAGAAAAACAACTAGAATACGTACCAGAATTTCGATTTAAAAATGTCGCACTAGTTTCGTTCGTGCGTGAAACTTAATCTGAGATCAGACCGCGGATTAATGCTGGATTATTCGACGAGCGTTGCCAACGATTTGTCGACAAGAAGAGGATTAGCCTCTCGTTCTCCAACTACCAAAACAAAGTGACACTATCGGTAATCGTTACTAATCGTTCGCCAACTATGAACGTGCTTTTTCCGGGAAAGAAAACTTGTTGTCAACCTGCTAATTTAAACTATCCAATATAATATACATTATATACTGCGATATAAAAGATATGATTTAATATACAAAGATATTACTATAATATTGCTGATACTACATAATGAAACTATAATTAAATATATTCTGATGAAAATTGAACAAATTGTTTACTATAGTAATTTTATATTAAACATCATAATTTAGACTGAACGAGTAAATGTGTAATAATCAGGTTTTAAGGCTGTCCATGAAATTTCGACTCCCCTCAACGCGTTACTTGATTTCCAGCTAGGAAAAGTTTCGTACCGGCAAGATGGAGTCTTCGCGAGTAAACGTGGTTCCGAAATGAGTTGTAAATAAAAAGTTAACGTAGGAACGCAAAATCGCGAGATCCTTCTTTCGATCCGTGACCATTCGAACCCTTGATATCAAGGGTATCGAAAGTTTCCCGGTGAATTATGGTGAGCGAAAACCTCGACGAAGTTTTCCTCGGCGCTACTTTTCCGGCACTCTCGGTGGTCCGTAAATAACGAGGTATATGTTCGGCGAGTAAACATTTTTGTAAGTAATTGCCGTGTTCGATAGCCCCCGGGAATGTTGCTCTCGATACGGCGTTATTTATTTATTACAAAGTAATGACACCTACGAAGATATTAAATACTTTCGAAATATGAATTCCGAAGAAAAGTAGTTTTACCGAGGCGAAAGCAACGTGGCGTCGACATATTCAAACGGATGGAAAAGGCCGGAAACCAATTGTAATGCTCGCACTCACGCACGAACACGGATCAGGGGAAATGCGGAAATTAATTTCCGCGGTTGGAAAATTGCCACACCCATGTATACGATTGTCACCAACGGCAGAGAATTCTAACCAATCGCTAGGTGAATCTCCAAGGAAACCAATTCACACGATAATTGTTCTCTCGTAATTATTTCCGCCCTGCTTTTCGTCTTCGAAGTCCTCCCACGTTTCGAGTCACATTTATTTCTGCCAATTAAATTCGCGAACTTTTCGTGGCACGAATGTCCTCCTACGATCTACGGACGACCGAGATACGACTTCCTGCTTACCTCGTAAATATTTTTCTCGCTCGATCTACAAGTAGTCGAGAAAAAATGTCTGCATAATACGCACAAACGAGTATTAAACGATGTGTAATGAAACCCTATTACATGAAGTCGTGGTGTTTACATCCTCGTCATCGTTGAGTTAACGAGTCTGGAAGGGAGTATCGGTTGACAAAGCGGATAAACGAGTAATACTACACCTATCCTAACCTGGCGCAGGACTCGCGCCACGGATTCCGTAAGTGCATCCACTCACCGCGATTTGTCCACTCACTTCTGTCCAGCGGAATTATTAGCTACCGGAAGTTCGCGGGAATTTTTAAATAGAAATTCAAATACAGTAGAATCTCTTTTTATGAGATACATACGTTCCACAGAACGCGGTATAAAAGAACGCACAAAAAACATTTAGCTTTCTTAATAAAATTAGGCGTACATATCTTTTCTGTAAAATCTGGTGTTCTATCGTTTTAAACTTTAAATCGATTATTATACTAGCAAATTAATTGTTGCTTCGTGGAAATAAAAGAGCGAAGGAAGTAAAAAGATTGGGTTGATATTTCGGGGTGATAGGCGGTCAGAGGATTCTCTGTTTCGTTCGGCGAGTGCATTCGGGGGTAGGAAATCGGTGGAATATCCGCGGCGAAAGAAAAGGGTGAAAAGAGGAATGGGGTGTGCCACCGTGATCCAACCTAACCTCTACAAATTATTTCCGCATTCTGCTGCCAGTAAGAACGAACAGACCCGCGGAATTTTAACGAGTTTTGTGCAACTTGATATAACACCACTCGCCAAGAGAAAAGTAGAAGAGTGGAGTGGAGAGGACGGAAAGCGTCGCGACGCCATCCACGTCCACATTCGACGATACGGTACCCTTGACTGCGAAAGGCGTATATATACGCTCTCGTATGTTCATGAATGTATACGAAAGGCGTACATATACGACTTGTAAATTTTGTTGGGTACTGTTAAGTGTCGACATACAATTTAGTGTCGACTACTCCCACGCGAATATTGCATCCTACGATGTTAATGATTTTTTGATTAGAACGTCAAGGTAACTCCTTCATCGATAAAAGAATTTTATTTTATTTAGTTTGCATTGTCGTTCTATATATGAAAGATTTTATTAGCAAATTAATTTTGTCGTATATGTTAGGTCTATGCAAAAGTTTTCGTTTTTATTTTAAATCTCAGTTAATATTGTACGAAAAAATATATATAATATATGAAACCATATAGAAAGCGTAAGAAAGATTGAATAGCAGCATTTGATATTATGAAGTTTCACCAGGATATTCTATTTGAGAATAAAAATCAGGGATTCCAGAAGCGCGATCTCGATTCGCCGAATGTCACGTACGATATCAGGGAATCCGGGATGCACGGGATCCTGGTTCGTCCAGAATACTTTTGTCTTTTTATTTCGAAGCCGAGAATATTGACGTTATATTAAATCTCGTCGAGCCGGGAAAGTGATTTATATCGATAGTCCGAGAGACGGAAAGAGGAAGTGGCCTGCCGAGAGGCGAAACGAAGGATGAGGTAAAATGGAAGATGGAGGGGGGAAAAGCAAGGAAGCAACTTCCAAGAAGAACGCTTGAAACTCGTAAATTCTTTCGCTCACCGACAAATGTTACCAATTTGAAGATACAGTAGACTCCCGTCTAACGCGGTTAATTCGTTACGCGCTACGTGAATTCGCGTTGTAGAAAATCGTGCTGTACGGGAATTTATAATATTTGCCTATTTCTTGAACGGTTTCGTTATTTTGGGTTTATAAAGATCTCTTTATTTCCTCGCAAAAAACTGTGCCAATTTGTAGCATCTTTAATCTACATAACTTGATTTTAACTTTTGGCTGAAAATGGCCCGACGCGAATGTGTTAAGATCCTAACAATCCCGCTGATCACAATTTTTGTCGGACACCCGAAATTCCTGAGAAAGGAAATTTCGCAGGGAGCACGTATTCCCGGGAACCCTTTTCTGCAGACAAAGTTAGTCGCCTCGACAGGCAGCCGACGCTCCGCTATTTTGAATAATTCCTGGCAAATCGCATTCTATAACTTTTCCGGGTTATTCGGAGTACTCGTAACTTTCCAGCGCGCAGGTCGGCGCGGATGAATGTAATTTTTTTTCTCGCTCGAAATCAAATTCCATCGATAGCAAAATCCCGGCTCTAGGTTTTATTTCAAGCTTTTTTTCCCAATCTCGGTTCTTATCGTGAATCAAGGATATATTCCGTATTCTATGGGCTCGCGAAAATTCCTGGAAAAACGCGTTCCTTTCTCTCCGCGCGTGGGATTAAAAATCGAAGCTCGCCGTGATCTACGGGGTGACCTTTAATTATTATTATATCGACGTTTCTATCAAAATATGACGAGAACAAAATTATTCTTTTTCACATTCTTTATTTTTTATTTATGTACATATTTTTGTATATAACAATTCCTAATTGGACATTAGAATTTGATCTGCAAAATGGTTCATTTCGAGTGCAAAACCTGTAAAACATAAATCATACTATTTAACGAAATTCTAATTAAATATATTCTGATGAAAATTGAATCAATTACAATTGAACAAATTGTATATCATATTAATTTTATATTCTACAATAATATATATTATAAATATCATAATTTAGACTGAAACTCGTAATTAAGATATTACTATAATATTACCAATACTATATAATGAAATTATGATTAAATATATTCTGAAAAAAAATGCTAAAATTGAATCAATTATAATTGAACAAATTGTTTACTATATTAATTTTATATTATACATCATAATTTATTCTGAAACTCGTAAACCTGTAATATCCAGGTTTTAAGGCTGTCCATCAAAGGGTCTAGCCGGTTAAGGGGGGCCAAAAGTGCCCCTAAACCAAATTGGACTTGCGATGGGTCATTCGATAGCTAATGAAAAAAAAACAATCTGTGCCAAATTTCAACTTTGTATCTCGACTGGGGGGGTAGTAAAGGGCAAAAAACGAAAAATCACGTTTTTGTTCAATTTCTTCGAACTGAGTGCATGAAAAATTTTGAAAAAAAATTAGTGGCACGTCAGTTAGCGATACACATATTATAGAATTTTTTCAGATTTTTATGTTGCAAATCCAAGCTGTGAAAAATAAAAAACCCCCGAAAATGCCGAAAAATGCCGATTTGGTATTGAAGGAGTTGCAGAACTATAATTATATAATTTGGGTAAGTGGGTATATGTGATAGTATTGCTCTCAATTTTTTTTAGATTTTTTGATTAGGTGCGCCGTAGTTAAAAAAATTAAAAACCGGGTTTTTCGGCGTTTTTTGCGTGTCAGATTGACTTATAGGTCGAACTTTCGTATTATTCTCTATTAAATAAGTGTTTGTGCAGTAATCAATGTTTTTGCATCCGGCAAAGCAATATAGGAATTAAGGAAACTAAATAAATAGAGAAAATTGGAATTACTGTACTATTAGAGCCTAGAGCGTAGCGAGTATTTTCAAGTGGTTCGGTGGTCCCGTGGCAAAGCGTCACGCTGTTGAAACGCTGCGGACTTTTTTTGTAGGTTCGCATCCCACTTAGGTTAATTTTTTTTTGCATTTCATTTTCTGAACTTTTAACTAAATAACAACCGAACTATATCAATATCTGTTTACAAGTAGTTTAAGCATATTTTTTAAATGTCTTATATTTAAAGATAAACATGCGCTCCAAAGTCATATTTACGTATAGTAGAGATTAGAATATTTCAAAAATATGCTTAAACTACTTGTAAACAGATATTGATATAGTTCGGTTGTTATATAGTTAAAAGTTCAGAAAATGAAATGCAAAAAAAAATTAACCTAAGTGGGATGCGAACCTACAAAAAAAGTCCGCAGCGTTTCAACAGCGTGACGCTTTGCCACGGGACCACCGAACCACTTGAAAATACTCGCTACGCTCTAGGCTCTAATAGTACAGTAATTCCAATTTTCTCTATTTATTTAGTTTCCTTAATTCCTATATTGCTTTGCCGGATGCAAAAACATTGATTACTGCACAAACACTTATTTAATAGAGAATAATACGAAAGTTCGACCTATAAGTCAATCTGACACGCAAAAAACGCCGAAAAACCCGGTTTTTAATTTTTTTAACTACGGCGCACCTAATCAAAAAATCTAAAAAAAATTGAGAGCAATACTATCACATATACCCACTTACCCAAATTATATAATTATAGTTCTGCAACTCCTTCAATACCAAATCGGCATTTTTCGGCATTTTCGGGGGTTTTTTATTTTTCACAGCTTGGATTTGCAACATAAAAATCTGAAAAAATTCTATAATATGTGTATCGCTAACTGACGTGCCACTAATTTTTTTTCAAAATTTGTCATGCACTCAGTTCGAAGAAATTGAACAAAAACGTGATTTTTCGTTTTTTGCCCTTTGCTACCCCCCCAGTCGAGATACAAAGTTGAAACTTGGCACAGATTGTTTTTTTTTCATTAGCTATCGAATGACCCATCGCAAGTCCAATTTGGTTTAGGGGCACTTTTGACTACCTTAACCGGCTAGACCCTTTCGACTCCCCTCAACCCGTCTTGATTTGCAGCTAGGAAAAGTTTCCAAATTGTATATCGTTACACGAAGTACAGGGTGATTATAAAATTAGTATTCACTCAAGTAATACTTTCAATTGATCTTCTATATTTCACAATAAAACACTTGTAAGCCCAAAATGTATACTAACTTTATAATCACCCTGTATTTTCGATACAACGGTGAAACAAGGTTTATCCTTCACTCGGTGTATCGTGGAACGATCATTTCCGAGAGGAACTCAGAACAGCAATATAAAGTGAACACCCCGTAGATTTTTCCCCCTGAGGCGAATTAACGTTCGAGCAAAACATTAAAAGCCGTGCGCGGTGCAATCATTGCTTCGGGCAGCGCGTTGCGCGAATGGCTCCCTCGTGGCTTCCGATAGAAGAACATTCGTTCCCAGGAAAGCGAAATTATATGGAAACAGGATAACTGTCATATGTTTTCCGGCCAATCGTAATGTCCTCGTTAGTGAACTCGTCGATATTAGGACCTGGCTGCGAATATTTATTAGCACGTGCGCCATCGTGATCAGCACATTCGGTGTATGATACGTACCGACATCGCTTCGATTTCTTAACGATTTCATATTAGGAGTACCGGAAAGTAATCAATCAAAGTATATTATATAATCTATAGTAATATATTGTATTATATATAATCAAAGTATATTTTATGAAAATCGATTTATTTGTTCGTATTAAACATTATTCTATTGGATAATCGCTGTCATTGATTATGATTCAATAATGTTGTTAATTCCATTTTGACAAAATTCAATTGCTTTTTAAAGGATAATCGAGTTAAGTGTTGCAATATAATTGATTACATTTTGGTACCTTTTCGGGTTAATATAATTTGGAAAATGAACTTTTTTTGTTCTACATGCAAGTAACTCTCATACAACACGGTTCATACATTGTGGCGGTCCTCGTATATTGCGAGACTTAGTACAATGCGATTTTGATATAACTCGTGTATGTAATCGGAAACTCGCATAACACGACTCTTATAACGCGGCCTTTCTCTGGAACCTAACTCCCACGTTTTACGCGGGTTATCTGTATTTTCAATCGCCACTAAAAAATTCCAAAATTCGACCCTCGAAAAAAAGAAATTCCTAGAATTTCGTGGCATAAATTTTGCGCTATATATTAATTATAAATTAAATAGATCACGACCTATTACGAAGACGCAATTCTATTCCATTTTTATAAATTATACGATAATGTTGCTAAGAGGTCGGACATTCGTAATATTTTGTTGAATAGCACAATTACTTATCAACCCGAAAATGGATTCTCCGTGTTATGACGGATTTGGAATAAATTTTGCGCTGTATAATATAATAATTATAAATTAAATAGATCACAACGTATTTTGAAGAATATTGCAATTTTATTCGATTTTTATCAATTATACGATAATGTTACAAAGAGGTCGGAAATTCGTAATATTCTGTTGAATAGCACAATTTCTTATCAATCCGAAAATAGATTCCGCGCGTTATCACGGATTAGGGATAACGAGTGATCATCGACAAACGCGTTGGATCGTATTTGACAGTGATACAAACACAATTTCCAGGGACGATTTGTATTCATCAAGCAACATCGAAGCCCGGAACTAGTTTCTCCTCTCCGCGGTTCGTACGTGTCGACGGTCCGCTTTAAATCCGCGAATCGAATTTCATTATCACGGTCTCGCTCTGCGTGTCGCTAATTGCTCGGCTAATTCGCACATTTATTTGAAATCCAATACGTTATGCGGAAAACGTAACGCGGATACTCCCCTCGTTCTCCTCGTTATGGAAAACTTGTGTTGTTTATCATTGTTACGTTCTCCGATCGATTCAAATATTTCCAATCTCGATCTCGTATCATTGCGCAAATCTTCGACGCATTACCCGAATAATTTGTTTATTAAGTTGCTCGCATGTTTTACCTTCTGAATATGAAAAATGTCAGTCGAAAGCGATAAAATATTCATCGCTTAATGGAGGTTAATTTTTAAAATAATTTTCCCGAATCTTTTTAAAACAACTTCATATTTTATCTTTCGAATAAAAAGTTATTAATCGATTTTGCTTAATGGAAGCTAATTGTGCCAAGTCTTTCCGAATGGTGTGAAGTCTTTTTGGTAAAACAATCTTATATTTTATCTTTCGAATAAAAAATTATTAACTGATTTTGCTTAATGGAAGCTCATTGTGGCGATTTTTCCCGAATCGTGTTAAGACACGGTGATTTTAAGGGCCGAAATAAAACAGTTCGATAAGAAAGAGAAGAGTCGGGTGTATCGAATATAAAACGAAGGAGACGAGTCGTTTTCACGAGAAAACCACTCCCTCGATTTCTAAAGGTGACTCCGAAGACAGGGTTTACTTCCTCTCGGGTTGGTTTTGCGGTGAAAGACGAGACTCCGTGCTCGGTCTACTCGGTCTACTGTTGCACCACTTTCCTGGCTTCTAACCTATCCAAGAGACGAGGTAACACGAGGCGATATCCAACACGGCTGATCTTCAACACCGAACTGTTTTTTCTTTCTTATATCTTTCCTCCCTGCGAAGACAGCGACCTCTTTACCATTCCATTTAGTTACTAGTGTGTCGTAACTACCAAACCTCCTCCATCTTCTACTCTCCATAATTAATTCACAATCAATCTTCCTCGAAATGAATACGCGAACAATCGAAGCGAAGTAAACGAAGAAATTAAATGTGCCGCAACTACCGAGACTTCGTCTTCTTCTACTCTCCGTAATTAATTGGCAATGAATCTTCCTCGAAATTAATACACGTATGAATGCATTAACTGTTTTAAAGATGAACGAAGTACAACGAGGAATTTATTGTAACTTAACTCTTTAATTTAACTTTTAGTGTAATTATCTAATCTACTCCTTTCTGGAATTCATTTCCGATGAATCTTCCTCAGAATTAATACGCGTACAAATATGTGAATCGCTTTAAAAATGGACAAAGTAAACGTAGAAATTTAGTGTGTCACAACTACCGAGTCCTCGTCTTTTTCTACTCTCCATAATTAATTCCCGATGAATCTTCTTCGAAATTAATATGCGTATGAATATATTAACCGGGAATGAGGTAATATTGATGGAACCGGAAGCCAGAAAATATCGATGAATATCGATCGAAGCGCATTCTCAGAATGGTCGAGGTTATTTTCCCGGCGACCGATTTGACTTTCCGATGTCAGGCGTTATCGCGAGTCGCGTAGATGGAAGAGCGACCTGAAACTCTTTGTTCCAAGATGAACGGGGACCAATCCACTCATCACTCTGATGGCACTTCCTTAATATTACGTTTTTACCGTGTATCCATTCTCTATTATATTCGAGAACGCTCCCACCTTTCTCGCAAACAAATACTTTCCTTGAGTTGACAATAATCTTTTTCCTCCACCAACGAAATTTGCGAGCATCTTTTCTACCGTTAATATTCATCGTTCTGATTATTTTTACTTGACGTCATTCTATGAGTTTAAAATGAAAATGCTTGTACTTCTTAATTGTCCGATATGTAATAACTCAACTTATTTAATTTAGGAGACTTAATTAGACGAATATGAAATTTCGGAATTTTCCGATCTCTGATAATTTAACTTACGAGACTTAATCAGCAGAATCTAATATGTATAATATATGCTTAGACGGATGTACTATATGGAGAACGTGGAACGCCTATCCACAAGCGCATATAACTGGGGCAGTAATTGATTACATAATTAATTTATTCTCGACTTGACATTGATCCGGTGGAGGGATAAAAAACCCCGTGAAAGTAGGTGCACCTGAACTTCTCGGGAGTTGGCGGACCGCGAGAAAAACCGGGAAAAATTTGTGGTCTTCGAGAAGGTAAATAGAAGGCGAAAAGTTTGTAGCTCATATTTCTCCTTGACTCGTCCGAGCTAATTCTTCACGGCATTCTATCTCTGTAATCGACGACGACTGTTAGATAATCGCGGCGTAATATTTTGATATCCTCCGCATATTCCATTTCTGAGACCTCGATGGAATTAACATTAATATTACTATTTTTGAGGTCAAGATGGTATGAACAGTAATATTAATTACTATCTGACGATATTACTTGTAATATTAATATTATTTAAGCCTCGACGGCATTAATATTAATATTAATATTTTTGAGAACTTGGTGAAATTAATAGCAATATTAATATTTCAGAAATCCCAGTGAAATTAATAGTAATATTAATATTTTTGAGAACTCGGTGAAATTAATAGCAATATTAATATTTCAGAAACCCCAGTGGAATTAATAGTAATATTAATATTTTTGAGACCTCGATGATCATATTTTTATTCATCTATTTTTAATTCAGAAAAGAGATTCTTTGAACTTTGTATAATATCGATATCAGGGACGTTAATAATGTTACTAATTAATTCCATAATTCATTTCATAATCAATTTGTAACAAATTCGACGCTTTATACATATGTGCATTGTGCATATGTATGTATATTGTATATCCACTAGTTTCAAAAATGGTTCGAAGTATTTATCCCAGGTACGGGAAACGTTGCGAATCGAAGTGGTTCCGTATGAAAATGATGGGAATTGGCCGGGGACAGAAGGCAATGTATATACGCTTTATGGGATCGATAGAGTAAAGTGCGGAATTGCTGGAACGTATAGCGGGAATTACGTATACGCGAGTCCAGATTGAAACGTACACGATGCTCTCGCGGGGCAAACTACAATACGGAATTCTAGTTCCACCAGTGATAATGACCGGCACTGATCAGCCAGCTCCAATGGACAACCACGCATTCATGCTTTCAAACGGAGTCTCATTCGCGTCTGAAAACCCGTGGAATACATACTCCCAACTACTAAAATCGAACAAATATTTCAGTCCTTTCTATTCTTTTATTAAACTTATTAACTGAGAAATTGAGATTTATTGCCCTGCTCTTCTTGAAATTATTAATATACATGCTCCACCTAGACATATTAGGAAGCAGCAAACATTTTTATCCCCCTCATTCAAACCACTTTACGTTTCACGTGGTCCTCTACACGCATAATTTGAATTTCTTTTCTAGCGGTCAACGTATTAAAATTTAAAACACATTTAGCACGTTTCGTATCTGAGCGCTCCGCAGTCAAAGGGTTAACACTGGATCGCATTCCAAAATATCCAGGATTGTTATCAGAGAGTAGAAACGATAAAGCGTGATAATCGTAAAGCGGCGGTGTTAAGTAGTGAAAACCGAGATAGTTCAGCCGCGGAAATTTTCGGCTTTCGGTGGAACCGTGAACATCCGCGTTAATTGGCACGCATTGCGCGGCCGGTTTGCTGGGAGTAGCATATTCGGTTTGCACATTCGGCAGCACATTCGGTTTGCACATTCGGTTTGCACATTCGATAGCACATTCGGTTTGCACATTCGATAGCATATTCGATATCACATTCGATATCACATTCGGTTTGCACATTCGGCAGCACATTCGGCCCAGTCAGGCCGAAATTCATTTGCCGACGAACAATAATACCGAATTCCACGGGCCAAGTAGAATCGAAGGCATGACTGGAACTTCGAACATTCGAAATAAAGCAACTGCAGCTGCGCAACGCCCGCTGCACTTTCATAAACTGTCCTGCATTATGAAAGCCCGGTTTTAATCATCGATCTTCCGCGAATGGCGTCGGGTCTCGAGGTTTCATTTTCCTCGAATAAATCCATGTTTACTATTTGAAATGTATTATTATTATTATTATTATTATTGTTATTGTTATTATTATTAATACATAATTATCATAACTTAATTTCAAATATTAGGTGTACCCGTAAGTAACGTCGTTTTTTTGAAATTAAAAAACATCGCCCTCTTTTTCGTGAACGTGATTTGCTTATACATAGCCTATGTACCGATGAAATTTACTGGAATTAGGGAATTAAAAGTCTGCCAGTCAGCTGGAAAATGATTATCAATAACGACGGGGATTATGTTATTAATTAATCTGTACTAAATGTTAAGTAAAATAGAAGAATCAAAAACGACATTAATTATGAATACCCTTAAAAATTGAATCGATACACTTTGATTAGTGCTGACAAAGAATAAGTTAGTCGGATTTAATTAGAATATGTATACTAGTATTAATGTTTAATATTACGTGATTATTAAAATTTAACAAAACGTGAGAATCCAATTGGAGGAGAAAAGTTTCAAGAGTCAAAGGACTATTTTTAGCGGGGAAGAAAATGAAATCGAAGGAAAAAAACTGGCTTCCGAGATAAAGGTGATTCTCGGCCGAAGAATCGGGGAGTCAATTAGAACGGATAATGGAGAGTAAGCCGGATTATAAAGTAGAGATCGCTAGTGTGCGAGCGGGTTCATAAAGCACGGCGTTGCGCGGCGTGGCAATAAATCAGGCTACACAAACGCTTTGCAGCTCGCGTAGCATGGCGAAATAAGCGTTTACGATCCGGCGGATGATCACCGGACGAGAACCGGGAATAAACTTCCAAAAGAATAATCAACCTTATTCCGCACCCATTGTGAAATCCACGATATTCCACAAAAGTACGATACACGCTTGGACGATGCATTTCTTCGTCCAATCTGAAATAATCCGAGAGACTAAAATGATCTGTAAAACTCGCAAGTGATATGACTATAATAATCGCATAATTACCTCGTCAAAATTATAACGAAATTAATGAAAAAAACAGAACTCTGATAAAGTTGAAAATTGTAGAATTAAGTATTGAAGTATTATTGAGATTATTTAGGTATTTTGCAAATACACTTCTTTTGCTCAATTTTAATTAGCAATTTACAATTTGCAATTTTTCGTTATTTCTTTTTCTTTCATTAATCTTCGTAATCATTTTTCAGAGGTAATTACGCGGTTGTTAGAATCGTATCATATTCGGTTTTACAGATTACTTTCGTCTTTTGGATTATTTAAGTATTTTGCAAATGCACTCGATTACCGGCCACGTTTCTCCATTAATCGTAATCGTGGGAATCGGGGATAAAATCTGGGAGGAAGATATCGGAGTTTGGATTAGGAAACAGCTGTCGTGGGTGCACGTACTTTCATAAAGTAGCAGCCGCCGTCGCGATAAATCAGATTACTAGTCGACCGTTTTACGCGCGATTCCTGTTCAACTTTTCCTGGTCCTGGAAAAATCATTCTCCACTAACTCGACTGACTTTACTATGAAAGATCATTTATCATTTTATAAATGCAACAGATTATATAAATACAACATATAATTTGGATCTTAACAAACACATAGCACAAGCATTAAAATAGTGATCAACAAATTTTAATGATAACGAATACTCTATTTGTATCAAGCTTTCGTAATAACCATTAATTATCGCTATAATTTAATGCGATACCAGTGGATTTACCGACACGGATTAGGATGTAATCATAGAGGCACTCGCCGAGTTTCCCGGAAAATTCCCAAACCACCATCCGAATCAAATATACCTTCAGTATCCACCGAAATCCATCCGCGCAATCCTAATAAATGGAAACCACCCAGATCTCCGATCGGCAGCCATTCACAAACTAAACATTACGAAGCGTAGAAATAATAGGAGAATAATATGACTGGATTTGCCGAGCTTGTAATTATCTTTTGATACGTGATGTAGTCGAATATTATTCCAAGGAATTCGGGCATTAATAACTTTTCATTCGCCGTTGTATCTCGTCGAAATAATATTTCATATTTAATATCAACGCTGGAACTACCGAATGCAGAATCGGTTATGTTTATACATTTATTTATACATGAATCATGGTTGGAGGATGTAAGTTGATTACTGGATTCAATTATGCGCGTTGTGTACATAAAATGAAGGAAATCCCGAAAAATGTTAATTTGTGTATTCGAATAATTTTATTAACAATCGGAGACCCGTTATTTTAGCTACTTTGATAGTTCCAGTGTTAAATTAGCTGCATATTTATTATCTTAAATTCATATTTTCAAACTTATTCTATTTGCGTCGGCGACTATTATTTTATTGATCTGAATTTAACAATAATACGAGAATTAATGTTCTAGTGTTAAAATAGTGTCGAAACCATTGTAAACGACTCGAACTGATTTTAAAATTGGGTTCAAATCCGATTGTTTGGAGGAGATTCGAAAGGACTGGGAGTTTAATTCCAGTTTCATATCTTCTCCTGACATTAAAACAGTGACATCGAATTAAATAGGATTACGAGTGAATTAAATATCGATCCTCCGGAATACTTTACGTTTCCATGCACCCGGAGAATATTGCACGCGTCACGCTCACGAATCATCCACCGCAGTACCACTTCCTGTTATCATCTCCTTTAGTTTATATAAAAATGTGAGAGTTAATTCCCCGACGTTTTCGGAAATTCTCGACATCGCGTTCCGTTGAAAATGGCACCGAAAATACTAAATAATAAATAATAAATAATAAATAATAAATATTAAATAAAAATTAAAATTAAAAATCGTAATAAAAAGTTCTGCATTCTTGGTTCCATGGTAAAAAGATGGTGAATCAGATTCAAAAGTAGATCTCCTTGACGTTTCTCGAAAATATGTATATGATTTCGCATTCCATTGAAAATGGCACAGAAAACAATGAATACTTCTTCGCAATAAAATACTTTTAACTTGCATATTGAAAATGAAAATCATAATAGAAAATTCAGCATCCTCGGTTTCATAATGGGAAGATGATGGACCAGATCCGAGGTAAATTTTTGTTCGAATTAATTTCATGGGACAGAAAAATATGCGAGGCGAGAAGGACGATGCTCGGCCGGCAGAACACCCTTAATAATGCAGTGATGCTCGTTTCATCAATAATGCAAGATGGCGCGCGTGCCGGGGAATAATAATTCATCCGGTCCTAATTACGTGCCCGATTTTCGAGGTTCCCATCTAGAAGGCGAGTACCCGCTAGACTTTAAAACTGGAAACACCGAAAATGTATTCTGCTATGTATATTCATAAATTCACGTATGTATGTGTCCCCAACCACTAACAAAGGGAGGACCAGGATTGTATATCGCCTTTTTTAACGTCTGATAGCTCAAACTGTAGATTTCAGTGCGTAGATTACGATGTTAGAATATTAGTTGTAGTTAGTCACGCGTTTTTCCAAAAATTGCTCTTAAAGAAAAAATCCCAGAAAATGGGACGTTAAATTCGAGTACTTTAACTGAATATCGCGGACCCGCCATTTTGAATCTTTGGTGGTTGTAATATTAATGAGGAAGGAGGTTAATTATAGAAGGCTTAAATTATTACAGTAAATCTTTATTAATGAACAGGATAAAAAGGAAGAGATCTAACTGCCAGTTTCACGAGTCTTCAGATACTTTAAACACAGCAAAGGATTGGGAAACCTCCGTGGACCGAGGTGTGACATTTTCCGGTAAGAGCCAGAAAAAGTAGCTCTCCCTTTTCGTCTCTTTGTTTCCTTCTTCTTTATCTTTGATAGTCGGAAGTGGCGGAGAATTAGAGACCTCCTCGAAAGAAACTCCTCGGCGAGAGATCTCTTAAGGTCCCGATTACGTTATCGCTAATTTCCTCGGGGGAGGAAGGACCTACCCCTCGTCCTCCCTTCAACTTCCACCGTCCCCTCCTCTATTTATAACGCGCTAATGCACTAGCCAAACTTTTACACTCAAATGTGCACCACCGACTCCTAAATTTGTATACGTATTCCTTGTCTTATCTTACGCTCCTTTTCCACTTCTTTTACTTCTTTAACTTCCTTCCGCTCTCCTTACTTCGGCCGATTTGTCGCCGATTTTTATCATTTCTTTTACTTCCTTTGCTTTTTTCTACTATCCTTACTTCAGTCGATTTGTTTCCGTTTTTTATAATGCCTTTTCCTTCTTTTACCTTTTTCTGCTCTTTTTACTTCACTCGATTTGTTTCCGATTTTTATCATTTCTTTTACTTCGTTTACTTTTTCTGCTCTCCTTAATTCAGTGGACTTGTTTCCGATTTATTTTACTTCTTGCCACTCTTTTTACTTCGGTCGATTTTCGTCCACTTCGTCCAGTATTTTTCCTTATTTTCCAGTTTTATTCTCATCTTCCGAGATTTGTCCTTATCTTCCGGTTTTATCCTCATCTTCCGATGTCTCGCTACTTCGAATATGTTCCGGATAACCAAGAAAAGTCTACGGAACGTCTCGATCTTCGGTATGCAGAAACGACAAAGAGGATAAAATTTATTCGACTTTCATTCCATGCTTTCGACTTTCCAACGTTCCATCTCTAATAAATAAGTATTGCTTTCCGATACTCGACCGTCTTTCTTTTATTCCACGATAAAAATATGGCGTGTAATACCGCTATCGTTTTAATATTTCTTTTAATATTTCTACGTGAAGTACGATGGGTAATTGTAATTAGAAAAGTAATTAGAGAAGTCGATGGTAATGTTTAACACGCGGCTTTATAAAAACCGTTCGTTTCCATGCCGAGTTATCTCGTAATTTGAAAAGAGTAGAATAATGCAAGTCCGGAGAAAATATCGCCTGACAAAAGCAACGCAGAGCTGATAATAATGACCGAACACAATATTCCCTGGTTTTTACAAGATTATTATGCGCGACATTTCGTTAGGAAAGGCATTATATTTTCTATCCCGGACGTCAAAGAGAACGTTTTCTTTCGTAGCTTCTCTTCCCGTTCGATGTAATATTATCGACAATATAGGTTTCCCACAGCAAATCAACCCTTTTTAGATCATAACAAATATTTAATTATAAAATATTAAATTTATAAATATCATATTCACAAATATTGAATATTTAAATACTAAATTTATCAATAATTAATTTACAAATATTAAATGCTCAAACTTTGAATTTATAAATATTGAATTTACACATATTAAATTTATCAATAATAATATCAATTAATTTACAAATATGTAATTTATAATAAGTATTTAGTTTAGACATATTTGTAAATATTTTTACAATAGCTTAAGAAAAGAAATTTGTAGAAAAGCTAGATTCATTACCGTTTTCAAAGATAAATATAATCAGCAGAATTTTCAATTTGAAAAAAGGTGAATATGATCTGCAAAAGGGTTAACTTGCAGTAAAAAAATCTCGTAATATGATTTGCCACGACATTGTTAACCGGTCGACGTTCTGCGTAATAATTAAACAGCTAATAATTAGATCCGCCCTTTGAATTCGATTTACAATGAAACTCCATCCCTGGTCGAGCCACGCGGCGTCGGCAACTAATTACATCGCGAATAATTAATTATTCCGGGTCCCGAAACAAATTAAGACGACGTCGATGATCGAGTAACCCTGACGTGCGTTACGTAACTTTTTAACCGACGCTATTCTACGAGAAATAACTTCGCAATGGGAATCTATCTTGTTGTACCTTGTTCTTTTTATCTTTACATCGTCCATCACCAATAGGACGACTACCCTCGAAATTATCGCGCGAATCACGACTGGACTCTGATTAATGACTCGCCAACCGTGTCTTTCCTTATTTCGTATCGCGTTACTCTCCGTCCACGCTGCTGTCGGGTTAATTAGAACTTCATTAGACAGGTATGATTAATTAAGCCTGGTCAACCAGGGACCCCGGATGTCAAGGTGGGAATTAATTGTTACGCTAATCGCGGAAGCATTTATTATTAAATGTAACGGAATTTGTACGATAACAATTCGCGCGTTCCGCGTCATATGTTCATCGAGATCCAAACACGTGTTCGTCGAGAATATCAAAATAAACACTTTGACTCGCGTATTTCACGGAATGGGATAATACGAATATTAATACGACACTTCATTCGTTGACGGACGTTAACACTAGAATTACGAATATATTCGGCTATGCAGGTATTGGCACTCCAAATTAACCCTTTTGCAGATCATATTCACTTTTTTGCGAATCAAATTTACCCTTCCGCAGAACAAATTCATCTTTTTGCACTCCAAAATTAACCATTTTGCAGATCGCATTCACCTTTTTGCAAATGAAATTCACCCTTTTGCAAATCAAGCTTTTCTACAAATTTGTGTTTTTAAGCTACGGTAATAATAATAAAGTCCAATGTAAAGATATTGTTCCGATATAAAAATTGCACCGCGTGCATGTAAACAGAAACTAACAAACCATAACATAAAATGACATAAAATTACTTATAACATACATTCGGTAGTTCTAGTGTTAAAAATAAGAGTGAATGCAAAAAAAGGAAATAATCGATCTAGTTACATCCATTATGCAACATGGGCCGCAAAAATACTCAGGAAAAGAAACCTTATAGATTTGAACGGTTTTTTTTATTGAATTCCGCGGACACGTCATTTTGACGGCTTCCGTAGTTCTAGTATTAATGCGAGTGGATTTAAATGGCGAGAGAGCAAATGGGATTCTAGGACATCTTGGTCGAACAATCGGCACTCGGCTCGATTCCGGTCTCCGGTGGAATTGTCACCAGTGCCACTTCGGTAATGAACTTACGGGAAACACGCTGATTAACTGGAACAGGACGATTCCCTTTGGAATTAACGTGTTTCCTGAGTCGGTACGGAATTCCGGAATATATTTCTCGACTCTTTTCAAACTGTACACGAGTCGAGTAAACATCGCGCGAGTTGGAATTCAGGTGATATGTTTCGTTAGCTGCTAACACGGCGATTACACTGATTTCATTGTAGAGTAAATAATACAAACATTATATATTACATAACCCGACTGTCTTATAAAGTTCTATATATTAGGGGTATCCATTAATAATGTCGTTTTTCGCGAACGTGATTTGTGGTTACATAACCTATATACTAATTAAATTGAATAACATCAGGGAATTAAGTCTTAAAAAAATCTAGTTAACGTTTAAAACGTTACAAGGTAACTCTGTGTAACTATTAAACGGTTCGTATATATACATATACTGTATTATATTAAATTATATTATATTATATTATATATAAGATATACACTTGCCTCGGAAAGAAAGTTAACGATTGGCAGATGTATATTTAACACTAGAATACCAAGAGAGTCAAAATGACTTGTCTGCCATCTTTAGTTAAATTATACAAATATACCACGACGCAGTGTTTCAGATTGCAGAATTTTATATTGTATATACATAACGCAAATAATTGAATCCGTTAATTAACTCGTATCTCCCAGCTATGTTTTATATATAAATAAATGTGTAAAGATAACTGAGTATGTATTCGATAGTTCTAGAGTTAATGTAACTCATTTGTACGCCTGTAAAGATACGAATATTATAACACGAGTAAAGCCCTCTTGAAAACATAATCGCGTTTCTCGAAGACTCGGAGGAGGAAGGGTTAATTAGTTCGCGCGTAAAGGCACTCGGTGATATTGGCACGAAAAGTGGGGAAGAATAAGGGACGCTCGTCACTAACTAAGCTAATGAAGTGCACCTAAAACCGACACTTTACATCCTGCACCTAACTTATTCTTCCTATCAGCGAGAGTGCCTTAAGACTCGCTTCTCCGCCCCCGCAAAGTCGCGACACCAGTTCATTTCAGATTTTACGAAGTCAAGCACGAACGACGCTATCTTTCGTATCGATGCTACGTCTCTATGAATATTTATAAAGTTATTATGATTCCGACGTGATAAAGAATACCTCCAAGAGAACGCTGCAAGCTCTTTTTAGCGGAGTCCAGGAATTCTTGGACCCTCCGCGAGAACTTTGGTACTTGGTCCACAATTTTTAATATTAATACTAAAACTACCGAACATATAATCAGCAAACTTTAGACATTTATTTATATATAAATCATGGTTGAAGGATGTAAGCCAGTTACTGGATTTAATTATGTGGTTTAGTATGCGCCGTTGTATGTTCGGTAGATTTTATTAAAAATGGCGGACCACTCGTTTGGACTGCTTTGGTAGTTCTAGTGTTAAACGCTCTACGATATATTGGTTATTTTACATTGATATCGTAACGTTAAAAATATTGCAAATTTTCCGAATATTCGAAATATATTTGATTTCGAATTTTGATGACATTCGCATCGACGGTCACCGGTGGTAGAGGAACATGGATTACTCGAGCATCGCCGGAAATCAAACAGACGTCCGACGCTTTTTTTTTGTCGAAGGATCGCAACTGGTCCTTTATTCCTTTCAGTTTGAATGGACATGTCAATAGGAGAGTATGTAGGGGCGACGCGATTAACCAACCCTCCGATTTACGCATCGATGAGTTCCTAGAAATTCCCTACCCTTCTTTACCCCGGGGCTAAGTAAGAGCTCGTCCAACGAGCAATCCATCGATTCTCTTTTTCAGCTCGACACGTTCCGGAATTACTGAATTCGAGAATTTGACTTATTATCGGAGGGGAGAACCGAATCGACGGAGTATCCAAGATCTTTGGAGTGATTTTCGGATGATCGTTTACAACGGCTTTGTACGAGTCCGCATCCTTTATATAGGGTAAGGCTGGGTTATTTGAGTCAGTTAAGGAAAAAGGTTGGATACTAAATTGTACCTGTTTCGATTATATTTTTACAATGTAGTGTCAACATGTTTCTTGATAGAACCAAATTTTAATCCACTTCTTTCGACTCAAAATCGTCCTAGAATATGTTTATACATCATTTACCATCGATTTGGGTCATTTAGAATTGATTTTGGCGACTTTTAATTTTTGCCAATTTTTGAAGGTATACCCCTTCACATTTTTTCGATTTTGGTTTGACCCATTTTTTACCAATAAACATTTTTTAACCGCTTCTTTCGACCAGAAATCGTCCTAGAATATGTTCATACATCATTTACCATCGATTTGGGTCGTTTAGAATTGATTTTGGCTACTTTTAATTTTTGAGAATTTTTGAAGGTATACCCCTTCACATTTTTGCGATTCTGGTTCGACCCATTTTTGACCAATACAAATTTTTTAACCACTTCTTTCGACCAGAAATCGTCCTAGAATATGTTTATACATCATTTACCATCGATTTGGGTCATTTAGAATTGATTTTGGCGACTTTTCATTTTTGACGATTTTTGAAGGTATACCCCTTGACATTTTTTCGATTTTGGTTCGACCCATTTTTGACCAATACAAATTTTTCAACCACTTCTTTCGACCAGAAATCGTCCTAGAATATGTTTATACATCATTTACCATCGATTTGGGTCATTTAGAATTGATTTTGGCGACTTTTAATTTTTGCCAATTTTTGAAGGTATACCCCTTCACATTTTTTCGATTTTGGTTTGACCCATTTTTTACCAATAAACATTTTTTAACCGCTTCTTTCGACCAGAAATCGTCCTAGAATATGTTCATACATCATTTACCATCGATTTGGGTCGTTTAGAAGCGATTTTGGCGACTTTTAATTTTTGACAATTTTTGAAGGTATACCCCTTCACATTTTTTCGATTTTGGTTCGACCCATTTTTGACCAATACAAATTTTTCAACCACTTCTTTCGACCAGAAATCGTCCTAGAATATGTTTATACATCATTTACCATCGATTTGGGTCATTTAGAATTGATTTTGGCGACTTTTAATTTTTGCCAATTTTTGAAGGTATACCCCTTCACATTTTTTCGATTTTGGTTTGACCCATTTTTTACCAATAAACATTTTTTAACCGCTTCTTTCGACCAGAAATCGTCCTAGAATATGTTCATACATCATTTACCATCGATTTGGGTCGTTTAGAATTGATTTTGGCTACTTTTAATTTTTGAGAATTTTTGAAGGTATACCCCTTCACATTTTTGCGATTCTGGTTCGACCCATTTTTGACCAATACAAATTTTTTAACCACTTCTTTCGACCAGAAATCGTCCTAGAATATGTTTATACATCATTTACCATCGATTTGGGTCATTTAGAATTGATTTTGGCGACTTTTCATTTTTGACGATTTTTGAAGGTATACCCCTTGACATTTTTTCGATTTTGGTTCGACCCATTTTTGACCAATACAAATTTTTCAACCACTTCTTTCGACCAGAAATCGTCCTAGAATATGTTTATACATCATTTACCATCGATTTGGGTCATTTAGAATTGATTTTGGCGACTTTTAATTTTTGCCAATTTTTGAAGGTATACCCCTTCACATTTTTTCGATTTTGGTTTGACCCATTTTTTACCAATAAACATTTTTTAACCGCTTCTTTCGACCAGAAATCGTCCTAGAATATGTTCATACATCATTTACCATCGATTTGGGTCGTTTAGAAGCGATTTTGGCGACTTTTAATTTTTGACAATTTTTGAAGGTATACCCCTTCACATTTTTTCGATTTTGGTTCGACCCATTTTTGACCAATACAAATTTTTCAACCACTTCTTTCGACCAGAAATCGTCCTAGAATATGTTTATACATCATTTACCATCGATTTGGGTCATTTAGAATTGATTTTGGCGACTTTTAATTTTTGCCAATTTTTGAAGGTATACCCCTTCACATTTTTTCGATTTTGGTTTGACCCATTTTTTACCAATAAACATTTTTTAACCGCTTCTTTCGACCAGAAATCGTCCTAGAATATGTTCATACATCATTTACCATCGATTTGGGTCGTTTAGAAGCGATTTTGGCGACTTTTAATTTTTGACAATTTTTGAAGGTATACCCCTTCACATTTTTGCGATTTTGGGTCGACCCATTTTTGACCAATAAAAATTTTTTAACCGCTTCTTTCGACCCAAAATCGTCCTAGAATATGTTTATACATCATATACCATCGATTTGGACCATCTAGGAGCGAAATTGGCGACTTTTATTTTTTGACGATTTTTGAAGGTATACCCCTTCACATTTTTGCGATTCTGGGTCGACCCATTTTCTGGCCGCAAAAATTTTTAAACCTCTTCTTCCGACCCAAAATCGTCCTAGAATATGTTTATACATCATTTACCACCGATTTGGGCCATTTAGAATTGATTTTGGCGACTTTGAAATTTTCACAATTTTCGGAAGTATACATCGAACAATCCCGTCCTACCCTACCCATCTTCACCAGTTCTTACAGCTATATTTGCAACATATCGCAAGTGCACTAAATGTATCCGCGATACTCAAAGTTTAAATGAATCAAGATCTTTGTTCGACACGCGTCAGCATTATCGCGAGAAGAGAATCGTCGGTGAAAAAGGGGTAGCAAGCAACGAGAGAAAGTATGCATCGAGATCGAGAAATCCCTTTAAGAGTGCACAGTAATCTTTCACTCTCTTTCTCTCCCCGCGACTACCGTCACAGTCGCACGCTAATTGCACTCGTTAAAAGTAGCTGCTGGAAATAAATCAAGCCCGTTGATGCCTTTCCCCTCCGTCCTTCCCCGCCTTCTCTTACCTGAGTTTCAAATTCACCGGAACACCGATATTCTCCGAAGCTCTTTTTACCTCGCAGCCACTTGTCCTCTTCTTTCTCCACCCTTCCGGATGCAACGACGTGCAATTTCCACGCCACGCGAGAGCTTTCTGTCTGGCAAATTCGTGGCCGAACGAGTTGCGGAGAAAGGGAATTGAAAAAAGGGATAAGGGGTAAGAGGAGAAAGAACGAGAGGAGAGACGGGAATTCAAGATAGTGGAGATTCAAGATCCGAACAATACCAAGGAAAAGGGGGCAACAAACAAAACCTCGGGTTTCTTGGAGTGCGAGGTCGGCGAAGGTGGTTCCAGATAGAAAGTAATTCAAAAGAGGAGTTTATACCACCGAAGGAAACTCCGCAAACAGTGAGAAGCGTGAAGTCAAGTAGAAGAACACGATCGGAGATGAAGTGGTGGAAAATAGAGTTAGCCGAGGAGTCGTGGAAATAAGGGGAAGTTCGAGTGCAAGGAATAGATAAATAATACGGGAAACGAGTGTCTGCGTTTTCGTGCATTTTATTGGTCTGATATACTCGTAAATGGTACACTTGGCAAATTCATCGGCGGTACAATCGATATTTATATACAACTATATACAACGCTCGACGTTGTTCCTCCGCGTCGCGGGAAGCCGTTGCTTCGGTCGCCGAACTTCCAACGTCTATTTGAAATCGGCTTAAACACGGACCACTCACAGGAGCCCGTGATTACTCGCCATGAATTATGTATCAACGATCGCAAACCACACAGAGTTACGCAGCCCTGTGATATCTTTTTTGTTTAGAAAAAAAGAGAGCGGAGAAACCTACGAGAATACGCGCTTGATACGCGTATGTTCGGATAGAAAGTCGATAAAAAAAGGAATGACGCGAATCTAACGGAGAGATCGTCAGGGGGGTGGGGGTAGTGTCAAAGAGCGAATGCGAGATCGAGGAGTGGACAGAGAATGGGAAAATTCCCAAGAGGATCGGAAGGAGAAACGCGATAGAAAAATTGAGGATCCTATCGGGGGACTAGAAAACGTGTACTCGATTCGTATTATATTACAACTAAACGTGAGTTTAATCTCCCGTTCTTCTTTTTTTTTCTTTCCTTCGAATATGCCTCTTAGTTTATATATTAATGGAGCTTAACGTCTATGCGAATTACATTTAATACGCGTCGATATGGATAAGGGTTACGATCCCTCGATAAGATCGTTAGACGGAGAACACCCCTCTGTTTTACGTCCGAAAAGCACAGTCTTCGTGAACGGATCGCCATCTTGGATCCCGAGACTACTCAAAGTTCCTGCGGGAAGATTCCTCTTCCACCGACATCTCGTCAACGGACAAATATATCGCGTACGTCGATACAACAAATTATTACTTCCGTCGTACAAAGATTCGATTAATATCATGGAATAATTCCTATGTGTCTTTACTCGTTACGTCGGATGCGAGTAAATAAAACATGGCAGCCTCCGTCGACGAGTCGCGGAAATCCCGAAGTTCGGAATTTTTCTGATCACCCGGACGAACGAGAAACCTGATACTTCCGGTTTCGTTAAGTCTCTGCGATCGGAACGAGCTGGGAACTCCAAATCGTTACCGGAATCCCATAGAACCGATGTCTTTTCTCAGGAGATCCTCGCGAAACTTTCTTTTTATTTCCTGACAGACTACTCGAGTATTCGAGTCCGCGAAAAGTTCCTAGAATCGAAGGTTCCTGGAACGTCGAAAGTGATTTTCTCGCTCGAATTCACTTCTACGTTTTCTCTATGATTTCTTCGAACGAACGAGTCCGTTGAAGAGCTCGTTAACGAAGCGGATTCTTCTTAAGTTCTTCTCCCCGGGTACTGGCCTCCATCTTTTTTTACCCGACTACAACCTTACAGGATTAAAATCGGTGCTTTACAAAAAGATCCTCCTATCGAGTATACCGAAGCTATACAAATTATTGTCCAGAAATAACGTCTTCCGATGGAAATCTTCAATTACTTCTCATGGACCTCGATGTCCTTTTTACCGATAATCAAAGGAAATTCTTTAAGAGCTTCGATTCGATGAAAGAAAAGCGGTACATTCTCTCGAAGTTTCCGAGTGATTCTGGACCTTTTGCTGTCTCGATCATCCATTACTTTCACTGAGACTCTCCTCAACGATCTTCTCGAGTTGCCCGTCGAACTCTCTGGACCTATCATAGCCTACCGATCCAGGGGAACCGATTTCCTGCAGGAGGCCTTTCTTCAGAACGTTTAGGTACCCCTAGCTCTGGACGATGTCGCTTATATATTCCTCGTGAAGTGCCAAAAGATGGCGTGGTACGTCGAGCGCAGTGTGCAGGGTGACAGTCACCCCTCTATTTAGACTCACGGCTGGATAAAAGACACCGTAGAGATCGCGGAATGCGATACCGCCTTGCGGTTGATCGTTTACGAAGAAACGGAGAGTGTGAGTTGTGTCCAGGTCTAAAAGGACACCTACTGTTGATCCTTGCTGCACTCCACCCTCGGTTCTCTGCGCGTGGCCGCCACCGTGCATGAACCAGGAACGCTGCCGATCTATGTACATACTCCAGCCTTTGTCGTCCTTGCCTGGAAGCATGAAAAACAAAGGACCCACAAAAATAAACAATCCGATTCCAAAACCGAACGAGGTATCGTTGAAAATAGAAACTATTCAAAGAAATACTAATACTATACAAATAAATTTCTTGAAGGTTGAGGTTGGCCGTAATATTATTAATATGTAGTGTGAAGTTTTTTTGCGGCTATCGACAAGGCCAAAAATTAAAAGAAAACTTCTTTATTTCAAGCTTCGACGAAACGTTTCGATAACGCAATTGTTATCCTCTTCAGTCGAAACAATGTCTGTAAAAATGTAAAAATGTATCCGTTCAACAGACATTTTTTCGACTGAAGAGGATAACAATTGCGTTATCGAAACGTTTCGTCGAAGCTTGAAATAAAGAAGTTTTCTTTTAATTTTTGGCCTTCTCGATAGCCGCAAAAAAACTTCACACTACATATTAATACTATACAAAGCAAGTATTTCTTGCAGGGAAACTAAAAACCGATCGATGGAAAAGGTAACAAAATCTTATTACACCCAGCTGCCAATATAATATGTGTCTGCACGGCAAGATGATAGTTTAATATTAATGATAAAATTATAAAATGGACATAGGTTTTATATTCTATTTACTTTTAAAGTTCATTCTAACGTTCAAGGCAAACGTTAGAATGAAGACAAAGCAAGTGATACCAAACTTTTTACCGGTAGTTCCAGCGTTAATACTTGATTACTTGTATTAAGTTTTTAGAACGTCAGTTGCTTAACCCTTTGACTGCTAAATAGTCTATCTCGAAGCGCTTTTTATTAATTCTTTCACATTTTTTTTAATTCTAGAAGAATTTTGTTTTATATTTGTACGTTTTAATAATTATCACACAAAGGAAAAATATTGTTGTATAATAATGTCGAATTATTTCGTGAATTTACGTAAAGTTTTTTTAAATTAATTCTTCAAAAATAGTGCCGGCCCCTAGTGACGTTTCACTGCGCAAACATGCGGTCGTGAAAGTGTTAAGAAATATTCCTGAATATCAATTACATTGAATCTTTGTATGAGGATAATACTCACCCAGCATTTGATCTCGGGATACATCGGCCCTAGCGATCCCAAAGGCGGGATCGGTATCGCTGTGATATCGATCAATGGTCAGTTCCCAATAGTGGACGCCCCGTGAAAATCCAACGCTCGAAAGGACGACTCGGTGTTCGTAGCCCTCGCAGGACGCGCTCATCGCGTCCTCCGAAATCGAGACTTCCTGTGGTATACCGGATGCCCCGGACGCGCCAGTCGCCCAGGAAAACCATGCAACTGACACCCAACAATATAGAATTCGTCAGAAACTGATTCATCGAACCATTCGAATCGTCTCGATATTTAACGGAGCTATTGTTCCATTGACACGCGACGAGATCGAGTGGATTGGCTCTCGCCATTGGTCACTCCGAATTATACTCGATATTCGAGACACGTCGCATCCACGAATTCGAGTTTACTATATTCATTTTTCTGTGGTCAGAAGTGGAAGTTTTGTGCTTGAATTTAAACCGCGGATGATATAATACATCGGAGTTCAAAGATACGTAAAAATGGAGAATAATAGTTGCATAATAAATGTGTGATTTATGATTAATAATTACGAGACATGATTAAGCGTTTTATCGTGCGAGGAAAGATATAATGATTTCATGAACGGTGATAAACTAATAAATCGTGGATGCATTAAAACGGCTGGAAATATCGCACCCCGATTTCCCGGTTATTGGTGACCAATCGTGAAATTGGTGCCAAAACAATTTCCGGATTCCATAGATCACTTTTTCTCCGGAGAGTAATTGCGAAACTTTAGCCGTTCGTCTTGCGCTCGATGGCGATGGCGATTACGCGCTTGGTTTACCGGCGAGTGCCAAGAAAGTGTAATAAAACGTTAACACGTTGAGCGCCATGGCGGTCACCGGTGACCAGCGATGCCAATATTACTAAAACTCGAATCAAATATATCGTTAATATTCGGAAGATTTTCAATATTTTTAACGTTGCGATAAAGATGTAAAGTATCGTAGCACGTTGAAACAGTTTTATTTGTAGACGTATAACACGCATTTTGGCGTAGCGCTCAACGTGTTGAGCAAGACTCGTAAATAGCAGATGCGACGAACAATATGTTAAGTAACACTATCCCTGTCCAACAATGAGTATCCGATTTAGGATTTTCATGAAAATTTAACGAAAGCAAGCAAATTTGACTCTTATAGTCAGTTGACTTTTCCCACAGAAATTAGATTTTCTTTCGTTATTTGTAAATAAGAATAACAATTTTTTCCGCTCCATATGGATAAAGATCACTTACAAAGAAATAGGCAGCTTCCTTTTATTATTAACTTTTATTATTAAATATGATAGAAACGCCATAATTATCATATAAATACGACCTATCCAATAAGTTTCATAATTTTGCAAATCCAATTATATTGAGTTGAATTATTGTGTAGCAAACGGATATTTATCTATGAACAGAAGTAGTATAAACGTACGAGTGAAACGAAGAAATAAGAAGTATCAATTATATTGAATTAGATTATTCATCAGAAAAAGAATCCTTGTTTATGGACATTTAAAAATCGCGAATCGTACTTTTTCGGTGAAATGAACAAATAAGAAGTATCAAGGGCCTCACCCTCGGCGGTCTGAAGTCCGATCAACTCGGAGTATTCCCCTTCACCCGCGCTGTTGAACGCCCTCACCCTGGCATTGTAGAGGGAGTTGAAGTGCAGGCCGTCCACAGTGCAGATCGTCTCTCGGCCGCAGTACACTTCCTGCGGATGCAATTCTCACTTTTCCTCACTTCCCACCAATAATTATCCACTACGCCGTACAAAACGCCGTTCTTACTTCCGCCTCGACACCCTTCGTCCCTACAATCTCATACCTCGCGATTATGCTAAAAGTGTAGAACCGGAAGTAGACGGTTCCTGAGACGAGTTCAGAAACCATTCGTCCAAAAAATGTACGTTCACGTTCCTCGAAGTGTAAAGCATGTAACACGATGATTTAACCCCTTGCACTCGGAGGCGACTCTCAGTTGCCACTCAGTTTATTATTACAGCTTGATAATTACTTTCTGGTGTGTCTGTACGACGTACGGGCTCAACAGCGGAAGGGTTAAAGAGGTTAACAGCGGGAAGAAAATGAATCTCGAAGAAAGAGGGGTAACAAGGAAACGATGTTAAGCGTAAAAGTTAACGAGGTCGGTTTAACGGTACGACATCGGTGCCGGTTCTTGTAAATCGCGAACCTAAATTCCTCTCAGTGTCTTAATAATGTACCTGACCCGGGGCCCTGGGGTTCCGACGCCCCGAGCATCGCTCGTTAACGATACCGCGAATACAAATCGTTCCGATATTCCTCCTCCTTCTTTCCTCGTTTCCTCCCTTTCTCATCCACGGAAGCTCGCGTTTAATATTTAAATTGCCATCGTTTCTCTACCACACACTTTCCTTCGTCGCCTTTTCTTCCCCCCCTCTTTCGCATTCCTTTTCTTTTCCCGATATACCTTCGCGACGCTATCTCACCAGGAGATCGCCGGAGACGGCCGACAAATGAATACCGGCGAGAAAACACGACCAGAAAGAAGAGCTCTTTTGAATTCCACGCAGAAACCGAGTGATAATTTCGCGAAAAGATTCGAAAAGCACCGGGAAACAATATCGAGTCGTGTCGAGCGTTATTAGAATCTCGTTTACAGATTTTGCACTCGAAATTCACGAATGTGCTTTTGTAATAAAAATCAAATCAAATATATATTTTTATCGGTAAGAATTCAAGTAAACGTTCGAATGAAGACAAAGCAAGTAATTATTATTTCGCACGGGTGAATTAGATTTGCAAAAAGTTGAACTTGATTTGTAAGAGTGTATTGGTCTGCAAAACCTGCATCGCGGCACGGATAAACACCGTTCGTTCTCCGTGATTATCACAAAGGACTCGACTTTCAAGTTGGAAAATA
Organism: Nysson spinosus; assembly: GCA_910591585.2. Classification (NCBI taxonomy): domain Eukaryota; kingdom Metazoa; phylum Arthropoda; class Insecta; order Hymenoptera; family Crabronidae; genus Nysson; species Nysson spinosus. The sequence goes on from OU342832.1 coordinate 13,406,762, forward strand.
CATGGCGGTGGATTAAGGTCGAGGAGCGATAGTCGAAACGAAGTATACGATCATCGGGTAATTCTCATTTTGGCTTTTTCCTCACGTTCCAACCTCCGGCTATCTACGACCACCTCCTTATTTTCGTAACTTCGCTAACGAACTTCCGTCACGTGCTTTTTGTTCGAGCTTTCGGAGAATGGCACGCTCGCGGATCGCCCTCCGGCTAAATTAGTTTCCATAACCTTCCGGGAGGACCCAACTTTTCACGAAAATCCACTTCTCTCGTGGAAATGCTTCCCCATAAAGATACCATGCCACTTAACACTTTGATGGTCGCACATTTCATGACATACGAGTTGTAATAAGAGTAGTTGAATTTGAATTTACAAACTCGCACGAACTTTTTCCTCTGCTTAACATGTTTTCATATAGCGTTGTCGATTGTGTTGGACTGTGTTTATTTCATTATAATATGAATTAGTTTTCCGTTCCGTACTCTGAGAGTTAAGAGTATCGACGTACTTACTCTGAACTCGCCGCCACAACCGTCGTCCAGTTCCAGGAGATATCCTTCGATCGCAGGACCTCTTTGGCCGGTGCATCCCATGATTCCGTGACCGGAAGGTGGTTGCCAAGCCACGGTGACGCTGTTGTTCTCCGCGCTGCACTCTTCCGGTATCAACAACGGTGCACCGGGTGCTAAAAACGTTTATTTTCGAAGGTATATATAGTCGATATGTGCTTCCATAGATTTACTTGATCGTCGTGCTTGTTCTTTGAACCCGTTGCCTCGTAATATGTTAAGAATCGAAAAAATGAAAATGGACGATGAAAGAAACGAATTCATTACTAATATATTTTTAAAACGATTTGCATAATTAATAATTCGTTATTCGCTATTTATTTATTTATTCGATATTTAGTGTCCTTGTATTGTGTTTTCATACAATTTTATTTTTCATATATTTACATCTAATAATTAAATTCAAACATTTTTTTGGTTGCTATGAGAATAAACTAAATTTTAAAATAAGTTATATAAATAATAATAGTACTATTCGCTATTTAAATTTCATGAGTAATTAAAACATTTAGTGTACTTTTAGTATAAATGCATACCATTTGTTTTTTAAATGTATTTGATAACTGAACCAAAAACAAATATGATTATTACTAAAATGAAGAAAGAAATGGAATAAACTGGAATAAAGTATTAATTCGTGAATATTAAAAGGGAATAAAGGTGATTTTTATGGAAGCACTTTAGGAGATTTAGGCGTAGCGGCATCCGTAGAATTCGGGCGTGCTCGAGGCTTTTAGGTGCATTCACCGTGTAATCTAGTAGAACCATCGAAGGTAATTGCATTTATATCGATATCGCGGAGTCTATGGGAGGCGTCATTGTTCCACCTACGCCACAACGACGTCGTTATAGAATTATTACTCCGAGGCAGCGAAGAGGCTCTTTATCGTTCGACCGTGCATCGAACTCGTTTCGTTGGAAAAATGTTTCCCAACGTGCCCTGCTATCAGCGAGACGGTAAATAACTGTCTCGCGTATCATTTTCGATATATATTATATATATTATATAATATATATCATACTACGGATATATAAATATATTCACTAGTATCAGGAGTAACGATGTAAAAAATCCGACGTACGCCGAAAAAACGTGAAAAATAACGTCGTAAACTTTCGGGTTTTCGCGTTGGATTCTACGTTCGCGAATTATATGCGCCATGAATTATATCCGCGTTCGGGAATCGCGGAAGCCGCGTATTTCGAGTGGAACGAATGAAAAACCGTGGATTCGAACAAAGGATAAGTTTACCGGAAGCCACAAGGAGAAGGATTCCGAGGAAATAGTTCGAGTCTATTAGTGTCCCTGGGACGACTCGAATCGACCACCGGAATCTTCCACTCGGGATTGGTCGAATAATTCGACGCCGAAATACCGATCGGAATGGCGTTCGTCCGTCAGTTTGTGGATTCTTCGTCTGACGATTTATAACCGACTTCCACCCTGGACGACTAAATTAACCGGTTTGCGCCATCAGTCAACTTAACCCTTTCCCTAGAAATGCGACTCTGAGTTACCACTCAGTTTCTTGCGGTAATTGGCGACTGCGAGGCGACATTCATATTGACTCCACTTACTTTCAGTTATTGAATTTTATATCACCGACAACTGGAGTCAATCTTAATGTAGCTTCTTAATCCCGTCCGAGTTGTTGCAATAATCTGAGTGGCGACTGAGGGTCGCCTCCGAGTGCAAACTTCTCGCGATCCCAAGTCGCCATCGGTTTTTGTATCAATAAATTAAAAATGAGAAGATTCGATGATGGAATACACGCAAGGATATTCGGTGATCTTTTATTTTTATTGTGTTTAGTTTCTTTTTTTATTTCGCGTCAAATGTGTTTGCTAAATTTAATTGACAAGAAAACACATTCTTTGGATAGAAATATTTACTTCAACAATTTCGATCATTTTAATGATAAATGTCGTTTAATCACTAAAATTTGTATCGACATTTATCATTTTAAACGTTTAATCGTGAATGCTTTATTTATATATTTTCAATGTATGATACGTGTTTTCACTTGTTTCGTGTTTCGCTTGTTTGGCACCTTCCACGTGACACGCGACTGATAAATTGACAACGTCACGTCAGAGGTGACGTACGATCGATAAGGGTTAATAAAACGATCATCCATCGACATTAAAATGTCGACACTTCGTCGCGCAGGGTCAACGTTATCGGAAAGTTCGACGTTAATACCCGAAAAATAATAACCGGAATTTCACACGTGCCGTGATCGCAAAGGGACGATCGATATCGTTGGAATTCGATTTTACGATTCGTCGGCACTCACGGCGCTCGACGTGCGCGATGTATACGATTGAAATTCAAAATCGGGATAAACTAGGAGGCTCGGTAGTAATGACCGCGATAGAGTCAGGCGCAATACAGTCGCGCTCGTGAAAACTGAAAAGAATTCTCCCCGGCGATCGGATATCGCGATCGGAAATCGACGTCGGCTTACACGAGTTTTCGCGTCGCGATAACCGATAACGCGCCATCCAACCCGTATCCCGTGTCTCGTTATTCTTTACCGAGATACACCCCTCCCCCTCCCACCCAGGAAATCCCAGCTTTTTTCTCCTATCTCGTCCCGCGCCTTTAAACGATTCACACCGAGTACCGACTGGTGAAATAAACCTGGGATAAAGCTGTTGGTGAAATTTTTGTTTTTGTAAACTTTCCGTGTCCTAAGAGGATTAGCTCCTCGGCGCGCTTAAACTCCGCGCTTCCATTAGGCCACTTTTATGATTCAACGTATCGCATCGGTGCTCGATGCATTATGCGCCTAATCGCCGGCTTTAATGCACCCTTCGTTGGAAAACAATTTTACTTCTTTACTTATGGTTTGGTTAAATTGAATTCAATGGTGAAATTCGATGGTATTTGAAGATATGAGTCTTTCTAGATTGCGATCAAAACGTTAAAGAAATCGGGGGCATTTTAAATGGCATACATTCCCGAAAGTTCCCTTCGTAACTTGGAATTCGGAAGTTCACCGAAAGCAACGTAGAAGGTAGACAAAAGTATCGATATCCGTGGCGGAGCATTTTAGCCCCTTACGTGGCAAACTGCGGAAATCCAATATCGAGGATAGGAACAGGTGCATCGAAACGCGGCCGGAAAGACTTCCGACGGGACACGAAACATCGCACGGGAAACGGCCACAGGACAGAAAGAAGAGAGGGGGGGAAAAATAAACTCGAACATTGTAACGGGTGATCTCAATCTCTTATTTCTCTCTCTCTTTTATGAAGCTCGCAAATACCATCGTCGTAAATCATCGAGACGGTACGATCGAAGCGCGCACGGGAACTTTATATGCTCGGCATCGACGTGATTTATCGACACGGCCTTACGACTGATGCACCATCGATAACCGATATGCACCTGCAAACACACGAGCCTCTTTCTCTCTTCCACTCTTGTTTCCCTCGAAAAAGGAAAACCCAAGAAAAATCGACTCCTGATAACGGAACTTTTCGCTTGCCGAAGAGAAAAGGTATTCGAACTCCGCTGATACCGATGTTGGAAAAATGTATCGGCCATAGAATATATTCTCTCCTTCGATAAAAGTTATCCCGACTACTTTACCGATAGAAACGACAGGATCCTCCACTTCGCCGTGAATTTTCCATGCCTGGCAAAAATTCTTTCGCCATCGGCGAATTTTGACCGCATTGGTGACAATATTCTACACTCGAGGTGCAGTGAAAAGTTCGATATACAGGGTGCCCCAAAAGTTACTATATATCTCGAAACTAATGGGAAGGTGGTGCACATGGTACCAGAGTTGAATGATATTAAATTCTGATAAAATAAATATTATTAACACCGAAATTCACGTCGCCATATTACATACAGGGTGTCCCAAAAGTTAGTATAAATCTGGCAAACTAATGGGAATATAGGAAAACGAGGTTAAGCCAAGAAAACAGCTTTATTTCAAAGTAAGTGCCACACAAAAGTAAGGATCAGTGAGCAATCTCTACATGGCGAAGGTATTTCTACAGAGGTCAAAGCGATGCGGTGTTATTGTCTGAACAGCGGCGCTAATACGCTGTCGAAGTTCGGCACGGTCCCGAATTTTCTTAGGAAACTCTCAAAGTTCTCTCTAATTTCCTTGCATTTCATGCCTTTGATCTTGCATGTTACCACAAACACTCGTTCTTCCGTGGTCAGCATCGTGAGATGGGTTTCAAATGGAAATCTTAAATTGCACAAAATTTGAAAGCAACAAAATAACTTTGTTAACACAGATTCATTGGCATATGTGATACATATCATTACACCTACACAACACTATTTTTTTAAAAGGTCCGTCTTTGAAATGGATAGTGTCTTTTGGGACACCCTGTATTTCTTACTTGTACAAAATGTTTTAAAGACATATAACTGGGAATTTGAATTAATTTTCAATACGGATACGGATACGTTTAATAATAAGAATAAACATATTCTTCCGACGAAAGTTTTATGTTCACCTTCGGAGAAAGTAAAGTTTGGAGGAAGTAAAGAGTGCACTGTCTGGAACAAGACTTTCGCATTTGAATTTTTTTGATAAAGTTTTTCAGAGAATTTTTCTCGGGTGGCGACTCTTAGTCGCCAATCAGCTTATTGTCGCGACTGAGAGGCGAGATTGTGGTTTACTCCAATTAGTTTTTGTTGTAGCACATTGAAAATATTTCCACGGGGAGACTCCACGGAAGAATTCCGTGGCGAGGAAAGTGACTTTTTTAAAGGAAGGACATCTTGAAGTAGAAATATTACGTTTACAAATAAGCTTGCATTTAATTGCATCTCTCGGTCTTGTCTCCTTGATTCTCATTTCGTTGACCCACCCCCTCCTCATGTCCCTTCCGACGTCCCTCTTTCTACCCTCGTTCGTTCCACTCGGAAAAAGTTCAAAGTCGGGGCCGACGATACGTCCCCAGGATGCACCGCGAATGAAATAAAATCCTGCACGCCAGTTTCACCAGACGTTTAATAATATCTTTCTCTCCGCTTTCCTCTCCTTTTACCCTTTTTACGTCATTTGTCCGTTCCATCATCCCCGTGGTAATCGAGTAACGTCATTCCCGACGTCGACCGATATTAAATTGCTTCTACGAACTATATTTATATCTCACTTTATATTGTTATATCCTTGACGAGACGAACAAACAAACGCCGAATAGACAAATCAATGAACAGTTGAAACTAAGGTAATTTTTACGCGGCGTACAAGGTTGAAGTATTAACCCTTTGCACTCGAAGGCGATTCTCAGTCGCCACTCAGTTTATTGCGGCAACTCGAGTTGAGAGGTGATCGAGAGGCGACGTTAAAATTGTCGCCAGTTATATTTTCTTATTGTTAAATCACCGATAACTGTTGTCAATTTAATTGTCGCCTCTCAGTCGCCACTCGAATTACCGCAATAAACTGAGTGGTTAAAGGGTTAAAAGATCGAACGAACACGTTGGAGAAGTTAGCCAGAAAATTCCCTAATTTTGATAAGTATTTTGCGGAATTAAAAAACAGGACAGTTTTAATAACGCAGGATTCAAGGTTGTTCGAAAGATAGGTAAAGATTGTAAGTCAAAACTGACGATACATTCTCGAGTAATAAACATTGAAAGGATATAGAAAATTGAATAAAACTCGATTTCGATGTGCGACTTAAAACCACCCGATACACTCGATGGTTCACATTCTTTACATCAGAGAATAGTTACTTCCGATAACGGCGAAACGAATAAAACAGTTTATGAAATTTATGCGCGAAGGGTCGAAAGAGTTCCGAGATACCTGCCGGATTTATCGCTAATTTTACGAGGGGTTGGATGTCGTAAAACCGAACTGGATTCTGCCGGGAGTTGCATAGTCGCGGCAGTTGCAGCTGCCGAATACCACCGATGCACTGTCAACAGAGTTGACATTCGAGAACGATTATCCTCCCCGTTTCGCGGGAAGAAAAATGGATCTGTGCGTTGAAGTTTTGATCACGATTTTGAAAAGCTAGGCACGTATGGAACGACATCGTAAAAACGAATCCCACCTATTCGACATCCCCCTTCAATCCACTCCATCCGACGTGTACAGTAGACCCATATAACGCACTTCTTACAACGCGAATTCCTATAACGCGCCAAAGATATTGGGACTACTGATTCATACAACGCGATTCTTCGTACAACGCGTCAAATAATAACAAATAAACAGGAATTATCTGATTTAAGAATGAAATCTGCTTTAGTTGAGCATTAGATTGTTTTCTTCATATATTCATATATATATATATATATATATGCGATTTATTTTTAAAATACTGTGATATTTGATGAAACAGAAAATCAAAGTTGGCGTAGCAATAATCATTTGAAACATGTTACTTCAGATTATGCGCGTTATACGTTATATTTATAGATTTTATTATGCTTTAAAGCACTGCACTGTTATTTAGAAGTAACGTAAAACCACACGGTAATCGTTGTTTTTTGTAAGACGTTGTTTGCTTAAGTAATACCGCGTTATTATACGTCCAACGACATGTCAGGAAATTGTCGCGTCCATTAAAAAGTTCTCCCGGGAAACTCCTTGGAATTTCCAAACCCGGCTAAGTAAATGGCTCTCCAGACTTCGCGTTCTTTCTTCCTCTTTCTCTTCCCGACACATCCTGCGGGACGTTTAAGATGCGCTTTCAACTTCGCGATACTTTACGGTTCATTGAATTCCCAGCGAGTTATTTAATTATTACACTATTAATTTTTTCTATTAATATTATTTCTGTATTAATTACTCTTTACTAATTTAATTTCTGTTCAAATTACTGTTTACTAGTTTAATTTCTGTACAAAATTACTGTTTACTAGTTTAATTTCTGTACAAATTACTGTTTACTAGTTTAATTTCTGTATTAATATTTCTCCAAGAATGTTTCTGAAATTAAAGTTAATCCATTAAAGTGTTCGTTCCGAAGAATCGATTTAAAGAGAAATAATTAAAAAACGAACATCAAAGAAAGATTGTCACACATCTGCAATATTATACATTAATTGCATTAACTCGATTGCTTTGTCCAATTTTCATGAAACACAGTGGTACTTGTTTCCGAAATTCAAACGAATGTAATTTTTTATTGATCACTTTGTTTCGTTGACTGCTTGCATATCTGCAATTGTATGCATTTGATCGTAAGTGTTCAATTAATCAACGTATTAATTACAGACAAGTCGCGAGGGCTGGCAAATCGGATGTCGAACATGGGCTTCTTTGGAAGACAAGAGAAGATCGGTATCACGCGGCCGCGTTACGGTAAGAAGTTAATGCTTAGAGATCTCTAAGGCGGTTAATGCGAAGCTGGTGTCTAATTAATCCGCTTGCAAAGCGTTTCACCGAAAAGACTTTCCTCGAGAAGACGTGGTAGACGAGGATGACGTAGAAAACGAGGAAGGGGTCCCTCGGGCGACGTAAAATTATTATGAAATTCTCCGCGGGCAAAATCGTCTAGACGATTTCGCCAAAGACTCGTCTTTCCTGTCTTTCCCGTCTTTCCGGGACGTCTTAAGTGTTCCTTCCATCCAACGCGAAATCACCCCGCACATGCATTAAATTCGCTTTCATTTTCATCTCCATTTTCATTTTCGTTTACCTGCCGTAGGAAATCGCTCCTCTCCCTCGGATGCTGCGTGCAACATTATAATTATGTTACGAAGTGTACAGAGGTGAGTGAAGGGTTTCTTTTTTCAGTCGGTTCCAAAAGAGCCAATGGCACTTTTCAATGATTTTTCTAGCTTTCATTGTGGGCCCTTTTAGAACCAAGCCTCGAATTCTGGGCCATTTCAAAACATTGTTCGTATTAGGGTACCGGAAAGTAATTAATTATTTTTTACGTACTTTATGAAACTCCGTTTAGTTTTTCATACAAACATTATTCTATTAGATAATCCTCATGGTTATGTATGATCCTCTAATGTCATTATTCCCTTTTTGTACAAATCAAATTCCCAATTTTTTATGCGAAAATATGCTCCATTCCCGAATTGATTATTTTCTGTAACCCCTGATACTTTTAATTAAGATGTATCATATTTATACCTGATATAATGGAATTTTAATGGAAGAACTAGTATATTATTAATGATATAATATTTGGAATTAAAAATACCGAAATATTTTTGAAATAGCCTTGTATTATTATTATAAATATTATTATATCCAATATCAAGGTAGAACTATTATTATATCATTACCGATATAATATTCGACATGAAAAACACTGAAATATTCTGAAATGGCCTTGTATTGTCATTATTATTATATTCAATATTATATTGTTATATACCATATAATATTTGGAATGAAAAGTATCAAAATATTTTTTAAATGGCCCTGCAAAACGTATTAATTAATCAACGATGTTAATGCTATGTCTAGACTGGAACGAAAGGTATTAAATAAAGAACAATGGCGGAGGATAACGCGAGATACGAACCGGAGTGGTCCACGAGATACAGATTCTAGAGGATAATGAAATTCAGAATAAAAGGGTAATAACATATTCGCCGGTATGTTATCTGGGTCTTCCGTTTCCTATCACCGCGTTCGATGAGATAGATCGGCAAATCATGCGATTTATAATCTTCCATAATCTGTCCCAGCGAATGCACGATTCGCGTTATGCCGATTTAACGAATTAATCGGTTAATTACGCGAGTTATAAAGCGACTAGTCGGCGAATTTATTCCTATTAAATCAACTTCCATCCCTGAAACAGGCCTGGAAACATTTGTCCAGATAAACTCCCTGATAAATTATTCCCTCGCGTTCTAATAGATACCACTCCCTCGATGTATCCCCATTTAACTTCTGAAAACTCCGCGGGACTCGAATCGGATTTATTATTTTATCCGCTGCAATTTTAATGCGGAATTTCTAAATTATTTATTTCGTATATATCCCGTGCTCCGGTTCGTGTTTACGGTCAATTAAGGTCTCGCATGATCCGTGGATAGTGAACTCGTTGATATAAATACATCGTAAGTGATAAGAGTTCCATACGTAATCGCTTTAGAAGGGTATATCAAAATCAATTCAATAATAGAAATTTTCTATTATTTCTATAGAATTCTTAGATACTATTATTAGAATTCTATTATTTCTTTTATTTCTATTATTTCTATAGAAAATTTCTTTTATTTAATTCATTTTGATATAGAAAATTTCGATGTATATAGAAATATCTTCCTAAGTGATTACGAACGGAACTCTTACTTTAAAAAGAAGGGTATATCAAATATACATATTGAAATAATGTAGAAATATGTATATAGAAATTTTCTATTATTTAATTCATTTTGATATAGAATATTTCTATGTATATAGAAATATATCCTAAGTGATTACGAACGGAACTCTTACTTTATAAAGAACTGTATATCAAATATACATATTGAAATAATGTAGAAATATATATATAGAAATTTCCTATTATTTTATTCATTTTGATATAGAATATTTCTATGTATATAGAAATATATCCTAAGTGATTACGAACAGAACTCTTACTTTAAAAAGATATATCAAAATGAATAAAATAATAGAAAATTTCTATATACATATTTCTCTATATTTTGATATATTTCGATATATATAGAAATTTTCTATTATTTTATTCATTTTGATACATCCTTCTAAAGTAAGCGTTTCATTTGTAATCGCTTACCAGTATCAACGATGTCGATTATCTAATAGAATAAAGAACAAATAAATGGAGTTTCACAAGTTGCGTGAAAAGTAATAGATTATTTTCCGGTGCCCTTAATAATTGAGACTACAATTATGTACTATATAAAATATGTACTACATAAACAGGAACTACGTACATATACATAAGTAAGACTCACGTTTCAGTTGGACGAAGGTGAGTTGATCGATGGCGCGTCTCAGGGGTTTGTCGTCGAGCGTAAGATCCAAGAGGGGTAAACGTGCGATTTCCTGCACCCCTTCCGCACCACCCCAGGAACCAGCAGCGGTTGCGGCACGAACGGAAAGCATTCCACCAATCTGGAGGAAGGCTGCACTGTCGTTTTCTTTGAGAGCCTCGATACAGAACGTCAAAAGGGCAGTGGTTGCTTGCAGATGGGAAGCGCACCTCGTCACCTGATCTCTCAGAGAACGAACCCTGGCCTCCCTGGTTTGACGAGCTGCTTCAATCAACCTAGATTTCCTTGCTTGAAGCAGACTCACCAGGTTGGCTACCCTGTCCTCCACCTCTTCCTCCAGGGCGACGCACTCCTCCTATTGGAGAATGTTGGAATTGTTTACACTCGCAGGACTTAATATAAGAACCCGAATATACAGGGTGTTTCAGAACTGATAATAGAAATCGAAAGGGAACGAATCTACATGAAAAAGTAAGTCAAAAATGTAGACTGACATTTTTTCGTACGGAGTTTCATTTTGAAAATCGTTGTTGAAGGCTCATTTAACCCTTTGCACTCGGAGGCGACTCTCAGTCGCCACTCGATTTATTGCGACAACTTGAAAAGCGATTAAGAGACGGCATTAAGATTTACTCCAGTTGTCGGTGATTGAAAATTCAATGATGAAAAGTAAGTGGAATTACTGTAAGAAACTGAGCGGCGACTAAGAATCGCCTTCGAGTTGCCGCAATAAACTGAGTGGCGACTGAGAATCGCCTTTAAGGGGGTGTCCTGAATTAGAAGGTCCAAAAAATCGGTTTTTTTTTTATTGCTTAAATCGACAGATAAACTATCTAAGAATATATTTACAAAGTTACAGAGGCCAATTTTAAATATTTTCAGAAATACGAAGCCGAAAGCAGAGGAGCGGCGGGCAGGTGTGCGAACGCTCCCCGCTCTCCGACTTTCTATTCAGAATTTCATACCTGAAAAGGTAGAAGGGTTTTTCAATACAATACTTAAAATTTATAGTAGGGTGGAGTTGAGTCCTACGGTGGCTTATGGAAGTGTAAATGTGTATGATTCATTTATGTGTACGTGCGTCTACTTAGCAGTTTGTAGCATCAACGGTTAGTTTTGCTCAGATTTTTGACGCATACACTTCGTAAGAATATCATGGCAAGTTATCCAAAAGGTACAAAACCGATTTCTGAACGGGTTTCGAAACCGCGTAAACGTCAATTCCATGGTAATCGCTACGTAAGAAAAACAGACCCAGCAGTGCAAAATGTTTGCTGATATCGCTGACGTGCACCGGATAGACAGACAGAACAAGCGCCAGGCATTTAGCAGCAAGGAGGCTCGTACAGCTCGTAGACTTGAGCAAATCCATCAAAATGAGAATTTTGAAGAAATAGAAGGATTACTATATGGACCAGGAATAGCTGATTAGCAGATTATTAGCGTAAGTAACTAAAAATTGATATTTTTTTCTATTGAAAACTTTAAAGTGCGTTTTCTCCAGTTTTTATTTTCACGATTTTTCTAAATTGGCGGGCGTGATAGCTAAAAAACTAAACGACCTATTGAATGGAACCAAAGTTTTTTCTCTTCAGTATTAAATTCTCTTCTAAGTGAACTAAAAAAGTTAGTCAAAAAGTCTATTTAAATAATGGTTAACGCACCTTAAAGTGTGTTTTTTTTTTAAAAAGCACGCACATTTTTTTTAAAACCCGATAAAAGTTGTAATTTCACGATTTTTTCAACTTTTTTTAGTTCACCCAGAAGAAAAATATATAACAATTTAACATTTTGTTGGTTTTTTTATTTCAGTCAAGAATTACGAGCTGGATCTTTCCCGCCGATTGGAGAATGCAGCGGCAAGACGCCCATAACATAGACTAATAAGTCTGCTGTAATTTATTATTTCGCTTTCAAAAAAATGTGGTATATACTTTAAATATATACAAAAATATACCACGAAGTTCAATGGGTTCATTTCTTTTTTTCCCTTCTAAAAAAAATCACGAAAAAACGCTGATTTGGACACTTCTAATTCAGGACACCCCCTTAAGTGCAAAGGGTTGGAGCTATTTCAATATCTCCAAGATGGCTGACTTATCAGTATTTTCTCTGGAAGATAGCTTCGAGGAATATCTACTGTTAGATTTCGATAAACGCGGAAACGGATCTAAGGAACGAAAGGAGAACATGGAATCGAAGGAACGAAGGAACTTATAAAGCAATTGGCGGAAAGTACATCGGGAAGTGGAAAATCGAATTGCTCGCGTTTCCACGATAAGAGGAGAGTCTTCTCCGGATCTATTTCGTTTGTGTTCGTACTTGTTTCTCGAGCCACAATGAAGTTCAGATTCCATTTACTCGAGTCTTGTGTCTCAGCGTGCTGTTCTTTATTTTCATGAACGCGATAAACGCGATTCTTCCTGGAAACTCCGTAGGATGAGTCGCACCTTCCAGGAATTTTTCCCGGGTTGCAGTCGAATTAAAATCGTGTACATCGAAAATGAGTTCGAAGTAAAAGCGTGCTTAACGAACTCCCATTTGCCCGACGAAATCTGACTGCACGGAGATACGTCTCGCGAACGAATATTTTATTACACGATTCTAGAACTTAAATTCAATCTCAGGAACTTCGCTGGTAACGCGTAAAAAAACAAAATGCCTGGATTAATATTAATATTCTGTCGTCCAAGGTTAAATCATTTCTGAAGGAGGAACGTTATTAACTGAAATACACAGACGGAGTACTCGAACTGCTCGAACCGTGTCTTCGAATAATAATATTATCTACTAGCAGTACTTTTTTTCTGATGAAACGCGCCGGAACCTGTTTTTGAGGATTTCTTCAATGTTTTAAAAGTAATTTTTGAAATAATGCATACTCTATATAAAAATAAAAAAATAAAAAATACTTCAAATAAATTGTATTTAATTTATTTATTCGACTCCGTGACATAGCTATAGCTGCTTTAAATTATATTTAAAATAAGATTTGAATATCATTTTCTTTAATAAAAAGCTTAAGAAGATGTGAATTCCGGCACCCTTTTTTCTACAAAAACAGCATTGCTTACTAAGATATATAAATATGATGCTTTATTAAACAATGGAATTTGATTAAACACGTGAAATTCGTCAAAAATGAATGCGGCAATTATTTTGATCGATATTCCGGGTTAACGTAGAAAATAAATTATACACTTAAAAAGCGATTCTAATATACAACATAAATGTATCGGATCGTCGAATGAAATACTTCGAATCTCTTTTGTAATTCGATATTCCATTTTCACATTTATGTAGTCTTAAGACGTTAATAAGTGAAATTTTATTAAATTCGTGGAATTCGTAAAAAATAATGCGGCAATTATTTTGACCGATATTTCCACTTAACGTAGAAAATAAGTTCTGTGCAGAAGAAGTCTGTGTGACGAGAATATATCGGATCGGCGAATGAAATTATTTCGGATATCCTTTGTAATTCGACGTTCCGCTTTCATGTCGATGGTAGTCTTAAAACGCGTGCCTACCATTGGGCCGGGGAATATAATTAACAGACAGAACCTTCGTAATTTCATGTCGGCGATGCGCATCTCCGTCGTCGCCGTCGTCGTTGACGTGAAATTTAAAAAGGAGCGAATACTCACGTGCACTTTGTCCGTCATTCCTTTGAGCCTCTGAATGAATTCCGTCGTCGAGCGTGCCCTTTCCGACAGCTGTTGCAGATTTTGCGAGAGCTCTGTCTGGAATATTAAAAATTTAACCTTCCTACCGATCCTCTGCAAGACAATGGGAGACGAGTGACATTTAACCCTTTGCGATCCCCGATATTATCACTATTTCGTTCGTATGAAAATCGCATTATAAAAATCATGTTATGAATATCACGTTATGCGAAACTCGATTACATAGACGCGTTATATCGAAGTCGCATTGTATAAGAGCCACGTTGTACGAGAATTGGCACAATTTGGGAACCGCGTTATATCGGTACCGCGTTATATTGGTACCGCGTTGTATAGGTACTGCGTTATATCAGTACCGCGTTATATAGGTACCGCGTTATATCGGTACCGCGTTATATAGGTACCGCCTTATATCGGTGCCGCGTTATATCGGTACCGCGTTATATCGGTACCGCGTTCTATCGGTACCGCGTTATATCGGTACCGCGTTATATCGGTACCGCGTTATATCGGTACCGCGTTATATCGGTACCGCGTTGTATAGGTACCGCGTTGTATAGGTACCGCGTTGTATAGGTACCGCGTTGTATAGGTACCGCGTTATATCGGTACCGCGTTGTATCGGTACCGCGTTGTATAGGTACCGCGTTGAATAGGTACCGCGTTGTATACGTACCCCGTTGTATAGGTACCGCGTTGTATAGATACCGCGTTATATGGGTACCGCGTTGTATAGGTACCGCGTTAAAAATGACATAGGACTTGCTGGAACGAAATGTAATGTCGAGTCATGCTCGACATAGGACCGCAAAGTGTTAATATGACACACGTGACAAATAGCGCGGCAATTTTTCATCCGGTATCGTTAGTTCCGGAATAACCGGATGGAGATTGAAAAGGACCCTCGTCCCGGTAAATATTTCCTATTAAAAGAGACTCATATAAAGCCAGAAAATATAATTAACCGACCTTCGATGGAATCTGCGAGGGTATTTAACGGGATTTTCTTCTCCCTTTTCCCTTCGGCGGATCAAAGAAGGATCTAATTAAACGGCGAAAGAATTAATTTATTACGGTCGCAAACGACGAGGATCGTACTATGAATACCAAATTATTTCGAGATAATACTATCAGTGATACCTTCGGAGAACCTTATCGAATAAAAATACTTGCATTCTGATCGAATACAATTTTGATTTGCAAAGTAACAAGCAGACAATTGTTGAATTACCATTATTTTGCGTCGAATATAAATTCAAGGCGACACTTACGTTAGATACAAGTCAACAAAGTATTTATCGCAAAGAAGGAATGCGGCCGTTTCGGATTGGATCAATACGCGAAGCAGGTTCCCGTTGGTTCTCTTCGTCATCGGGTCACCCTATGCACTTAGAACTCCGATTTGCATCAAGAGTGCATCCTTACGATACACCTAATAAATTTCCAATATCCTCGCGTATAAATCACATTTTCCCGACACGTTTTTAGACGAACAACATTAATTCATATTCCCCCTCAAAATTCGTCTAATATGAAGCGTCGGATTATTCAAATAGAAAGAAACAATTTTTTCAATACAAACAAAGATTTTCTTAATCAAAATATGCATTTTTGCCACCGTGTTTCCAACAAAAGAATTCCTCTTTCAAAAAAGTCTCTTTAATCTCTTCGTTTGTGTAACACGTCAAATATTATCGACATTATCACAATTAATTAGTCACTCGTGTTTAAAGAAGATAATTAGAACTCGTTTCAAACGGGACACCCTGTGTGTTGATTTTAATCAACATGCAAGAATTACGAGTTATCAGTGAATGCATTTGTCGAAATAACGCGAAAGGGTAGGAAGTATTTTAGGGACAGCCACGGTGAGAAGAAATGCGAAAAACGTAGACAAAAATGCAATGAATCGTCGACAGGAGGTGGAAGTAGGAACGCCGAGTGAATTCTGCGTGTGAACGAACGCAGGAGCAACAATTGCGTTCACTCATTGCCGGCGGTTTCTATCCGTTTGCATAGAAATTTTCGGGTCCGCCAACCAGCAGGCCGATATATTCTCCGTTAACGTGGCTGGAACCACTGCTCGTTCGCACTTTGCGCCTCGTCGCACGAAACGTGCCGAATATTCCGAAAAAAACAACACTAATACCTTGTCCCTGTATACCCTGTATCCACTAACGATCGAATCGGTTTGTCCAATAAACGACACTTCCAGAAGACCTTCGAAACGTTTGTTCGCGAAAGTATTGATGTTACTTATCATCGATTTTAATAAATATTCGAATGGAGGATGTTTATATTAAAAATAATGTTTGCCTTCGGTTTTTCAGCGCGGAAAAGGTCTACACGGATGACTTTGTAGGGCTGAAACTGTTTTAGTTTACGAAAGTATCGATATTACTTAGCAGCGATTTTAATGAATATTCGAATGGAGGATCTTTATATTAAAAATAATGTTTGCTTTCGGTTTTTCAGCGCGGAAAAGGTCGACACGGATGACTTTGTAGGGCTGAAACTGTTTTAGTTTACGAAAGTATCGATATTACTTAGCAGCGATTTTAAAGAATATTCGGGTGGAAGATCTTTATATTGAAAATAATTTTGCTTTCGGTTTTTCAGCGCGGAGGATGTTGACACGGATGGCTTCGTACCAGTGACATTATTTTAGTTCTCGAAAGTATTGATATTACTTAGCATCGATTTTAATGAATATTCGGGTGGAAGATCTTTATATTAAAAATAATTTTGCTTTCGGTTTTTCAGCGCGGAGGATATCGACGCGGGCGACTTTGTACCAGTGGAATTATTTTAGTTCCCGAAAGTATCGATATTACTTAGCATCGATTTTAATGAATATTCAAGTGGAGGATTTTTATATTGAAAATAATTTTGCTTTCGGTTTTTCAACGCGGAAAAGGTCAACACGGATGAGTTTGTAGGGCGGACACTGTTTTAGTTTCCGAAAGTATCGATATTGCTTACCATTGATTTTAATGAATATTCGAGTGGAGGATGTTTGTATTAAAAATAATGTTGCTTTCGGTTTTTCGACGCGGAAGATGTCGACGCTGAAGAGTTCGTACCGGCGAAATTAGTTTAACCAACGTCGCCGGTGGTTTCTACTGAAAAGATCGAGTTAGCCAGCGACGAGAGAAAAGCAGAAGCTTTCGAAGTATCCTCCGTTTCTTTCTACGTGGAATATCTCCTTCCGAGGCGTGGTCCTCGACTGTACATCCCTGCCGATCAAATTTTATTAGCACGAAAAGAGCTCTCAGGTACTTCGTCGGGTGACAAAGACCCACCAGGATCCCCATGGAACCCCACGAACCCCCCAAATCGGCTGAATCGCCCGGAGCCAAACTTAGAATCGCGATTATCTGCCAGTGAAAACTCATCCCCAGCTTTACACTTCCTCCGACGAAACTCTCGTAATTGATTTCGAGCGAGGAGGCCGGGAATCCCGAAGGGATCCAGGAAACTTTTCCTTTCCACGAAAGAAAGAGTTACCATCTAACGGCATCTTCGAAAGGAACTACCGCGACGAGAAATGTTACCAAACAAACCATTTTCGTTTATAAAATCGCGAAAAGTATAATGATCCAACGTGAGACGGGAAACTGATAGGTGAATCAATCCAACGATTCAAACAGGAAAAAATATCCTTCCCTGTGGATTCGTGCGATTAATCCTGGAAAGAGAACGAAGAGGCACGAGGGCGGAGAAGAAAAAACAAATGAAATTGAACGGCAAAATTTCCATGGTCGGAACACGAGAGCACGATTAATTCTATGATCGTGGATATATGTACTTGTCGCGAATTGTTGTACGTCTGGTTTCAATTTACATCAGGCACGCGCCTATAGGAATCGAGATCGAATGTACGCAGTGGCGTTCCTAGCATTGGCGTCACCCGGTGCGGTAATTCATGGTGTCACCACTTTTTGCTGAATATTATATGTTAGGTTGTCCGGTAAGTTCGTGCCGATCTTCAGAAGTTTTTTTGCCGAAGAACCTGAGAAGTTCCGGGAGGATGGAATCTTCAAGTTGTGCGAGAAATAGAGAAAGGTTGTGAAAGAAAACGGTGCACATAATTGAATAAATATATATCGATATATAAAAGTGTTGCATCTGAATTTTCCTTAAAACTCGGCGTGAACTTTCCGGACAACTCAGGCTTTGCACTCGAAATTAACCCTTTTGCAGATCATACTCACCTTCTTGCAAATCAAATGCACCCTTTCATTTTACAATGGATTTGATTTTCACGAAAATAACTTAAGAAAACAAATTTATAGAAAAGCTTGATTTGCAAAAGGATGAATTTGTTTTGCTAAATGAGTCATTTGGAGTGCAAAAAGGTGAATACAATCTGCAAACGGGTTGATTTGCATTGCAAACTCTGTATTATCCCCGACAAGCTTCTCAATCAACAAAAAATGACCATTTTAAAAAGGGCTTGCGCAATTCTAAAATTGATAAAAATCTAATTTTTTAACATACATTTGAAAACATTGGGTATCACCCGGTGCGCGTCATGCCCCCCGCACCCACCTGGTGACACCGGTGGGTGTACGTCTCTCTCTCGCACCCTCTTCTTCCCACTTTCTCCAACGAACCGTCTGTCTGTTCATCCGCCATCCTTCGTTTCTCCGCTGGTTCGTTTCCATGTACGCGAACGAATGATTCTGTGTAAACGGAACCGACCTCCCAGCCATTCGCGTCGCCAAGTAATTAAGTTACTCCTTTTGGATTAGTACCGACAACCACCCACCTCTCACTAATTTTCCAAAAAAATCACTCCCCGGAGACTAACTTTCGGTCTCCGAATCGAGGAACGAATGAACGATACATTCTCGGGTTCATAGGTGTTAAATGTTACCGCGCATGTCCAATATCTATTCGTTAACATGTTGAGTGCTGCGTGTACCAAATTTGATACATGGTGGCTCTAATTTCCACGGCGAGTGATGTTTTTGTGATTCATTGATAAATTACAAGGAACTAATTGTTGGTATCACTATTACATCCCGTAAAATGATGTTGCCTGCAGATTTTAAATCATGTTCTGATTTCAACTTTTATTGTGCAAATTAATACATTTTCAGCTCACAAGATGCTAACAAATATATCATTTTTATATATTTACCAAACTCTATTCGATGTACCAGTTTTGGTACACGCGGTGTTATAAGTCAGTTACTGGAAAACGGTATTCAACGTGTTAACGAACCCCGAATATAAGTTTAATAATAATGAAATCGAAATAGGAAGTTCATATAAAAACTTTGCTACATTGGAATGACCTAATTTGCATTAATCTTTGCATCATATTTTCAACATATATAGTCATATTGGTTTTAACGAATTGAAACGATAGGATTCATCGAACACCGAAGAAATTACCGTTGATTTCCGCTCCCAAAATTTCTCGCTCAAAAAAACCTCATAAATCGAGAAGGGGTCCATCGAAACGTTATCGTACCGGTTAATCAAACGGGCCGATCGTATCCGAGCCGTGCAACGGGGAGTAATTACGAGAGTCAAGAACGCTTGGATCGAACCTCTTGGGTGTCCATTCTCTGGCCGTACCGTGTACTTACGTCGAGTACCATTCCCGTTATTCGATAACGCCAATCGCGATTCTATCTCTTACCACCCCGCCAACGTAATTCATCCCTCGAGTGGATTCCACCACTCCATTCGCGCGTGAAATCCAGGTCATTAATTATGAAAAAATACGAACCTGACGAATGACCGGACAAGATGGTGCATCGACGCGAGACGGATCGAACGAACCCCATTTAAAGGACCGCTCGAGGGGTTCCACATATAGGGGTGCCATTTTTAACGTGTTGTAATCCATCGCAAGTAAACGTTTTTCTAATACCAGGCTATGTGTTTATGAAGGGAAAAAAGGTGGAGGACAAGGATCGCGTTGCAAGAATGAAATCCAGTGGCATCTCGATTACAAACGAGGAGAGATCAGCGGCGAAATAATATAGGGGTCGATTCGGGAGAATCGAGAGAGTCGGTGCTGTCGGATTGGTCGGGTCGGTCGGGTTGCCGCGGGGAGCGGCGCGAGGGGGGGGGGGGGGGGGTTGGTTGCACGGTAGTATCGTGTTTACGCAGGGTCGTATCCGGCATCCCTTATGGCAGGGTCGAGCGTAAGGGCGGTAAACGAGAAACAGCGAGAGGGAGAAGAGATACAGGGTGGCGGCGGTGGTGGAGTTCGGGGGTGGTCGGATGAAAAGGGTGGTTTGCAAGCTCGGCAACCTCGACAACCACGACTCTGGGGGGGTTTATGCTCCGAATCGCGTGGGCTGTGACTCTACGATAAGAACATTCCACGATCTTAGCTAGACGCAAATGCATGTGCCGTCGCGTCCTCGATGACGACGCCGACGAGTGTCTCGCTTGGGATTCGTAGATACCGGTATACGTCGGAAAAACCCCTAACGATCTGGCTGGGGTATGGAAACGATTTAATTAGCTGTGTTTCTCTGAAGAGATTAATTAATTCCTATTAATACCGTATGGACAGAATATTTAAATACCTTACAATTATGATCAATATCTGTATACATAAACTAAAATATTTTTCCGGACAGCGTATATCGGTGAAGAACAGCGCGATAAACGTGGAGAAGTTAAGTACAGTCGTTGCGGATGATTCTACGGCGCATTAGTTACCGTGTAATCTCCGAATTCCCGCAGTACAATTAGATCGTGAAATTATGTAGATTCTGAAAAGAATATTACGTGAGTTTCTTATTTAAGGCGAACATCTATCTGAGAGAATCGCTTGAATAGAAAATGTGTCTGGGAGAATATTTCACGTAGACACATTCAGAGCGTAAACGAATCATCCGGTGCGACTGTACCCTTAGCGGCGGGAACCAACGGCAGTAGATAAAGCTGTATTTATGGGGCCTCGTTTAAATTCAAGACTCACGGGGACTTATCGTGGGGCAGGGGGAAGGGGGCGGCGGTGAATTTTAGAAGATTATAAGTCCACTCCTTAAGATCGGATCTATTCTTCGTGTAGAATTAAGTCACGATAACGATCCATGGTTCCTCGAGGAGTACTCAAAGGGAATTAATGTCGCGCTATCTGAACTCCGCATACATAAAATCACGAACGGCAATATTTTACGGGAATCGTCATAAATACTCGGCATGGAGGGAGAGAGCCGGAAGAGGTTGAAATAAATGGAGATTCTTTGCCGATGACAAATAACCAGTATAAAGATCTTACGTTCCGTGGCTCGTATTTTTTCATACGTCTACGAACCGCGTCGAAAATGTCGCACTCCCTTCGTCGGAAGGAAAGAGCACCTCGGGCTACGAGAGAAACTACCCCTCTGATTTTGATCCCTTCTTTTTTTTTACCCTCGCCGAGTCTGCCGGGCTCCGTGATCCGCGCTTTTTCATCAGACACAAAGCAAACTACGGATTCTCTGACCTTTGATAATGTGAAACGATGCGATCCTAGAATACCGCGTGCATCTACGATAACCCGGGATTTACGCGAACGACCGGCTCGTTGTGTATTCGTTACTCGCTCCGTTTGTTGCCACGGAAATAATTAATATCTCCATTGGAACGCGGAACAAACGTCCGACGGCGGAATTCTAAGGTCACGCTGCTAATTGCAATTCGTATTTTACTCGAAAAGTTCGATTAACCTCTTAGATCTTTTCGAACGGCACCCTACTGTAGTGGCTTTGCCGTATGTTATCTTATTATGATTTTTTGTCGAACTCTTTATATGAAAATGTATAAAGAAATTATCATTTATTCATCTTTAACTCTATTCTAATGTAATTTCATAGTGGAAAGCACCACCAGACACAAATCGCAGTGCTATTTATATTATTTTTTGCGCGCAGTTTTGCTAACAATTTTTGTTGGTCGGAGGACCTCGGATTTTTTATCTTTAAGAGCGATTTTCGGAAAAACGCGTGGCTATATACAACTAATATTCCAGCATCGTAATCTACGTACTGAGATCTACAGTTTGTGCTATCAGACGTTAAAAAAGGCGATATACAATCCTGGCCCTCCCCTTGTAAGAGGTTAAACATCCCCTCGTCCACTGTTTTTTTTTTCTTCGACTTGATGTCATGCACCCCCTGCGTATCGATGTTTATATCAAAACGTGACAAGAGCTTCTTTTGTGGTCGCGTATTTTAATTATTCCGGCCGACTTTGATAGGTGACATTTACGCAGAGTCGTTGAACAAACGCTGGAATTTCACGGCAGCCATGAATGTTCGCAAAAAGACGTTAGGGGAAAATGGACGCTTAATTAGATGCCACGGGAACTGTAATGGCGGCTGTGCAAGACGGCGACGTTGAAATTCCTCTCGAAGGAGGAACTCTCTAAGCGGTATTTAATTTTTTTACAACGATATTTCATATAAAATCGGTATTGTGATCAGTTCATTTGAATTCTTCGTTGTAATAATAATGATGAAAGTACGCGCAGCGATTGTCACCGCAAAGATTACAAATTAAATCACAATTATCGTTCTCATAGTTATTAAATTATAATACGTATAAATTTTAATAATGGACAGTTAAACCAATATATATACGTTGCAATTATAAATATATCGTAAGGATATATTTGATTACTGAATTAAATGTATCCGTGTGGTGTCGTTTCTTGGAAGACCTCCGCAGTTAAAGGGTTAAGTAATAATTTCGTAACTATTTTCACGTAATGTAACTCCGTTGGAATTGCTTTTGACACTAGAACTACTAAAAGGGTGAAAATGACTTGTCTGCCATTTTTAAATTATTGAGTTAAATTATTGGAATATACCACGGTGTATTGTTCGGGATTTTCTATACTTTTATTTGATATATATATCGCAAATAATTGAATCCATTAATTAACTTAAATCCTTCAGTCAATTTTAACTAGATTTACGTTATACGATTTCCTTTTAGGCACGAAAAGATTGGTCCGTAGAGGGATAACGAGATATTAGTTTTTATATATTCTCTAAGGGGAATGAGTAACGTAAGCGAAAATATTCCGAAAGTGTCACCGGGAGATGAAGATCTCGATAGAAATAATATTAATTTTTCGATATGAATGACGGAGTTCATCCGGCGATCCAAGCCAACCGAATCGTGGCGGAGAATTCGCGTCACGTTCCCGGCGCGAACGAACCACACGGAATTCATTTTGAATAACGTCGACGGTGGGAATTTCTCGGTTTTCTTAGCGACATTTCGCGAGGCAAAACCGACGCGGAGAATAGTTCGAAAAGGGTCCTCGGAGTTCATTAGGAAGCGAGTTGTCGCGCCACGGGGCGACACTTTTGTATTAAGGGGATGCGTCCTACTCTCCCTTTCACCCTTTTTCCCTTTTTCCCTTCCCTTCTCCCCCGGTTTGTTGCAAGCTAAGTGCGACCACCCGTGTTCCGAACAGTTACGGAAAGACATCAATAATAAATAATAACTACACCGTTTGAAAAGATTAAAAAAAATATGTGTCAAGTGGGAATCACTTTTAATGGATTCTTCTTTATTATACAATTATTAAAATGTAAAATATCTGATTTTTAAGTCTTACATTTTCGAAGATATTTCAAGTGGTAATTATTTACCAACTTCGTATTATACATACAATATGGAGATATGAAAAATTACGCGATAAGTGGAAGAAAGTTATAAAAATAGGGTTAAAAGATGGGTGGAACACGGAGATAATTAAAAGGACTTCCCCGGGTCGGTAAACCGCGACAGTTTGTAAAATGAGCGGTGATAAAGGACAATCGGGTTAATGAACGCTCAAGTAATTAGCGCTATCGGAGAACTGGCATACCGTCCTCTAATATTAACGCTGAAACCCTTAATATTACAATTCACGATAACAACGCGTCCACCCTAAGGGTCCGCTCACACTAATAATTAATGGTGCAATAATCTGCGCGATCAAAACCGTGCAGTTGCATTCGCCACGATTCCTGCGTTTCGATGCGCGTTGCTTTTATTATACGTCTGAATAAGAATTAACTTTAAGAATGTATAATAATTAAAGTACTGTGATTCAATGAATGAAAAGAAAATTCTGTGTGACATTAATTATTTATGATCCCTAATCTTTATGTTAGACAATAATATAATAGTATATTTATTAGAGATAATATTTCCATTAATATTTATATTAGATATAAATAGTGTTTGTATCTATAATTTTCATATCTCTAATATTTATACAATAGACTCCCGTATAGCGCGATTAATATGATACGCGTTGTATGAAATCGTGCTATGTCGATAGCGTGCTGTACGAGAACAGCGTTATATAGAAAGATTTCTCGCAATGTCTTTATGAAGGCACTTATTCTTGGTTTAAAAAATATACGAAGATAAGGAGGTCGATGTGGCTCGCGTAAAGCGACCCTTAATTCGCGGCCAATCGAAACCCATCAATTTATCGTTCAAGCTTATCGACGCGAATTAAATCGATCTTCGGATAGTCGTCACGAGACTTTTGGCGTCTGCTCGATTAAGGTCATTTATTAAGTTGTTTTATTATTTCAATATATTATTTATATTTATTTATTTACATTTATTATGTACCAGTGCCATTTATCATATTACTTTATCGTTCATATTATTTATATTTAAAAGTCATTTATTATTTATTGACACTATTCGTTAAGTTTAAAGTCCAGTTAAAAAGACAAAAATCCACATAAAAAGCTGCACAAAAAAGATACAGCTTTCGTTAAAAGATTTTCAATTCGAACTAGAAAAGCTTTATCTATTTGTGAGAATTATTCTCTTCTCTCTTAATTCCCAGCAGGAAAACAATTAAAAGAACAAAAATAGATTTCTTGGATTACTTATTTTTTCTTGATTTATTGCTTCACCGCATAATTTCGAAACCGCGTTAAAAATTCCAAAGAATCAACATTCAAATACGTATAAAAAGAGACTCGACTGTATAAAACGCATAACTACGATAAATTTCAAACTGGAACTTATTCTCCGCGGAATAAATATTATAGTTTCGTTCCTAACATTTGTCCGACATAAATTCCACGTTAAAAAGGCAAACTTCTTTCTTCGAGTTACATCACAGATAATATCTCTTCCTACAATATTTTCGCGTGGGTTTTCCGAAGCGAAACGGTGCCGACTTCTAGCTCGACTAATCCTATCCTTGACGCCACTAATTAATCGCCTGCGAATTAACATTAATTCCCTAGAATTTCTAGGTATTCTTTCTACCGCTGGCAGTTACTCTGGATTAAGATAGTCCCTCGGTTCATCCTCCCTTTTTCACAATTCTAATAACACCGGAAGTACTTGAACGACTGCTTTATTTCGCACTGAAATCTTTCTAGTATTTCCGACTCATATTTCAGCCGCTCAACAACCAAAGTAACAAACTCCATTAAACAAAAATAAGAGAAAATTGATAAGAAACATCAAGCACCAATAACGCGTTTTGATAATAATATTAGAAAATTTGCAAAAAGTGTAATTAACCACTTTGGTATTTGAGCGGCTCATATAACTTAGTCAAAACATACTCAAATGTGAATGATTCTTTGGGATTCTCTACTAAAACCCAAATAACTCAAATTTGAGTATTTAAATACGTTACACTTCATAAAAGATTTTAAAACCGACGTGTAACGTATCTAATGACTCACATTTGAGTTATCCGGTGCGAATCTGTGAATGTTGCCTTTCATAATTTCACAACGCGTAACACGAGTCGTTACGCAAAGTCAAGGAACCAGTCACGATATTAGCAAGGAATTAGCAAGGAATAAAACGACTTTTCGGCTCGTTGTACTCTGATTCCGTTAATCGTCGAGCAGCGTTAACACGCAGCGAGTGGCAGGTGTACCTTATCGCAACCCATTTTCCAAATTACCAGCGGATGTGGATGCCTCGAAATGTTCCGCCATACCACGGTGTTCTCACTAACCGAGAAATATTCTGCGAGGGAGACGGGACGAAGAATAATGGTCATCGTCGAGGAAATAAAATTCCCTTATACGACGATCGCTCTTACGGGTGATATTTTACAAAATAATATTTACTTTCGTACCGCGTCGGAGAATCTTGCGGGACAACCGATTACACGCCGTTATGAACTATAATAGTAACTTTCGTTGGATTCCGGTCAGCTCAACATATAGAGATGTCTTATTTTAGGGCACGCTTTAACACTGGAACTAGTTACAATATATTGAGCCATATTTATGTATTGATGTGTGCGTACTTAAAAATAAGGATGGATGTAAAATGGAAATTAATTATGTCGATTGTGTCGCAAGAAATCTCAGAAAATGAAACCTTGTGCGTTTGAACGTTTTTATTAAATTCTGCGGACCCGTTATTTTGAAGGCTTCTGTAGTTTTAGTGTTCGTCCATATCTCGCGCGTACTCCGATGCGTCTTCGTTGTAATATATACAAGTTGCAAATTTCTGGTTTTAATATATGAAAGTTGCGAATTTATGGTTCTAATATATTAGAGTTGAAAATGTTGATTTTAATATATTAAAATTGCAGATTTTGGCTTTAATATGTAAAAGGTGCAAATTTCTGGTTTTAATCTATAGAAGTAGCAAATTTCTGGTTTTAATATATAAAAGTTGCAAACTTCTGCTTCCAATATATAAAAGATACAGATTCCTCATTCTAATATATACAAGTTACAAAGTCCCAAGGCGAAACCCACACCTTTACTTCCAACCATTTATTATTATTACTATATTACATTCCTACTACCCTTCCATTACTTCCTGCTATTACTTCCTACTATTACATGCTATTCCCCTTCTTGCATCCGCAGCGACCCCCTCTCCCTCCCAACACCCTTTGGGACACGACACTATATTTACCAGTGCAATTATTAATCCTCGGAGGAAGAGGAGGAGAGGACGAAGGAGGAGAGTGCAGGTGTCTCGCGCCGCGGCTAATCTTCCAAATTGTAGGAAGAAGTATGCAAGATGCGCCCGGATATTTCCGTAAATTTCTCGGTGCCTCCAGGATATCTCAACGTAAACTGAGTCGCGAGACCTCGGAGATTCAGTGACGGAGGTTCGGGGGGTAGGGGGGTCGTTGACGGGGGTGCGGGGTTGGTAGAAAATGATTTGGTAAGTGAAGGGATGGTTCGCTTGAAATTCATCCACGGGAAGAGAGAGCGGAACAGCTGCTCTTCCAGGAAAAGTTTCCCTCGATGAAATATGACTGGATCTATAACGAGCCACCTTCGCCATCTTGATATTAATGCTGCAGGTCTTTTATGACTTCATACCGTGAATGAGCTGCCTTTAAAAGTCGCGGAAAAAAATTGTGAAATACTACGAAGAGTTTAAATCACGAATACAGGTAGTCCATTTAAGAAGCTAATTCTAACCTCTACGGTATAAATCAATCCAAAAAATTCAGTATTTAGAGGTCATACGTTAACCCTTTATAGCTGCATGTAAATTTGAAGTTCGATTGTCATCTTCTTCGATGCGTTTTAGAAATCATTTCGTTATTACTTTCACGTAATGTACCTTCTTTGGATTTTCTTTTAGATACGGAAAAAGATTGGACTATAGAGGGTTAATTACCGCCATCTTAAATATCCTCGAAATTGGGCAAGTTGGTAGAAACATTTCTATAGCCGGGGAGATAAAATTTCGTTAATGATACACTCCAGGAGGAACGTGGATCGCGGAATATTCAAGTAGCGCGATTCACGTCGGATTTCCGGAGAATTATAAAAATAGAAAAGTCCAAGGAAGTTATAGTTTTAGTGGGTTGCTTGGGGGTGGGTCGACGGAGGGTGCAGAGGGGTAAAGGTTACGATTTGGAGCACGAAAATCCTCGTTATTTCGAGTGACGGTGCTTCAGGGCATCGAGATAAAGTTATCGAGATGGGAAGTTGCATTTCCTGGTGGAAAACTTTTTTTATTAGCCATAATAAGGCATCCGGGATTCGCGTCGAAGCCAACTTCGCCTCTCAAGACGAAAGAATTTAATATTCAAGAAATATTGGAATTTCGGAAAATCCTCGAATACCTTGTATTGCGCTATCGCTGTCGTAAAACCCTTATGAAAAGATCGTGCGAGGTTTAAATCGAACTTTTTTAATTCCTTAATATTAACCCTTAATATTATTTCTTATATTTTATATAATATGTATACAATTATATTTTATATAATTCCTTAATATTAAGTAGAGCGCTTAAACAGTTTTATTTTTTGTGGTTACATATGTCACAGACGCGTGTCGTGAAGTATCGTATAACACGTAATTGGGCCCGGTCTGAACGTGTTAAATTATGCCGATTAATTCTTCTATCTGTATTTATTATAATTATATTAACACTAGAACTACCGACAAAATGGATGGATGGCAAAAGTAAATTAACCGATTTAATTATGTTATTAATTAATTATAATTATATTTACTATGTTTATTATAATTATAATTAATTATAATTATGAATTTGAAGTTTTTTTATTATATTTTGCATATCCGTCACATTAACGGCTTTGACTACGATTAGATCTAGACTTGAACGTGTAGTGTTAACTTGTTATTATTATAACTATATTATTATTCTTATTTTTATTATTGGTGTACACTGCAACTTCGTATTTGTATTCAATTTGTATTCAATTTTGTAACTTTAAGTGCCAAAGAACTCAAGCCCGTTTAATAAACTAATATAATATAATATAATATATGAATTAATTGTTTGCATCGTTCACCGGAGAATATGCGAAACGAAGCGGTAGGAAACGAGAATGAAAGGTGGACTCGTTAAACCGAAAGGGTTCAAGAATTAGAAGAGGATCATGTCGAGGGGTTCGACATGAAAACATCGATATCCAGGAGCATCGCCGTGTTATATCCTATTTCCTGGTGAACCCTTTGGGTTTCGGATTGCCAATTTATTTTTATAAAGCGCTCATTACATGCTTGAACTCTCGTCCCGGTTATGCGGCGTTCGCTCGCATACCCTGCCCTTCCTCCTCCTTTAACCATCAACCCTCGTTTTGATCGTGTTTTGATAACGTTTTCACGTTTGCTCGCTCATACACTACCGGTCAAAAGTTTGGGATCGCTTGCATTGTCTTCATTCCAATGTTTACTTTAAACGTTAGAATGAACATTCAAAGTAAATGGAATATAAAACTTTTGTCCATTTTCTAATTTTACCATTAATATTAAACTATTTTCTTGCCATGCAGACACATATTTTATTGGCACCTGGGTGTAATAAGACTTTGTTATCTTTAAAATCGGTCGGGTATGTTTATTGCTATCGGTCGGTTTTTAGTTTCCCCGCAAGTAATGACTTTACTACAAGAAGGTTGGCGAACTATGCAGCAAGAAACATTACGCAAACTTGTCGGGGTATGTCCAAAATATGTGAAATAGTAATAATGAAGAAAAGGGGATACTTCGACGAATCGCGTGTTAAGCGAAATGTATAATTAATATAGAATAAGATATACGGAATTTATACAACTCTTGTATATTATAATATCAACATATTTCAACCTACAGATATACCCAAAGAAAAGTATCCCATTCCGTTTTATAGACAAGATATTTAATAATTTGATTGACGATAGTAAGTGATCCCAAACTTATGGCCGATAGTGTATTTCCACCTCTCGGTACACGAACCACCATTTTCCACCAAAAATCACGCGTACCAGACTCCAAATTGAAGCTGGATTAAAAAACGAGAATGAAGGGAAATCGTTTCTTTCAACCGGGTAAACAAGAATTATTTGATACGCGGACATCGTTTGTTTCGCTGAATTCCATCGAAGGTAAAACTCACGGTTCGGTCCTTTTGTTCCAAAGTGATATTTAACCCCTTGTTCCTCTATAACCCAATTTTTATCGTTTCTATAATAAAAGGACATCGTACAACGTAAATCTTGATAAACGCAATTCTAACGAAATTACATTACATGAAAATAGTAACGAATTATTACTTAAACGCACCGAAAAATGTGACAACAGTTGCCGGCACTTTTACAATTATTATTACAACGAAAAGCGTGACGTCAAAGTTACACGGAACTTATGAATTAACCCTTTGCACTCCAGAAGTGATTATCAGTCGCCACTCAGTTTAATGTGACTACCGAGAAGCGACATTAAGATTTACTGAGTTATTTTTTGTTATTGGATTTTAAATGATGCCAACGATGTTGTAAATTTTAATATCGCCTCTCAGTCGCCACCCGAATTGTCGCGATAAGTGTAAATAAAATAATAATAAAATAATAATAAAATAAATGTAATAACTGTAAAATAAATGTAAAATAATAATAAATAACCTCGAGTGCAACGGGATAAAAAATAGACATTTTAATTTTCCCGACTTTATATCAATTGTAGATAGCACAATTACAATGATTTCAATTACAAAAGTTGAATAAAAAGTGACATTAAATATGTTTCTAACATTTGCGACTGAAACAGGATTTTTATTGGATGTCTGCAGTACGTTTTATAGCGACTCCCGTAACTTGTTAGAAACGTTCGTAAATATCAAAGGACATTCGAATTCTATAGATACGGAAGATATTCGAAAGCCTCTAATTATTCGAGTTATATCCTCGGCAGAATAAAAGAAATCCAAGGAATAATCGGTATAATTCGTATGTTGAAATACTACACGTTGCATTGTGCGTTGAAATAATAAATTGTTTCGTGTGTGTTCACCAAGCGGAACACAGAAACCAACAGAAATACACCCTCCATTATTTCAGAATCCTCGCAGCGAGCTAACGATACGAATACACCTTTATACTCGCCATTTTTTTCCGCTTTAGTTCGCAAGCTTAGAAGGAGAATTCCGTTTCTGTTTATTCGGGATCGTTACCCAGAGCCGGCTCGTTTATTCCGCCTACCAAGACGCGGAAAATCTTTCGGTAAACTTTTGCGATTGCGCTGAAAATCCGCGAGAACATCTACGAATCGTTATCCTGGATCGGTGATCGTGAAATTTATGCAGGTAATTTGTACGTACGAAAAAAACTTCATATTTCAGAAATATTGGAACTTGAAAGAAAGGAGAAGGTAACTTTAGCAACTAAGGGAAAACTTTGCTGGAAGGAATCCTTTGGTGATCCTGAATTCTGTGCTCATAATTGGCGCGAATAATAATAAAAAAAATTGTTATCATGATCGTGATTTCTTTCGGGGATATAAAATATAATATAAATCGTTAGGGGAATCCATTGGGTGAGATTTCGGTGCGAGATGAATATCGTTCACGACCTAGTTTCCGTCTCTTTTGCGGTTTACGCCTCGTAGAATTTATCGTCGTCCCAAATTCTCTGCCCGCCATTCTTTCCATTTATGTTTCGCTTCTATTTTACGGTGGAAGATGACTCGGCCATTTTCCCGGCTTCGGAATCATTGAAGAAACGATGGGCTGAAATGGTGGTTAAAGTATTTGTGTTTAAAGTCGCGCAGATCATCTCACCGAAAGAATCGGCGGGTTCGCGTGGACCTCGATAAAAAGTGAACGTAGCAACTCGTTGGAACCACCGTCGTTGTAACGGAACTCGAAGGGTTAACCGAACTCCATTCCTCCCTCATCAACGCCCTCTCGTTACTTCGAGAACAAACTGTGTATAAAGCAGTCCGTGCAACTCGGGAAATCTCCTCTTCAAACTTCCACGTTAAAAACACTCGATCCACTCTATCCGATTTCTCGCGATAATTGGCCTTACGTGAGCTACCAACCCTTGCCTCCGATATATTCCTATCCCCTTCAATGTGTCTGTATCGATGCGCAAACCTGCCTCCCTTCGAATTCAACCTTCCAGCAAATCTTAAGACCCCGTTTGTCGTACGGAGGAAGTCGAGTGCCTTCACGAGCCACCTTCTTTGAACTATCTCCCACACGCTTTCAGTCTCCCCGATGACACACTCTTAACACGCTCAGTGCCGAGCCGAAATCCGTGTTACACGATACCTCGCGATACGCATCCGTAATGTCTAATAACGTTGAGAAATAAAACTGTTTAAGCGCTCTACGATATATTAGTTATTTTAAATACTGCAAAATATTGCATATTTCACGAATATTATCGATATATTTGATTCGCGCTTCAGTAATATCAGTACCGGTGACATTGATGGCGTTCAACGTGTTAACATTTCGAAATCTCGTGTTACAAAGATTCCTTTATTTCCCTGCAAAAAACTGATGCAAACGGAATGAACTTTCTGACAAGATATCACCCTGTAGATGCACCGTGAAAGAGAAACCTTATCGGTACTCTTTAAAGCAGAGCGAAAACGTGGAGCGAATGAGAAAATGCGACGACGTTTCCGGAAAGGCGCGAAGAAGGTACTGGCGTGGAAGATAACAGGGACGGGTGCCGTTTTCAGGTTTTTAAAGGAAGGCAGTAACGTTACGAGACCGTAGAAGAGCACGAAATTACCTATTCCTTGGTAGACACCCACTTTGCCTGTCCGTCTGGTGCTCTTTTTTCAGATGCTTAGCACGCGCCCGATGTTTCGTCGAGAGTTCCACGTTCTTTTCTTCGATCGCTCGTTTTCCTTCAAACCATCCACCAACCATCCTAAACGTTTCACCGTCACGTACTCGGGTTATGTAAAGTCTCGTTAGACCCAAAACCCAGGACGGACGTGCGGAAAAGGATTTTGCCTGCATCCGAACGAAACGACGGTGTCCTTATAAAAGTAACATATGAGGATCAGTGCTCTTGCCGTCTTGATATTCCACGGTGTCCGGCTTTTTCATTGGACGCCGTAACGCAATCTTTCCGTGGGTTCAAAGGGCGGAAGACGTTGTTAAGGCTCCGCTTCGACGTCGAGGTTTCCAAGAACTTATTAACCGAATATATAACACAAGTCTTCTTTCTTGCGTATTCTTTGACTCACGTTTTTTCCTCACGGTACAGTTCGGAGATGTTGAATCGAGAAGGTAAATAATTCGCGAAGATATAGTAGTCCAAGGAAAATAATTCGACAAGATATAGTAGCCGAAGGAAAATGATTCGCGAAGATATAGTGGGAGAAGAAAAATTCACGATGATTCGAGGGAAAACGAAAGTCGATCATCGGTGCTTTCTCGGTGCTTCTAATCGGCGCCATTTAAATATGGCGATGCCAGCCGACATTTAACCAAGCGACTCGGGAATGACGCGTTCACGCGTGGAACATTATCCAATTACCTCCGCAAACGAGGCACGGTCTCTGATTTATGTCACGCTATTACCGTGCCGGTACACGCTTCTTTGATCTTCCAGGAGGGGGTCCGGGAGTTGGGATTAGATTTTTGCTTCGTCGTTCGTACAGGAAGAGAAGGAAGAGAAGGAAGAGAAGAACCATATCTGTACTCGTAAAGAGCCGACACACCTACTCTCCTCTTACGCCATTGTCAAGACTGATTGCAGCGAGACAATGAGACTAGTAGGTCTCTAATTGTTGACTCAAAGAGAATATGGCGCGACATGATGCTCGGAAGTCACTAACAATTATGTTCACTACCATTCTATTATTGTTAACATAAGTAGTGGGTATTCATTCTATTAACATTTTCTTAACGCTTCCAGTTGGCCAGTTGATTCTTGGACAATCAACTCTTGTCAGATATTTTTTATTCGATTTATACCAACTGAAATATCTTTTATTCGATGTTTTCATTTATACCGACTCAAAATGAAGTCGATACGCGTTTAATTATATTTCCACAGTAAATTTAATCAGCTTCATAACTCGATAAACTAAATGTCCCTGACGAACAAATATACTTAACGATACGCGATCCGAAGACCTTAGAACACCGACTCGATTTCGCTGGAACCACACTGCGCTCGAATTACTATGTATCAGCTCCAACTAATCGTAAATAGTTTTATTTAAGAACCTCGTTAATTAATCGCAGTTGCAGAGGAGGAATTTTGGAGTTATTTTCGGCGGACCGGTACAAAACTGGCGTATAATCACAGAAGCATGTCTCCGGTACACTCATATTTTCAAATGACACGGAAGGGTCGAACCCCTCTCGGAAAATCCGCGACCCTTCGTTTCCCTGCAGTGGCGTAAAAACCACGTTCCCCCCGCGGCGCGAGAAAAAGAAACGTTCGTGATAATTTCGATCAAATTCCGACCGCAGCTGTCGCTCTGTTTTTCGTGTAATCGAAAAGTGGTGAAGTATTCAACCACCATCGAATACCCGGGATATAATGCTACAATTAACGAAGGTAAAAGTATGAGGAGATCGTTCGAACTTTTTCCAATCGAACGAATGAAGATCGATTATGAGATCGGCACCCTTCTTTCTACGTGACGTCGAATAAATCGTTGTCGAGGGAACGAGATGTAACCGGAGAGTAGTTAAAGAGCCGATCGAAGGCGGAAGAAACAAAAGCGATCTCGCGATGGCAGGGGACATTAAGTCCGCACTCGTTTCGACGTCGTAAAATAAAGTATACGCGAACCTCGCAAATGTCGTAAACCAGCCTGCTTGCCATCCCGCGTCCGTTAGAGATGTAACCACCGACCGAGGAATATAAAATCGAAGGAAGAAACGTGACTTTGTTTGATGACGTACCCGATCTATACCGATACGAACGTGGAAAAGAGAGGAGAGATAATCGTTACTCATTGGACAACTTTGGACAACTTTGGACAACTTTGGACAATTTTGGACAACTTTGAACAAGTTTGGACGCCGTAACGCTTCCTACACCGCGAACGACCAGCATCCTTCCGGTTATACGAAGAAATTAGGTCGCCAAGTCAGTTTTATTCGGTGTTCACGTGAAAAATATTTCGCTAAACTTACTTCATACGAAAACACATCTTTTGCATAAAAACAGTTAGTCTTAAAATTTGTATCGCGTTTTAAATGTTTAGTCTTATATCTTCTCGAATTGTTTGTTTATATATTTCCCATGTGTGATACGTGTTTTCATTTGTTTCTTATTTCGCTTGTTTTGTCACCTCTGATTAGAGTTGCAAGATTTGCTTCGGCAGCTATATTTTGCAGCTAAATATTTGTTTCGCAACGATATATGTAGACTTGCTTCGGGAAGGAAGTCCATTGTGCGCGAGATAATTACGCATTTAACGAACTATTTAATTAAACGCTGCACTAAGTGACCGATATCGATAGGGGATGATAAGATCGAGCAAAGATATCTCTTTAAATCACCTACTAACTTCGAAACGTTCCGTGTTCTTTCGACCCCGCCTCTCTCGTTCTACTTTCGAGGAAACTCGGAGGTCATAATTTGCATCGAAAGGTTAAATACGGTTTACGGAATAGCCTCGGGAACCGAGAATCCCGATCCTGGATTCGCTGAAACGTTAACTCACGGTTCGGCACATCGGACTCCCTCGGGCAGATTGGTTATCGCGAGTACATTATTATTCGTTAATATACATGTATGAATATTAACAATATACGTTTTACCATTTTGGTTTGAAAATACTCAAACAGTCGTTTAAACATTTTTTTGAATTCAAATATTTTATACATTACATTTTATTCTTGTGTTAAGATTAAACTGTATTATCATTTTTAAAAAACACTGATAATATCGATATCGTGATATCAAAGATTTGTATGAAGTTTAGTGGTTTCTCTTGGTTTCCAAGGTGCTAACGAAGAGACGGGAGCCATTTTTATTACGTGGAATAATATCGGGTCAGATTTCGAAACATTTAACGCTCGACATAATAAAATCCCAAACTCCTGATTTTTATCCCCGATATATTCAGCCGACCCACGATTTTTACCCCGGTTTTCCATCTCCCTTCTCCCTCTTTCACCGGTGTTTCCACTATTTCCTTTTTATTTCATTCCACGTCGTAACACGTCGACGGCGGTAGAGCATTTCCGGTCTGCGGAACGGTAAGCGAATATTTAAGCGGTAGGAAAACCAACCAGCGAGTTTCAACCACCGCCGAATCAGGGTTTCCGGCTCCTAGATTCCGCGTTCCACGCTACGACGAACCAGTAACTGCGGTTTGTTTGCGGAAAAAAGTCACTCGAACGCATCCCATTGTTTGCACGGGCCGAAGGGGCTGCTTCCACCCGGAGAGCAGAGGTCCCAACGGAAAAAAAATGTGAACCAAACCGGCAGCAAGTTCGGCAAACACTCGCCCGTCACCACCCTACAATTTTCTTCCTAGTCGATGGACTGTGGTACCAACGACTATCCCGATCGTTCTACCCTTATCGCGAGGGTTGCAGAGATTCTTTCGTTTGTTTTCTATCTTTCGGGGCAAAGTTTAATGTCCATATTAAAACGATATTAATAGAGGTCGAAGATAAGTCGTGAGTTGTAGTTACACGTTTCCTTTCCACCCTCTTTCGGATATCTTCTGCCTTGAGGGTGGATTTTTTACTAATATTTTCGTATAGCCGGAAATCAACGATCGAATAATTGGTCTTCAAGTGTTTTTAATGTTCACAAACAAAACCCACTGTTTCGGGGTTAAATTGTAAGTTTTAATATTACTAAAATATTACTAAAGCACGAGTCAAACATATCACTAATATTTTTTATTTATTTATATATATTTATTTAACGGAATGAACCCTTCGGTAAATGTTACAAACATAACGAAGGTGGAAAAAAATCCCAAAGAAGAAGTAACAAATATAAAACGAATATTCGTAAAGTTTTCAATATTTTTAATGTTACGATAACGATGTAAAATAACCAATGTATCGTAGAGCACTTAAACAGTTTTACTTGTAGACATTATATGACGCTACGAACGCGTTTCGCGAAGTATCCTGTAACACGGATTTCAGCGCGGCGCTCAACGTGGTAAATGATAGAATCTTATGTCCAAGTGTTCCTTAAGTACAGAGACAAAACCAACTACTTCAAGGAAACGGTGCGTTACTTTGATTTAAGTGTCATTCGTGGAAGAGAAATGTCCACGGTACGAAGTTGAAGTAAGGCGGGCTTCGCCCCTGGGATCCTGAAGGAGTAGGAGGAAGAGTCGGGAAAGGCGATTGAAATTCGAGAGCCGAATTTGCCGTACGAGAAAACGAGGTTGCTCCTCGTAAATACACCTCGTAAAGGCGCGTTATACGGGCACGACTACCAATTGGGACGCAGCTGCCTTCGAACTTCTACCTCCGAACAGTATATCGCCGAGTTACACCTTATTCGACTAGCAAAATCACCGGGAAAATATCTACCGGCTATTTCGCCGACGGAGATAATATCTCGCGTATCGGCTACCCGCGAGTACCGATAAAACCGGCGAATGAACTTAAACCCGGAAAACTACCAAGAGATACGATCGAGATACTTTATTGTGATATTATAGCGTGGGTTTCGAAGGATGGAGAGTATCAAGATCGTCTTGAATTTTCCATGGAACGTAACTTTGACACGATCGGCGTGTTTCACTGTCAAAAGAAAAATCGGAAGGTGACATTGATTTCATTACGTATCGATTCCCGGAGGGTGCAGATTCCGGGCCGAATATATGAATACCGATGAACCAGATCTTCCGGTTCCTCCTTTTATCAGTACACGCATCTCCTCTGAAATACATCCGAAGACCTAATAACGATTACTTATTCGTCTCTAATATCTGACGGAATATATTTTCATTCAAGTATTCCTAGTAAATCAATTTCCTAATAAATCAATATTCATGATAAATGATTATATAAGTAAATTTATGAAATTTGTTTATTTGAACCCGCTGACTGCAATTGTACTTCTGCATTTCATGTAAATTTGTTTGTTAAAATACACAAATCAGCCGTTCATCTTAAAAAATGGACTTAGGCCATTTTCAAAATAAATAACTCAAATATCTTTGTCAAAAATACGAAATAAGCAGTTTACAGAAAGTTTGATTGCTTATGAGTAGCTGCAAATGAATAGTCACTATAGTAACCAAAAATAGTCAGCAGGTTAAATTAAATATGTTTATTATTAAATTAAATACAAATTAATGTATTTGATCTAATACTAAATAAATTCCATTGAATTCATTTCATAATGAATACATTGATTAATTTATTCCGTCTGTCGGAATATATTATCTATATGTAATAAGTGAACGTTCTAATTGTCTACGATTGGTGAAAAACCTTGATTAGGAAGATCGTAATCGTGAGGTGCAACATTATCACCTCGCGTTAAGATCACCGTAGACATTCGAGAGAGAAATCGTATCGAAGAACAAAGTCACGAATCTCCCGGGTGTAATCGTGCGTTTTTAATCAGACCCCTTGGGTCCTGGTGCTTAATGAGTCTCAGTTAATGACCTGATAACGAGATTTAGTCGTGACGAGGGAATAAATGGCCGGAGGCAGAAGCGCGTGTCCGAGAAGGATCGAAATCTCAGGACGATGCTCGCACGTGCGTGACCAAATGGAAAAAGGGAAAAAGGGAATAAGGGAAAACAGGGGGGAAGAGGCGGGGATGAGGGAAAGGGAGGAAACTAGAGAGCTCTCCATCTTATCGACTCTCACTGCTCTTCTCTCCTCTTTCCAAGCCGTTTTGTGACCATTTCGACTAGCCTAACCTAACCACGACTCGTATTATGAAATCGCGATGGATCCGGTAGAATGCACTTTTCGGCTGTTACCCTCTTTCCCTCGACTCGAGCTTTTTTTGGCAGCTGACAGTGGCCGAAGGGTCCGCCATGTCCGACTAAATTTAGATATCTACGAGCTACGAGCTTTTCGGCTCCGAGCCACGTGCTTGGCTTTGCAAGTTAATGGTGAGGGTAGATGGGAGAATAAGAGAAAGTGGAGAAAGAGAGGGAAGAGGAAAAAGAGGAGAAAGATAGGCGACATTCGATGGAGAACCTACTGGGCGTTTAATAATTCTAATTGTCTTATAAATGTGTACTGTCGAGTCTCTTCTTATGCGTGTCTTTTTAATGCGGTTTTAAGGTTGTGCGTATAATTAATTTTATTGATATTGTTGAACAACAATTCACGTGGTGAATAATCGCGAGACATATATCATCTACCCGAAGTATGATTATATGCAATTAATTTAAGAGTACTAAAGAAAGTATATTTTTAATGAATTTATTAGAACAATAATAGTCAACGAGCATAATTATCGCGTTAATAAATAAATGTTTGTGTGTACTAAAATATTAGAAAACGATTCAGGGACACCCTGTATATACACTATAAATAAGCTCTTCAAGAGATCCACAAGAGAGAAAGTGACTCATCGTTTTGCCGAGTTTCATTCATGATTTTTTTTGGTTGACGTCCGATGGTCTGTCTTTCCGGCCGACAGCGTTCCACGGAAAAAGAATTTCCCCGGGAAATCGTCGGCTTATCGAATTCGTGAACGACTCGAAACCATTCACGCCTCAAATGTGAATGATTCATCAACCATTTTTAAACTCCGGATTTATCGGTGCTAAAACTTCTTCGACAACATCGAGTTCATAAATCCTCTTTTTAACCTCTTCAGAAACGAATTATTAATGCCACTACCTGAACTATGATATTAAAAACTAAATAAGAAACATTTTTATTTATCTTTTGACACTTGGGAATTTTTTTCTGGTTTAGCAAATATTGCGCATTTCTTTTTTCAACGGTTTCGCAAATGGAAATATCTTTTCTATAGTGAAGAGAATCAAAGAGTATCCATCAGTTTCCTTTGATCAGGAAAAATCTGTTGGACCGGAATATCGATCGTTTTCATCGTAATAATCGGCAATTATATTTACGAGGTAAGAATTTATGGAGGAGAATCGGGATTGGCGGATCACGGTTCTTCGACGATGACTCGAAGAACCGGAAATCCGATCCGGTTTAACAACTCCAGCGAATACCCGATCACATCGAGTCTTTCACCAGTCGTGATATAATTTGGGACGTAATACGGTTACGTAAGTTTTTCGCGCAAGATCGAAACGAACCTTCGATAATTCTAATTATATGATGCCAACAGTGGATGCAAATGAGTTCCGTACCCGGAATACCGCAGACTTATGCGTTCCCGTTCTCGCTTGGCTGGGGTAATATTATTCCCTGAAAAGCGAAGTCGAAGATGAAAACAGATAAAACAAAAAGAATCAGGGAAAAATTGAAGGAGGAAGTGAAATCTATCGGCGGTAATAATGAAGTAGACTAATGTAAACCTCGAGAACATCCTCCTTCTACCTTCTCCTTCGAATTCGCTTGGTCTGCATTTTCGCTTGGAAAATCGTATTCGAGATTTTGCCGCGATAAAGAAGGCGGACGGGATCGATGCAATTTCTAGACATCCGGCGAGACTGATTCCATCGGAATTCTAACTGTGGAAA
This sequence comes from Nysson spinosus, assembly GCA_910591585.2. Lineage (NCBI taxonomy): Eukaryota > Metazoa > Arthropoda > Insecta > Hymenoptera > Crabronidae > Nysson > Nysson spinosus. The sequence goes on from OU342832.1 coordinate 13,447,250, forward strand.
GGGTTCTAAAGAGGGTAAACTAGTGGACTGTGGAGGGTTGTGGAGGGATGCAACAATGGAATCGGACTGGATCCAAACTCGACGACAGACGGGTCAACAAGAGAGTCCGGATCCTTTTTTTTCTCGATTATAAATATTTCCGTGAAATTCATTATTCGATGGGTCATTGTATCCGGCTTTAGTCGACTGTGGGTAACACTGTTTAACAACCCTTTATAACCTAATTTGATTCGTGTCTAAAAGGAAATCGTGTAACGTAAATCTAATGAAATGCGATTCTAACGAAGCTACATTACGTGAAAATAGTAATGAAATTATTACTTGAACGCACGAAAATAAGTGATAATTGGTGCGCGTACATTTATAATTATTATTAAAACACAGATAGCAATAAGAAGCCTCTAAATAAAGATAGCAAGAAATCATGGTTGAATCAAGATATCATATCCCGTGTTATTCGAGGTTCATCATAAGTTAGAGGTACCATGTTCGCAGACTTCGCAGACTGAAAAATGGAGGGAAAATCGTGGACTTCCTACCGATTTCTTGTCTGTCTCGATTTATCCTCCGCGTACAAGGTCTTCATTGTTTCTTGCGAGCAAGATAAGGAATCGCAGTAATTAGCATAGAAATTAACGAGTTCTTACAACGCGATCTTGATAACACGATATTGAGACCGGCCACATTTGCGGTATAATTAGGAAGAAACTTAACACTCGAACCATCGACAATATACTTATCTTTAGCTATATTTGTGTACCTATATATGTCTTAAAAAATAAGGATGGATGGCGAAGATAAATTAATCGATTTAATTATGTTCACAATGATACATGTTCGGCGGAAAATCTTGGAAAATGGATTCCTGTGTATATAAATATTTTTATTAAATAATGCGGAAAAATCAGTGGAATTAAATGTAATAACGGGTCCGTATTTATTTTGAATAATGTCGTTAAGAAATTTTTATGCAAAATGGAAAGCGAAAGAGCTCGAGACGAAGAGAGTCGGCTCGTTTTCCTTTCCTTTCATCTTCTAAAAATATCAGGGTTGTTCGCGAATCCTTTTGGCCACGAAACGGACGGAGCTCGAGGAGGATCGCAGCTGCTTCCTAGCCAGTCGTACGCTTCTTCGTTTGTTTTCTTTATCAATTCTACCAACTTGTACAACCGAAGGGGATCCACCTTTTCCGCGTATCTCTTCTAAAAGCGGCTTTTACCGGAATTATCGTCTCTCAACGGACTTCCACGAAGCCAAAAATTATTACCGGTCACCCATATTGATTAACGATATTATTATTAGTATTAGAACTACCGGCGATATATTTGTACAATATATTTATGTGTACATCCTGAAGAAATCAATTAATCGATTTATTTTACGTCCACTGCGCAAAGTGAACCGCGAAAAATATCCGAAAATGAAACATTACAAATTTGAACATTTTTATGAAATTCTGAGGACTCGTGATTTAAAAAGAATGATTAGTAAATTACGTACATAAATGCATTAATTAATTGACACTTTTCAGCCACAATTTATATATAAATAAATGTATAATTATAACCAAGTATATGTTCGATAGTTCTAGCCAAAAATATCCGAAAATGAAACCTTACAAATTTGAACATTTGTATGAAATTCCAAGGACTCGTAATTTTTCAAAAATTATTAGTAAATTAGGTAAATAAATCCATTAATTAATTGACACTTTTCAGCCACAATTTATATATAAATAAATGTATAATTATAACCGAGTATATGTTCGATAGTTCTAGCATTAAGGGAAAGTGGTTTTGTCGTAGAAAAAATATAAATCTCGCGGTATTCCGACCGTGAAAGGGACAGGGGTAGTTTCCAGCGTAGCCAAACGGAGGCCTATTCTCCTTCGATATATCGCGCAATATAAACGTCTAAAGCGAAACGTAAAGGCTGCATACGAGTACAAATTGCTTTCGACCACCCCTCGTCCTTTCGTCTGCCACCCTGCGTCGAATGCACTGGCGTAGAAACTTTTATCCCCGAGAAATCTTACGTCAGAATTCTGGCGTTCTGCCTTTGACGAGTCAACTTCGATGAGTTTATCGGACGATTTTTAAAAACGCGAACCAACGGACGAAGAAACTCCGCGACCGCCGTTCGTCTTGTCGGCGAACAAACTACGGTGCGAGCTAAATACGCCGAAGCGTGGATTCGCGACTTAGCGAACGCGCGGGCTAAATGCAACGCAAATATCACGGTTCGCGAATGAATCACTGAAAATCAAGTGCGCCAAAAATACTAAAAAACGGGTTCCAATCGATGAAATCTGCGTACATCGAAGTTCGAGTATTCGCAGGAACGAAATCCAAGCCGCTTTCACGTTAAATCGTACAACATAAATGCAGACCTATTTGTTTCCGCGGAGAGCAGGAATTAAAGAGAAACGCAAATTTCAAAGAGTACAGTTTTTTTACGGTAATCAGGTCGCGGAATGATTTCAGAGTAAATATCGGTTTTTAGCACTAAGTTCTTAGTCCCCTTATTTCAGTAGGTGTAAGCCGTGAATTGAAAGAACCCAACTTAATTCTGTAGGTCAATTGCTCGTTGTAATATATATTGTCCATTGTCCCCGTTTCAATTATGTTTACTGAGCTTTCAATGACGCGTGTTTCGATGTCCCTGTAATCCCGATGAGAGAAGATTACCATTAAACGAATGAAACGAAACGACGCGAAACCGTAAACGGTTACGCCACTGTCAGTAGAATAAGGTAGACATTGGCCAGTCAGCGCGAATGGGAGCCCCCATAGACCATGGGGGGACAAACTTATTGACTTTGGCTGGCTGCATTTTCCGCCATTAAATTCGAAATGAGAGAGAAAGTGGGGGTGAGGAGGATATAGAAAGGGAGAGGCACTGGGGAATGGGTAGAAAGGGGAGGGAGGATATGGTGTGTCTGGGTTTCATGGGGGGTGTAAACGGGGTGTCACGGCATATGTCGTGCGTGGCAGCAGTATGTAATGCGCTTTCGTCCTTACGTATCCTCCATTGCCCCAACTGCATTCACCACCATAAATATCTAAGATAACACGCCGATATATCCACCCCGTACTGTTCCATGCCGAACGCACCGAGAGGATGCTTAATCAATTCAAGATAATTGCACCTTCGAAATTTTATAGCCAAACATTACCATATTTACCTATCATCCTGCTTTTATATACCAGGGTTTCTATTAAACGATCGTGATAATATCGATTACTCGCGCGTGCAACGACTAGAGCTTTTTGAGATCTTATCTCGAAGATTTCTTACGCGATAGGGTTATTTATTATTTATTTATTTCTTAATGTACGGGGAGACGCCCCTTTTTATATGGAGAGTATACAATGTATATATGTATACTATATATACATATGTAAGAATAAACGTACTCAAAAATATTTTGTTATTCCATGTACGCTCGGGGTAATTAATTACAAAGTCGTGATAAGTAAGAATAGATAAAGCTAGTTAACCCGCTGCACCCCAATTTTTTTCGACTCTAAAACAAGGGTGTATAACGTGAAGCTAGCTAAATGCTAATATACGAAGCTGCATTAATGTGAAAATAAAATATTCATGTTTTTTCTGGATATTTTGCGTTTTAATGGGCAAATTTTTAATTAAACGCAGTGAAGAAGCTGACGATCGTCGCACGTACTTTTATAATTATTATTACAAATTATTAGTACAATCGAGTCTCTTTTTATAAAAATCCGCTTAAAAAGCCGCACGAAAAAAATATATAACTTACACACATTCCATTGTTTTGCTTTGTTTATGAATAAACAGATTTTACAGTCCAACTAGAAAAGCTTTATTTGTGTGTGGGAATTATTCTCTTCTCTCTTAATTCCGAACAGAAAATTATAAAAAGAATGAAAATAAATGCATAAGCACGTTACGCTGTTAAACTTTCTAGATTTCTTGGAGTACTTATTTTTTCTTGCTTTTTCTGCTTCACCGTATAACTTCAAAGCCGGATTAAAAAGATACGCATAAAAGGAGACTTAACTATACATGATGTTAAAGTTACATGACGTTATAGAGTGTTAACGTCACTATCGATGTAACAGACACGTAACTATATCGATGTAAGAGCCGTGAGAGCAAATATCCGTCGTTCGCCCGAAAACTTAGATATTTTACAAGGTTTCTATCCAAAGTTTTGGTGCGCGGTTCCTTAGAAATGTCCATGGATAATTCTGCTAATTCGAAGAGCAAATTGCACGAGTTCCAACTCGTTTTCCATAAAACGCGGATCTATACTTTTCACGGCAGATGCTCCTCTAATTTTCCAGAAGCATAAATATTTAAGAATGCCAAGAAAACAAGGTAAAAGAGAGGCAATGGTGGCTTCTACTTATATTACGTTTCACCGAGCGCAACCGCCACGAATATCCTCCGTTCCGCCTTTACGATACAAAATATTCCTGCATCCTTATCGTTCCAGTTTGCGGATAAACGAATGAATATTAATTAAATTCCACCCCCCCATCTTTTGTGAATCTAGGCACTCATACTCGCAAAAAATATTATTCAAACTCTCGTAGAGGGCTTCAAAGGATTTCCTACGCGAAAAAAATTCAATTTTATACCTGCATATCCGACTACGTGAAACAAGTCGAAATCAAAGGCTTTCGGAGTCCGAGACACAGAGAGAGTCATTTGCACCACCGAAATTTTATTCATAACTTCGGTATATCAACGGTGTTCGATGTACAAAGTGACTTTATAAACCACTTAGAGGTGCTTTCTACCACGGGTTGATTAATATTGATATTAACGCTAGAACTACAGAACACTCGAAATGACTGGTCCGCCATTTTCTTCGTAACATCGATATATCAATGGTGTTCGATATACGAAGTAATTGTAGAAAACCATTTAATTAATATATACCACTGAATTATAACTTGATTAATATTAATAATAATATAGGAAGTAATTTTACAAAACCATTTCATTAATATATACCACTCAATTATAACTTGATTAATATTAATATTAACACTAGAACTATCAAAGCAGTCAAAACAACTGTTTCGCGATTTTTAATCAAATTAAACGGCGCATTGTTCGATATTTTGTGTACCTTTATTTTATGAACGTAATGCGTATAATGGATGCCATTAATTAACTTACACCTTCCAGCTATAATTAATATTTAAATAAACGTAGAAATATAAGAAAACATCGATCGACGGAGTAAAAGAAAAATGTTTGCACAAAGATTCCCATTGTTTGGATCAACGTAACGACATTGTATCGTTGATTTCCCGTGTACTTTGAAAGTCGTACAGCAACCTGTTCCGGCGGCTAAAATTTCATTTATCAGCTCGCTCGTAATATCAACGAAATAAATGTTTACCATGTAAAAGTTTGTTCGCACAAAGAGACGGTGGATTTCAACTGGGCGGTCTTTTGTGACGGTAGTTTTGTTCGAACCTCTGCTACCAGACTAATTAATCCACGCGCTCTTTAAATAATTAAGGTGTATTCCCATAAAAGCTTTATGCTTCCCCCGACTACTTGCTCCGACGTGAGCTCCGCGTAACCCCCGTTCCGCTTGGTTCCGATTGGTTGATCAAAGGAAGCTATGCCGTTCATAAACTTTCGACAATCGCCGACTAAGGTTTATCGAGCGAAATTTTTTATTATCTTCTATATCCCAGGGAATCTTCTTTTTGCACGGAATACCGCGGAATATATTTCTTATGGAAAACGAAATCTCTTTACTAAATTTTCTAACCAAAAAATAAATCCAAATCGTCGTAAGATAAATATAATCGCTTCTAATAATTTATAATAATAATTTCTGAATATCATAGTACAACTATCTGTATCAAAAAGCGACTCCGAAGAAATAAACCACGTTATCAAAAACTCGTTCTTATTCGACTAAATTGAAACGACGTTGTCCCAGAAAAATATGAGAGCATAAAAAAAGCGCAAACACGAAACAGCGAAACTGTGCGGAGCTCGCAAAACTTTAATGCGAAAATATATTAATTATTCCAAAGAGCACGTGGATTAATTACTCCGGCAGAGAGCAACGATTTCGAGCAAAACTTCTGTCTGTTCAACTGAAATATTGAAATTAGTCGGATTGTTCGATAACGTATTTGTGACGTAGACTTTTTTTGTTCGTTTATGTGCTCGCGGATTTTCAAGTGGAAGCGAGTATTGGAATTATACGCAGATTTGCGAGAGGGAGCCATTAGAGTGGGTTGCATTAGGTCGTCGAATAAATAATTCAAAAGGCAAAGGTTCTTTGCCATAAATAGGTGGATGGGTGTACGCGTGGTTTTACGCATGGTTTTACGCATGGTTTTTGCACGCACGCACGTTTATTTATCAAGTTACGGGTAGAAGAGCGGCAACGAGAGGATAGCATCAAAGGCTGGCATCGTTTCAAAAACTATTTTCGTTTTTAGGGTGTTGGGCCCCGTGTTCTCCAGCGATCTACTAGGTTTTCGTGTCATAATGCGCGTACAGTCGGCGCAAACGATTCGCTTTGAATCGGAAGTATCCCCAACAAATACTTTCCCCAACACATCGTTGTTACACAGGTAAAATACATAAACTACATTTTTCCGAAATCTTCTTTCTTGTAATTTATTATTGTAACTCGTTGTTATCCATCCATTGGACAAGTAATGAATTGCCTTGATTTATTAGTGTCAACATAAAACATTTTTAAAATTCGTTATGTACAATTTGACGGTAATTGTTTGAAATAAAAAACCTCTGTAACTCTGTAATTGTTTACGTGGAAATGTTAGTTAATACTTTAAACGACGTGGTTCCTGGAAACCGATAGTAGCAAATTTAATAAATAATACTTTATAATGCATGTAGTAATAAAATATGTATTTACACTTTTCCTGTGAATTTTCTGAAAACATTTTAATCCCAAATGAGGGTTGCCTTTGCTTGTATTACAAAACAACAACTTTTTTCCAAATGTTGTTGCATTGGTTTTATACTAGCAGTTTTAATAAAATTCATAAGAAAAGTGTAAAAATATGTGTTTAATATTACATGCATTATAAAGTATTATGTTTTAAATTTAATACTATCGGTTTCCAGGGACCGACATAATATTTGGTGTTAACCAATTTTATCTTTATAACAACGTTATGCTGCATTTAAATAATTCTCTTAGGTAGATATTCTTCCACAATCGGCATAAGATGACAATAATAAATATATAATTATTTCCTAAAATTCGGCACGAAACTACACGGATAATACGACTATTTACACCGGCGACATAAATGGATCATCCGCAGCGACTGTACTCGATTTGTAGCCATATAAACTGCACCGTAATTCCGTCGCTCCTAAATATTTCCAAAATAGGAACGACAAGATTAGTCGCGCGAGCTCGTCACTTTGCCAGCAGTCTCATGTAAACGATCGTGCTTAACGCACATGATTTAGTAAAAGTGTCGCGTATTAGTTCAACGGCAAGAAATCCACCGTCGAAACGGTCGGAGATTCACCTGGCGATCTTTCTCCCCATTGGTTCGTACACGGAGGGTGGCCCGGTCACGATTTATCAACCGACATCCCAGTGCGGGGGCTCGAATTACCATTTCATACGGCGATTTGCCTCTGCCTCCTCGAATTTATTGACGACCTCCTTCGTCCTCTTCGCCTTCCTTCACCCCTCCGCCCCGCCATTCCATCTTTCCTAATCTCTCTTTTTTACTCGCAAACCACCGCTATTCGCTTCTAAGAATCCTTGGCTTTCTAACGCGCCTGTGAAGTCACTGACACAAGTCATCCAGCGAATAAAAACGCGACGTGAGTTATCTCCATTTGTAGCTCGTGGATGTTCTGCGGGTGAAATGTTTTATTGCAAGGATTTTATTCTCGTGAGAAGACGTTGCATTTGTTGAAGTAACAGATGATTAAGTATTCTATTCATTATACTATTACATCATGTGATGTCAGGACACTGAATTATGACTTATTTCTATCGCTGATTGGTTCTAAGAGAGTATCGCTTTTGGGCGTTGCCCGTTTGTTTTGTTACCCCCGTTTTTGCGCGGAGGATTTCCCCTTTTTAGGAAATATTTGCGATGCTTTTAGGTAGTTGACTTTGGCTGCGATTTACTCGGACGTGTCGCTCTTTTTTATTACAATAATATTATAATAATGGGATAGAATAGTAATATTGTTAATACAGAATATATTAATATTATACATAACAGTATGATAATCGGTGGGGCACAATATATCATAGATATTAGTAATACATTATGTTATTTTATCAAAAGCGTTAGTGCTCGATGGAAATATGAGAGGCACTCGATAAGGTATCGGAAGTGTCGTAGAAGAGGTGGAAGAAAAATCTTGGCGAAATAAAGTGTTAAGGGCGATGACAAAAGTCGGGGAACTGCAATACGATCAGACGGGTGAGTTGGTGTTTCGTCGGTCCCCTTTACGACGTTCCCGGGAACGATTTTCCAGCACTTTAAGGAGCAATTTGCAACTAGGGTCTCACCCTATCTACGGTATTCAGGGAAATTTAGGTTTTTCCATCGAACCCGGCAGCCCTCGACGCGCCGGTTTATCATTCAGTGTCCGCCGATCGCACTTTCCTTTCCCACCGGAACCATCACCGACTATCCTCTGTCCTTCCGAATCGCGTTTTACTCGATCCAATGGCGTAATAACCGAGAATGCGAGCTCATCTTCCAGGCAAATTTCCTGCCGAATACAGTGTCAACCAATGTTTCGAATCCTGGAAACTCGGACCGCTCGAAGTCCTCGATTTCGGTCGAACAATCGTGTCCCGCCATTCCTTATTTACTTTCATATATTATTTTAGTTCCATTTCCTATAAATTCGAGGCGTGTTCCGCAGAATAATAAAATCGTCAAAGATATTACGTGAATAATCGTGGTCTGCCATATCTTATTAAGTTTCGTATATTATTTTATTTCCTCTTTTTATAATTTCCGAAAATGTCCAAGATTCATGTGTTCTTCTTTCATTTTCGTAAGAGGCATGTCCCGGAAATAATATAGTCGCAAAGGAATTACGCGAATGGTAGTAAAATCAACTCTGATCGAGTTACCCTTCCCAGGTTTTAACGTCGTCCAACGAGTTCGAGTTCTCGAATAAGCTTCGATTACCAGAGCCGATTAAGCGGACGAGCATGCGATGGTCCCCTTCCCCGTAACAGGGCTCACCTAGCCGTAGCTCGATAAACATTTTCCACCCTCTGGTTGAACCTCGTTACGACCACCCTGCGGTTGACATTCGCCGAAAACGTAGGCGCGAGGTTATTGCGTGCGAACCGACCACCACGCACCGAGCCGGCCTAGTGTTTTATCGTTCCAGCCACGTCTATCCTACTTACGAATATAAATCACCGCCACCACGAATTTCAGCCGAAGTCTTTCGCGCGGCCGTGACATTTCGTTTTAATCGGTTACTTTTCATGATTATTGCACTTAGCGAGTAAAACGAAACGATTAAAACTCTTTGCAATCGGTAGGCGTACCAACGGCGACACGCGTTCGTAACAATTCATTAATCTTTTTACTGTTGAACCCGTACGTCGTATGAGCCCGAAGTTAGATATCAAACTGAAACTCTTTCATTTTATATAAAAAGAATGGTGGATTTAAAATGCATTCGCAGTTTCGACTAGATTTAGTGGACAGGTTGATATCGAAATATATGCTTCAAGAATACGCCGTGGGATTATGATTATATTTTCGTTTTAATCATCAGCGAATGGGTTAAAAACTCAAGTCTCACTTATCGTCGCACAAACTGAATTGACAAACTGAGCATCTACAATTTATATTAAAAGATTTATTCATCACTGGATATCAGAAAATGGCTCAGAATAAGTCCTCGTTAACGGAAATATTCTTCGAATTCAAAGGGTGGAAGGTGGTTTCAAATTTAAGGGAGATATAAGAATAGAAGAGCGACGCACGGTAAACGAGGAATAAAAATACATCGCGGTAGATCTCGGTTTGGATACGATAACAGCGACACGAATATTCCATAGCGGCGAGACAAGAGAGTAACGTAGAACCATCGCCGTGACACAAAGGCATTAAGAGGACCTTTTTTTCTTCGGCGTCGGTTAATCACCCAAGCTTCGTTATCACATCCCGTTGAGTGACATTCGGATCGAAGTAAACGACGAGGAGTAACGCGGGGCGGAGTTAACCTGTCAGAGATAATCAACGGGTTTTTTTTAACGATGAAAGTACGGATAGGAAAACACAGCGGATCTTTCGAACTCTCGAAGATCCTCGGAAAACTTTCTCAACCCCTGACGACGTAATTAAAAAATTCCGCACGTCGAGTTGGCGGTTCTCTTTACGACTCCTCGCCGACAGGCGCTTGCAGTTCGCGTGGTTGGTTTTCAAGAATCTTTTAATTGTTACATTAGTTATAATGAAATGCACGCCGTGCTTTGCTTTGATAACCCTTTTTGTACAATTTTGGAGTACAAAACTACAGAGGAAATGAAACAAATCGAGCCGAAGAAATGCAGTTCTAATGCATGCGTTAAGTGTTATGTTATAAAAAATAATTCCAGTGAAATCGTAATTAAACGAGCCTTAAATCGATGCAAAAATATGCGATATATATGTAGAAATAAGTTCATACTTATATATTTTATATTTATATATTTGCTAAAACGGAATTAATTACTGGCAATGATCAAATAAGACGCCATTTTGCTTGAATTCCGACGAATCGCAGGGGAAAATGATTAATCCGGCATTCGTTATTTGATATTTGGAAAGGATATTTTATCCATTTCCGGAACGGTAATATTCTCGGTATTAAAACCAAGCAGAAATAGCAGTTTAATATCAACGTTATAAGTCCTAGCGAGCGGTGATTCGTTGCGAGTCCGGGAAAAATACGAGGATGATTTACTCTGGGAAAATAACTTGACTGCCGTGTATTTTCCGGGATATTCGTACAAATTGAAGTATTTCCATATGTTTTTCCAATATCACCGCCCGATATCTGTCCCAGTCTCGGCGGTACTTTGTTAATTAACGCACCCACGCACCCCCGCCATGCCGCACGCATAAAATGCGTAAACTCCGATAATGCCTGGTTGCGCTATTATCCCTGCACCGCAATATACATACGTCTCGTGTTTGTCGCGCGACCAATCGCGACGGATCGTGATTCGTTTACAATACGAAAGTAGCCACAGCGAAAAGCCACATTCTATCCATAAGTTATAAATCTTGGTACCACATTATATTACAGAGTTATGCAATTTTGGAAGAGTATCGTATGAATATGTATGAAATAGAAATTCAATAATTATATCATTTAATGCGTCAACTACCAAAGCGGTCACAATGACTAAAGGGTCCAAATCGATGGTAGATGATGTATAAACATATTCCAGGACGATTTTGGGTCGAAAGAAGTGGATCAAAAATTTTTTTTAGCCAAAAATGGGTCGACACGAAGTCGCAAAAATGTGAAGGGGTATACCTTCAAAAATTGTAAAAAATTAAAAGTCGCCAAAATCGCTTCTAAACGACCCAAATCGATGGTATATGATGTACAAACATATTCTATGATGATTTTGGGTCGGAAGAAGCGGTTAGAAAATTGTTTTGAGCAAAAAATAGGCCGCTCCGAAATCGCAAAAATGTGAAGGGGTATACCTTCAAAAATTCTCAAAAATTGAAAGTCGCCAAAATTAATTCTAGATGGTCTAAATCGATGGTATATGATGTATAAACATATTCTAGGACGATTTCTGGTCGAAAGAAGCGGTTAAAAAATTTTTATTGGTCAAAAATGGGTCGAATCCAAGTCGAAAAAATGTAAAGGGGTACACCTTCAAAAATTGTCAAAATTAAAAGTCGCCAAAATCACTTCTAACTGACCCAAATCGATGGTAAACGATGTATAAACATATTCTAGGACGATTTCTGGTCGAAAGAAGTGGTTAAAAAATTTTTATTGGTCAAAAATGGGTCGAATCGAAGTCGAAAAAATGTGAAGGGGTATACCTTCAAAAATCTTCAAAAATTGAAAGTCGCCAAAATCGCTCCTAGATGGTCCAAATCGATGGTAAATGATGTATAAACATATTCTAGGACGATTTCTGGTCGAAAGAAGCGGTTAAAAAATTTTTATTGGTGAAAAATGGGTCGACCCAAGTCGCAAAAATGTGAAGGGGTATACCTTCAAAAATTGTCAAAAAATGAAAGTCGCCAAAATCACTTTTAAACGACCCAAATCGATGGTAAATGATGTATAAACATATTCTAGGACGATTTCTGGTCGAAAGAAGCGGTTTAAAAATTTGTATTGGTCAAAAATGGGTCGAATCGATGTCGAAAAAATGTGAAGGGGTATACCTTCAAAAATTCTAAAAAATTAAAAGTCGCCAAAATCGCTCCTAGACCATCCAAATCGATGGTATATGATGTACAAACATATTCTATGATGATTTTGGGTCGGAAGAAGCGGTTAGAAAATTGTTTTGAGCAAAAAATAGGCCGCTCCGAAATCGCAAAAATGTGAAGGGGTACACCTTCAAAAATTGTCAAAAATTGAAAGTCGCCAAAATCGCTCCTAGATGGTCCAAATCGATGGTATATAATGTATAAACATATTCTAGGACGATTTTGGGTCGAAAGAAGACTAGGATCATTGGTGCAGGAAGGTGGTGGAAGCAGGAAGAGGAAGTCGAAGAAAAAATGTAAGTTTAAATCGATCACGAGTACGTGTAGGAGCAGGTACGATAGACAGAAATAATATTTGCGTTTCCTGATGGAATAAATATTTGCGTGGAAGGAACGCCGGACGATCGGTCGGAATCGAGAGGCTTCACGGTTTCGTTTTCTTTGAAGCTTCGTCCCCAAAGTTCCGCCGCGGGACAAACTAATTTTATTAAATCAACTTCGGATACCCAGTGATGTCTACGTTTTCTTCTTCCTTGATGAATCGAAATGAATCGAATGTTTGCGCCGGCCGATCGTGATACCATCTCGTCCCACACTTACACTACGACGTATCGAGGTAACATCGCACGAGATCGTTTCAACGCGATTCAGTTAAACTGAATTCTTGATTTTTTAAAAAGAGTATATTACTCATTTTATTTTCAAGTAAAATATCACTGTCGACTAACGTTTGAAACAGGACCTCGGGCGGTTTTCATGATCGTCGTAAAAGAGTGCATGAATTCCACAACGTTCCGCAACTGTTGCCCCTAAGCTCATGGAAAATTATGGAAAGTTATGGAATATTTTTAGAGGCGATGCAGTACGGCTCCGGAAAATTCTGGCGCGGCGATTTGCACAAGAAAAACGTCGGAAATCGACTGAGTGACGGAAAGTGAGAATATTTATATAAAATCAAGAAAAGGGCACTCGAAACCTTGCCCGATATGATCGATGGTATGAATGATTTATTTCTCTTATATTAAAGTAAGTTCAACCTAAAATATTTGAATTTATTTAGTATATTTACTGTTTAAGCATCATCTACCATCGATTTGAGCCATTTAGGAGAACAGTTGGCGACTTTGATTTTTTGACCGAAACAAATTTTTAATCCACTTCTTTCGACCCAGAATCGTCCTAAAACATGTTTAAACCCTTTCCATTTTAGTCAGTTTCAGTCAATATATTTTCTGACCAGAATAATAAATTTTCGTTCGTGTAAAATCTCGAGATCGTAATAAAAAATTTAATGCAAACTCTCGACCATTCCTATCCTTCCCACATTAGAACATCGTATTTTCTTTCGGAAAACATTCTTCCCGGGTAAACCTCGACGCTTTCTTGGCACCGAACTATACCTTCCCATGAATTTTTAAATCTAATACCAGGTCGAGACTGATGGAAATGCATCGAAATGTCTCTACAAGGATTTTCGTTGATTTGAAATGTGCGTACAACGTGAACGTATAATATTTTTAATGTCACCCTTTCGAACTATTTCGTTATATCTATGAAATGCGTGGGATGCTTTTTTGTTACAGATTTTGCTTGCTCGACGAAAGAAAAGGAAACGAATATCCATCGCGGGTCGGTTGACTTTGAAATAATAATTTTTCGGTGAGTCTTCCGAATGCCTGGAGTTAAAATACCGAATCTGAATTGCAAATTATGTCACCGGAGGACAAAGCGTCATTCAGTGACGCCAAAGGAAATTTACGAATGCTCGAAGGTGTCCTACTTCCTCAGAAAGCGTATTAATTACGACTCCAAGTATCTCGTTAGAAATATTAGATCGAATGTGTATCAGTGTGAGGACTCAAAGAATTTCTTAATTTCCCTCGGGGCTCTACGATCTTTGAAGCAAGGTTACAAAAACCAGAAATGGGTTGGTCCTCATATTTAATAAACAGACAGTGCATTGGCGAAAGGATGCGCAGGATCCATTTTGAAAGAGCGATGAATGTAAATTTAAAAGGGTCAAGTGGGAAAAAAGTGTTTTAAATCGTGTATCACGGAGCGAGGACGGCTCGATCCAACGGCGGGTCATTAAATCCGGGGTGAAGCACTACGAGTTGCTTGAAAAGAGGTGAAAACGGGTGAAAAGGGGTAAATAAGGGGGCTAAAAGAGAGGGGGATAAAAGATGCTGATGAGGGGTGCACGGATTTAACGAAGAATCAGGTAGACTGCAAAGTCCTTTCTATGGATATATATCCTGCCACCGTATGAAAGGTGCTTTATGTCGTGCGACTACCAACGACTAACGCCGACTATCACCGACTACCGACGACTACGACCGACGTCAGTTTTCAGCAAGTTTCCATTTACGGAGCCTAATGGCACGACCCGTCTAGAAAGTATCGCAATCCGTTTTATCCGTTTTAACAGTTTTAACGTGTCGACTCTCAATTTTCGATGCGAAACGCACGAGGACCTTATCTTTAACTACCGTTCTCGGTTTGTCCATACGGAATTATTAGCCCGAGTCGTTCCCAACGGTAATCAACCATCGACCGACGAACTTCCCTAATAGTGACCTTATCTTGCTACCCGGTAATCGATGGGTTATCGGTGCTCGAGTTGCTCGAAATATATTACATTACGTTCTACATTCTCCGGTGTTGCTTTCTAAGTCTCGCTTTTATAGTTGCACGTAAATAAATAAGTAAATAATTGAATAATTTCGAAGCAGACCGAGCGGCTTGGATATTTATCTCGAGAAATACCTGGTAAATTGTAATTACTCGACTAGCGCTCGTTGTTACCGTGTACTCGGGAACTCGAGTCAAGTCGGGTCAAGTGGGGCTGGCTACTTTGAAAAATGCTATCCAACTTGCCAAGACGGCAACTTTATCTCGCGAAGACTCAGCGGGAGATTCTCTCTTCTGTGAGACACTCGTATAATCAAGGAAATTCAGGGAAAATATTCTAAACCGCGTGGACGGGGGGGAAACGGTAAACCACTAACGTTTTCCGAGGCTTGTTTGGGATTCAAATGAAATCCAATTCGCGCTGGGTGCCTCGTACTTTTTCATTGTTTCTCGCGAAAGGCGTTCTTTTTTTTACGCCACTCGGACCGTCTCGTTTTGTAAGCACAACTTCCCGCGAAAAAGTAATTTCCCGCAGGAAATCCAGCCGATTATCCGTCAAGAAGAATAATGTTATCCGAGGAGAATGGAACCTCCCACCATCTTTGTATAGGAAACTCGTAGATCCTTTGCTTGCTACCAATGAGAAAGAATTATCTTCAATTCTAAGGCGCGAAATAGAAAAAGAAGGAATGAGGTTGGAGAAAGAATACCAAATTACAGCACCATCTTTCACGCGTTAAGAAACGCGTTTAAGTGAGAAATACGTTCGGTAATCGGATAATTATCCGGCGGAAGGTGCGAAGAGCTATCGCGGGAGCAAAAACTTTTTGCACCGTGGAAAATCCACTCGATTAACTTTGAATCGAATGACAACGCGTAAAGGGATTCGGAGGACCCTGACCCTCCAAACGGGTGAGTTCTCAACAGGAGTGAGGCGCCAGAAACTTATAAATATTCAGTGGAACCTCCACGTAAAAGGATTATTATCCTTCGTCGTCCTCCTCGACGAAACTTCAAAGTGCTTCAACTTCTTTGCTTTACTCCGATATTCCCGAGACTTTGAACGATATCTATATTAGTATAAAAATATCCTTACATAGCCGATATTGCATAACCAAATACCGATAGTAGACAGAGAGCATTGAGTTCATTGAATGTTTTTTCACGGGCCAAGAAGCGATCCTCGAGGATCGCATCCGGCCGGTAAGCCGCTTCCGCAAATTAGAAGTTCTCTCGATAGGGCTTACTTCCTAGTCCCGATCAATATTCCCTCGTTAATTAAAAGTCAAGGAGAGGAAGTTCGAAACGGCACTGACTTCTCAAACGTTTAATAAGCTTCCGAGATACGAAAAGAGAAGAAGAAGAAGAAGAAGCTAAAAAGACGCTTACGATAGAAAGGAAATCATTTTCCGGAAGATGTCCACCGCTAATCAAATTATACATCTTCTTCCACAGATTTAATTTTCAAGTTCCTTTTAAAAGTTGAAAAACATCTATGATCGAGTGGATACACGTAACGTCACGAATACAAAATACACGGAAATAGCAGCAGGGAAGGTTAAGAATAAAGCGGCGATAAGGAAAATAAGCAGGAAGGACAAAAATAAACTGTTTGTAGCGAAAGATGACGAAATAGGAGATCGTTCGTGCGAGACGACTCTTCGAAGCCAGCTTTTACCCGGCAAAGAAAGCTCCTCGACTAACTTCCTCGAATCAATTATCACGCTCCTTTCCTACTCCAACTACAATAAGATCCTCCTCCGGAGCTATTTATTCGGAATCGATAACGGAGGACGTCGCTTCTTCTTTCACGGATGATTGCGTTTGCGACGTCGTTAAAAAGTACAAGCCAATTATTCGTATATTTATATACACCTGTAACCAGTGCCGTAAAAGACGAGCTGTAAATCTTGGATTACGTCCACTTCATCTATCCTCGTGATCAAGAATCCGAA
Source organism: Nysson spinosus (assembly GCA_910591585.2). Lineage (NCBI taxonomy): Eukaryota > Metazoa > Arthropoda > Insecta > Hymenoptera > Crabronidae > Nysson > Nysson spinosus. Next base: position 13,464,291 of record OU342832.1, read on the forward strand.
TAAAGATATTAATTTTAATAATAATTTAATCGAATAACTGACGTGGCATCGTCTCAGAACGATGCTGTTAGCCTGTTGCCCTGTGATTTTATGCAGAAGTTATGTTCTTTGGTAGACCATAGACACATTCTTTATGCCTCGTAGTTTCTCTTATACATAATTGGTAAATAAACGTTGTGTTGTTAGTCAGAGTGGATCCATTAGAATGATAAGTATGAAAGAAAGAGGTATGTTTCAGATCGATCGAACGTTCACCGATTTTCCTGCTGGCGGAAGTTTTCTTGGAGGCCGGCAAATACGTTGCTCGGTGCGGAGCTCACCAAGGAAATCCTTTGTTGGATCAACGAGAAATAATGGGCGACAGACCGACTGCTCCCTGTTGTGTTACATCGAACTTTATTTTCGGTCTCTAGACGCAAGCTTAACAGGGCGCAGTCTGCCTTCGAGAAATCGATTCCGCTCTGCAGTACGCCTCGACGACCCAACGGGTTTCTCTTGCACTTTTCACCGTTCCTAAGTAAATTCCGCTTCCTTTCGCGTCTCCTCTCCGCCGAGTATTCGGAGGAACAAGGAACCACAAGGAATAACCCTGTTCATCGATTCCATTAATATAACTCTGCCACTCGCGTGCGCTCGACACCAAAACATTATCCAGAAGCTGCCTAAAATTATCTCACTGCAGCCACTCGATTCTTCCCTCGAAAGGGTGACGGTACTTTCACCCATCGCGCACGGAATACAAAATTAAATAGGGTTTACGAGGGAGAGGGGAACGGGTGGGGAAAGGGGGAACCGTATTTAGTGTCGCTTTAACGACATGCTTGGCCGAGGCGGATAACTCGAAATACGGAATATTCCGTGACCAGTAGATAATGGCTGAACTCGGCCGGATAAGCTTGAAAAAATGGGATTCACGTGGAGGGTATTAATGAGAGGACAAATATCCCCGGTTGAAGGGAAGGTCTCCCGATTCCTCCCTTTTTTACCTTCAGGATGAAAAGACCGGCACCGGGAACGGGAGAGGAGACGAGAATCGAGTTCCAGAGTAAGGGTACCAAGCACCGTGGGAACGAACCAAGGGGCGCCCACCAAAAGGATTCGAAAACAACAATATCGAGGGGGAAGCCCACATAATAAGGACACTTGTCGAGTCCTCGAATTGCCACGGCTCTCCCGATTCTCTAACCAGGAAGCCGCACGTGGACCATTCCTTTTCATACGGCTCCGTTTTTTTTTCTCAATGAAAACCTAGGAACAATGCGAGGACAACGACGGAGCGTGCCTCAAATGCTCCAACGATTTTATCGCCTTCGGCTAAAACGAATCTCTCGATTTAATCCCGATGAAAGCTTCCGGGAATAGCTACTACATATTCCGAAGGGACCGGAAATTATAATAGAAACGATGGGTTAAATGTAGGATAAATTATGATTATGATGATGATTTTAGTCTCCCGTCTTATCTACTTGTATTTCTGCTTCTACCATAAGCGACCCTTATTACCATTCTACTGAAGTCATTAAAATATATAAATATTTCTATGATTTATAAGAACAGTTTCTATAACTAAATAGCGAAAATTTACAGTTAAATATCGGCTCAGTTAAATACTAATTATAATACACGGAATAATTCGTGTAAACAGAAGCCAAATGTTAATACTATAACTACCGCGAATATATTCATCTATGTTTATACATATACAAATAAGGATGGATGACAAAAATAAATAATCGAGTTAATTACGTCCATTCTGCAAAGTGAGCCGCTTAAAAAATCTCAGAAAATAGAATATTATAAATTTGAACGTTTTTATTAAAGATCCGCCATTTTGATATGTTATATATTTCAAATATTAGATATTAAATCGTAGAAACTGGTCTTACAAACTACAGAAATATTAAACAAGTGTAATAATTCCAATAGAATTTTAATGAGCCTCGCCGGTGGTTGAAGCGGTGGTACAAGTTTCTGGACAAGTTCCGAATAACTAACCAAGAAACATCCTCAACGTCGGCAGACTGAGTACCGAGTAGTTTCGCATCAGACACTCAAGGGCAATTAATGACAGTTGCGGATCGAATTAGGAAATTCTGAGTGTTAATCAGGGAAATCAGGGAAATCTGAAGCGTGCCAGGGCGCGAATTGAAATGATTCAATTTGACTACGGCAGATCCGGCCGGGCATTAATTGAATAATCGAACTTGCCGGCGCAACGCTTCCAAATCGAATGATCCGCTCCTGTCACTCCATTCGAGCCGAGGGTTTAAAAAACCGCTTCAAATAAATCCCGAGCAACTAAAAACTGGCGAACGACCTTTTCTTTTATTTATTCTCCTTAATTTTGTACGTTATGTATCCAACATAAAAATGTATAACATCTCGAGCGATGAACCGTCGTATACTCAAATAATTTTATTAACACTAGAATAATAGAAGTCGTCAAAATGAAGGGTCCGCGGAATTTAATAAAAACGTCCAAGCTCATAACATTCCATTTTCTGAGATTTTTTGCGGTTCACGTTGCATAATGGACGTAATGAAATTGATTAATTTCATTTTTTCCATCTATTCTTATTTTTAAGGATGTATACGTGAATGTATAAATATAACTGAATATATTATCCATAGTTCTAGTGTTAAACTTGCCCTCTGAAGGAGTATTTTGCCGAAGGAACTACGAAATCTGCCAAGCACACTCGTTATTAAAGTGAGGTTAGGTTAACGCGTTCGAGTCCCGAAGGCTCGTCAAACAGTTTCCGAGATGACGTGGCCCTTGCGAATTCCCCGGACTCTAAGCTCTCTAATAAGACCAGCAGACAATTGAGAGAGACGAGACAGTTCCTTGAGGAGAGTTTACTCGAACTTTACGAAGAGCGGCATAAAGGCACAGTATAGAATTCTTGATGAAAGATCTCGTAAAAACTCTAAAAAAAACTAGCGGAGACGCTCCGCAATTTGGGGACACCGGTGGAAGTTTACCAGTATTTAGACCCGGCCATCTCCTCCCGCTGCTTTCAATTTGTCTAAGAGTAAGCCTGGCATTCGGAAAACGTTACTTATGCTTTTTAAAAGAAATACTAACAATAAGCGTAAGTGGTATCGTGGACGAAATCCGAAGATAGCTAAAGCCGTTGTAAAGCTGTGGGAAACTCTTACCAAACTTCGTAGAGAATCATAATAAGAGGATTGAATTTAAGTTCAGATGAGCTTTGGCTCGGACTCCCTGCGCGAAAGTAAACCCGCGGCTCTAATACTATCACCCAATTACGTATTATAATCCCTGATTTAAAACCCTATGAAAATTCTATTTTATATCAGCCTGCTCTATATGCGTATAAAAATATTGTCGTTATAGAAGTCAAGTTTATTAACCAATTTTTATTTAAACGAGTTACACAGGCTTTTATACTTTTCATATAATTGACCCTTTTCACCCGAGAGCCGACACTCAGTAACCACTCAGTTTATTGTGGTAATTCGAGTGGCGACTAAGAGACAAAATTAAAACTTACTTCAGTTGTCGGTGATTTAATGTCCAATAACAAAATGTAACTGGAGGAAATCTTAATGTCGCTTCTCAGTCGCTGCACGAGTTACCTCAATAAACTGAGTGGCGACTGAGAATTGCCGTCGAGTGCAAAGGGTTAAAATTTCAATATTCATCCAATTTAAATATATTACACATCCTGTCTGTACTGTCTAGTAAAATGTTAAGTTGTTAAGTTATTATATTTGAAGAAGAAAATTACGAAATTGTAGTGAATGCATTTTATTACTATAACAATATATTCTATCTAAAAATGTTCTAAAAAATATATTTTATAACCGAGACCTGACCCAATTAGATCTCATAATCCCACATATAAAAACCCTGCGAAAATTGTATTTTATGTCCGTGAAAAGATATATTCACAACGAAGCCAGATCTAACTCAATTAAATAGTATAATGTCAGATATAAAACCCTATAGAAAATTGTATTTAATACTCGCGGAAAGATATTTTAGGCAGAGGGTTTAATTAAAATAAAATCAACGGAGGAAGTCGAGACAATCGGCACGCAAAGAAAAAGTATATTCATTTTGGGAGTGCACTTGGTTTCTGCGAGCGAGAATCGTGCTTGATACAAAGTTTAAGTCGGTAGAAGTCTCACATTCGCTTTCCTTTCTGCAAAATACGACGGAATAAACTGCATATCGTCCCTGCCGCTCGTTTTCCGACATCTGACCCCGACACTTTGTTCACTCAACCGGATTATCCTTTCTGCAGCCATACTCCCCTCTCTCTCTCTCACCCTTTCTTTCCCTTTCTCTTCCTCTACCTCTTCCTCTTCCTACGGTTCAAAGAGCATTCGACCGTTTCAGACGGCACACGTGAAAGCAACCACAATTCCGTCTTATAAACACTAACTGCGAACAATATCCTCAACCCTCGCTCCAAGGTCCTCATCAATCTAAAAGCACTCCTCCTCCTCAAAACTCCCAGTGGGATCGTTTGCCGGAAGACAATCATGTTATCGGGAGGCGTCCAAAAATATCGCTGGAACTAACTCCTTGATAAAGAAATTCGAAGTCTACTCGACGCTTTATTTCCGGTTTTCCCGCGAATATATACGTCGATAGATTTAGACAATTCTTATGAAATTCACGGAAGAAAAAGACTTACATGTAAGTATCGAATAGACTCAGAATACGAAATATCTAGTTGCTCACAAATAATACGTTCAGTTCATGAAAGGATAATAAACGTAAAAAGCAAGTGTCCGGTGAAGACGGCGGATAAAGAACGCTTGAAATCCTGCGGCTACCTCGCAGGAAAATGGTATTACCTTCTTTGTTCGTGGGACGCTTAAATATGTTACTATGTCGGCTCCGAGATACGATCTCCTTTTACGAGGTTCCCGCAAAAATTGTCACTGACCTACCCTCCCAGGATTCCGCGGTTTACAACCACCAGCCAGGGCCGCCTCAACACACCCAACTTTCCACTTATAATCTCCCGTTCGAGATAGTTCTCCACGGTGCATATTCACGCACGATAATGTCGCATTTACGTCTACAAAGTCGAGCTACGAGATATCTCGATATTAAAGACTACACGGCACCATGAATGTGGTTTCGAAATATCGGTTTCGATACCGACTTTCACGCGGTGCTTGGCACGGAGTCACGCGCGCGGAACCAGGTCTTCCTTAGAAAATCTATTCGCCGAGTTCTCGAAATTGCGAGGACAAGAAACGAAGTTTACCATTTAGGCTAAAATGGACATCGCTCACGATGACCTCTCTCAAACGCGATAAGATTTATCGAGTGCTTCGACGTCGAACACGGATCCTTTATCCAGAGGGACTGGTAAAATAAAAGGCAAGAGAAGCAGGTTTAAGAGAAACGGAGACGATTCGAAAAAGTAGGAAGACCGGCTAGAAGAAGAGGAAAAAGGGTTGGAGAGGCGCGAAGTAGTATCGCGATTGCGTCGGACCCTGGAGAACATACGCGGAGTCTTCACTAATACACTTCCGAGGAGTCTCGCGATACGTAATACGTGATATCAGAGAATCACGGAGAGTCCTGGTTCAAGTCCCCTCTCTTTTCTACCTAGATCTCCACCTCTCTCTTGGAAGGTGCCCCTTGCTGGCATCTCACAGCACAACCTTCGTCTCTTCCTTTCTCTACCCTCCCCCGCCTCTTTGTCGAGGCTTTCTTACGCTATAGAATGTATTCTCTGCCACGGTACAGTACGCTGGCAGTCGACCGTGATCCTACGCTAAACCTCTGGTTATTTGATCGATCTAAACCTCTGGTTGCTTAAATTTACAAAACAACATTAATATGAATTATCCATATTAATTTCCAATCAATCTATGTGGGCTTAACGGTTTACAGAAGTTGGTTATGCGAGTAGAACCACTCCGAATGTATCAATACTAGTAAGAAAAGCATATTGGTAAGCAAATTTGAGCGGTGTAACGTTTTCTCGGAAATCGACAATTTCCAAAATATTCAACCGAGGTGAATACCAGATAATATATTATCGATGTTCGTAGATTTATCTCTACGAACCTCGACTAACTGTGCCTTTCTTTCTACTTCTTTGTCAACTTCTTCCACGCTTGGTCTCCGCTTCTCCTTATATATCTACAATTTTCTTTTCTTTGCGACGACTGACTTTTCTGCAGCGTTAACGCCGTAAGGCAGTGAACGCGAGTCCACAGGCTTTGTGGTGCGCGGCGAATCGAGAACCCGCTCCTCGAGGTACACAGCTAAACCCAAGAACCCCTTCCCCATAACCAGGAAATTGCGAACGTCGAGACATTTACCATCCGCGATTTTTCCACGTGGAAACGATTTTCTTTTTCTACGGACTACCTATACCATCCCTTGGACCCTACCCTCGAGTCTACCTTTAATAATGGCTGGAGCCGAGGATTTTATAGGAGAGTGCTTTTTGAGTACCGAATTGAAAAGACTTCGGTATTTAAATGGGTGAAGGGAAGCATTATAAATCAAACGCGATATCGTAAGATGTGAAAGCCCAATTTTAAAGCTTTTATGAAGATCGTAACTCGGCGGTAGAAAGTAGGAAAATCCGTGCAAATCGTACACCATAATTGACTCGTTCCAGAAATATATACTGGGATAGCGATACCAAAATGGCGGAGCACAAGGAACGCCGAAATCTGTTTGTTACGAGATTAGCGCCTGATCGAATTCCACGATATCTTAGCAAGGGTTAAACGAAGTAATTATACCCACACTAGTTTCCATCCATATTTATGCATTTACCGAGGAATACGAAATTGACGAGGAATATAGACAGAGTATTCGCATGCCAACAAACACGATTAGCATTTTCCCCGTAACTCAACCGCGAACAGCCACAGCAGCGTGATTCGTTTGAAGATAGCTACGACACACGGCTACGATACGATTCCTTTCATATTTTGATGGTCATATTTTCACGACTCTAATATCGTCTTACAATTTACGTTCAAAACTAATTCTTTCTTCTCATAAATGATTCGTGGAATACAATCGCGAACGGTTCCTCGACTGCGGTATATCGGGCTCCAATTAAGCGTGGTTTTATTTCAATCGAAGTAATTTATTATCAATCGAGTCTGCAACCCGACACGGTCGAAGCCGTGCGATCGATTATACTATCAGAGTTTTCGCGGCCCACGCAACCGTTCAATCACGATCCATCCTCTTCCTCTTAAAAGCAATCGAGAACGTAGCCATCGGTATTAGTCCGACGATTAAACCTCGCCATCGGTAATTTTATCCGAACTTTTTTTCTATCTAAACCGACGCAAACCAACGCTTTGGACCATGCGAAAAGATAAACACGCGTTCAGTCCCTTCGTGGAGAATCCTAATTATCGCTTCACGGTGATATTCGCAATGTTAGACGAAAAGGGGATTCCAGCGATTAGCCGAACGGGACGGGCATGTAGACTAATTACCGAAATATCGAACACGCCGTGCAACTATTGGCTCGTACGTCAATATTAATACGTAATAATGTGTGGAACACGGTGACCGGTACTCGCTGGAGAGATGATTACACGTCAAAACGTGATGTAATGCAACACGTCGTGTTTCGAAAACGGATCAGACGGTCCGACTGTAATTCCTCTCCTCCCCCATCCTCGTACCAGGCACATACTAATACGGGATTATTCTACCAGTAATTGCCAACTCACCCGCGATTTGTTTAATCCCCGTTATATCATTTGCAACTACCTTTCTCGGATAGTACAGAATCCGTATTATGACGATTTCGAAAAATAGTTGAATTCTCGTTGATTTCAATGCATGATTTATAGCTGGCTGATGTCTCTCGATTCTATGGTATCGTTTCGAAATAAATCAGGAATGAAATATTTTCCTCAAAACTCTACAAATAACGTGAGTGACGTTCGGTGAATGGATAAAATAGTGGTTTGTTGGTCTTATCGACAAGCATATTGGAGCATATCGGAGCATATCGGAGCATATCGGAGCATATCGCAGAACTGGCAGATATATTAGGCAGAAAGTCAAACTGCAAAGAGAAGCCAGTGCAGAGTCAGTTGGTGGTACGGTAATCAATTAGAATATTGCCGGAGGTTTTGCACGGGGATACGGATCAATTTATCAGATTAATCGAGAAGAAGGATCGAGATTGGCAGTGTACGTTATGGGGATACGGAACTCCGTGTGTCAGGAAGTTACCAGGTGTTACTAGGTTCCGCCGTGGAGGGAAAAGTATTGTCGGGCACACCCACGTGCCCGGGAAACACGATATTCGAACCAGCTGTCGATCGAATCATCCTCGACTATTGTTATTCCTAGCGCTGGGTATACATTTGCGGCAGATGACTCCTTTAATTCTTTCTATTTCAAGCATTCTCCTAAATGCATACTCGAGCCAACTACGATTCTAAAACTCGTGGAGTACTTTACCTAAATCTTTCCAAAACTACGATCTAATTTTTACTAAGACTTGTAAATTATACGGTAAACATTGTTAAGTGCCACTCCCCAGAATGTTGCATAAGCAAAAATATATGTGCATAATTAGTTTGTGCAGTTTAAAAGTAAATGGTTGCTATAGGTTCAAATATGCGGGAAGATAAAAAAGGTTGAAAAACACTGGTCTAAAGTAACAGAGAAATTCGAGCGAAACAGATGACAAAGAATAACGAGAAAGCAAGCGCAAACGTGGATGAAAAATCATATCCAGCGGTCAGCGAAAAAACTTGATACACGCCCACAATAAGAATGAGCATTTATTACGCGACGAAACGGACAATTGGTTTAAATTTCAATTGTGGCGGTGCCGACATAAAAAATGCATTCCTGGCGTGTGAGGGCGCAAAACAAAATACCGGGATAACGCGGGGAATCAAAACAATTCAGGGTGGGGTAGGAGGAAGGAGGTGGTCGCAACAAATATGTCCCGGTGCATCGAAACTCAATTATCGGTTGATTTAACACGGTGACGCGCCATCCATTATCTTTGAATTTTACTCGCGCTACTATTCACATAAATTGCTTCCAATAGATGTGCATTATCGCGTCCAACGTTTCCCTATCAAACCGTTCTTTTCCCGCGCCTGCAAAACATTCGTTTCCCTGCATAAATACCCGCGTATGGCAACCTTTCGTTTTCATATTTCATATTTGTGCATCGAACCGAGGCGAAATAAAAATATCCCGGATATCAATACAGCTAACGTCAATTTTATATGAAACCAATTCGAACGATGCCGCTTCCCAATCAAATACGTGCTCGTATTAAAGCCGACGGTAATTCGATACTTCTGGTGCACTATTAACGCTAACAATTCATTAACGGATCCATGATATTTGTGTAATAACCCACAACTGATACACATTAGGTCGCCATTACAGCAGGTATATATTACGTCATGTTATCGTAATCCACCAGCAACAAAAAAGCACAACATTTCGTAATCGATCGGTTCACCATCCGAGCCAGACTCGTCGGATATTTATTTCAAGTTGATTTTTATGAATTATTCGTAAGAGATATACACCGCTGGTTTTTTAAGTGTACGCCGATTAACTTCAAAGCAAAGACTCACCTTTTGGGCCTTACAAGCAGCAGCCAATGGAAGGACATCATGAGGGTGTGCGGCGTGTCGATCTCTGAGGCAGTGGCTGCAAATGGCGATCTTGCAGAGTGCGCAATAAAGAGTAACCGCTTCGCCATTGTGATCGTTGCAGACCGGAGTTCCTTCGGTACTTCGCAAACCTTTTACGCAGCTCGTCTGCCAGCTGCCTCGCGGAGGGCCCAAATTATGGGTCGCGAGTGGACCCCTCTTAGGATGGCAGGATTCTCTGCAGGCGTCGCAGTACAACACCTGGAATTCGAATAATTCCTTGATTAACCTTTTCGACACGGCTTTGTTTTTCGTCACTACTTTCACCGTACACACAGTCGGACCACGAATACGTTGATACTGTACGGGACAATTACGACGCATATAACATTATAACAATTATAACATTATATAAATACTCCGTAATTAAGGAGACAACAGGCTATGCTCTGCTTATTCTAAGTTATGAATTAATGCGACATTTTTATGGGCGACTTTAGTTGTCTTTAGTACACAGCAAGCGTTCAACGTCGGACGACTATAGTCGGCGATAATATAATACGTAGCGAGCGTTCAACGTTGGACGACTATAGTCGTCGTTAGTATCGAAAGAGTTAATATTCTTTCCGAATGTAACGTGTCTTCCGAGCATCACGCGGTAAAAATGACTCCGAGCCGCGTAACGTAGCGAAAAGAAAATAAGAGCGTAGGAAAAAAAGCTTCGCGTATGAGAAACGCCTCCCTACAGGCTTTCTTTTACTGCTTTTTACTACGCTCTCCGAGCAAAGGGAATTACGAAGTAGGTTTCCAGGAATAGGAAGGTAGTATTTAACGAACCTCAGAACGGCGAAAGCAAACAAAGGGAATAATCGAATATCGCCTGACGATTACTCGGAATCTTACCTGTTTTGTCCAATTTTTTTCTTCCTACCGTGAGAAACACGGCGGAATTTCGATGGAAGAAGCAAATATTAAGTTTTAAGGCGAGAATCACTAAGTTTCAAAAAGGTGATCTCGCCTCGGAGAATTTCTATTTACTTATATAAATACTTTAAATGCTTTTACTTGAACCAGGTTTTCATATACCTGTTAATAATAATTAATAATACAAATATTCAACGTATATAGCGAGACCCGCTTAAATATCCGTGAAATAATTTCGTTAAGATCGGTTGATTAATCCATCTTGGAGCGGTTCCTTCGATGAAAATAGTATATTGTGGTAAAAGCACGAATCGTTCCCTCTTAGACATAAGCCGAGTTGACGCGAGATAAATTCCCCGTCGAGAAAATGGAGGTAGATGAAAATAATGAAAAGCTCGCTGGGATATCACGCGAGGTTCCTTCTATTTGTCCCCGAGTATCCCACGAACCTCTTCCCTCTTCTATTTCTTTCATCTTTTTCTTAAACATCTTCGTCCATAAGTAAAGTCGCAAAAATGCAGTCTTAAAAAATTGCCAGAAATTCTGCTGAAACCATTTGGACGTTGAAGATAATTTACGAGTAGTGCTTTAAAAAAAACTAGGAAAATAAAGATCAAAAGCCGAGTGAATGAAGGGAAGAATTGAAAACCGTGGTATCGGCTTTCCGTCCTGTAAAAAGGACTTCTATATCGCGCCCAACTTTACGATCACCTTCTTTTTATATCTCTCGTCCTTTTTATCGTTTCCTTAGATTGTAGAATTTTTATTCGCCCAAACTACCGAACTTTTCATCTTTGTCGTCTCTAAACTCGCTTGATCCGAAAGAACGTTCGTAAAAACAGTGTCACTACAGTGAGGTTACGCACGGTGAAAAAGAATGTACACAAAGTATACACAACGATGACGGTCTAAGAACGAAAAGATTTTAACGCCTTATTAAGATGTCATAAATCTCGTAGGAATTCTTTAAAAAAGAATGCGACACAGAAAATATAACAAAGACAAAGTAGTCGATACAATTTATTAAAGAATTTGTATTATAAGAGTTAACTTTCTCCGGCAGAGTTAAGAAAAAGAAGTTAAGGACAAACTGTTAAGTCACGGTCTCTTCGGCGCGTTGCAAGGGCATCTTAAAGCCATTCATTTCCAGGCATAAAAAATACAGTAAACTGACTTCACAATAACATAAACAATTCTTGAACAAGCCCTATTCTTCGCATTATTCTCACGATACGATTAAACACCCTACGTCCTTATTATCGTATTATTTTCCAGGGCAACCTGATGAAAGTGCGGCATTGAATACTCCGAAAGAAAAACGAACAAAACGTGGAGAGTGACGGCGACCTGTCCGACGGTGAGTTTCGAGCACAATATCGATTCGTGATATTTTTGAGCCTCTCGTTAAGGCATACTTTAAACACATTCGAAAGAACGATCAACAGCACGAATGTATTTAAAAAGTAATGACTCCCATAGCACGAATGACAACGCGGAACGAATCAATTCGATGCGACGAGTGGAACAAAAATATTCTCACGCGACGCTCATCGAGATATCTCTTTGTAAAATGTCGTGAACGCAATGATGTGAAGTCACGTACGAAAAACGAAAACAAACAACGGCATCTATTAATAACGCGGAAGTAGACAGGCTCAAAATTGAAGGAGAAGGATGAACGAACATAGCTGGTTTATTAAACATGATAAAGAACAACGAACTAACCTCGCATTGGTCGCAGGCGACAGTCGCGTCTCTCGGCTCTCCTTCACACATTTGACACTGCATCCGCATGTTTTTTGATTCGAGATACTTGTCGACGATATGCTGCATCGCCCTGTATTTCGGCAAATTGTGTGCACCTCCTTCATCGAAATAAACCGTTTTCTGACATACTGGACAGGACAGGCACAAGGTGCCGCCCGACGGTGGGAAACCACCGTTTCCAGGGGTTCCGACGTAACTTCCGGGTCGCGAACTAGTAGAAGTACTACTGCAGACCACCCCGGAATCGGTTTCGGAAAGAATCGAAAGTTTGTCGGCTTCCTGATCGGATCCTGGTGCATTCGAGGAATCGGTGGTGGATTCTGGTGGAGAATCCGGTGGTGCTTGAAGATTGACGGCACATGCCAGGCAAAGTGCATGCCAGCAAGGCAGAAGCACTGGGTCTACAAAAAGCTCCTTGCAGCAAGGACATCGCAACTCGTCCTCCATTTTTATGCACTTTTTCTATTCTGTTTACACTCCGGAGACTTTCTGTCCCACGTTCAATGTGAAACGGAGAGAGAGAGAGGCGGAGGGAATCTTCAAGGATATCGTACGCCTCGATGTCACGGGTCTCGATCGTAGCCTCGTTCTTTATTTTAATGCTCGCACGTGGAAATGGCGGTGCAACGATGATCTTTGATTCCAAAAATCCGATGGTTATTGTTTAGGCTGTTAGTATCCAGGAACAACATGAGACCGGGGAAACCGGCGGATATCGATCTACGATTTTTCCTCGAATCTTCCTTCGTCGAAAAGGAAATCCTCGTCGATGGCGTCGTTTCCCTTCGATTCGCTTACCGCGGTACACTCTGCGAACGCATCTCTGTCACTTCCTTCTCTCTTGTAATCTCTCTTCCTATTTCCAATTCCACACGATCTCCGAATATAATATCGAAACGCGTACTCTTACACGATTGAGTCACCTGCCGATTACACGCATCGTACACGAACGCAATCGTTGAGTTCAAGTTTTACATCTTTCGTGGAATATGTTTCGTCGAAGTGCAGCCGGGGCTCGACGCGCGGTATGTTCACGGAATCCTGCATACACCAATTGAAAATACTTCGGGATTAAAACACTAATTTTTTAGGCTGAGTAACGACGCGAAAAAACATCGAAACACGCGAACTTATTTACGTTTACTTTTCTCGGAACTGTTGGACACGACGCGGAACACTCGCCTCTGGACCGTCACCGGGTTGACTGACTCCCGGCCTCGAGTCAAAGAACCGTCGCGCACCGCAGCCACGCACCCTCCACCAGGCACGTAACCTTTAGGGGCACCACACGTTTTTTAACCACACTATTTTTATCAAAACATGCGCATCGATATAAAACCTTGTTTCATTGATAATACAGTTTATTTTCGAGTGTCACATGAATATTACTCAAAGTATTTAACGAGTTCGTTCAACAAATATATTATTTTTATTATGATTATTAGCATTTCAAACAGATTGTTTTATGCGGGGCTCTTATTTTTATTCCGAGGTTTGCTGCGTCGGGTTATGCGCGTTCGAGTAAGTACAGCAACATGCAATAATATAAATCCACACAGTAAGTATTATACCAAAATATGTTTAATAAAATACATTCATCCGTGAGAATAGAAATCACGACTGCCGCAGTATCGAAAATATGTAATGCGTTAGACCACCATATCGTTAAAGTAGCTATAAAATGATATGCGGAGGGAAAGCTTTTAGGAAGGAAATGACGTCACTATTGTTACACTCCTGACGAAGGATTTGTCTCTGTTCTCGGAGAAGATGTAAGATCGTAAAATGGGAACGGGAAAAGAAAGGAGACGTAGAGCGTGTTAAGGAATAAGAGAAGATACCGTGCGAAGGGAAGAGAAAAAAGAAATAAGAAAGGGGGAGAAAGAGGGAAGAAGAAAGGAGAATGAGAATCGGACGGGTGAGTACTGCAAGATGCTACCCAGGTGCATTCTGATTCGACTTGCACCCGGTCGAATCTTGATTCCCATTATTAGAACTTCTTTCAAACTTTCTCCCTTAATCAAACCGTTAGAAACCGTATTCACCGGTCTCTCGTTATTTTTTACGCGATGTAGTTTTACGTGGTTGCAAAATATAGCTTGCTACTCTGTTTATCGAAAATGTTTTATACGAGTGAGAAAAAGTTTCTTATTTGCTCATCGTATGTTTGACTTTAGTTTTACCAGTCACATTTTTATAGACGGGTGTGTGAATGCGTTTTTATGTACACATTGTTATAGTTTCAGGAACGAATGTCGTTCGCAACGCAAGAGTTTGTTGATCAGAATATGACAATCGATTTTAGAGAAACAAGCAAAGTAACATACGATTAATGATTCGATAGTAGAGAAATTATCAGTTCGGAAAATAGTTGAACAGTTTCGAAACTAGTTCTCCTTGATAGATGCGTATCTACGAACACGCGCGTTCCTAAGGTACGTTCTTATTGCATTCCAATCATAAATCTTCTATTTTCCGATAATTTGGAATTCATGCGACATTAAACTCCTAGTTAAGGAATTTAGGCAGGAAAATATACTTACGGTACATTACAATACCAAAGAAGCTGTTAAGATCCATCAATCTCAATTATTTTCAATTACAGTTATTCGAATAATTAGAATTAGTTGAAGACGATGTTTTAATTAGTTCGAACTGAATTCGCATTGTGCGTCGCTCTACCAATCTCCGTTGGGAAGAATGGTGATAAAACACTTAACGAAGTAGTGATAGCAGAGAATGAGTGGAGGCGCCACATACTGGAACCTTTCAACTTTATCAAGCGATATCTGTTTGCCAAAGAATGTATATATTTTCATAAACATTCGCATTCCTCATCGTCAACTCGAAGTGCAAAGATACGGTTCTACCAACTCAACTGGGGTGCGGTGTGAAAAATTGTTGTATGCGATGATATTTCGCGAGATTTTAAACAACCTTGAAGGTAAGGCTAGCAACGAACTTCTGCATTGGTCGATTCCCTTCGTTTCCTGTTCTTTTTTCGTTAGTACTCTATATTTATCTACTGCTGGGTGGTGGCAATTTTTGAATGCGTCTAATGAAGAAATTCGTCGAAACAAGTGCCGGTATAATCGATACAAAAGCATTTCGTTTGATATAAAAATTGATCATTACGTAAGGTTGATGACGTGGTTGCCGTGCCACTGAACCCCGAAACCACAAACGGATAGTAATTTTGCTCGTATGATAACAGATATAGAATTCATTTTTTAAACGATGGACTAACAAATGTAACACAAAGTACTTAAGCTTATGTTTAATTCACTAATAACTAAGTTACATCATTCGTTCAACGAAAGTATGAATATAAACCATACAGTACGATCATGTCAGATTCGACCTTGAGTGTTTTTAGAACCGATGTCGAAATAATTAGTCGGAGATATTTTTTCTAATCCGTTCGTGGTTCTTCTAACGCATAATCTACATAAAATTAGAATGTTGTACCTTAATGAATTTGTACGCTATGCGATATTAATACTGGGTGTCCATTCTTTATGGCTTTATGGCAACTTCGATGATATTAAAATGATATTAGCATAAGCATTTAAATGCGAGTATATACAACTGTTTGTGGATTTCTTTAAAAAGATAATATTTAGCATTATTAATGCGCCATAAATTTTTACGATCGACAACTCTAACGTAATGGTTTAAAATCTAAAAAATTTTGAAATCGTAAACTATGTCGTATCCTGTGATGTTGGTCCTTAAACGTCAAAATGCTAATGATCGGTGCCACTGGAACGTGCAATTATTAAATCGGAAAATTTCGAATAACGCATGATATATCTCTGGTAAAAATGTTTAATTATTATTTTAGAAATTATTTAATACGGTCGATTACTAAAAGGTCACCAAAATGTTCACATCCTTGACCAAGAGAACTCTGGTTCAACAACTTACGCAGATATGTCGTCAGGGATCCACCTGCAGGTTAGCAGGTTTATCGTTATATTTATTTATCCCGTAGCGCGTTGTAATATTTTAATGCACGAGTTACTTATAATATTCAAATCAAATACATTATCGATAATTGAAATATTAATGTACCTAACAAAACAATTAGAAAAATGAATTAACTTAAACTATAAAAGAAAAATGCATTTGCCGATATCTGAAGAAATTATTATCACTAATTTTTCAAAGAAAGCTATATCTTTTTTTGTGCGGTTTTTGTACGCGGATTTCTGTGGCAAAAAGAGACTTACTTATATATGTATATTTATATTTATTTATATACCTATGTATTATTAATATTTTTGTAAATTCTGCTTAGTACCCTTTTATAAGGGCAATGTTATAAAATCTACCATTTTAGCAAGGATCCATGCAATGTTTACGATTTGGTGATCGTCGGCGGAGGAATAGTAGGATGCGCCACTGCCCGCGAAATGCTAATGAGGCATCCGAATTTAAAGATGGCAATCGTGGAAAAAGAAAATGCCTTGGCGAAACATCAAACGGGTCACAACAGTGGTGTGGTTCACGCTGGGATTTATTACACACCAGGCAGTATAAAAGTAAATATAAAATAATGACTAATACGGCGAGTCAAATTGCGCTTGAGAGTTGTCCGGATTCTGCAAAACTTTAAACTGCATAACAGCAGAATGCTTCCCATAAGATGTTCTTGATGTGGCAGGGAATGATTACAGGCGAAACTGTGCGTGGAAGGATTGAAACTGTCGTATGACTATTTTTGCACGAACGACATACCGCACCATAAAGTCGGCAAGCTTATAGTGGCACAGAGCAAAGAACAAACTAAGAGAATAGATGATCTCTTCGATAGAGGTATCAAAAACAATGTACCGGACCTGGAGCTAGTAGAGAAGGATTGTATAGCGCAATATGAACCTAAATGCAAGGTAGATTATCCACGGAAGAACATTATCTTTGTACTACATCGGAAAATATGATTTGCAGGGTGAAAAAGCAATTTGGTCACCTTGGACAGGAATAGTAGATTGGGCACTAGTTTGTCGTCATTTTGCGGAGGATTTCCAGAAGATGGGTGGTGAGATCTTTCTTAATTTCGAAGTAAACGGATTTGCGGAAATGGCGGAATCGACGGGGAATGAAGAATTAGCACCCATTACGGTGATGTCAACAAATAAGGTAATAGGAGTTAATATGTCTTTTAGAGTAATTGTTGATCGGCTATTTTGATCTTGTTTTCTCGTTATATTTTATAGTGCATATCAGCAAAACATGTTCTCACATGTGCTGGGTTGCATTCCGATCGGTTAGCGGTGATGACCGGATGCGATTTAAGTCCAAGGATCGTTCCATTCCGAGGAGAATATCTTCTCCTCAATGAGAAGAAGAAGCACTTATGTACCACGAATATATATCCTGTTCCTGATCCCCGTTTCCCATTTTTAGGTGTTCATTTTACACCCAGAATGAATGGCGAAATATGGCTCGGGCCGAACGCCGTCCTTGCGTTCGCACGGGAGGGTTATCGGTAATAGAAATCGTCAATAAACAATCAACAATGGGGTACTGTATTTAAACAACGCAGTGATTATTCTCCTCTTTTTTTTCTAGATGGACAGATATAAACATAAGAGACTGCGTAGAAATGGCGAAATTCCCAGGATTATATAAATTATGCTTTAGATATTTCATCCCTGGTTGCCATGAAATAATTAAGTCAATTTTCTACCAACTTGCCGTCAAGGATTTACAGACATTTATTCCCGAAGTAACTAAGGAAGACGTGAAAAGGTGAATATGTATCTGTCTCACCATATTCCATTTTAACCCTTTGCACTGGAAAGGCGACTATCAGTCGCTACTCAGTTTCTTGCGGTAATTCGAGTGGCGATTGAGCAACGGCATTTACTACACTTATTTAGCGTTAATGAATTTTAAATCACCGATAACGGGAATCAATCTTAATGTCGCCATCTTAGTGGTTGTTCGAGTTGTCGCAGTTAAATTTAGAATTATGTTTATCGTAATAAATAAAACGTTGAATCTTGTAGAGGACCAGCTGGAGTGAGGGCGCAGGCTTTGGATAAAGATGGAAAACTAGTGGATGATTTTGTGTTTGACGGGGGAAAGGGGAATATCGGAAGTAGAATTATTCACTGTCGAAACGCGCCATCGCCCGCTGCTACCAGTAGCATGGCAATCGCCAAATTTATATCGGATAAACTCGAAAATGACTTTAAACTTTAAAATCTCAGTCATTTTCTTTTAGCACATTCATCATGTGTCGTACAGTATACGCGCATAAAAGCCGATTTATAAAGAGATTATTATCACAATACGCAACAATATTTTTGAATATTTTTTATTGTATTTCGAAACAATAGGAGGAGAAAAGCATAGAACCAAAGGTATATTTTTAAATAAAAAAACTCATCACTAAAGTACACTGATCTCGCATGTATATGCAAAAAATTGCATCGTCCGATTTATTATCATTTCGAAAGATATTTTGTACACAGATTTGTAGTTCATTTATTATCGCAGGAAAAATCCCCGATAAATTAATAGTAACGGAAGACCAACTTCCGTCGATTTTTCCAATTCCACTGATTTTCGTTAGAAAATTCACATAAAAAATTCTTCTCTATATCCATCCGTGTGTAAAGTTGATATAAATTATTGCTATTGATTTATGCTCTCCACAGATATAGACAAGAAAATCACACATATACATTCAGGAAAAGTATGAATACTTTTTTATCTTAAAATATATTGGAATATCTCAAATGATTCGAAATCCATTCCCTGATATCATGAGTCTTGATGTCACAAAATCCCAAGCTGCGGTTGAGTGGAATCCCATATTAGAGAGCACAACACCGTATTCGCTTAATGCAAACATCGAGTAGACTGAAAATTATAGGTGGAATAGCTATAAAGATTTCTCCTTTTTTTTACTTCTGTCTGCAAGAATTATGGGGAATGCAACTCACCTAGAGGTTCGCAATATTTGTTATGTCTATAGAAAAAATAACATGCTAATACTATGGATGTCACATTCAACATCATAGATCTCCACTTCCATTTCATGGAAGTAGTCTCCGACAAATCCCTTGTAGCGTTTCGACATTTATTCATTATAAAATATGCCATCAACATGTGCACGAATGACATTATTAAAAATGTGATAAAAGATAGTTTATGGAAGGCTACAACAGAAGCAATCCACAATACCTAACTGTTGAACTTTATTCCGAAATTTAGTACATCTTATTACACAATGGACACACCTACCATAATTTTCATTGGAGCTCCAAAAGCTTAAAGTAACCAGTGATATGTTTTCCATGACGTATGTAAATATAGCTACATTACACATAGTTTGTGCCCACTTATAAATATGCTCTTTGTAATAACGATAATACATTAATAATACTAGCACTCGAATGAGCGCCTGTACGGCAATTGCAAATCTCCACACATCTCTTTGGGGCCTATAATGACCGATAGCCGCAGAAACCGAGGGTAAAAAATTATATACCTGTTCGAAAAATAACAACGTATCGTTCTACAATCATACCTCGGAGCCGTTTAAACGAAGATCACTCCATAATAGCATCGAGCAATGAACAGCGACGCGTCGATGGTGTATGAAACGGTATATGATTAATCAGATTTCCTTCTTGATTGTAAACGTACCTTGCAATGGGTGGAAGTGGAGTGCTCAAAATTGTATAAGACCGACCAAACGATGCAAAAAAGGAATGCAAGAAAGGGCAGAGAAACGGTGAACCACGCGACCCTCGAAAAAGGCAAAACTACACGTAGCTTCGACATTTCGTCCTCCACTAGAGGAATATACTCGGAGCCTAATCGGGATTTGCTCATAGTGCTATCTTATAGATCGTCATTTACGTCATAACTAATATTACTAACAAGCTAGAGTCTTCCGATTCACCCTTGCACCTTTCATATCGCTCTTTCCTAGGATTATGTCTTTGTATCTCCAAGTTCACGTCGCGAGACATCTTGGACGGCACACGATAATCCCATTCTCCGGGAAAGCGCAAGTTTGAAACACCATGGTATTCTAGAAATACTATCATTCCTACGCGCGAGAATAAGACACGCTTTTCTTTTCCATATTGACAGCATATAATCGATAGAATCTTTCCTCTTCCCACCAAAGAAGCCGTTAATGCACCACCACTGCGGCAAATTTGCAGCGACACCGTGCGACGAAAATATTATTAATTATCGAGAACCGTGTTTTTTTAGATTATGTTATCTGGACACAACACCTGATAACTCAGTTTTTCTTCACTTAGGGCGGTTGGCGCTTTGGCGGCACCTATGTGGCGCTGTTGTGCGTCCCCAATCAGCTGTTGTGTCTGCCTGTGTGCTTTTGCGTTCCTGTTTACAGTGTCTATTTCCGCGTAATTAAACCGTCCTTTTTGTTAATAATTGTAGTAATTGGAAATTTTGGCGTGTGTTTTATACCGGTGTGACTTCGAACAATTCAGGACGATTGAGACGCGCAGGAAAGTAGTGAGTGTGCCGTATTTCTGGAAGGTTATGTCGTGTGTCGCGTATCTTCTTGACAACGTAAGCTATCATCGATGAAATCCTTGGTTTTTTCTTCCCGTTGATGACAACGCGATAAGGCGAATCCGACGATCATCCAAATATGTGAGTCATATTTTGTACAAACATAGTATCGTCACAAACATCGCTGTATAAAAATCAAGTTATCGTTGCCACGGAAATATCCAGCAAAAGTAGGGGTTTGCGAAAAACAATATTCTCAGTGACTGTTATATTTACAACGATATATTTAAACATCCAAGCCAACTGCAATTGCTCATTAAGATTCGTAATGCATACAATTGGTATAAAGTTTGATAACGAATAACATTAAAAATATGAAAAAATGTGACAAAAACCGCGTAATTTTTTCTGCGCAGAAACTTCGCGGTATTTAACTGGCGCGAATTTAAACGTTTAACTATGCTAGTCGAACGTCTACTCTGTGCGCGTATGAATTTATCTTCTAATAATTAAGTAACAAAATAATACATGAACATAATAAGTAAGATAATGACATGTTAAAGATTTTCAACCGACGATATCCATAAATCTAACGGAGCTTAGTATCTTCATAAACTTCTAGTGTTGATGTAAAAAAGTTTATATTACTACGCGGAAGTTCCTCCAGGAGTACAGAATTAGAAAAACTTCCTTTACGCGGGCGTGATGTTTTAAAATAGGCTTAACGTTCCTAAAGATGAACTCTTCTTAATCTTTCGAGTAGCTCTGTAAATAAACACAATTGTCTACTTTTCCGAATAATGCTAGCACGCACGATTTAACGACATTCGTCTTCACGACAAATGTTTCCCAGCGAAGAATGTCCTACACGACTTTCCATATATTTCGGGAAAAAGCAACATTCTTATTTCGTCGGTCCCCCAAAAATACATTCCCCTCTATTTTGAATTGAATTGACATCATGGCGTGCAATAATTTAATATTTAAAGTAGATCTTTGCTTCTTGAGAAGTAAATTAATTTTATCGCGTGCCGCAAAAGGAACGTTCAAAGATAGATTGGAGTAGAATTGTAAAGGATGATAGAGACGAAAACACGATTGGTAAACACAAAGGTCCACGTGTTCGGGTGGAGTAAAAAGGCGCAGCTGCAGCTGCTGCTTCCTACTTGCGAACGCGTGTAGATGCGCTCTTTGTGTTCTGTTATCCTTTGCGCCGAGAATGCCGGTAACAACAGGGAAGCTGCAGAAAGGTAGCACGCGATAGGAAGTTTATTGTGCGTCTTTCTGCATCTGCCTGTCCTTAATAAGCGAATGTGGGCCATTTGGCGTCTGCCGTCAACCTATCGTTCGAAAACTCGACCGCCATTACTGCCACTTACATAGTCATAGCGGATAATTCGTTTATAACATAAGATTTTAGGTGGCCAAGAAAGTTCGTACGGTTTTCGTTATCCAAAAACAAGACAAAATTTTATACCGAATGAGACATTTTTAATTTGGTAAATATTCTCCTTTATGTTCTATGATCCTTTCCCAACGTGATGCAAGTTTTAAAATTCCATTTTTATTAAAATCTACGTTTTTATTATTAAAAACCTCCGACACTGCAATCTTTACTTCTTCTCCATTTACGAGGTTTCAATTTGCTATATGATTTATTGACGTAAACGGAAAACCCCCCTTTAACGTACAACAATAGAAAAATAGGTAAAAATAATTTATACAGATATTACACAGATGAACAAATATTCTGTAGATTTAAGAAGAATACCCCGCTCGAGCGGGGTAATCTTACAATTAGTTAAAGCGAGGCAAATTTCGCTTCGCCTCATTCCTTCGTAGATCATTTTGCCCCGTACGTTTTAACGTCCATTGGCTGGCATTTGGATAAACAAAAGTTAGCAATCGTCAAACTAGATGAAAAGGAAGCCGCGAAGTAATTTCTGGCCCGTAGATAACGCGTTGACACGAGGGTTGTGCAATGCTTCGTATTTAAAGAGTACAATGATTAAATTCGAGTGATGAAGCAAGGTTGTTGGGTGGTCGAGCTAAGAAAAGCCGGAGTGATAGGAGCCAAGATACGGAGACGCAAAGGAAGATATACGGTACGATGCATTGGCTGGCTATTAGTAAACTGTCGCGGGGAGTTTTCCTGGTTTAGCTTGTCCTACGTTTTCCGGCGTCAAGATTCGAGGGTCATCGAGTTTAATACTTGGATTACTATGGACGCATATATGCGTCCGGTAAAAGTCCGTTGTGGCTTATGGATGCATATATGTGTCCGGCAAAAGCTACCGGCGTCGACATGTTGTCTTGTGGAATGTTTTGAAGCAAATAATACAAGTTCGAGAATAATTCTCTTATTTGATTTAATGCGGCGTAACTGAAGAATTACAATAGCAACTTAGTTGCACGCTGTATAATCAATCGAACCTCGCCGGACTACGTGCTACGCGAAAAAGTATTCCGTCCGGAGCAATCCTTGAAACTTACTGCTCCGCAGTCAAAGGGTTAACCTACACGGAATTGAACATAAGCCATCTATTTCTCAATCGCACGATCAATTATACGACGCGTTGGTGAACGATTGTGTGACACAGTATATTTGCATCGAGATCATGTCAATTGTTTTAGTGTCCGACGTTAGTTGAATCGAAAGTCGAGAAGACGCAATGCGTCGGACGGGTTTGCCAGGAGAGCCGCAATATCGGCGTATTGCACAGAGTTGCGGAGACTCCTGGATCGGCACACTTTGCCTCCTCCACCACGAAAGGGGTTGATTTTCTCCAACTAAGCCGTATCATCCCCTGGCATGCGACGTTCTTTGCGGCTACTGCAAATCCCATTGCCGATAAATCGATCCTTTTATCGCGGTATCTCCGCAAAATACTAGAGATAGTATTTTCCTGTTTCCATCCGCAGTTTGCTGCCATCCCCTGCATATACATATGTGTTGTACCAAAATCTTCCGTGTCCTACTCCGCAAAAGTGAAAATAATAGATGCATCGGAATATTCGTGTCAGGAATATCAGTCACACTACGGAATATATTCATCCGTGAAACGGAGGGCATCGGTTTCACGGCTGAATGAAAACGGCAGGCTGACTGCCGTCGGTTTCTATTCGCGTCAAACAATGCAAAGTAGATATCAGCTCCGGAGAGTGCAGTTGCATAAGCAGCAATAGATAGGCGTCAGACCCAAAAAGATATTTCCTTCCGCAGCGGCTTAAAACAGTTCAATTTGTACAGCCGATGCGGATTCCGTTACGGTGTGAAGTTAGCCGCGCCAGATTCTCTCGCAGATGTACCTTCGATATAAATCATTTTCTTAAATAGAGTCTAATTAAGTTTGAGCTAAGTTCCCGCTAATCAGGTAATACTCTGCCAAATCCGTATAATGTTACGATGTAATGTTACAGCAATGTTTGAAAATTATACAGAAATTATAGTAGCATAGTTAGCTCGATTATGGGAACGAGTCATCTGCTGCGAATGTAACCAGGTAGATTAACATATTCAAGAAACACGGAACGTTTCATATTTCGAGTTCCACGAGTTATCTGTTTCCATGCTCCGTTAAAAAATATCCCGCGATAGAAGCTAATCTAAAAGGAGAATATTGGAATTTGGAGAGACAGATGCGTAAATAAAAATTGTTTGACGTGGGTCAACGACGAATGGCCCTGCTACCATTTTGACGCGCTCGTCCACCGATAAATCGCTAATGGTTCCAGAAACCCAACACCCCTGATAATGCAACCACCCTTCGTCGAGATAATGTAAATACTCGAGTAAGTTTCCATCTTCTTTTTTCCTTCCTTCTTCCCCAAAGATTCAACACTCGCCGATGCGTGGGTGGTTGAGTTGATCGTTCATAAAATTAAGTGCAAATAACGTGTGATTTAAATTTATTAGAAATTATATGTTAAGTGAGCCGCTCAAGAGCCAAAGTGACTAACTTCATCAAACAATATCAGAGAGAATTAATAACTATCAATCATTAAACACCAATCATGCGCTTTGGCAGTAATATTGTAAAATTGTCAAGAAGTATAATTAATCACTTTGCACTTGAGCGGCTCAAATAATAATTGACATCAGTCGATCCTTTAATGATAATATTTCATAATTGCATTTTGTGTATTTCGTACGTTGATTTGTCATTTTATCACTCGCTATTACAAGTCATTTTTAATAGTATTAAATATTGGATATCAGTCGCTGCCAATTAACGCGTAACGCGCACCGGAACAAACTGACTGCATTAAACATTATTTAACCCACGCAGCGGAATATATCGAATCGATCGACTTAATCGACAATAAACTCGGGATTTAACGGTAGGTTTGAGCGGAGAAGCTCGCATACGCGGAAATGGTATTCCGATTTTATCGCATAATAGCCTCCCTGGAAAGTGTCAGCGGTAGCCCTGCGTTTTACGTAACTTCATTAGATCATCTCGTTCCGAGTCTAGTCGACGTTTTCATTTAGGAATATTAAAATCTACGAGCCCCGCGTATCATGGCGATCCACACGGTAACCAACCAGTTGTATCTGTTTCCGCTTACACGAACAGTCTATAATTGTCTTATTAAGTCATCATCATTAGACGATGATGCGTATTTTCGAACGAGTGAAGCGGACTTAACAAGAGGCTTACGTATTCACATGATCAATAATTTCTGTGTCCGAATTGTATCAATTAATATCTACTGATTTATTTATCTCGTTCGAATAGCTATATGCTAATCTGTGTTTACCTTAAACATTTAATTAATCAATTAGCCGTAAAGATTCAGTTCGCGCTTCGATGAGAACAGCTTGAAGTGATATGCCAAGGCACATCATTTATGTTTTACTTCTCGAGATTGCAATTTCGCGTTGCATTGTCATTTATTAGCGAGATTGTGACACGTCGGTTTTTTCGCGTGGGACGTTGAAGTATCGGTAAATTAATGTGTAAAAAGTGCAATCTTTTGCGCGAGCAGAGAAATAAATAATCGAGCCACGACGTTTCTCATTAAGTGGCGTTACACGTGATATTAGTCGCTCGGAAATCAAGAGAAAATAGAATATCGTTGCGTCACAATACGATTTCCCTGCGAGTGGATTTTCGGTAAACAATGTTGAAATATTAATCAAAAGCAAGGGACAGGCAATGGGCACGATATGAGTTCTACAAAAGACATCGCTGCCGTAATCGCGGGCCAAGATTTAAAGATCGGTCCAACAACAGTTTAACGTTCTCGAGTGTCTGGCACGCGAGTCGAGGTTACCGAGGATTTTCATTGGCACCGTTGAACTTGCACCGTGTTTTAAGAGAGGATATTTAATACTGCCGAGCATCTTTACCTTGAGATAACACCGTTAATAATCCACGAATTATATCTACTTTTCCACCCCCTCGACGTCTTGAAAAATAACCGATCAAGAATCAACCCCCCAGGAAGAGTACCAGGAAATTGCCGATAGAATCTGCAGCCCTTTCTTTTACCTTCAAACATGACGGAAGATAAAGAATCAACTGTTACTGCTCACAAGCCATTCGGAGCGTAGTTCTGTTTGAAAAAAATGCCAATAATTTTTCAAAGGGATGGAATACGAGGAAAAATGAAATTGGTAGAAGTCAATGAAAGGCAGTTAATGGAAGGGGGTAGAAAATGAGTCAATAAGAGTGACAGATGCAAAGTGAGACGCATTGGTTCTCGGGGAAAGAAAGCTCGAAGAAACGACGGTACGGTGGAGAAAAAGGAGGGAAAGAGGGAAAGAGGGAAAGAAGGAGAGGAGAGAAGACGCGCAAGCGCTGATTCAACACGAAGAACGCTTGGCATCCGCGTGGCGCGAGTTAGAAGTTGGCTTCGTGCTTTTAGTCTCGGCCCGTCCCTTCGTCCATCCTCTCGTACTCCTCGTCACCGGGAATCGATTTCCCCGATTCGATCCAACGAAGGGGCTGCTTCCTCTTCCCTTCGAATCTTTCGACTGTTACAATCATTCGAGGGCCGAGAGAATGCATTCGACGCTTCGAGCAACGGTACCGGAAGTGATACGTCCGAGTCGCACTGTTCTCCGGTCACTCGAAGCGTAGCCTCGTCATGAGACGATTTTCGCCGATATCTATTCCTCTCGTGCCTTCGAAACTTATCGCTCGGCGGTCATCGTGTAATCGTCTAAGTTCGATATTGGATGCTGAGAACCAACAGAGGATGAACGAGGAAGCATAAAGTACCATCATTAACGAGATCGAAACGGAAAGTTTCTCAAGAGTTTCCAAAAGCTAATCGCGATCGAGAGAATCGCAAGATATCGCGGGATGTCCGGGAAGATCGTCGCGCGTCTTCGAGTACCTGAAAACAACGAGGACTTATCCTCAACGAAGAAAAGTAGCATGGCTCAAAAACGATGGCGCATCCTTGCGAGAGCGCTTACCGGTTCCCCGGAACCGATATCCACGGAAATGGAGGACGAGGTTTCCGTCCGTCGTTTCACGAGTTTCGATCTTTTAAAAATCGTACATCTGGAGAACACTTTGGCGGATTCGGAGTCGAGTTGGTACGAGTACTCAACCATTTTGGAGAACGAGGTCTTTGATGTACAAATTCGCCGAATAAACAAGAACTTCACCGCGAATGAATTGATCGGTTTCAATAATACCGGAAATGTCTGCGTGTGGCCGTCCGAGGAGTGTTTGGCTTATTACTTACTGAAGAATCGGGAAGTATGTCGGAATAGAAGAGTCCTTGAACTTGGTGGCGGCATGAGTTGCCTGGCTGGCGTTATCGTCGCGAAATACTGCAATCCATGCGCCGTCACGCTCACGGATGGCAACGTGACCAGCGTCGAAAACGTTCGGTGTATCGTTCAAAGAAACGACATGACCGATTTCGCCGAATGCGGAGTCGTTCAGTGGGCCAGAGCAGCCAGAAACCTCAGGGCGCTTTGGCAAACCGAGAACAACAGCAAACGCGTTAAGGTGAATTTTTCATACTTTTTACTCGAGTCTATCTCTCTCATTCAGCTACCTATTCGAACCGAGAAGTTAACGCAATTTTCTACAATTTCCTGCAATTTTTCCGTTGTATCCAATATGAAAACTTTAGTCATCGTCGAACATTCAAGAATTACGTGCTCGCATTGAGAAGTTAGAAACTTTTATGGCAGGTGTATTAATTGACTGCATAATGTTTCGCAAGCGATTAATGCATATTAGTTCCCGGAAGGTTGACTTGGCCAGGCTTACCGATATTCAACGTGATTCGCATAGAGAATTACGAATACCTCATCGATATTGTCCGAACGACCGAAGTTGTGTGTTCATTCTTAATAATTCCATAATTTATTTTTTCTCCTTCTTAGAGGAATACAAAGATTCGAGAATTCGTTTCGCGAGTTGTTTAAAAAATATAGTATTTCCTACGTAAACAAGAATAGAAAGGATCGTCGTCAACCAATGAAATAACATCGAGAGACTCGTTGCAATCTCGCGAACCATCCCCGAAATAGTTAATTCGTTTCTGTCAAAGGATAGGGGCCGCGATTTGTCAATTCGTAGATTCGAGGGAGTCACGTACGAGGGAAATAACGGAGGCATCATCTATCCTGTTACGAGTTGACTTAATACCACGCTTTCCCCGCTGTTTATTTATCATTTCACCTTTCCACTTATTCACATTTACAACTCGATCCCGATCAACGTCAGAACTCGACAACCTTTTAACCCTAACCCTGCATGACCTTCTTTTTTTCATCCGAATGCTTCCGCTCCTCCTGCGTTTCACTGTTTCCTTTCTTCCGGCCTTTCCCCGTCGTTCCTTCGGATCGACACATTTTTCGAGAGGTTTTTAACTCCTTACGACGCGGCACTAAAAGTACGCGGCACTCGTTCTTCGCCTCGTTTCCCAACGACGTTCGTCTCCGAGTAAAACGTTCGTCCTCTCTTAGCGCGTATCTTCAAAGATCGTAAAGGAAACATTAGACTCTCCAGTGGAGGAACTGGAACATGACATTTCTGTATTTTTTCCACGTCGGAGAACTCGGAATTGTCGATGGAATTCTCTTATCGGCATCGTTACGTTGCATTGAAAATGGTATCCTTTGACGGAAAATAATTTGGAACCGCAAAGAAGATGTAGGGTGTTCGAAATCGAAGATATTTCAGCCGCGAATACTGTCTTAAGATGTGATTTCCGTAACAGGGTTGGAAAGCGGAGAGCGAGGATGTATCGAGGATACCGGAAAGATTGTACGACGTGATCCTCTGCGCCGATTGTCTCTTTTTCGACGATGCTCGACTGGATTTGGTCGAAACGATATATGGATGGTTGGCGAACGATGGCCTGGCTCTGGTGATGGCACCTAGACGCGGCACGACATTCCAGAAATTCGCGGAGGCCGCCATCGAGCGTGGATTCATCGCCCGCCAGATAGAACGTTACGACGGTAAGGTTTGGTCTCGACATCTGGAGCTGTTGGAACAGAGCCAAGAATATTGTCCAGATCTACATTATCCGGTCCTTCTGGAGCTCACCAAGCAGAAGAAGACGCCACCCGGATGATCGGGATCTATCGAGGACGATGACGATGACGATAATGACGACGACAACGAGGACGAGGATGGAGGATGATCCGGAAGAGAGTACCAGCGAGTGACATAACTCCAACCTATCGTACTCTCCTCTATTTCCTTGAATCTTTCTTGCCACTCTTTACTCCGCGGAGTTCTTTTTTTTCTGAGAACGCGGAAGGGTGTTCGGGAGTGGTTCCAATTGTAGAAGATAGAATGTTGTAAGGCCTCTGTTTTTGAAGAGGCTTAAACGTGCTCGTGAGCTCGGAGTATTCTGCACGGTACAAATAGTCAGGTTTGTTGATCGGTGTATTAAGAGAAGATTTAGATTTAGCGAAACGAGTCGCGGAGAGTAGCGTTCAGAGTACCTGATGTTAGACTGAAAGGATAGGAAGGCTGAAACCATAATCACGTCCGAATTTTATGTTCCCGGTGCAACTATAAAATGCACGAGATATCGTCGCGGGGTATATCGCTTCGAGAAGCACGCCTAACTTTCGAATAACTATAAATAATTATTACGGTTAAACGTCACACGTGTTCGAACTCCCGAGTGTATCTCCTCGTCAAAGGAGCCGTTCGCGGGAATCGTTTAGAAATTTCCAACCGATCGGACGAGCGATAAAACCCGCTATTTCCAGCTTGAAATCGCTTCCATCGTAGATCTCTACTATCTTAGAGTGCCATTAAATACAGAATTAATTATTTCAATAATGCAACGTTTCTCTTCGTGAAGAGGAAGAGAAGAAACTTTGCGACTCATTGTCGCACGTAAGGCCCGTAATCGACCCTTGAGATGCAAAGGGGATAACATCCCCTCGTATCGAGTCGCTACTTAACCAGGTTAACTTGAATCCCTCGAAAAAAAAATATCTAATCCGTCGGAAACACACAGAGGTTAAATCGGCTTGATCAAATTGACCGTTAACGACCGTAACGACCATCGACCGATCGGGATTGGATTAATTTCAATGTTTGCTGGAACATAGAAGAATTATTTAAGGTACAGCAGGCGCATCGAGATTCTGATCAGATTTAAAGAATAACACGATTAACTCGAAATATCAATCGAGTGTTCGTACTACAGTTCCTTAGCCTGTTTCTAAGTCGAAAAGACCAATAGTGGAAAATCTAGCTTTCGATAAAGTTAACGCTTCGTGGGTCCAAATACTTGGTACTTAAACTCCTTGAGTGGAGACCTTGAGAAATCAGGAAAAAAGAGATGCCTCGCTGACACATCATTTATTATGAATTATAGAAAGTACGTATTTATTAGGAATGTTATTTCGTGCCGTACGATTGTCTTAGTTTATTCGCGAATATTTCAAGTACCGTTTTATAATGTAATTTATAGCAGCTTATTTTCTCCATGTTAGGATCAATTGATTTCTGGTTATGTTAAGAAATATTTTATGTAATATTATAATTCTAATATTCTATCGAGGCATGAGATCCTCGATTTACTAGAAGAGGAGTTAATTATCGAAGAAATTAAACACCAGTATTGTACGTTTCGCGTTTAATTTCGGAATTTCGGAATTTCGGAATTTCCAGTTTGCCGCGCGTTTCCGATACGAACCCGTTACCTCGGAGGACCAATCTAGTTAAGTCTAGTCGAAACTACCATGTTTACATTATCGTCTACCTACCTATACCTCTATATACATAGAAATACGTTCGCGGAGAACGAGATGTATATTCGTCGTATGTAAAACAGATTCGGAACAATAAAAATATTTTCTCTTATCCACGTGTCCTTGTCCAGGGGAATAAACAACAAGAACAAGAACAATAATATGATAACAATAATAATCCGCACGAAGAGATTCAATTTTATGAATGTCGTATTAACGAGTACATAAAAGTACGTACTCGATAAACATTTTATTTTCAACCCTTGTCCAAGAAATTCATCGATCCCTGATTCCCTATTTGAAAGATTAAAAAAGTACCTTCGCAAGAAAAGTGAAACAACTAAAAAAATGTTCTAAAATGAGATTAAGACTTAATTTCGGAGTTGTACCATTTTTCTAACGAAGGTACGATCCACGCGCCATTTTCCTTCGTTCTATCTCCTCGTTTGTCAGTTCGATATACCCCATTGTTATCCGCCGATCTAATTAACCCGATATCTCTGAAACGATCTTTTCGTCCAGGTCACTCTCCATTTTGCGAACTTGCCAACACCCTGTGACGTAATTTCACTTAGTCTGGTTTCTAGCATTAGTGCGGATAGGCTCGGGTGCCTCGTCTCAAACGCGTTTTAAGAGACATCCGGTTGATCCTGTGCACTCGACTTCCGCTTCGTCGAACCATTCCGCCCTCTTCAACACTCGAACTACGGACAATATATTCAGCTACATTTATACATTTACGTATACGTCCTTAAAAATGTGGCTAGATGGAGAAATATATTAATCGATTTAATCACGTCCATTACGCAAAACTGCACGAAATCTCAGAAAATGGAATATTATAATTTTGAATGATTTTATTAAATACCACGGACACGTCATTTTGATAACTTTCGTAGTTCTAGTATTTAACCACTGCCCGTGAAAATTCCATGCCATCATTCAAACATGATTGTACTCGTATTAATTATTATTTTACGACTATAGGTGACAAAGGGTTAATAAAGTACTGGATATTATAATAGAATGGACTTACACGGAAGAATTATAATAGTGTCCGAATTCGCGGGAGCACCGAATGATGCAAAGGATCTTTGCAGAAATCATCGGGTAGTACGCGTAGAGTAATCTTGATGAAACAAAGCTAATTAATTAGTGTCGGCACGTAGAGGCAAGCGAAACTATGCCTCGTTCGTGGAACTACCTCCCTGTAATTGTTTGTTTTCTTAGCCCCCGGCGGTCATACCTCGTGCCGTGTACGACCTCGTAATTTTCCAGCCAATGTGTCGCAACGCAGCTTCTCTCCATTTTCTCTCCGGGTTCTTTCTTTCGGTTGTATCCTAAATTCCCACGTTTGTAGACCAGAGCAAAAACACGTACCGCCGATGAACGGAAAAAATTTGTTGGATTTGTTGGATATCCCTCGAACATCGAGAATTCTTATTCCAAAGGGAACGAGTTTAACCTTCGTAAAAGAAACCTACCACTTAATGAATTAATTAAGTAGAATAAAATAATTCGTTCCTATTATGAGATCGATATAGGTTTCACAGAAATTCATACTTTTGCAACATTTGGATAATATTATTTTTTGTTCTAATTACTCAAATTTAATATTGGGAGATAGTTGAATGTGTTGCATCCATTTGCGGTCCGAATCAGGGTCACGTGGTATCAAATTACATTTTAAAACTATTTGGAACCATTTGGTACCGTTTTAAGTGAATTACCATCGTCGATGTAATAGAATCACATTGATGAGGTGTAACCGATACCTCGTGTACCATAGTACACGATACTTTGGAAATTTATTATTAGTAGATTGTTTACTGACCTTCCCCTAAGGTAGAAACGCAATAACGCGATGCATCATTCTGCTATCGATATACTAGTCACGATGCTCTATTATTATCGGACGATAATCACTCGTAGCGTGTAAAATGGGGGTCTGAGATCGTTGCGATACGCTTTTCAACCCAGATTTCATTTAACTTCGATCAAAAGAGATTTGAATCTCCAACGCATATACATGCATGTAAAGGGAAGTGTTCGTTGCTGATACAGCATTGCGTTTTTACATCTTCCTTGCAATCAAATATCGTAGATTCTAAAAAATTGCCGTTGAAGTATGAGAAACTGAACTCAACCCATTCAGCCAAAATAACGAGCTGTATTCGTAGTGCTCAACTCTAGCCTAACTATGTAATGGGTTAAGTTCATTAATACCTTTAACCCTGTGCATTAAATTACCCACACCTGGAATAAATTTTAATGTCGCCTCTTAGTCGACATTAAATTGTATTACCATTATCCGTAATATAAAACATAGTATTTATTTCATCTCGTATCGTTTTCCGGATGAAATTTGTTGCGTTAAACGCTGTAACATCGAAATATTATTCTCGAATAAATTAAATTAAAGTCGCGTTTTGTCCCCGTTAAGTAGAAACAAATGGCGGCCGAATGGGTTGAGAATGTTAGTTCACGGTGCGTTAGAGTAAATATTAGTGAACGCTCGGGGGTAAGTGTTTCCATGAAATAAAGGGCTTTATTTAGAAGGGGATGTTTTAAAGCGTGAGTGGTCTCTTTCGGTGCACTCGTGACGAGTGGGTGATTCGTGGCAAAGGAAATACCGGATCGGAACCGAACGACCCTCTTTGAAGCTCTTCCGTCTCGAGGATGATTTTGTGGCTAGTTACTCGAGTTAACACGATGACTGCCGCACTGAAATCCATGTTACACGATACTTCGCGATACGCATTCATAACCTGTAAATAATATCTTGCAACGTGTATATTATGAAAGTAATTATGAAAGATGAAAAGTGACTATTGTCAGACCGCTTGCACAATGCGCGGTACATACAACCTCTAAAATCAAAACCATTTAAAGTCTCCGTGATGTGTTAGTTATTTTACATCGTTATTCTAACATTGAAATTATTGAATATTTGAGAAATATTAGCGATATATTTGATTCGAGTTTTAGGCAGTCAACGTGTTAATATTCGCAACTGTATTCTCGTGAATATGTATTGTTTTCGACCCGACAAAGTTGATGCTTCTTGTACTTTCCAAGAAATCCCGTTCCAGTAACTTCATAAGATTTTTGTTCGATTACTCGCGAATACAGTTTTGTTCGTTTTCTTACACTTTGAGGAATCAAAGATATTCGGAGTTCAAGCGTGTCTATACGCCGTCATTTTGAAAATAAACGATTCCTTCCGCGTATTCATAATTTTTCTACTAAACGTCAATTTGATGTGTTTTCTCGTGAGTCATTTTATTTACGAGATCAATGGATTCCGGGGAAACAAGCGGCGATCATTCGCCGATTTTCCGGCATCGTTCATCCAACCGGTTCCCCTCGGTTTCACGAGGCTCGAGAACAACGTTCCGTGTGATTTAAGGCACGCCACGTGTTAATAATATTTATCTTGACATCGAGCCGTTTAAACTCGCGTAACGCGTAAACCCAGCCTCGAGAGATTTTCCAGAAATAACGGTAGCCCTTAAAAGAGGGACGCTTCTGATTATTTTTACGAGTGTTTTTGTTTTGTCTCGCGGCGCGTTTCGATTAATTGGAAAACCCATTCGCGAGTTGCGTCAATCCTTCGTTTGTCGTTTTAATGGATGATCCACGAAACTCCGTGAAATTCGACGAAGCTTCATGAAACGCCATAGAACGCCATAAAAGGCCATGATATTCCCGAAAGTATCGATGTCGTTATCGAAGATGATATCTCAAAGTAACCTGACACTTCATTAATTCAAGGAATCGTGAGTCGTGGAGGTTGATCTCGACCCGGTCACTCGATCCTTCCAGAAGATCCTTTTTCACGAATATCCGGTATGAAATTAAACCATTAGCTCGCGCTAACGAGCTCCCCTCATCCGACGATTTATCGCCCGATCTTCGCCGCGATATATTCACTGAAAGTTCTTCGACAGAAACCTTGATAAAACGATTGAAATCGAAAAATTAGTCGGCAAAATTTTGTCGAAACAGGAATCGCGCTTTCCGTTTATTCCGCTTGCAAAGTTCGAGTTGGTTATTTCGATTCAGCATACTGTGACCGAACGTTTCATATTTGCGAATGTTCAATGAATATTCAGGGCTCTTTCGTTCGGGCGGAACACGCGGGAGCTTCTGGCGAATTTCCATGAGGTCGGTTATGGCTGCATTCTTCTTTGCACGAAGGAGTGTAAAAATTCATTCGCTTATGTAATTATAACGAGAGATACTTTATTGCATAAAATAGGTATATATAGCACGTGAATCGATAGCTCGTGTAATAATAGTTTATCGATTCTCCGTGGAGCATCGTCTCGCGGAACATCTGATTTCCGCGGAAGTTCGATGATCGCACTTCGTCTCCGGTTAACGCGTCGTCTGCCAATATTTTCTCTGATTTACCAATCGGTTTTATGTTTACTTTAATTATTACGAATACCGGCAACGAGGGACGTCATAATTGTTATTTCTACTTATCTTTATGTTACATATATTTTTGTTTCATTTATTATATTTCTTATGCACACCAAAGAGCTCATGCGTGTATATAAAGTATAACTAAATAAATAAATAGTTTTAATAATTTCATTTACGAAATTTCATAGGTGCGAAAGAATGCGGGGAATCTAATATTATTAAAGTAAAATTCAAAATCTGTATGTTTACCTATTTTTGTTCAATTCTGATGAAATTTCGTTTAGTTGCTTTTTACGTTCCGAGGAAATGCACAAATTTCTGCATTTCTTAATTCGCGGAAATATTAGCTACGAAACAGGTAATATTTAATATGGAATTTAACATCCATTTGTTCGTTTCGTCCGCTATGCTTGACGAAGGAATATACTAGCATTTAAATAGTCAGAATTCATTTCTGCTCCGATTACGTTTCCATGAGTGTGGGAAGATTTACGTTAACAGGTATTACGCCTACTAACAATCTCGTTCCTAGTACGATCCTAGTAGTTTAATGGATTTCCACGGAATATTGCTGTCAAACAAAGTTACGCTATCACCGGAACGTCTCAATATTTATTTCGTCACAAAAAATCCAACGATTGGCGTCCCGCCAAAATAAAATTACGTCGCGGCGGCGGAGGGGTTTAATCGTTTAAGGTGCGAATAATTTTCAAGATGACTGCTGATCGTAGTCCATCAAAACTCGCGCATAATTATTACCTCCTTTCATTGTATCTGTGTAATAATAATTATACAGTTCCTACAAAATTAGCGTTTTTCTAGAGTGTAAATAATAATTTTGTTACTATTTTCGTGTAATGTAGCTTGGTTAGATTCGCGTTTAACTAATTTCGCGTTATACGATCTTCTTTTGAAAAAATGGGTTGTTGAGGATTAACGGAATTGTTTAGAGTTATTTACAAACTCGGTGAGCAATTTCTCAGTACCTCGCAGAAATTAATAATTCCGTTATGATTTCCGGATCTATTACGTTATGAGTGACGGTAAATAATTCTATAAGTATACTGATTCTCGTGGCAGATTATGTTCGCCCTGATCAAGGAGGGTCGATATATCGAGCGAAGAATACTCAATAGGATTATACCTTCAAAAATAGAAGACAAATGGTGGAATATATTTATGGTGGGTAACATAGAATTCCTTTGAGAATGGGATTATATAGAATCCCGATGGTGACTCTAGAAATCGTAGATCACCCCTCTTCCGGCCTCGAGTCGTCTTCCTAGACGAAACTTCGCAACCGACTACGCTTTACGACTTATCTCCGCCACGAAATTAGAACAAAATTAGAAATTAGAACGAATTCTCGTCTTTTTTATGTCGGCATAAAAATCAAGGACGAACTTGACACTTAAAGCTTTAATTAAATATCTCCAAATGGACACGAAACTTAGTAATATCTTCTTGAAGTTTATCACATCAAACAAATTATTGAGTACTTAGTTAAAGTTCTGTTCACTGCCGTTTAACCCTTTGACTGGGAAAATAAATAATTATCTTTTAAAAAGGACGCATATGCGACGTAAACAGTTAACAGGTTAAGGGAGGATGGAAGAGGAAAATGCTTGGCCCATTGGATGCGTAACTCAACTGAAAAACCGATCGAAGGAAAAACGCTGTAAGAATCGAATGGTTTTGTTGGGACGTGCCAACAACTTTGTCCGATAAATTAGGTACGTCGACGCGTCGATGTTTTCGAAAGAGCGAAGAAGGGTGAAAGAACAAGCCCTAAATCTCATGGAAACTCGTAAACTCGTCAAAGATGCCGGCGCGTCAAATATTTGATGCAGCAAAGTGCATTCGAGAGCACGGACTTTTCCCTATAAGATCACTCGCGGACAAAAAAATCCCACGATTCCTTCTTCCAGAATTAATGAAAATACGGGGCCCCTAAAAATATTACGCGATGCGTTTTAATTATGCTATATAAAGATTTATTTTTTAAATCATATTATTGTACCGAATGCATTAATATTAATTTAATACACATCTTGCTGTATCGTCGACGTCTGACTTTACAGCATCCTGCGATATCGTTGTCTTCGCTGCACCGTTAACGGCGAATAGTTTTACGATCACCGTCGTCCTTATTTCTTCCGTAAAAAGAATATTAATTTTCCCAGCAAGCTTTATATTTTCAAAGAAATTGTCCTCGCACTGATCGTAATCTCTCGAGGAGGCTTTTGCAGCTTCGACATCTTCGGGCTCTCAATACGCTTTTCGAGAATACTTGATCGTTTTAGAGCTAAGTTTGTAAGGCTTAAAAGTGCAAAGCGAAAATGGCGATTCTCTAGGCCGATGGCTTTCGCTGAAATATAACCAGCCGATCGTAGAGAAAACATTTGCGCGAGAAAAGTCATCAGATGGTTTTTGTTTCCTTCGAACGGGACTCCCTTGGTGATCATTGAACGGGTCTTCTCCGATCTCACGCTTCGGTTCTTCCACCATCCGAGTTTTTTTTTCGATTCATATCTGTCGTGTAACGTCGTCGAAGACGAATCGAGAGATTTACGAGGTGGCGAGCCAAGCCCGGTTAGATCGAGAAGAACTATCGTCCGGAAATTTCGGGGAATGCTTTGTAAGAAAAGTTCGAAGATCCAGCACGTTCCATTAGATCGGACGGCTAATTGGCGAGGGTGCGAATTTGGTCCACCTGGGATATTAATAATACCGTGATCCTACAGATGGGCCACTTTCCTGCGTCGGATCTTACGAGACATTACCACGTGTATCGAAAAGAAATAACGAGATTGGAGACTATGAGAATTAAGGTAGAGCGATGCTCTTTGGGTCGAAACACGGAACAGAAAAAAGTTTAATCCACTTCTTTCGACCCAAAATGGTTCTGGAACATGTTTATACATCATTTACCATCGATTTGGGCCAACTAGGAGCAAAATTGACGACATTTAAATTTTTGCTATTTTCGGCAAAAATGTGAAGGGGTATACCTTCAAAAATTGTCAAAAATTGAAAGTCGCCAAAATCAATTCTAAACGACCCAAATCGATGGTGGGTGATGTATAAACATATTCTAGGACGATTTTGGGTCGAAAGAAGTGGTTAAAAATTTTTTATTGATCAAAAATGGGTCGAACCCAAGTCGAAAAAAATTGAAGGGGTATACCTTCAAAAATGGTCAAAAATTAAAAGTCGCCAAAATCACTTCTAAACGACCCAAATCGATGGTAAATTATGTATAAACATATTCTAGGACGATTTTGGGTCGAAAGAAATGGTTAAAAAATTTGTATTGGTCAAAAATGGGTCGAATCCAAGTCGAAAAAATGTGAAGGGGTATACCTTCAAAAATGGTCAAAAATTAAGTCGCCAAAATCACTTCTAAACGACCCAAATCGATGGTAAATGATGTATAAACATATTCTAGGACGATTTTGGGTCGGAAGAAGCGGTTAAAAAATTTTTATTGGTCAAAAATGGGTCGAATCCAAGTCGAAAAAATGTGAAGGGGTATACCTTCAAAAATGGTCAAAAATTAAAAGTCGCCAAAATCACTTCTAAACGACCCAAATCGATGGTAAATTATGTATAAACATATTCTAGGACGATTTTGGGTCGAAAGAAATGGTTAAAAAATTTGTATTGGTCAAAAATGGGTCGAATCCAAGTCGAAAAAATGTGAAGGGGTATACCTTCAAAAATGGTCAAAAATTAAGTCGCCAAAATCACTTCTAAACGACCCAAATCGATGGTAAATGATGTATAAACATATTCTAGGACGATTTTGGGTCGGAAGAAGCGGTTAAAAAATTTTTATTGGTCAAAAATGGGTCGAATCCAAGTCGAAAAAATGTGAAGGGGTATACCTTCAAAAATGGTCAAAAATTAAAAGTCGCCAAAATCACTTCTAAACGACCCAAATCGATGGTAAATTATGTATAAACATATTCTAGGACGATTTTGGGTCGAAAGAAATGGTTAAAAAATTTGTATTGGTCAAAAATGGGTCGAACCCAAGTCGAAAAAATGTGAAGGGGTATACCTTCAAAAATTCTCAAAAATTGAAAGTCGCCAAA
This sequence comes from Nysson spinosus, assembly GCA_910591585.2. Lineage (NCBI taxonomy): Eukaryota > Metazoa > Arthropoda > Insecta > Hymenoptera > Crabronidae > Nysson > Nysson spinosus. Next base: position 13,503,825 of record OU342832.1, read on the forward strand.
ATCAATTCTAAACGACCCAAATCGGTGGTAAATGATGTATAAACATATTCTAGGACGATTTCTGGTCGAAAGAAGCGGTTAAAAAATTTTTATTGGTCAAAAATGGGTCGAATCCAAGTCGAAAAAATGTGAAGGGGTATACCTTCAAAAATGGTCAAAAATTAAAAGTCACCAAAATCACTTCTAAACGACCCAAATCGATGGTAAATTATGTATAAACATATTCTAGGACGATTTTGGGTCGAAAGAAATGGTTAAAAAATTTGTATTGGTCAAAAATGGGTCGAACCCAAGTCGAAAAAATGTGAAGGGGTATACCTTCAAAAATTCTCAAAAATTGAAAGTCGCCAAAATCAATTCTAAACGACCCAAATCGGTGGTAAATGATGTATAAACATATTCTAGGACGATTTCTGGTCGAAAGAAGCGGTTAAAAAATTTTTATTGGTCAAAAATGGGTCGAATCCAAGTCGAAAAAATGTGAAGGGGTATACCTTCAAAAATGGTCAAAAATTAAAAGTCGCCAAAATCACTTCTAAACGACCCAAATCGATGGTAAATGATGTATAAACATATTCTAGGACGATTTTGGGTCGGAAGAAGCGGTTAAAAAATTTTTATTGGTCAAAAATGGGTCGAATCCAAGTCGAAAAAATGTGAAGGGGTATACCTTCAAAAATGGTCAAAAATTAAAAGTCGCCAAAATCACTTCTAAACGACCCAAATCGATGGTAAATTATGTATATACATATTCTAGGACGATTTTGGGTCGAAAGAAATGGTTAAAAAATTTGTATTGGTCAAAAATGGGTCGAATCCAAGTCGAAAAAATGTGAAGGGGTATACCTTCAAAAATGGTCAAAAATTAAGTCGCCAAAATCACTTCTAAACGACCCAAATCGATGGTAAATGATGTATAAACATATTCTAGGACGATTTTGGGTCGGAAGAAGCGGTTAAAAAATTTTTATTGGTCAAAAATGGGTCGAATCCAAGTCGAAAAAATGTGAAGGGGTATACCTTCAAAAATGGTCAAAAATTAAAAGTCGCCAAAATCACTTCTAAACGACCCAAATCGATGGTAAATTATGTATAAACATATTCTAGGACGATTTTGGGTCGAAAGAAATGGTTAAAAAATTTGTATTGGTCAAAAATGGGTCGAACCCAAGTCGAAAAAATGTGAAGGGGTATACCTTCAAAAATTCTCAAAAATTGAAAGTCGCCAAAATCAATTCTAAACGACCCAAATCGGTGGTAAATGATGTATAAACATATTCTAGGACGATTTCTGGTCGAAAGAAGCGGTTAAAAAATTTTTATTGGTCAAAAATGGGTCGAATCCGAGTCGAAAAAATGTGAAGGGGTATACCTTCAAAAATGGTCAAAAATTAAAAGTCGCCAAAATCACTTCTAAACGACCCAAATCGATGGTAAATGATGTATAAACATATTCTAGGACGATTTTGGGTCGGAAGAAGCGGTTAAAAAATTTGTATTGGTCAAAAATGGGTCGAATCCAAGTCGAAAAAATGTGAAGGGGTATACCTTCAAAAATGGTCAAAAATTAAAAGTCGCCAAAATCACTTCTAAACGACCCAAATCGATGGTAAATTATGTATAAACATATTCTAGGACGATTTTGGGTCGAAAGAAATGGTTAAAAAATTTGTATTGGTCAAAAATGGGTCGAACCCAAGTCGAAAAAATGTGAAGGGGTATACCTTCAAAAATGGTCAAAAATGAAAAGTCGCCAAAATCGCTTCTAAACGACCCAAATCGATGGTAAATGATGTATAAACATATTCTAGGACGATTTTGGGTCGGAAGAAGCGGTTAAAAAATTTTTATTGGTCAAAAATGGGTCGAATCCAAGTCGAAAAAATGTGAAGGGGTATACCTTCAAAAATGGTCAAAAATGAAAAGTCGCCAAAATCGCTTCTAAACGACCCAAATCGATGGTAAATGATGTATAAACATATTGTAGGACGATTTTGGGTCGAAAGAAATGGTTAACAAATTTTTATTGGTCAAAAATGGGTCGAACCCAAGTCGAAAAAATGTGAAGGGGTACACCTTCAAAAATTCTCAAAAATTGAAAGTCGCCAAAATCAATTCTAAACGACCCAAATCGATGGTGGGTGATGTATAAACATATTCTAGGACGATTTTGGGTCGAAAGAAATGGTTAACAAATTTTTATTGGTCAAAAATGGGTCGAACCCAAGTCGAAAAAATGTGAAGGGGTACACCTTCAAAAATTCTCAAAAATTGAAAGTCGCCAAAATCAATTCTAACTGACCCAAATCGATGGTAAACGATGTATAAACATATTCTAGGAAGATTTCTTGTCGAAAGAAGCGGTTAAAAAATTTGTATCGGTCAAAAAACGGGTCAGCCCAAAATCCCGAAAGTGGCCAAAATTTCGACCACAGCAATTTTTGTCCTAAAGTTTCAAATTCGATAGTTAATATTGCCTGAATACGTTCTAGGACCTATAATTACTTAGGACTGGATTATTTATCCGACGTTTTTCCTTAGCCGCCTCAAATACCCCCGCCATACCCAATACATCGTTTCTTCCGCCAGTACATCTCCATGCTGATCAAATCTCGTGTAGATAGGCCATTGAATCCAGGCATTAAAAATTGGCCTTGAAAATGACGAATAGTAATGTAGCGGAGCAATCGAACTAGAGAGCAGACCAAATTGAATCTCGATCGAAGGTAAATGCCAAAATCTGGCACGGAAATAGACCGGACTCTTGGCTGGGAGTTAATAACGTTGTTTCGGACAAATCTGTTCACGCGCTGCATCCAACAAGGATCGATGTCCATGCGATTTTTCTCTTTCCCTTTTCTATGCGATTCGATACATGATCCCGAGTGACCGAACTTGATTTACTCGGCTCATAAACCGTCGAGATTTCCGTGAACGTTAGATTTGGCAGACGTTGCGGTGATAAAGATGCTATAAAAAATATAAACCTCGGTAAGATGACAAAGCACGCTCGCGCGATTTCTTCCGGCGCATCCGGCGTATAGAGCGTCGGCTATAATTTCTTTGAGGCGATTATAGAGATGCATTCTGGACGGCAAACGTTTGGCAATTTGGCGAACCGAGGAGTTGACCCGGTGCCAGAGTGCACCAACACTTTATATCTCCAACTTGTTTCCGACCTTGTTGGAAACCCTTCGCGTACCAGACAAACAGTACCTTAACGAGGTTAGCATTCGTAGCCGGTTAATCGTCGTGCTTACATGCAGATCCAGGCTTCCTTCTTTAACGGATTCTCCTCGCGGCTAACGATATGAGTCGCTGTAACAACACTTTCATCCGGTTTTACCTGATCGATTCACATAGAGCACCCCCCGCGAGTTTCCGCGTTTCAAAAACATCCCACTGCAATTTTTATTACGTAAATGCATAGAATTGTGTCATTGATAATACGGTACAGTTGTCGTCGCGTCGATGCATCGGCGTATCGCGGCGCATTGTTCTCGATCTACTAACAAATTGGACTTTCCAGAATCAGAATTGTCAACTTTTAAATCTTTGCCATTTTTGCGATTTTGGGTCGATCCATTTTTTGACTGAAAAGAATTTTTAATCCACTTCTTTCGATCCAAAATGGCCCTAGAACATGTTTATACATCATCTACCATCGGTTTGGACCATTTATGAACAAAATTAGCGTGATTTTTTTTATGAAATATTCCAGTATGGCTAAAGTGTTAACTACATTCCTGATACTCTTCAATTTTCGGAATACATGTTTCGCGTCGAGTACTCCGACGAGTTCCATTTCGATCGTTTGGATCCTGGTGAACAATGAGTCGCGATAGGCCGATGCATCGAAGAAATGACAACTGTACCAAGATCGAGCTCTATAAATAATAGCTCGTATTAATAGTGGCACCATTCTATAGATAGTGGAGACGCCGTCTAGCTCGCAAGCTAGTTATGGATACATCATTAGTACACTTCAACCGCCCTCCTTATTTTCTCCTGTTTATTCTCATCCGCGACTCGTCCTATGCCACTCATCCCTGGAACGCACCCTTCCCAAGGCGTCATATTATTTTGGCAATTAACACCAACTTAAAACACGTGGTGAACCATAAAGATATGTATTTAAACAATACCCTATATCGAACAAAATTTGTGAACATATTTGCAACGATCCCCGACAGAAATACAGGAAGAAACATCAAAAAATATCACTGCAAACCTGTTGAATTTAATTCTTACTACTATCGGAAAACATGGAGTGTATATTAATAAGATTTAAAACTTTGTATACATAATTTGCAATTTATTTTAACACTTGGAAATCAGAAGATAATAGCTTGGTGTGATATTTCGAATGTTTGATAGCGTTAATTTGAGTGCAAAGCTAAAACTAGTAAGTGTAAAAAGAGACCGTGTAAAAAGAGACTGGGCTGTAATTATCGGACCTCCACGTTAATCGCACCACGCGAACTCAACTTACAATGATTCTCCGCGAACGTTATATTAATCTAGTAATAATAATATCGCGATGACGTACTAACGTAACAAGAGTATTATCATGCGCAGCACTGTTATTATAATTAATAATACATTCGGATATATTTGTTACGCGTAAAAGGAAGATGCGGCTGTATAACCGTTATAACGATATCAAAGTAAATATTGAGCGGGTAGCAGGACAATATTAATTAATATTCGTCTCGTTAGATCGTTAGGTTAAATAGAGCAGGACCGCTATTGATTTATTCCGGTTCTGTCCAAAGAACGCGAACCTGTTGCTAACCCGCTCGGCGAAATAACTTTATGCATTTTCCATGGAACTTATTTTTCTATAGATATCCCTCGACTCGTCGATTCGTCAAAATTGCAGTGAAAAGACGTGCACGAAACCGTTGTAGTTGCACCGGCTGAACGATGGATGAAAACAGAAATATTTTTATTTCGAATTTCGAAAAGAATTTGGAACTTAAAAAAGGGATAAATGGAAAAAATTAATCGATTTAATTACGTACATTGTGCAATGGGAGCCGCACAAAATCTCAGAAATTGGAAGTTTATAAACTTGAACATTTTGATTACATTCCGCGGAACCGTCGCGGAATTTTGACGGGTTCCGTAGTTCTAGTGTTAATTCGAGGAGCCCGTAAAATAAAAGAATTCGAATTTATAAGAAACCATAAAGATCGACGCTAATAAATAAATTAGTACTCGAGACGTTTTCCCGTAATTTCGAATTAACCCCGGACGCGATGTTTATAAAATGATCGTGTAGTAATATAAAGGACGGAGGACTTGAAGATTTTTCTTCGCGGGATAATTATCCTTTAATTGAACTAACGAGCAGTCGAAGGAGTAAAGGAAGAAGACGAAGCGGATGTAATTAAAATGTCAGGGGAATAATGAGAAAGTCATCCGAACACTTTCCACTTCTCTCAAAGAATCCGACTCGAAATGTATGAAAGTTTCGATATTTTTAAATTGAAAAATTGAATTTAAAAAGGTTAAAGGAAAATTCATTCCGGGTGAATTTTGATCCGTGATAGCCTTTGAAGATTATAAAACTGCATTACACATGTTTTTACTGGAATAAACAACGTTGTGCTCTTGACAGGGAATATTAAGGCAAGATGCAACTGTCGGTTGCAGTGATTGGCTGTGCATTCCCGGTTACAGTGAAGAATTATCGTCAAGATCGCGACATAATTCGTCGGTGCAGTGTATTCGCTGCACTTTAACCGGCTATCCGGCCGAAATCTTTCCTCGTCCGTTAATGAGATGTAGCTTCCCTGCTAATTGCCGTTCTCTAATTAGCCTTCGCCGACTTTCTAAGTATACCATCGACGCCAGTCCGTCCGCGATATTACTCTCTCGATTAATTCGCTTTTATATTATATATAATTGTGTATGTCAATGACAATATTTAACGGACCAATCGCACGTCCTTCTTAGCGACTCCATTTTCACTGGTTCCTGATCGCCAACTGCGGGAGCGTTATTTTTGCTTTACAAAAAAATGTCGTGTATATTTTTGCAAAATATTCGCTTAACCTGTATCACGCGTAATCTATTCGCGAATGTAGTACGCTTTACAGGGACACCAGAAAGAAGTGTATGGCAATATTGCAATTGAACGCAAAGGTCCGAAAGGGCAATTCATTGAACGCTCTTGCAAACGTCAGATCGCACAGCTGCAGTTGCAGTTAGGTCGATCAAAGTACAGGCATAAAGTGCTCGTTACAGTGCGCCGGGTTACGTTAGATTTCGCTTTATAGCGATATCAATCCGATTTTGGTCGGTAACTGGTTCGAAGACGTCAGTGGTTCTAAAAGCAACGATCGGAATCGAATTCCGGGGAACGATATCGATAAGTTCGAAATTAGACCCTCTCGGAAAGACCCAAGTACTGATCGATGATATTCACGTTATTGGTTTGCATAACGTATTCGATTTTAGTAAACGAGTTTATATTTACTTTTCTTATTTCGAATATATAATATACATTTCTATGTCTACCGATAAAAAGTTGTTTCTAATGAAAACATTTTACACTACTCGAGGGAGGATGTAATAATTGAATTTTTCCTGCACACCCTTCCATTACTCGACGAAAGCTATTCCGACCTCGGTAAACTCCCCTAGTAATACCCTCAATTATCTCTTTTATATTCTCGCTTTTTGCCGGGTTTCTCTCGAAGAGATACTCGCCGGGAATAATAAGGAAGGATACTCGGCAGGAATTGTGTGTTTGCGGTTAATACGTGGAACGCCATGGTGGTCACCGGTGATCACCGATGCCAACATTACTAAAACTCGAATTCAATATATCGCTACTATTCGTAAAATATTCAATATTCTTAACGAGCGCTTAAACAGTTTTATTTTTGGACGTTATATGGCCGTTACGGACGCGTATCGCAAGGTATCGTACAACACGGATTTCGGCACGGAACTCAACTCAACATATTGCTAATATTTGTAAAATATTCATTTTTTTTAATATTATGATAACGATGTTAAGTAATGAATGTATCGTAGAAAGCTTAAATAGTGTTATTGTTAGACGTTATTTACAGGTTATGAATGCGAATCACGAGGCATCGTGTAATACGGATTTCGATCCCGGCAATCAACGTGTTAAGATTCTTTTTTGTAAAATTTAACGTTCGAATCAATTCGACCGTCGGCGTGGGACGTTAGTCGATAAAATACTACTCTCGACTCTCCTCGCGAAACGCTCGCAATCCTTTCTACTTTTTATAATTTCGATCCACGCAAACGAGGCAAATAAAATGAAAAACCAGGTCGGTGGTAACGCACGGGGTCTCGTGCTATACGCTATATGCTATACGGGATACGTGGTACCGTTCTATCTATAAATGTCGTCGACAAACCTTACGTCGAACAGTTTGCCCTTCCCTCGCAAATAACGTGTTTCTTCCTTCGAGCATCGTTCACCGCCAGAATTTATTTGTTTATTTAACGGCGAATTCCGTGCAACGCTAGTAAAGCACGATACTCGATTCCGGTGCGAGGCATTGAAATATTAATTTATTAAATGTGAAGTACGAATTTCCTCTCCAAATGAAGGGCCTTCGTTGGCCGAACCACGTGACGCCTCTAACTTCCTTCACCGAGTGTCCTGTTTTTTACTCCTTCGATCTTAACCTCCTTCTTCTGAAATTTTTCTTGATATTCTCTGTACGACGATGTTTTATAGCAGACTGAGTTTAAAGATAGCACGTATTTATTTATTTATTAGATTATTAATTATTTAAAGATTATTATCATTAATATTATTATTTATTAGAACTACGGTAGCCGTGAGGTCCCCCCGAATTTAATAAAAGCACTTAAACTTATAAGGTCCATTTTCTTGGATTTTTTGCGGTTGACGTTGCATACACATTTATTTATATATAAATTATGCATTAATTTATTTGTGTTTTGTGTATATGCCCTGGCATATTCAAATACCTTAATTAAAAGTAGCAGTCCAAATGACTGCTCTTTTATATGGTATTTTATATAATTATTGGAATATACAACGGTGCATTGTTCGAGATGTTATATATCTGTATTTTATGTACATAATTCGGCCATAATTTCTAATGAAATCAATTTGTAAGTATAACCGGGTATAAGTTCAGGAATAGTGTTAATAAAACACCGTCATTCTACTCCGTTCTCCGGTGAACCACAATGTAATTAGTCCAGTCTCGAAGAATGGTATATTTAATTCTGATAATGCATGGTTGAAACTGGACAGTTTTGTAAAAAAAGGGAACGCTTTATAAAATGTGTATTTTAGTCGTGGGAAAGTGTGTATATCGGTGATATGCATATTGCAAGGCTATAATGCAGTAACGAAGAAGAAAGCATTTGCGAGATAGCATGCATTTTTCCCTGTGTGCTGGTGGAAGCCGGAGATAAAGCGGAGTGCGAAAAATCCTTCGTTATCTCCCCGGGCGTAACGCGAACGCTAGAAAATCCAAAACCTGAAACCCGGAAGCCTTTCAAATAATCATGGAAGGGATCTCTATTTTTTTATTAAAACTTTTTTAATTAAATTGTCTTCTCCCCTGGCGTACCGAGTGACGTCAAACGTATCTTATGAATATACACTTTATACACTTCTGGTTTCGTCGAATAAGAACTTCGACCAATAAATAACCGGAAGAATACTGGTTATATATTTTTATGCAATGTAGAAGTGTTTTTATAGTTAATTGTGGAAGAATATTTAACACTAGAACTACGGGCAATATTTCAACTATACAGGGAACCCTCGTACCACGCGTACTTGTACTTGTACAACCCGGTTTTGATGTAACGCGGTACTTCTACAGCCCAGTTTCGATATAACGCGGTACTTCTACAACCCAGTTTCGATATAAGGTGGTTCTTGTACAACCCGGTTTTGATATAACGCGGTACTTCTACAACCCAGTTTCGATATAAGGCGGTTCTTGTACAGCCCGGTTTTGATTTAACGCGGTACTGACACAACCCGGTTTCGATATAACGCGGTACTTACACAACCCGGTTTCGATATAACGCGGTACTTACACAACCCGGTTTCGATATAACGCGGTACTTACACAACCCGGTTTCGATATAACGCGGTACTTACACAACCCGGTTTCGATATAACGCGGTACTTACACAACCCGGTTTCGATATAACGCGGTACTTACACAACCCGGTTTCGATATAACGCGGTACTTACACAACCCGGTTTGGATATAACGCGGTATTTCTACAACCCGGTTTCGATATAACGCGGTATTTCTACAACCCGGTTTTGATATAACGCGGCTCTTGTACAACAGGATTTTGATATAATGCGGTACTTATAGAACGCGGTTTCGATATAACGCGACTATTTCAAATTCGATTCCACATTTCGATTTCGAATTTTCAGGGCGGATTACTGGAAGTCCCAGGGCCGGAAATTTTGCGATTTCTGCAAGTGTTGGATCGCAGACAATAAACCGAGCATAGAGTTCCACGAGGGTGGAAAGAAACACAAGGAAAATGTCAGCAAACGGCTCAAGGAAATTCACAAAAATACGGCGAAACAGGCGAAGCAGAACAAGAAGTTCGAAAATGACATCAAGAAAATGGAAAACGTAGGATCACGACATTTATCAGTGCACCGTACTTCTGGTGAACATAGCATCTCGATTACCTCCGACTCAGTACATGTTTATTTTTTAGGCAGCCATGGCTGCTTACCTGAAGGACGTTGAGAACAATACGAGGGACATGACTGCCGATAGGATAATCAAGGAGAAATTAAATAAAATCGATAACAAGGATGTACGTAATTTTATATCGTCTCTTTTGATAGTAACATTAATTATTTACGATACATATCATTTTCCTCCGCAATATAGACGCCGTCCAATTTCAATCGCATTCCGCCCTCCGCACCGGAAACGGGTCCTAGATATAAAAGTACAAATCAACGGGTAAGCATACAATATTTCGTAGATATTTTCAAAAAATTATATTATACCACCTTTATTTTGGGCGCGATAAACTCCGACGAAATCGAAAGTAGTTTCAGGAAGTATGTGGAGGATTAGTTCGATGATTTAGGAGAGATCTCATGATTCGATTCGTAAAGAAAAGAAAGAAGCTTAAGGTTTCTCGTCAGGTCGAAACTTTTGCAGTTCCCCCATGAAGTGGATCCGTGCGATCCAAGTTTTTCGAGAAACACGGCCCCACAAGCGAACAGGATTCAGCAAAGCGGCGAGAACAAGGCTCAGGGGAGAAGTAAGCCGAGCAAGGGAAAGGGGAAAGGAAAGAAAACCCACGAGGACGATCGTCCTAGTAAACCCGCCCGGAAACTCTGGTACGAGGCACTCAGTCCCGAAGGATACACCTACTACTGGCACATCGAGACCAATGGTGAATCCTTGCGAAAACAACCCTTCTTATTTAACCACCCTACCCCATCTCTGCCTTCTCTGCCTTCCCTGCCTTCCGTTTCAAGGTACATCATTATCACGACCTCCTTTAGAGCATAGAGGATTTTAAGTATGAAAGCATCGTTAACCCTTTGAGTGCGAAGCTCCTCGGATTGAAACATTCTCCGTTAACGGCACGCGGTTTCCGGTAACAATTGCTCTGTAGGCGGAATTGTGTGACTAATGTTGAATCAACCTCGGTTGATTGTAATCAATCATTTTTTAATTACATAAAATTTATGTTTTATTCGATAGAATCCATCTGGGAGCCACCGGAAGGGGGCTTCATGACATTCGCGGAACAGGAAGAGGAAACGAAGGAGCAGGCTCTTCAAGAAGAGCTTCTCGAGCAACTGAAGGACGAGGAAGCGATAGCCAATGCGGAAACTATCGAGGAGCAGAGGGCCAACGTCGAAAGGGAGCGGATGAAGGAGTTGAGAAAACAACAAGAATGTACTTCGCGAGATGATGAGGAGGGGGAGGACGTCGATGAGGAGGAGAAGGTGAAGGGAAAAAGGAAGGAGAAGGAAGAGGAAGAGGAACGACCTTATAGAAGAGATTACAGTATTCCCATACACTCGCACCCTTATGGAGAATGGCAAACAGTTCAAACAATGTAAATATAGAAAGATCCATTGAATCATTATATATCTTACATCTTCTTTGGATAGGTGGTAATCGTCCACACCTTCATAATACGAAAGTTTACATATTTCTCTTCCCTGGTCGGTGAAGAAGTTTATTAAAAGTTCCGTGATTCTTAGAAATGTTTGGAGAAACCTGGTCTTGATCTGCCATCGGCGGGAATTTTTAGCCCGGCGATTAACGCGACTTTATCCAGATGACCTCGGAGAAGATTAGAAAAAATAATTTTCGGTTAACCGTGGGACGGGGATAATTATTCATCCAGTGGAAACTCGGCGGGTCTATTATTTATAAGCTTTTATTTTTGTATCATGTTTCAGAGAGAGGAAACCCGTGGACTTACAACTGCCGAAACAACAAAAACTGATTCAACTTCCTACTTTTGGAAAAGCCGAGCCGCCAGTACCGCAGCGGATTTTCAAAGAGAAAACAATCACAAAAATCGAAGAGGACGACAGCGATGATAATGGAGGAGCGATAAAGTTTAAAAAGCGGAAAATCGGAAACAAAAGTGTACGAAAGAGATTAAATGACGACTGATTGCCCCTCGTAATTTTCTTTGTCGGCGCGTAAGAATCTTTCGTTTATTTTACCGCTACGAGATCGCTTAGAGCAAGAGAAACGATGACAAAGAGTGTATGTATCCACATAAATCATCATATCACTACGGTATAAGTCTTGTTTTGATATTTTCTGCTAATTACAGGACATTTTTATCGCGTAAGATCTACGACGCTGATTACGTTACAGAAATATCTTTTTGTACAGTTACTTGTAAAGAAAGATCAAAATAAATACAAAAAATATTGCTACGATTAAGTAGCAATAACAAGAATATTTGTAATCTACATACATACATATATGTACAATAATTTTCAAGAAAATGAGACGCGAGAAATGAGAGATCGGGGAAGCAAATTTCAAGCATACGCGTACTTCAAAGTTTATATTTTTTGCAATTGCATTCTTCTTCATATTTCAGAAACGAGTGTAATTTTAAAGTTCTAGAGTTCCAATTTTACTTGCAAAATTATTATACGCGTGTATTCTTGAAATGTGTTCACGCGGAGCCGGAACATGAAATTTCAAGAGATATCGGACCAGCCGATATCGCGCCCGGATTAAGAATTTTCATAAAAATCTCTCAGGACACATTATTTAAAATAAATATAATACGTTCAACCGTACAATCACGCTCATTCTCTCGGTACCCTTAAGGGAATTTTTAAACTTAATACACTACGCTTGTTCCACGAAAGTTGTACCATCGACACTCTTTGCAGACACATACTCGGTATCGTCTAAGGCAAAAGATACACCGTTAAGCTCGTTTAGAATGTCTTGCCGAGATCGTCCCTTCGTTTCCGGTAGAATAATGAAACTGAAGATAAACGTGAGCCCGCAGCAAGTGGCGAATAAGAAAAAGCAACCGTACATGCCCAACAAGGTGACAACGACTGGGAAAAATTTGACAACAATGAACGCCATAATCCAAACGAAAAGTAAGCCGACCGTGGTACCCAGATTCGTGATATCTCGACTAAATATTTCGGAAGTAACAACGTACGGTCCTGGACCCATTCCTAAACCATACGTTATTACGTAGACGGATAACGCTAACACCGGTATCCAACTAAAGTTTGAAGTCTCATACTCGAGCTCCTGTAAATAGCAAAAGGTACCGAGGACCGCGTGACACAAGCACATTCCCATACACGACGTCAGAATCAAGATTCTTCTACCCATTCGTTCCATTAACGAAGTGGATAAATAAGATCCAAATACTTGTATGGCACCTACTATGATCGTTGACATATTTGGCGACAGAGTGCTTCCGGATATTTGGAATATTGTCACCGTGTAACTTATCTGTAAGATTCACTTCAAATAATATCGTAGTTTAAATCACAGTTAACACGAGATATTAAAAGATTTTCTATTTACCATAGCAAATATACCGCAGAGTTGCTGACCACCGAACAGTCCGAGAGTGATCGTTAACGCCTTAACCGTTCCTCTGTCTCGAAATAAATCGGAGTACTGGACCGACCTTGTGCAGGCATCTTTCTCCTTGACTTCTGCCTGTAATCGGGAGATTTCACGGTCCACCGTTATCTTGTGTCCCGCTCTTAAAAACATTAGGGCTCTGGGAAACAAATGATCGTTCAAAGTTACTCGTACTACTCGAGGATGTATCTTTAATGTTTTGGTTCTCTTTCATTTACCTCACTGCATCGTGCAGGCGATTCCGTCGGACCAAATAAACTGGCGATTCGGGGAGGAAGACGAACAGCACGAGGAACAATAGAGGGATGATTATAGCGGCGACGGCAAACATGCGGAACGAAAGTAGTGCGCCCAGAATGTACGACAACAAAATTCCGCAATTAAGACTCAACACCAACAGACTACCGAGCATGCCGCGAATTCTGTCACAAGAGATCTCCGACACGTAAAGCGGTATCAGAAAGAGAGCAATGGCTCCACCGATTCCCGAGAGGAAACGCGCAATGAAAATGTGCATGTGACTTGTCGCGAACATCGTTAATAACCAATTGACAACGAATGGTACAGCCATTAAATAACCAGTGACCTTCCGTCCTAACTTCTCCGTTATCGGACCGACGACGAAAGTCGCGAAAGTACCGGAAACGCACATGATACCACTCAACCACGACGATTCCTCGTCGCTCATAGGATACGATCCTACTGGAGGATCATCCCATTGCAGTTGTGGACCCATTGGTGATGGCCAACCCACCATTGTACCATAAGCCAATGCCCCCAGGTTTACTGTAAAAGAAAAGTAACGTTTCGTTTAGCATGGTACAAGGACGATTAAAAAATCGGCAAGTAAAGTATGTAGTTGTACTACTATTTTAACTTACCTACGAATGCAGCAAGAAATTGTCGAAACTTTCCAGGATCTACGGCTTCTTGCCTCTGCTCCATTGTGTTTATTTTCGGTGGAATATGTCAAAGATTAATGCGTGAAGAAGGATATAATTGATAACGTTAACGAGCCATGAGTAACTATTGTTCTAAGATCTTTATTACGGGAACCTCTCAACTGATCCTCCTCGAAGATGATTTTCTTAGTGCGCGGCTACGACTGATCTGCGCTCGATGGTGCAATCTTTTATTGAATTTATAGCGATCGGCAACCCCTCGTAGCCGAACGTCATATGGTGCTTCCTTATCTTATTTCTTGCAACGTGCATGCACACGGACATACCCGCATACCTTCTGAATTCTTAGTTCTGTGTGCTCGACAAACAACGAGCTACGCAGTGCCGTTTTTATCAGGATCATTGGCGGGTTCTTCCATCGCAGCTTCATCACCTCTGTTGACCGCCGATCTGGACTTCTTATTAGATTCTCATAAGTAATCATAATCGTTCATGGATTCATTATTTCGTTTATTGAAATATGACAATATCGAATGGATTGGAGGTAAACCAAAGGTATTATGCTTTCTTGCATTGCACTTGTAGAAGTTTATTGTGAACTTTTGCTTTACAGTTAAAACCCTTATGATAATGATTTGTATCTTTTTCGACACAAAACAACTCTTGCATTCTTAAGAAAATTTGTTACATTTAAAACGTTGTGCAAATTCTCGATACGTTCTGCGTTTTTTAAGAGTTCGTATTTGTAGATGTTTTCGGGAAACAGCCGAATTTCTGGAATCTCGTTACGAAGACAATAATGCTCCTTTCATTATCCCCTCATTGTAAATCATTTCGCTAGACATAGTCAAACATATTCGGCGATGATTTACTATAGATGCCTTTTACGGAAACCCAACGGTGAATTAATTTACGACGACGACAGTCAGTCGGGCTCTCCTCGGGAGACTAGATTAACAATTAATTTACGACCCGTCGGGGATGTTAATTTCGTCGCTGGAAACACGTGATATTGCCTGTCACGCGAGGATCCTAGATTTACAAGATTTTTTTCTTCGCACAAATGAATTTCGAAATTAGTTCCTAAAGGAATCCGCAATACCCAGTTATCCGTCATCGTACTTAATAAATATATTTTAATTTCTAATATCGCGAGAAATAATTCCACTAATACTCAGATGAAACAACAACAATTAGTATAAAATTAGGATGTAAATCGTTAAAGAAACATTATGTTAATTCAGCGTGCCGCCGATGAATTGACTTATAGGAAGGAGAATAACAGAAAATGTATAATAATAAGTGAGAAACTGTGGTTGTTGAAAATGATGAGGAACTTAATATAATAATCAGCTTTGTTTGATATATGTTACAAAAATCAAAGGAGGTATCAAGAAGTAATTGTTCGCAAAATTTCACTGCCAAACAAAACTCGGCCCACGTGGTTAAGAAACGTCAGTGTGACAGCATAAATACGGAAGTCAAGACGCACCTCAAATCATCACTTAGAAAACGCAATATACGGTTTAGTAAGTATACAACTTTTTCTAGAACTAATTGTTCTTTGATAATCATCTTTCAAGAAACCTTAAAGAAATCCGAATTAATTGACACTGCCAGCCTTGCTAGCTATTGTTTTTTTTTGCTCGAAACGAATCGATATCAAAGTATCAGCTGTTTCTCCCACCAAATAGTTATCCGAAGGGTCGCTACACCACAGTCACGGCCATATTAAGCCAGCACACAGCTGTTACAGCTGATTTTCGTTAACAAGCTTTTGGATCAATGCAAATAAATGTACGTTAATTCTTCTTGCAGTATACTTTCTAATGTTATTCTTGTGCCGTATCAAACTATTTCTAGAAAATTCATGGCTGTAAAATAACAGATGTACAGGCTATGCTTATTTTCTAGCAGCTATATTAATAATTGCAATTTATATTCAATGGAAATGTAATCATATTTAAGTGGCTTGTGAGATTAGAAGATAATATATTAAATAAATTATATGTATAATTGTTCGCAGAAGCAAGTGGCTCTGTGTTGAAGATTATCTGAGATTTTAAGAATGGCATGGCATTGCAATGGTGAATCTAATCAACAAATGGTGACCAAATTAAAAGGTAAGAATGCGTCCGTCGGCGTTAAAATTCCTATTTGGAACACTGAAAAATACGAATGATTCGACATTCTTCTCAGCGGCTGGAATATTGACAACTGATAGAGCAGAAGCAGCAATGTTAGCCATTGATAGAGCAAGGTATTGCCACGAACCAGATCCTTATCTGGATCGACCTAGAAGGATTGGGTACAATGTCACGATCAGTGCTCCCCATATGGTAAATGATAAGAAATTTTATTGATTTTGTACAGCGGAAATCAGATTGCTACTTACTTTAGAAGAGACTAGACATTGTTACGCAATAAGTACTCTATGCGTTACCAAATTATGTAGTTGATTAATCAATTGCTATGTCACGGAAAATTATATATCGCGTTCCCGAAAAAATGTCGATAATTAAGCACAGTGTGCCCTCAGAATTAATGGTATATTGAGAACACTTAGAAAAGAGGCTATCTGAGTAACCCCGTTATCTAGTCGTATTATTTATGATAAACTTATATTTGTCTTGACGATTGGAGATTTTCCAGAGAAAGATATCGGCGCGTCTCATTTACGATCGACGTAGCGGTTGATCTTCGCGTTATTAAATCGTATTACTGTAGGGAAACGACAGATGCCTTTCTCCATTTGTCGCACGCTTATAATGGTCGAAATAACGTTTTAGATCCATGTTCAGAATAGAATTCTCTTATTGTAGCACGCTTACGCAATGTCGATTCTTTCGGATCAATTGTTCGACGGTGCGAAAGCCCTGGACGTCGGTTCAGGTTCCGGTTACTTGTCGGCATGTATAGCATACATGGTGGGTCCCCGAGGAAAGGTGATCGGTATTGAGCATATTCCCGAACTCATAGAAATTTCAACGAGGAACGTATGCGACGACTGTCCCCATTTTATCAAGGAAGGACGTATCAAATTCGTTGGTAAGGACACACATCCCGATGCGTTTATATTTTTCTTTAAACACGCCGATTACCGAAGACCAACATCAGGATATGGATGACAATAGAGGACTCGCTCGTCTTACGTTATTTGGAATAATATGGCCTTGAAATTAACAGTTGAAGAAGTAAATACTACACAAAAGTTGAATAACACTAGGCGTAAGACGAGGAGTTGCTACGATAGACACCACGTATATCACTTTGAAAATTACTTGGTCGCTATCTCGAAAGACTTGTGTAGATCGACGAGTTCGCAAAATAAGAGGTATTAGTTTTATAGTTCGAATAAAAAAGAAATACTCGTGATCCACCCACGTGGAGTAGGTATGCACGTTGGCACGAGGAATCAAACGGAACTATGCCCAGCAACTGTGTGATCTCTTTGCTGTATACATAAAAAGATAGAACCGGAGATAATAACGAAAGGTCATTATAAATGCACCTAGCGGGAGACGGCAGATTGGGATACCCCGCCGAAGGCCCTTACAATGCTATACACGTTGGAGCCGCGGCGGACGTTTTACCGCAAGAAGTAATTATATGTTTCAGTTGAATCAAAAGAGAAAAAGAAGAAGTTGTTAGAGACACAGTAAAATATATTTATTCTAGCTGGTAGACCAACTGGCTCCGGGAGGACGGCTGATATGCCCGGTAACCGCGTTCGAGGGTTTTCAAAGGTTTCAGAATCTTCTTCAAGTCGACAAACGCCAGGATGGCTCGATCGAAAAGAAAAAGTTAATGCAAGTTTCCTATGTTCCTCTCACCGATCCCTCCACCCAATTACGTAATTCGAGTACTTAGTCAAATTTCACTAGGAATCGTAATAAATTATCTGAATTAATGCGCTGCTCTTCTTCGCGCATCACGCTATGTTACTAGTACGAGTGTCATTTTTGACTGAACATTAATAAAATATATTTTACGTACGATTCGCCGCTTAAAACGCCCAAGGGGATCCCCTGGATTTAATTAACTTTTCCTAGATAGGTGTAATATGTTTTATTGTTTTTTTGAAACGTGGGCATACCTATGTTTCACGTAACTTTATAAATTTAAATGTTTTAAAATCATCGTACATATCTTATCGAAGAAGCACGATATATTGGCCAGTGGCAATCAATCAATATATATTAATATTTCAATTAATATTATTAGGATTAATAGAAAATTAATGAATTTGGAATACCGAGACGCTCCACCCCACTCCGACTCGTACCAAATACGCCACTTCGAACGCATGCGGCGCGCGCAGCGTACGGCATTCGTCGGCCGTCGCTCGGATCGTGCGGACGTGTTTTGCGCGTGTCAGATATATTCCTCTAAATTCACATTTTCTTAAATTATTATAACGAATGTCGAATAAATCAACTGCGAATTAGTCCACTAACACATAGAATATAGATATGATAATAAAATAACCATTCTGTGCAATAATCAATTCTCAAATTCGAACATAATTTTTACGTTTCAAACTTGTATCTTTCGCCGATGCAGGTTTACCAAGAAAATAATAACAATAATGACTGTATCAATCTTCCATAGGAGACAGATCATTTAATAATTAATATATACGTAACACAAACTTGTTGTTATTTAATAAATGGTAGTCGCTATGTACTTTCTTCGATATGAAATTTTCATTTATCTAATCTCTGGGTTAATTCTCAATTTTCCGAATTTATTAACTTCCTTGATTGATAAGAAGCACCAGGAATTTTTCACTTGTAAATAACTCAACTACCATAGATAAGAATGCAAAAAAGCCGATAAAAAACTGAGTTACGTGAACGGAAGATGTCGCCGCGAGAGGAAACGTGGTGTTACTTCCTCAGCGCGCGCTGACCACATGAAACTAGACCTAACCTACGATAAAAGAAAATCGATGCCTCCGATGAGGTGTGTCGGTACATCTATACTTTGTGAGAAACTAGAATCATCGTATTACCGAAATCGTGTTCTTTCTTCGACGTAATCATTCGTGAGAATCGTGAAAGTTTCGTGAAGAACTCGGAACTCGCGACTCGTGTTAGGTAAGAGTCGGTGATGGCCCTTCCACCCTGTGAACGTTCACCGGCCAACAAACACAGAATCCTCTGGCAAATGAAGATTTAAACATGCCAGGCAAAACTATTTCCTGTGTCGTTGAAACAATTAACAATCGTGAATATGTTGGAGCTAACTACGGTGCAATCGATCGGATTAGATCGCGCGGTCCACATTTGACGGGACCACTAGGCAAAGTAGAGGAAGAGCAGGTAATTGAATTCAAATATTTTAAACCCTTCAACATCCTACGTTACAAAACTGCGTTCTTGCGACATTCAAATATGACGTTGAATCCAAGTTTCTAGTATTTATTTTGATTTCGTACGACTTCGTAGTGTTGTATTTACGATCATTCGAAATTAAGGATACCGGCATAATTGCCAGCGAACGAAGCGATACGAAATATTCGATCGGTGCATTAATGTACAGGTACATGGAAGGGGTTGATCTATTTTTAATGCGGAGTACTGTGTTTCCAAAATTACGAGGCCTCGTGTTACGTAATTTTGATCGCTTTCACGATTTCATCGTTATTCATGGTGCTACATATATGCGTACGAAAATGATCTTTTACTGTGCCTTTATTTAATCCTCGGAAAGTATTCGTTCCCAATATGACACAAATTACGCGTCAGAAGGTTCGAGTACGAAAACCGATGTTTCTAATGATTTTAGATTTCTGTGATGAGTTGTAACGTAGTTCGTAGATTTAAATAACTTGTCTGCCATGTTTAATTAAATTATTCGAATATACCACGGCGAATTATTAGAGATTGAATATACTTTTATTTTACATACATAACGCGAGTAATTGAATCCATTAATCCTAGATTACGACAACTCACTGTGAATTACGTTATTACGAAGCTTTCGTAAAATTGCAATAACTTCTCGATTTTTCTTATTTTTACCGACACAATTTAGTGCCAATTACTTAAGTGTTACGCGAATATCGCATCGGACGATGTTAATAGCTTTTTGTTAGAACGCGCCGCAGTTAAAGGATTAAAAGGAAGTATGTTACGCAGCTAACGTCAAAGATGTATATTCGTCGCGATACTATAATTGATAATTCAGCGAAAGATGACCTTGCCATTAAATGCATATTTGAAGGTTCAAAATGCCAGACAGGTTAATCAAGCAACGTGAAATTTAAATTCGTGTCAGGCTAACGAATACTTTGTATTTTCATTATCACGATTCAAACTGCAAAAACCACCATGATTCTCGTTCTAAAATTTTCGATTTTGTGCAGTCTAGCATGAAATATATATACGTGACGATACGAAGTAAGATGACGTTTCAAATTCATTTCGAGCGCGTCACCATTAAAACCGCAAACCTCATCCTCCGTTCTCGTTATCGGTGTTATGTAGTTGACGAGGGAAAAAATGACTCAAGCGACTCGAAATTCCTCTTTTTTACAAAAATTCTGCGAACATCTATTTAACCTATTTAACCCTCCGTGACCCAATTTCTTTCGTGTCTACAAGAAAATTGTTTAATGTGAAAGTAGTTAACACTAGAATTACCAAAATAATCAAAATGGCGGGCCTACAACAACTTTACACTAGAACTACGGACGAGATATTCAGCTATATTTATACATTTATGTATAAATCCTTAAAAATAAGGAGGGATAGAAAAAATACGTTAATCGTTACGTGAAAATATTGGGTTTTCCGGAAAGTTCATGCCGATTTTTAAGGAAAATTCAAAGAAAAAATTTTTATATTACAAACTTTTCTCCATTTTTCATGCAAATTAAGGATTCCATTCTCCCAAGACTTCTCAGGTTTTCGCTGAAAAATTACTAAGAAGATTAGTAAGAAGATTATTGCTTAAACGCAATGAAAACTGTGATTATCGTTGCGCTTACTTTTGTAATTATTATTGCAACGAAAAAATTAATCGAAACGAAAGATATGGATAAATTAATGACTTTGAAGTTACATGGCTTTCTGCAGGGTTAACGCGTGGTTTAATGGGACTTAATTCTCCATACTTCAGGAGTTTGTACTTCGCATTTTTATTGAGGTCTACGCTCTTATTGATGTCACCGAAGTTATGACGGGTCGATAGGAATAAAGTACCTACACGCGAAGCAGAAATAAAATATAGCCTACAGTCGAACTAGTTACACTGAATTACAGCTGGAACTCGATAAACTTTGACCCGATTATGTATTTCCAGTTCGATCAATCGGAGGATCTACGAATCATTTTTTCTAACTTCTTGCTACAAACTATATGCCACTTCAAATTTACGTACCTCCTAAATTCTCCTATTTAACCCGCTGGCTAAAGCTTTACTTCTGCATTTAAAATAAATTTGTTAAAAAGCATAAATGAGCCATTTATCTTGAAACATGGATTTAGGCCAGTTTCTAAATAAACGGCTCAAATATCTTTGTCAAAAGCACTAAATAAGCAGTTTATAGAAAGTTGGGTACTTATGAGTAGTTGATAATTAATGGTCACTATAATAGCCAAACACAGTTAGCGGGCTAACAATTAAGATAACGTGTAATAGGATTTATGAGTAACATACTCATTTATTCGTATCTCTTGTTTCTACTCATTTTTTCGTTGTAATAACAATTACAAAATTGCCACCAACAATTGCCTCATTTTTCACTGCGCTTAAATGCTCTTTTTTTAAATGGCATAAGTAATCACTTTTAGTAATCACGTTTGAGTAACAATTTTCTTGCTGTTTTTACGTAATTAAAACGTAGTTTCGTTAAATCACCATTTACCCAGTTCCACGATTCACGATTTTTTTTCGGACGCAATAAAAACTGGTTTATAGAGAGTTAAATATTAATCGTAAATTATCATATTTCAATATGATCCCTTTACCCCCGGTTCGCAGTTGATGATGCGCATTCCGAGAAGATCGAACGATTCGATACTCATTGGCCGAGCATTACCAAGCATTAATGCGAATCTTGATAGTCGAAAGTACGTCGATAATGATCGAAACGATATAGATAGCTATTTTACAAAAGTGCTGGCCGATTCATCGATCGAAATGAAATAGGTTTGTCGTGCGACCTTCGGCTGTCTCTATTTTGATTGTTCGAGGTGATTGTCGGGTGATTAATTAAAAAAAATACTCGGATGTTCTGCATTCGAGTGCGAAGTTCAAGAATGATCGTGAAACCCACGCCGTCGAGCAGACAAACCAAACCCGAGCGTCGCGCTAACTCGATTTTAAAGATAACGAAACTATTACGAGATCTCGATAGAGGAATTTCGTCCGAATACATCGATGAATTAACTTATCGCTTTGATATCTCCGATACGATAAATCGATCTGACAATACCCGGCTAATTCCGCGATGACGTGAGCACGCTTTTGTTTGTTTTTCAATGCCCCTCTCATTTGTTTTAAGTGATTTAAACAACACTGGTTTCCAACAACTTTTAAGCGATTAATCATATTTTCCATTATCCTTCACAATTTTTAACGTTCTCGTTCACGCGATAATTGTCCCCGGTGTTACGAACACTCTCCTGTTGAAAAAACGTTGTTAGAGTATGCTTCCTTACAGAGATTACAAAACAAGAAACATCGCGGGTAACGAGCTTCCGGGAATTGTGCATTTGTCCTGTGTAAAAACATTGCGAGAAAACCTACTCGAAAGGAATTCATTCTTTAGCTCTCTTCGAAATTAGATAAACTTCGCAATTCTGGCGAAAACTAAAATAATGCAACTATTTTTTGGATAAGAAATTAACATTTTATTTTGTCAAGTATTTAATATTTTGTCATTTTTTACTTTTTATTAGAATAACTCGTATCACTCGAAAATGTCTAGGACAGACACATGCACCTATTTTGTACTCGAATATACTAAATATGGATTGATTCGATGCGTATATAGCGTGCCATTGTTTATGAATGATATAGCGTAGCATAGATGCAGGTTTACGTACTAGAGTTGTAATTATCATTAAAAAACGTGAGTTCGATTTATCGCGACCTTCCATCGTGCCTCCTCTTCCGTGGAAAGGGAGAGCCGCGCGTTTCGCTCGGGCTTCAGTCTGCCGCGAACAGTTAAAGAGTGAGGAGTTCTTTTTTCGGTCGTCCGTTTCCCGCTGTAATTGTTCGCGGTAAAAAGTGAACAACTTCGACACGGCACAACTTTATATTTCAGTGAAAACGATACACCGGTCAGCGAATATTCGGCGGTGGAAATTTATTGGATTCAACTAAATTTATTAAAGGTGCGTTTCACTTTTATTATTGGCTAGACTGTTATCTCTATGACGAGGATACTACGAAATTGTTGATACACGCTGTGAGTGGCATCGTAATAGAATTCGTTGATTGTGTACGCTTTACTTACACTTTAGTTGGTGCGTTGAAGGAGAGATACATAGTTAAGCCGGTTTAGTATTAATTGTCATGTAAATTCATAGTTCAAAAGGTCCGCCAAAATTAGCACGAGTCGATCAAAGAAATGGCTGCTGATTAGCAAGTTTCCCTGGTTATTTTTTAGTGTAGAGACAAGCCGGTCGATTTCTACGGGCGTTAAACTTAAGTTCGTTGGGAGGGAATAATCGACTGGGTAATTTACATTGCAAATCGTTTCCTTTTATCCTGAAAGCCATGGCCGTTTCGGCTTTGCAAATTAGAAGTTCCATACTTAATTGCACCATGCACGGACACTTTAGTTAACGAGATTCGCGATACGCGTGGTTCGATTATTCAAATTGAATTTCATTATCGATGAACTCGTGAAATTGCTGGCGAAGTCAGTTTTCGTTCGCTTATAACGAACTTTACAGCGTGAATTATTTCTTAGCGGAGAATGTCCTTCGAGAAGCTTAGAAGATAATTCGATTAATTACGCTTCCGCCTCCGACAAATTGAATGCCCAATTTGAAGAGCATTTATTCGTACGTTATCGTGTAACTTGCTATGAAATCATGCATCATCCTCGGACTTGCAGTTTGATAAAAATTGTGCAACACCGATTCCAAGAACCCGAGTCTTTAGAGAAACATTAGCCATGCAAGTTTCATCCTGGAAAAAGCAAAAAAGCAAACAATCCCCGTGAATCACTCGATAGGCGTTGAAACGAAATAATAGTAGGACATGACGCAGTAATTTACAAAGTAGGTATAAAAATTGTTTTAGTGTGGTTGCGTAGAAATTCTTAATGTGATTACCGTTAACATTATTGGCAAGCGACGAATTATTTCGACGTAAAAACTCATCGTCGGATTAAGTATGCGTGGAAGGTTAACGTAGTTTTAAGTCCATCTTATTTTTGAGCGTTTAACTGTAATCGTAATTTCACTGGGTATACCGAGGATTTTCGAAAGGTTTATTTCCATATTTATTTACACATTCCGTACCAGCTTGTCTAGCACTAAAACATCGAGGACTGCGCATGACCGTGATCAAGATATGGATGCGCGCGCAGGTCGAGGGTGTTCGCGCATGACCTAGGCATGTTTTCAATACTTTTGAATTTACGGGAATCAAAACATTAAATCGCGAGGGAATCTTTTATGTAACGTTGTTGTAACTCTGGTACTCAATTTCAGTTTCGCGCGAAAAAATTCGATTTCCTTTTTTTACGGATCGTCTCGTAATGACTTAACGATCACTTTCATATTAAACGTCAATTAACGGTTATCAGCTTGGATGATTGCATAATGAAATCGATAAAGGTGTTAAGACAGGGATGAAGAACCGACCGGCATTAATCTCTCGCTGAGTCGACCCATATTTTCGTTTTTGTGAAAATTCGTCGGATAAGAAAACGCTCGTAGATAATTTCAGCGCCGACTACACGCCCGATTACATACATTACGCAAGGGCCGTTCTAATGAAATGCCGATACGTAGTTGAGATCAATTAATCTTGTCTGTCTGAATTGGTTTTTTTCTCTCTTTAATGAGACCTCTCTTCGTCAACGACCCTGATATAACATTGTGTGTCGTATCTTGATAATACGTACCAATGCGGTAATTGTTTTACATTCGATAATATGTAAAAGATTTTTCATTAAGCGAACTTCGTGGCGGAAGTTACAATGTTTGGATATCATGCACCAGCGCCACCTTTTTTTAAATTCTTAGACCCTTTTAGTGTCCTCCTAGCGGGAGTTATTAACGAACATTTAAAGAGTGGAACGATCGAGAAGTCACGTGCTGGACACTTTATTACTTCTCTCTGGAGATATACGCAAATCTTCCCCAAGGCCATTGGGGTTCAATTTGGTCACGGTCCGCTCGATATATCGTCGTAAGTTACGCGTGTCCGACTACAAATGTGCCCCAACACGCGCAAATGTTATACGCATCGTCCCACGCGACTCACGCGGCACGACGCCGGTGGCTTTCTATTCTTGATCGAAGATGCGTCTGCTCGTTGAATCAAAGATACGAATGTAGTAAGATTACGGTTGCTAAACGGCCACTTAAATTAATGGCGTCACGTAACCCTTTCTTTCAAAGGTACCAGCCATATTCAGGCCCATAAAAAATGAAGGAACTCGCGGCGTTCATCAGTCAGCGCGTCAATGTTTGTATCACTCTTCGCGTTTTTACATAATGGTTTTATCGTGGCTGTCGTTAATTGCAATACGAGTTATCGGGTAGAATTCTCGCTGACGTTTGACCGAAGGAAACGTGATTTAACAGCGATTACGATTGTACTTGAAATTAACACCCGGCTATTGTTAAAAGTAGCACGATTATTCTAAGAAATCAATGCGTCGATCAATATTTACCTTGTCTCGAATTGCTGCATCGATTATCGTTGCGGTCGCAATACAAATAGCGGAGGTAAGGAAAGTTGCGATAAGATAAATCAAAAGAAAGATCGACTGAAAAGAAATTCTTGCACGTTCGTGAAAATGATTTGGAGCGTTTCATTGATTGGTGTTATGGCGATCCAATGAGATGGTGGAATCGTTAGAAAGTAGGAAACTTGTGTCTTGGAAGGCCACCGAGAAACGAAGGTTAACCGATGCTCTTACTTTTTAAAGGTCGATTTTACTTGCCTGGTTATTCATTGTTAAAAAAAGCAATCGATAAAGCTTGACGGCAGATCGATTTATCGCATAACCAATTGATATTTGCATTTATCGAAATGTCTCCCTTGAGGGTGTTTTCATAATCGAATTCAGTAATCGAAGATCGAAGTTTCACGCGACAGTTCGACTTCTTCGATAACGATATCGTTCCGCCATGAATATTCTATTACACATTGGAATTTTTTTGACTGCACCGTTACTCGGAAAATGAAAAGGAAATTGTGCGACGACTCAGGAAAATTTGCAAGTATAATTGAGTTAGCGGTATTCTAGACGGGGAGGTCTTGTCAATGTTGCGAGAAAACTGCTCGCGAATGACTGATTACGCGAATTAGAGCAACGCGGACTTACGCGTCCGGGAACTTAGGAATTTTTCTTGTTCCGCATGCGTTCCCGCGCGATGCTGAACATTCCCGGCTCTCTTCGTTGATTTATGGTGAAAGGTAAAACGACGCCTAAAATAGACATTATTTATTTCTCATTTCATTTGTAGAAACGTGCTCGCGAAGTGACGCATATATGTATAACTTTACGGCATCGAGAACTTAACCCTTTGCGGTCGAAATCTTTTTCAACCATACACTTATCCCCCGATTTACACGGCATTCGAATTGCACGATTTCTGTTTAACACGCTTGAAGAAATGCGGAAGAAAATTGTACTTTTAAATTATATTATGTATATTTTGCTTGAATTAATGAATTCTTATTTAGAAATTTGTACTCTAATTTTAAAGAATGTACATAATACTGTTTCATATGGATTTGTTACATTCATTACATATTTATTTTCAATGTGAAATGTGGATTCGAATAGCACGCTTTCAATTTTCACGGAATTTTTGGGGAACCAATCTACCGTGTAAATCGAGGGTTAGAGGCTTTTCGGCGGGTCGAATATATTTGTTTACAAAGCGAGACTATATAATGAAGTGTTAAATATTTATAAAATACGACATATATATGTGGAAACACGAAATTAGTTTTTGCCGCATGTATGACATTCGACTGCAAAGGGTTAACACTAGAACTACGGAACATATACTCAATTATGCTTACAGATTTATTTACATATAAATAATGTCTGGAGGATTTAGGTTAATTAATGGATTCAATTATTTGCGTTATGTACATCAAACAAAAGTGTATCAAATCCCAAATAATGCACCGTGGTATATTCCAATAATTTAACTAAAAACGACAGACAAGTGATTTTGACCCGTTTCGTAGTTCTAGTGTGAGGAAAATAGGTGCGGAAGATGATAACGATACATAATCTAATCAAGATAATATCATTCAAATTGATAGATAAGGAAATTCTTCGTTTTAGTGGACACTTAACCGGCGAATTTGCAAGTCACTTCTCGAACAGATGAAATTCACCCGGATAAGTCCAATACAAAAAAAAAGACTGGAGAGATGCTGCCCGATAAAAGTTCCGCTTACTCACTCCGAATTACGCAACCACTAGGCGCATAATTTGTCGCAGTAACGTCGTATTTATACAATCTGAAACACGAGGACCACGTGCTGTATTAATTAAATCGCGTTGAATCGCCGAACTATTTCTACTAGGTTACATCTTCTCCGCAGATGCTTGTAAATTAACAGGAATATCAGAATGTGTATTAACGTGGACGGAATAATGCAGGACACTCGAAGTTGTCAATAACGATGTTACTTAACGTAACGTTTCTTACCTCACCATTTTACTTGGATAGAAATAACAAACAAAAAGCTATAATAGTTTCGGTGTCCATTTATCGAATACTGAAAACGATCCTTTTAAAAACGATATCCGGTAACACGATTGCGTAAGCTGACAAAATATACGGGCACCCTTGTACTTACATTTCAGTACAAAGGCGTGAATTATCCGAATACCGTGGATTTTGTGAATCATAAAGATTGCGAATGATCGACAATTATTTCTTTGATAAACGGACGAATTAGATTGGTTATTTGGTGTGTCGATAAATTTTTATGTGGAAATAAGTCACGAGATAAAAGTGCGGCACCAGAGTTTTGATAGAGCGGTATTAATAAACGTGTTATAAATTAAGAAACATGATAGCGTCTCCTGCGCCTTTTTTTTACGTAGGAATGATCTTTACTCAGTCTAGACGGAAAATTAGTCGTAATCGGTCGTCTTTCCAGTAATCTACCGTCGTGCATTGTACTAATTGCGCAGTCTACTCCTCTGTTGCAGGCTTTGGATTGGATCTTCCCGAAAAAATAATTCTAAGCACGCCTGTATTTTTTGGAATATGAGAGCGTGTTACGAGAACGAAGACGATGAAGTTATCGTCGTCTACAAGGATGTGGTTGTCGTAGGTACGCAAATCCTGTGTTTACATTGTTTCTAGCTTCTAAAAGTAAAGATTTTAAAAGTATACATTTTAAATCGGTAAACAAATGTTGATAAAATTACTAATAAATAGGATAATTGAATATCATATTAAATAGTAATTATCAAGATTATGAGTATATGAAGACGTATATATAATTATTACTTATACAAATAATAATAGATTTGATTTATTCTTTCTATATACGTCTAATATGACTCGTCAAAGTTTAACAAGAGGATGGAACTGTTTCTACTTAATTTAACACGTTTATTGCCGTGGGAATCTCATTTGTGAAATGTTTAATATTTTTAACGTTACAATAACGATGTAAAGTAACTAATGTATCGTTGAGCGCATAAACAGTTTTATATTCAGATATTATATACATTTTACGAATGCGCATCACGAGGTACCGTATATCACGGATTTCGGGCCGGCATTCAATGTGTTAAAAGACTTAATATTATAAAATTACGACTTAAAATTATTAACCCTCTATAGCTTATTTTTTCGGTGAATTTAAGTAAAAATTGGGCTGTAGAGGGTTAACCCTTTGCACTGAAGAGGCGATTGTCTGTAGCTACTTAGTTTATCGCAATTCGAATGGCGACTGAGAGACGACATTAAAACTTACTCCAGCCGTCGGTGATTTAACGTCTGATAAAAAAATATTACTGGAGAAAATCTTAATGTTGCCTCCTAGTCCCCACTCGAGTTGCTGCTATAAACTGAGTGGCGACTGAGAATCGCCGCCGAGTGCAAACGGTTCAATTTAAAATTAAGTCACGAAGCATAAGGCGTTTCCGTTTGTTTTGGTAGGGAACGGACCCAGTGGAATATGTCTGTCTTACATGCTCGCTGGCAATTGGCCTTATTACACTGGCGAACCGCACCCGACCGACGAAATGTTGACAGCTAGATTACATTTCAGTACAAAACTGGGAAACGAAGAGGAATACGATGAAAAATCCCGAGGAAATAAAGAAGATGCAGGAAAAAATCGGTTAAAAGATAAAGCTCGTGGTTTGGCCCGCAGTACGCGGTACAAACTCGAATGCCTCTCCGCCGGACTCGAAGGCAGAGCCGGTGGACGACCTCTTGCCCTTTTAATGGACCAACTCCAGCATCCCTGTGTCGATGCTGGTTTCGATGTACCCTCCCTTCTCACATGGAGATCCGTCGATCAACATCCCGAACATAAAGTCATTGACCACGTGGTTCTTGGCAAGGGTCCACCCGGAGGTGCTTGGCAGGTATTAAAATATTACAAAATATCTCTCCCAATAAGTAAGGTTTTAACGCTAGAACTACGGGCAATATATTAATATATTATAATATATTATAATATAAAATAAGGATGGATTGAGACAATAAATTAATCGATTTAATTATGTTCATTATGCAACGTGAGACGGAACAATCTCAGGAAAAGGAATTATAAATCCGAACGTTTTTATTGAATTCCGTGGATCCGTCATTTGCACGACTTCCGTAGTTCTAGTGTTAATGCGTGAGCAAGTCAAACATGTTTGCTTGTTTCTTTGGATATACAGTCGAGTCTCTTCTTATGCGTATTTTTTTAATGCGGTTTTGATGTTACGCGGTGAAGCAAACAGCAAGGAAATATAAGTAATTAAAAAAATTAATGATAGGAGGTTTTAACAGTGTAACATGCTTATGCATTAATTCGCGTTCTTTTTATGTTTTGCTGCTGGGATTCCCAAACACAAATAAAGCTTTTCTTGTTCGAATTGAAAATCTTTTTGTGCGTAAACAAATAAAACAACTAAATGCGTATAAGTTACCTCTTGTGTGGTGTTGGTACATACCAAAATTATCCATAATTTTACAAAGAAAGTTACATCTATTTTTATGTGGAATCCTGTGGAACGCATCTGCCACATAAAAAGAGACCCGACTGTATTCCATATGCTCAACGGACATATTTTTAATGCTAGCGAGGAATATCTTTTGGTCGTAGCTCTAAGAAACATTTTTTTATCGATGCACGTGGAGGTACTATTTTGGAATTTACAAATTTTTTTGTTAGTCCATGGACCCCAATGTGCTCACCATCAGTTTGAGTCGATGGATGTCGTTGCCTGATCTAGATATAAGACATTGGGAAATGCTCGTCGAATCCGAGCAACTTGAGAAATCAAACATCAATGGCGGTGATCAGGATACTTATGTGTCTCAAGAAAAAATGAATGCTTGTAAAGCTGCCAGTAGAGTATCGGTTGGTACAGTGGCGGCTTACTACAAGGACTATGTACGAAGAAAGAATCTTGAACGATACTTTCGCTGGTTAGCATTATATCATTACTCGTTTGTCCTTTCCTAATCCTAGTAATTAATATGGTGTTTAACGCATGTAACAATGACTTTGTAGTGGTACCGTAGTTACTTCCGTAAGGCCGGCTCGTAATATAGACAATGATGATGACTTCGGTTGGATCGTCGATGGTTACGAAAAAAAGACTGGCAAGCGTTTCCGATATCGATGTAAAAGAGCCATTCTTGCGACCGGCACCACCGACTTATCAAATCACTTGGGAATACCGGGTGAAAATTCTCAGTTAGATTGGATAACGCACGATTTGACCGATCTGGAATCAAGATTGGATCGTCTTGTCAATCAACACGGTACGCGAGGATACGTTTGTGCAAATTTTGACTTGAAATGTTTGAGATGTATAGTATGTAGAGAGAACTCTTTTGGAACAGGCGAACGAAATCAGGAAGAGATCAAACCCGTGTTGGTAGTAGGGGCTGGACTTAGCGCGGCAGACGCGGTAATGGCTGCACGTTTCCGTGGTATTCCTGTGTTACACACATTCCGCGACTCTTCCGCTGAGTGGGGTAAACAAGCTAGTGAGAAAATAAGTACCAAGTATGACAGACTGCAGTGGCTTCCAAGTTCCATGTACCCGGAGTATCACAAAGTATACGAGATGATGGCCGACGGAGGAACTAATTATTCCTTGTACAAAGCATTACCGGGTTATACGCTCGTAGAACTTGGATCGAACAATGACATTATAGCCAACAAGAACATGGTCACACTTTGTGCTCCGGATGGTCAGTTACTTTCACTGCAGGTGTCGATCGTCGCTATTCTTATTGGTGGGTATCATCAAAGTTCCCAAAAACTATTATGAATTGGGTACGTAACTACGAAGTTGTTCAGTATAAAAAGTATAACTTGATCGCAGGATATAAAGCTGACTTATCTTACGTGGAATCTGGTGGTGTGGGACTTGGAAAGTATCCAGAGAAACCAATCGACAGTAAGTCAAATCCAATGGAAGTAGATAATTTCACGTACGAGGTGATTAAATCACCAAGGAATGGTTTGTATGCTTTGGGACCCTTGGTCGGTGATAATTTTGTACGCTTTATACTTGGAGGAGCGTTCGGAATTTTAACACACATTCTGAACATTTCTACCACGTGAAAGTTGGCGAAGTGGTGCGAGGTAATTCACATTCGAATTTACCGCGTGCATTTATAAAGAATTAGAAGCAAATGTACAAAGTACCACTAAATGGTAGAACGGTTTGGTAAAAACTTTTTACACTTTGTACCAAGATTTCAGATGTACATTGCGTGCCTGTACATATTGTGAAAATTATTTTTCTATTAAAGCATAGAGTGTGATATTGTTGTCTAAAGGTAGACGAATTTGAGCCGTACAAGTATTTCACTTTTCAAGGTCATATATATATATATACAGATTGTTCGTTATATGTGACGGATGGAAAATGTGGTATTTCGGCATAGATCTTACCTCTAATTTATTTATTATTTTCAATCGAATTTTTTACGGTTTTCATACTTACAAATGTTTATATTACTAAATGACAGAGTTCAATCATTTCGGTAATCAACTGATTTCGAATACTTAAAGTTCGATGGTATGCGCGAATTCTCAGCGATGCTATGATTTCGTAGAGGCAGTAATCGAATGATGAATTCGATCGAGATGCAATCGGTGCTTCGATTTCTCGAGGAACATTGAAATACACGCAGGTAGTGTATGGCACAATGAAATTCAGGAAAGAAGTAACTTTGAATTTTCAGCATTTCGTACTTATTAACCTTGGATCTCAATAATAACGTACAATTTTTCTAAAATATCTTTGACCTTCGGCAATCGGTTATTTTCAATTTCGATGTAAAGTAGAACAATTGCTCCTACGTACGGCGTAAGGATAATTACACTGTGTAATCAGAAAGTGTGATTCGTAGGAAAAAGTAATACGTATTAACGTTGCTCAAATGACGCAACTGTTGAATAATAATGTTCCGTAGAAGTTAAAAAGATTAATACGTCGGTCGAAATTTTATAGAAATTTTATTAACGTAAAAGTTGATACACCCTACTGAATTGAACACAGATAGATCAATTGAATAGGTATAAAGAGAAATGTCTGACGTCTGACTCAGTCTGTGATAGAGGAGATGCGATAATCGAAAAGTTGTTATAATGTATCTTTAAGTAAAGAAGATTCAAATTAAATAACGAACAAACCAGATAGGTTTCGCAGCAATCTTGAAATTTTCGGGAATCCGGAATTTTGTTACATTTACCTAAAATACATCAACTAGCTCCAACAAAAGGAACATTTCCTGAAGTATGAATAGTAACGAAACACATGATTATTTAAGTACAGAATTTGATTTATTTCAAAGCTGTTTTTTTTACACTGTCGAGCAAGAAATAAATAATTTTTCATACACACCACGAAGAATTCTGAAGATACCTTTAAATCATTAAACTGTCACCGTTAACATTTATTCGCCGGAACCCAAGTTCAAAGTTGAACACATTTCTTCGCCTTTTACATCCCTAAAGTTTCATTCACGTTGATAACGATAATCAAAAGCGAGCATAAAATTATTTGTTACAAGCATAACTACATGGTATAACGAGCTTTATAGCTAACATTTCCCGTAAACGCACACTACGATACTCGTTATCCTCAGACATTCTGTTACGCAAATTAATACGATTAATTAGTACCATTCTTGACTATGTTTGTTTATATACAAAAATGGGTAAACATACGACGAGCTTACCCTCGTGGAATGACTATTCAACAACAGTGTGTTCAGCCGGAGAATCGTTGGTAACAATCATAACTTCCTTTTAAAATAAAGGTATAACAATGCAGAATGGATCCAAACCACTGTTCCATATTTGTGAATATTACACAATCTTTATAGAATGTACTGGACATTCAATGCGCAAAAAGTTACAGGTATTGGTATAGTGCAAATCATGATGGCACTCTTTGTTATTTACAGGATAAAAAATCAGTATTAGAAATTCATTATTCTCCCACTGATGACACACGTTTAAAGTTCGCGATGTCGTGTTAAAAATAGCATTTCTGGCGTGGAACGAGTACTATGAATATAAATTCACTTTAAGAAACGTGACAATAAATAACAACGAGTTCGGGTACCGAGAACGCCGACGGCGTACCTATGTTTTAAACACGACGAAAAGGAAACTAAGTAAAATAATCGAGGAGGCAAGCATAAGTATGCAATACATCTTTCTGTTGGCCCTTTGGTAGGAATCAGCCTTTTTTAACTGTTTGTATCCCTCCTGTACTTGCACCTGCGTCTGTTCAATATTATAATCGATCCGATCTAAAATAGTGCCTTGATCTTGCACCATGTTTGCTAAATCCTGTTTGCGGTGGAATAAAATTACGTGCTTTAATTACGACAATGATTACTAGAAAAGTACAGAATCAAATAAGCAGGAACTTCGCATCATTGAATTCCTTCGATTCCTCAAACGTAAATTGAGGAAACAATTCATTGACTTAACACTAGAACTACCAAGGAGGTCAAAATGACTTGTCTGCCATGTTTAATGAAATTATTTGAATATACCACGGCCAATTGTTTTTGATTTTATATAAATAACGTAAATAATTGAATCCATTAACCCTAGATTACGATACTTCAATGTACATTACGTTATTACGAAACTTTCGTAACATTTATTACTCAAAGAAAATCGTGTGTACCTTGGGGATTGAATATTTTTATTAACCTTTTGATACAAATCTTTGGAACAATTACAATTTAGAGGAACTACGGTTTAAAAAATAATTTAAACAATTATTGAGCACAGCCAGGACAAAGATTAACATTATGTGCACGATATATAACTCTAAAAATGTTGTATTTTGAGATCGTAATTTTTACGGCACTTTCGTAGTCTAGGGTTAATTAACTTAATTGAGTATATTTTCGGTAGTTCTAATATTAAATCATAAGATAATGCAAGGTGAGATTCCAAATGGAACATATAAGAGTTTATTGGCAGAGACAGAAAACAAAATAATTTGTATTTTTTGGAGACTATAATTTTTCATTAATAAACCTACCTTAAATATGTATCTGAGATCCGCTATACTTTGCACTATGCTTCCGATTTGTTCCTCCCTTTCCATTGCTAATTTCATTCTATTCTCAGGATCCTCGAACTGTAAAAGCACAGATTCCTGTCTCCTGTCGTCCTCTTCCCAGAAGTCGGTGCTTGTGCCATTAGATTCAGTCAACCACGAGTCATTCCCCATGTTATTTAAAAATGATTGTTCCTCGGCAAAGAATTGATTACTTCTCTCCTCCCTCGACTTCACCTCTAACAATATAATTTTGACCTTATCAAAAATTCAGAGGATTTCGGTAGACTGTTATTCTGTAGTAAAAATGAACTATCGTACTTGCTAAATAGTGGCTTTGAGCGGATTTATACTTAAGACCCAATTCTTGTAAGGCAGTGGAAAGGGCCATTATGGCACTCGTCGCTAGTCTCTGTTCCGCGGATTTATTCGCGTGTCTTGCGGCTGTTTTAATACTTTGCACTTGTCTATAGCCGCTAGAAAAAGCGCGACTAATTTCTCTGCTAAGCTGCTCCATTTGTCTTTCTTCCTACAGACATTTTCGTAAAAACATACTCTCTACATTTAACCGGGAAATTCATTGATTTGATCGCGACATTAAAATGTAATGAATGAAGATTAATGATCAGTTGATTGTATTACGGTAAAAAAAAGAATCACACGAGTGATCGATTTTTAAATTTTGCCGCAAACACACTTAGGGAAAATCGTGTGAATATAATCGAACTAATGAATCCTTTGATTTCACAAACCTGAGACGTGTCATCTAAAGTAGGTCTAGTCAATTGTTTCGAATGCAATTCTATTAAACTATCTATTTTAACCCGCAGTCTACTTAAAATATACTGAGTCTCTTCCAAGGCATCGGTCCACGCGGGCGGTGCTCCGTTTTCCTGATTCAATCCTTTTAATTCGACATTGTCAGAACCCCCCGAGTCAACGGACACAAGTGCCATTCTATCCGAAAGATTCTGAAACGATGTATTCTCCGATTTTATATTGCATTCCACTAATATTACAATGAGAATCTAGTTAAGTTTTATCAGATTCATCGTACCTGTTCGGCGTATATATGTCTGCTCTGTAAGGCATTGTTCCGCATTAAAACGAATGGTTCAGTTAAATTTCTCGTCGCCATTTCGCCCGTTATATTTCCAAAAGTTCTATCGAGATATACACGCGAAAGAATTTATTAGCATAATTGTGAAGATCCTACGAAAGTTTGTGTTACTCTCTGCCAGCTGTCATCGAGAACAGCTGATGCGGTCAGCGCTGCCAAAACTCTTCTTCGGAAATCCCGCTTTTATCGCGAACCTTATCGTCTAGTAAATTTGCATCGATTTGATGCCGTTCTTCGCATAGTTTAAATGTTTGGGTCGTTTTAATGAAATTTCGTAAAGAAACGATAAAGTGTCCAAAGATTTTTATTCTTCGTTTTGAATGTATTTATTATCGGTAATCCCCTTTGTGATTACCGATGAAATAAATATATAAACACACAACTTGTAACAGTTCATCTCAATTTATTATATACATACTTATATACATATTTTTCATACACAAAAGCGCGTTCTTTTTGTTAATTAAATATAATGATCAAATGACAAAATCCATGAGAGTAATATGTGCTTGAAGATGTGTCTCAAATGAAAATGCAAAAGTGTCTTTCATTAAAACATTCAGAATACTAGAAATAGAATACACTATTTACAAGCAAAATTCTGTACATCTTTGTCACAGATTCAATTGAATATTTCATCCTCTAAAAATTACAATAAATTAGCCTGCATTTGTTGAGCTCTGGGCTTCTTGTTGAGTCTCCAACAAGGATATTGGTAGAATGTTTGTACAAAAGGGTATGCTGAATGTTTATTGTTTGAATATAAGTTTAATTAGTGCCTGTATTTCTCCCTGCAGTTTCAATCACTAAAGGCCTCGTGCTATAAAGATTTCCAATGGACACCTGCCTTCTAAGCATATCCAATGATTCCTGACCTTTTTTGTAACACTCTTCGATTTTCCTTTCGTCCGAGAGAGACTTGTTCTCTCGAAATTCATGGCGAACTTTGCGAAGTGCGTACATCCTAAAACGATAAATCCTTGAAGAACACGTTTGTCATTTACTCGAGATAAGCTATTTTATGACAGAAAAGAATACGATGAGAGGTTGGTCGAAAACGAGAAAATGTTACACGAGAAACCAGCGGATTCCTGTGAATCATCCGACACATATTTATCCAAATATCCTCTGTATCTTATTTGATTCAATTCATTACCTATAATTGTAAGATTGCCATTTCTTACTCTCCCGGATTAAATTCCGGTAAAGGGTTAAAATCGCCTCTCTTTGGCTTGCCATTATTTATAACTGATCATGGATCGTTCGTTACACAGACGTGCCGGGTACCCCTCAGTGGTTCTCAATTTCGGTAGCTTGTTTAGGAAATTATATACACAATTAAACATTAATTGTATTTGCTTTAAATAAGCCTGTAATAAAATATTATCCTTCCTCATCGTATATATTGAACAATTATCGCGAATCATTTTTGCAGCCGCGGCGAAATCATTTCGCAGAATTGTAGATGCTCCGTAACCACGTGTTTGTTGCTGTGTGTGTGAGAGAACATGAATTCATGAATGCATTTAATTCTAAATGAACGAAGTTGTTTATAAAATCCATTGATTGTTAATGTACGAAGAATAAATATTTATCACGGCGAGAGTTGAATGAATAATATAAACAATGAGATTACCGTGGTAAGCAAACACTCATGTATTACGTCATTTAATCTCATATTAGTTGTTTATATCTGATCTATTAAATATTGAGCCAAGAGTATTGACCTATGAGAATGATATAGAATTTATTAAATTATAGGCGTAGACTTTGCAGCGATATTCATAAGTCAGGTGCAAGTTTATTGTGTCGCAAAACATTAAGTACAGCACCAAATGTTAGCAAAGTACCAAATGAAGTAATATTACTGGGTCAGAAATATCCCACAGATGATTGGACTAATATTACTCCTCGGATCACTTCGAAATTAGGGTGGAATTTACATGTTGCCCCTTATCATCCCCTATCACATTTGCGCCAACGCATAGTCAACTACTTTTACACTAGTTTTCATAATCGTATCGGGAGTCCACTGTTCGCTGTTTTCGATAAAGTCTCTCCTATTGTATCGGTTAATCAGAATTTTGACTCCCTGCTTGTACCAAAGGATCATGCCAGTAGGAAAAAGATAGATTGTTATTATATCAATCAAGATATGTTACTCAGAGCGCATACAACTGCGCATCAAACTGAATTCATTTCCATGGGATTTAATAACTTCTTAATTATCGGCGACGTATATCGTCGCGATGAAATCGACAGTGCGCATTATCCTATTTTCCACCAAGCGGATGCAGTCAGATTGTGCACTCCAGAGGAAGTATTTCAGAACGTTGAAAACTCTAGTAATTTAGCATTATTCGAGCACAGAGGCTTGGAAACCAAAGACAAACAAGCATGCCATTCTTTAGAGGCAGTTAAAATTATGGAGCACGAATTGAAAAATTCTTTAATCGGTTTGGCTCAAACACTTTTCGGAGCAGGTATCCGCCTCAAATTTTCGTCACATTCTTTTCACATATTGCATCTTATTCAGTACATGAATTGTTAGTACAACATGGTGGTCCTATTAATTACAGACGTAAAATATCGTTGGGTTGAAGAATACTTTCCATTTACCCATCCATCTTGGGAGTTGGAGGTTTATCATAAAGATAAATGGTTGGAAATATTAGGGTGCGGTATAATGCGACAAGAAATTTTGCAAAACTCTGGCGCGGGTGAACGCATTGGTTGGGCTTTTGGATTAGGTATGGAGAGACTCGCGATGTGTTTATATGATATTCCGGATATCAGATTATTTTGGAGCAGGGATACAGGTTTCCTAACTCAGTTCAAAGTTGAAGATCCCAATACGGAAATACAATACAAGGTAAATGCACCTGAAAATCATCCAGCACCGAAGCGAACTGATTTTATATCAATCATATTCAACTTTACAGCCTGTTAGTCTTTATCCTCAATGTAAGAACGATATAAGTTTCTGGCTGCCCGAAAACGGAAACTACTCAGCACATGATTTTTACGATATCGTTAGAAATATCGGTGGCGATGTTATAGAACAAATTATATCAAAGGATGAATTTCGGCATCCCAAAACTAAAAAATTATCTCATTGCTACACAATAATCTACAGACATATGGAACGTAACTTAACGAAGGACGAAGTAAATGATATTCACAAACAGATCGAAAGAGCGGCTACAGAGAAATTAAATGTTACCATTCGATAATAATATAAATGTAATAAAAGTATTTAAAAAACAGAGTATCTGCTTAATAATTATCAATAGGAGTTACAATCTCGAAATATGCATTCATTAAACCATGCGTTGAAGAAAGAAATATATATTTTTATTTGCACATAAATTAAATACAAATGTATTACGAGGCAAACAATATTCCTCTAGAAACAACTATTTCGTCTATGATATATCACGTTAACATTATAATTAACAACAATTATAATTAGTTATACATGTTTATAAGTTTCACACGAATATAAAAATGGTTTCCTTTATATATGTGTATGTCAGATTAACATGTACAGTGTAAAATTAATCTTCGTGTAAAGCAATTTGAGATGTAATGTATTTGAATGGATTCGAATATTATTTCGTCGGCAAAATATAAAATAACAGAACAGAAGTTGCAAACGATATGCTTCACAGCACGATTTAGAGAGAAATGATCGCGGAGAAAGCTCATCGCGCTTAGTCCGCAATGTTTAACTATTTTTGCTTGATATTTCAGATATATCCAATTGGCTGTTTTTTATTCAATATATGTTATTCTTATACTCGTTAAATCAAGTGCGCATTATAGTTGTCTACTTTGATCTATTTATCTCGTCGAGCTATTCTCATCGATAAACATACTTAATATAAAAAAAATACTGAAAATGTATATTAAACGCGAGAGTAAGCGGAATTTGTGATCCATAAGAGAGAAACTGAAATCTTAAATGCCATATGCAGCATACACGAACACCGTTTCTTGAAAGAAATCGGTTGATTGATTTCTTCGTGTCCGAAGTTCGGTGTCCGAACGAATAAATAATTATTAACCGAAGAAAACGTAACGAAGACATCTTGAAACGTTAAAAATTCTATTTACAGTTATAAAATGTTTGGGCGTATATTATTCCAAAGCTCGAATAAGTGGATTAAAGTTGAAGACAAGCTTTCGCATTACACATTTAGTAGGATAAAGTGTTCATCGTGAATACGGATTAAAGAGAACCTGATTCAATTCACACATTGGTCCAGCAGTGAGAACCAATAAAATTAAGAAAGTCGAAAGCCCGGAAAACTTGTGTGATAATTTTAAGTTGGACAGGATCGTTAGAAAAATAGCAGGTACAAAACGTGAGACAGATCTCTTTCCTGTTCCGTGATAAAAACTGAGGAGCGGATGTGACTTGAACCAGAATTCGGAAATAATAACGCCGCAGATATATATTTTTGTATCACTGCATTATCAAGGAGGCAGTCCCTTCCCGTTCTCCTTACATGATGCAATCGCGGAGCATTTTCTACGTAAAATCTATGATAATTTAGTGTAACTAGGCGGTGAAAATTTCTTTCTTAAGAACTTTAAGATATAAAGTGGCATGCAGGAAATCAAAGTTATCACCAGTACTTTCCATAAAAAGTCTGTCGTTTGGATGAACTCGGCATCTGAAGTCGGACAAAGAAAATTCAAGAATATTAATTCCTGTACTTAGATATTTTTGAGACTTTTATAAGTATATTTCATTCGAACTTACCGAAATAGTCTTTCAGAACGACTAGAGACAAGAGATAGAGTGCCAGCGAGAATATTTCTGCTAACATCATTATGTGATGCCAAGTTCTGATCGTTAATGCGACCATAATTAATTCCGTCAGAACCAGGGCCGAGAAACTTATGGCCACAATATGGATGAATTCGTCTTCGAACATTATAAGGGCACCATACATAATTACCCCACCTGAAAATTGGATATCATGAATATCGAATTGATTTTTTTAGTAGATACTTGCGCTAAAATATTTACCCTGATATATGCTTATTAAAACCCACATAAAGAACGTTTTGTAAGACAGTGAACGACCTTTACTAAGCTCTTTGTATAACTCGGGATAAGTCAGTGCGATCTTTCCAGACACGTCCTTGTCCAAGACAAGGGAAAACACGGGAAACATCGTATATATCGTTCCGTAACTGCGAAGAAACGCGCGATTATAAAGCAAAACCATAAACAGAGAAAAGATTTCTGTAGAATAACATTTCAGTATGGCAGAGGATTTTTTATCTTACCCCACCATCAGGAAACCCTGATATAAGGATACCGAAGACAAATAAAAAACTGCTGAAAACACGGCTTGCATGGTTGAAATAATTAAACCACGATGTATGACAAACTGGCTCAAAGCAGCTGAACGCTTGTAACTTCTTCTTCCATGGACTAACAAAAGATTTGCCAAGTGACTGAACTGGGAGATGGAAAAGTCAGCAGCCAAGGATGCTTGTCTTCCTTCGAGACCTTCGAGGCCAATGCCTGTGTACAAAGTTACGTGATATGTCTATTCGAGAATCCAATTTCTTTTTTGATTATATCGTAATCATTAAAATATTGACCAGCATCCGCAGCTTGTATCATAGACACGTCATTTCCACCATCGCCGACGGCGGCTGTTCTTTTGCCGGTGTGCCTTTGAATTAGACTAACCACTTCTGCTTTTTGCGTAGGTGAACATCTGCAACAGACGACAGCAGGCGAGCCGCAAGCTAGTTCCAGAAATTCCTGTTCGTAATATTGCAAACACACGTCCAAGGAGTCACCGCTTATAACTAAGGCACAATCTTGTTTTTTACGGAAAGTATTCAGTTCCAGATGCGCATCTGTACGTGTTACCACAGATTTGAAAACATGAAGCCCTTGAGTTCGCGACACTAGTCTGGATGATTTTGCAATGCAAGTTGCTGTTTCCAATTTGTCACCCGTTAACATCCAGATCTAAAATTCATGCTAGTATTATCAGTTTGAAATAGTAGGAAAAAATATGTTCTTCGTGTTTAATGTAATTACCTTGATACCAGCGTTTCTTAATAATTCCAAAGTTGGCCTTACGCGATCTTGAAGTCTATCTTCGACACCCGTTACGCAAAGTAATTCCATTTCCCTTTCGAGGCTTTCAACAACCGCGGCTACCCGCGGCACACGATCGCTCATACTCATTCTTGCAGCGTTGTATCTAAAAGAGATCATTGTTTTCTGGATGTCCATAGGGCAGTATAATTTGATCTATCTTTAACATTCATGATACCTTGCTTCAAAGTCGAGGTACTGTTCTTCCGTTAAATTTTTCTTAGCGACTACTAATGTCCGCAAACCTTCTCTAGCCATATTACCGCATTCCTCTTCAAGCCAGTCATTATACTGAACGATTCCAGACATTACTACATCTGCTCCTTTCAAGTAAAATACTATCTCTGAGCTAGATTCTTCTTTAACAATAATTCCCATTCGTTTGGTTTCTGATGTAAAGGGAAATATTTGCAAGATCGAGTAGTTTAAGATTTTTCCGTTCGGAGCTTTTAGTTGCATGAAATTCAGATCACGTTTAACTAAAGCTAGGCCCATCTCTTCCGTCCATTTCACTAAAGCTACTTCATCAGGACTAGATGCTTGATAGTTACGCTTTTGTTCGGGCAAATAGTAATGTTGATCCGCCTCCGCTTGACTATAATTCCAGTCGATATTAATGATAATTGCCATAATATTTTTTACGAACAAGATGTACGACAAATATGAGATTTACCTTTGAATTGAACCAGAATCTCCAGTTTCTCCAGTTTCTACACTCACAGAATCTAAGTTGGTCGATCTATTTACATCGTCGTACACGGGAGTTACATTATGACAAAGAGCCAAAGCGTGTACAGCATCGTAAATTCTTGTACTTTCTGATCTTCTTACTTTACCACTGTGCACAGTAGTTGATGGTTTTAACGGAGAACTTTCAGAAGTGGTCGCGTAACAACTTTTCAAAACGGATGTAACTTCGTCAAAGGTTTCTTGACCGTAGGATATCGTACCGAGATGTAATTTTTTGAAAACCATTTTATTCTGCGTAAGTGTACCCGTTTTGTCGCTTAGTAAATATGATATACGACCGAGCTCTTCCGGAATAGTGGTTGTTCTAACAACTGTTCCGACGATTTCTTTATCTCTTTGAATGCACCAAGCATAAAATGCTTTTCCCATGTCGAGATTCACTCTAAGACTGATAGGTATTATATAAGAGAATAATAAAACGAAACGGAACATATAGCGGTACCACGGCCCGTTAAATCCTTTCAAAGACATCATTACTAATGCAAGACCAATTACCGCGCAGAACAAAACCTATGCCAAACGAAAATTGAAATAATCGATTAGCACACACATTTTACTAGGCACTAATTACAGTAGCTCATCTCTGTTACCTTTGTTAATTGATTTATTTCTTGATCCAGCAAACCAACTTTTGATCGCGGTGCAGAATGATTCATAAGAGATCTCGTTTCTTGCCCTGTATAAACGACAATGCCAAGAGCAGAGCCAGATGCAACGGCGGTATTTGCCCATAAAGTATTATCCACTCCCAAACTTTCCTCGCTACTGTACCCATCGTACTATAAAATAGTCGAGAATAATTTAATATCGAATGCGATCGCGATAATTGTTACAATAACGTCGTGCACACTTACTCTCGTAAAAGTTCCAATAAAACTGTGAATATCTTTTTGGGGCTTTTCAACGTATATGCTTGCTTTTATATCGAACAGTTGCGAGTGATTTTCTAATTTTTGAGTAGCAGGTACCGCTAATCGAAGTTTCCAATCAGTCTCTCCATCCAACTGATCGGTACGCACGAAACATGCTCCCGATTTTTCCGTAGTTCGCAATAGTACCAAATCAGCCGGTACTCTCTGTCCTTTTTCGACGATCACCTTTTAACGAATAATAATCGCGTAAATTTTCCTGGCCGAAATTCATTATTTTCTTCGATTTTCGATATATAACTTACCAAATCACCAACGCGCAATTTCGAGCTTGGTATTAATTCTGGCGTATCAAAACCTTTCACTAATCTATAATATTTCTGGTTGTTAACTTCCTTGTCTCTTTTGTACCGTCTAAAATCGTCAACAGCCTCGCGAAAAATAGTGACAGTCAAAACAAAGCATAGTGGTCCCCAATAAGTGTACAAATACCCTATACGTATGTCTGGTATGAATTGGGACATAGCCATAAGCAAGAAATAGAGATTCAAGAAAAATTTGAATTGTTGGAACAAAACCTGGGAAATAAAATATGTGATTTGATAATATTTTCTTTGGTAAATCAATAAGGCAATTTAATTCTTATCAAAGGCAATGCCTTACCAAGGGTAAGAAAGTGACCACATTGTATTTCTGATTTCTTATCACATTAGTAGGAAACTTTTCATGCATAGGCTGACCAATGTGAATTACCCTCGCCCTTAATTCGCGCTCTCTGCAGCACCTCCTCCACATCCAAGTACAACATCTATGACAAAAATCGTGAAATGAACAGATTGACGCGATCGTGTAAGAGATTTTCTCGCGGGATTAATTATCCTACTATTCTTTTCAAACGCACCAACAATCAGAAACAACCTGCGGAGGTTCTACTGATTTCGAATGCCGATAGAACGCAATACATCGAAAGAGAAAGAGAGGGACTCAAAGAAACGTAACGTAATAAAACGATTCTGGATGAACGAACTATAATAATAATAAAAAAAGTAATGACAGGATAAGTGCAATTCA
Organism: Nysson spinosus; assembly: GCA_910591585.2. NCBI lineage: Eukaryota > Metazoa > Arthropoda > Insecta > Hymenoptera > Crabronidae > Nysson > Nysson spinosus. The sequence continues at coordinate 13,548,756 of OU342832.1, forward strand.
AATAAGGGTATGTAGTAAGATATATCGGTGTTTTTAAAGATCGATATATTTAATCGAGTTGGTGATATTCGTAAAGAATTCATGCAACATACTTTGCTATGCCTAAAGGGTCTTTCGTGAAAATCATCGCTGCCGAGAAAAATCGAAGCCTGGTAACTGGAGCAAAATGTACGTCACCTTGTCCACGAGTTGTCATTTCGTGGCTTAGAAATAAGTGGGATATCTTCCTTAGAAAGCCTTATTACATTGCTCTGCGTCTCCATTTAGCTCTGTCTTCATTTAGAAAGCGTAATATAAGGAAACACTGAGTTACTCTTTATCCTCTCGTTATTCCCGTCTTTCTCGATCTACAGTACGCACGCACTATTATCTCGCACTATCTCAGAAATATCAATTTTTTTCTCCGACATTCGTCGAGTCTGTTGTGACATCATAACGGCCGCGGAACACGGGATTCGAAGATCAACCCGTCTACCCACGCGAGGACTTGCTTCTTTACCTACCTGCCTCCATGAAAATCGATATTCTTCCATTCTTTATTATCCATTATAAGTTAATCGACAATTTTAGAAATATACTTTGTCAAACAGCTTTTCATTAAACTACGATTCTTCTGCATCTGTTTCTTAACGCATGATTGATCGCGCCTTGCGTCAGAGTTCCGCGAATTAGTTTCGTTCGTTCGCTTTGTGAACTCGTCATCCACTGTTTTCCAGTGGTTACTTCAAAATTTTTATCTGTTTTTTTATGAAATCTTACGCGTTTTTCGCGCGGGAACTTGCAGGGTCTCGGAAGTAGTAATAAACACGGATTAACATAATTATCTAATACTTGAGTTGATTTTGTACCATTAGTCTTTTGGCGTGGCATTTAGAAGTTTAAAGTTTTACTGGAATAATTTACCTTTTTTTCAGAATGCAAATTTAATGGAATTATAATTGGCACGAGTCATAGTTGTGTCATAAAGATATACATCTTAGTCAGAAATAGTTAAATAATGTGCACAAAATATATTTGTTTTCCTTACAGAACGCAAGAAAATCTTCTCCCTCCCTTCTCGTGGAGCGAATTTAAATGTTACTCGAGGAAATGATTTAAATGGAGAAAATTGGACCGAAAATAAATTCTTCTTATTACCAAAAATCATTTGAAACGTTGATGGTTTTCGGTTAGACGTATCAACCAAATAATTCTCGTTAAAAACATAAGCGCGTAATGGTTAGACGCACGATGAATATTTAAATCATGATTTCGACATTTTTCTCGAAAGTTCACTCAAACGAATTAGCTAATCTGGGCTGACGTCAGACAGCTATTTTTTGTCGAATAATTAAATGGGAATTTAATATCGGTTATGTTGGCCGCCATTATTGTTTATTTCATATATATAGATATATCTATCAAAGACCGATAATTTTCTCGGGTTGAGAACATTTGTTGTTTGCATTACATCGCGCGCACTTCATAGAAAACTTACCCGCATAAACAATTCTTGATAAACTTGGAACAATCGTTGAATCTTCTTCTTCTTGATGTCAAGAGTCTTATACTATCTTCGGACGGTTGCAGAAGGTAATCGGTCTCCTCGTCCATTTCAAAGTCCCGCTCGTCGGAGCTCAGGCGCAATGGCATCTCTTCGAGCCGCATACTTTTCCTCGTTCACACTGGTTTTCCTCCCGTAAGAACGATATTCACGGCATAATCTACCCCCTCGACTTTATTAATAGTTTATTACGCTACGTATATACATAATTGGTCGAGTGACAAATTTATTAACCGATAGAGAAAGCGGCGTATAATATATATTTATGTACATCTATGAACCCCCCCGTTTTCTCTCTCTCTTTACGTCCGATATTAAGACGTCACGTGACGTATCCAGGAGTAACACGATCTATGCGGCACATATCTCATCCGAGGCTTTACTAGTTTCTCCAAACGCAAATCTACCAGTATTTCCCCGCTTCTTCCCTAAAGGCCTTCAAAATGATCTTGACGATAAAACACGAAAAAATGTCCTTCCATCGAACGATGACAATCCTGTGTTTATTTACCAAATATGTAGATACACACATGAGTATACCCAAACAGTACGTATATGCATCGTGAACAGGCGCCCATCTAACATGACAGAAAACCCTTACGATCGACTTGCAACCTTACAACGAATTCTAGCGATCTAAAACGGTTTTCAAACCTCTGCGGGAATTCGATCGGTTTGTCAACGAAATATTGTAGAGTCTTTGATCGCGGGACTCGCAAAACGGCGTTACGCTAGTCACGGCCATTTTGGCCATCTGACAATCACGTGGTGTTCTTTAAGTTGGCACGCATGCCTCTTTACTTGTTTCGAATTTTAATCTCCCGACTGGCTATCGAGCCGGTAATGAAACTAAAAGTGATCTCAGTTTTTACGATAGACACCTAATCAATTAGGTTGCATTCGACTTCGTAAGTTGCGCTCAATAACTCGATAGTTTCATGCAGTCGTTCGTCTTCAAGGTTTCCTTTGATTAGTAAGTCGCGAAAAAGTTGCGCACGCATCGCCTTTTCAGTTGGTGTCGCGAAACTGGACGTTAGACGAAATCTTCTGCAGGTACTTACGATTTTTAATATTTCTACGATATCCTTCACGTTATTCGCATTGGCGAGATTTTCGTTGCACACCGTTAAAATGTCGTTTAAACATGCTGGCGGAACTTCTACGGAGAATATCTTTTCTTGCAAAACATACCTGTTGAAATATCGCTCTATCAAATACAGGTGCTCATTTTCGTACTTTATGATTTTTATGTACCTTATAGATGTTAGATAAGCGAACTTTGTACGGGAGTCGTTAATTTTCTTCCATGTTTTTATGAATTCCTCGTATGTCCTGGGCATTTTGTTTGCGATACCACTATTGTCTTCGTTATATTTTTTACTGTTTGATTCAGTTTCTGGTGAATCGGAGTCGTGATGGAAAATCACAGGATTCCACTGCACTCCAACTTTTGGTTTAATATCATCGCGATCTAAGGGTTTCAAATGGGCCCCATTCACCTGTGGACGTTTCATTAAAAATGTTAAGCCTCACTTAGCCACATAAGGTAAAAGATTTCATTATGTTGATTTCTTACCATTTGCCGGAAGTGTTCGTACGTTGGAACATTTTGTTCCATGGCTCTAAGCTTTGCATCATTTTGCAATTTATATAAGTCATCGGCTTTAAGCGCTTCTTGTAATTCCACTTCTAATCGTTTGTAATCTATCCGCGATTTTAATTTACTCATTTTTAATCGAGACACTGAACGATGCGGTTTATTAAATAGGTTCGATTAGAATTCGTTATTCCTAACAATGGATGGTTGCCATGGTTACGCTATTCCTCGCCACAATAGGAATTTAAAAATCCAAAGTGATTTAACTCTTAAAAAACTATAATGGAACCAAAACAGGATTCTTGATTTCGGTAATAAAAGACACACCATTGATCGTTTAATTATAATATTTATTATGGAAGTACATTTTTGAGTATAATAGATGAAGCCAAAATTAATCTCTACTAATAATAACGTCAGTTTCCGTCTTCAAACTCTTCTCTTTCATTAATTTATTTTGCCTCTTCCTGTACAATTTGTCATGGGTCCTCTTCATTTCCAAAATTTCTTTCATTTCCTCTTTATCCTCCTCCTGAAAATATGCGTTTAATATTCTTCCACAGTTATTTCGTACAATCGTTTAATATTGGTTTATTTTTAGAAATATACCGATTGATGGAGGCGGAGGACCAACGCCGGACGTCCGTCAGACATTGGCTGGGAGTAATCCATTAATTTTTTTAATCTCTCTGCAGGACTAACGCCTCGTTCGACAACCAAAACGATACGTGCCCACTGGAAAATGTAAGAATAACTTCTAATTGCGACCAACATTCAGTATAAAATATTTAAGAAACATTCGTTATACTGCTCTCAATTATAAATATTAGTATATTCAACTTTGATATAATAGCTTAATATCCGTACTTGTCGCTGCCACTCGTTTCTGGTTTCAGCGATTTTTTGGTACGTGTTCCCCATCATGGCAATTAACATGTTTACGAGCAATATTGCAACGATCGCCATATATAAAACGAAGAGAATCTAAAGCAGGATTAATTCTAGTGTTAATTTATTTATGCCGCGGAGTCGTCTAGACAAACCGGAATGAAATTGTCAAGGCGTTGTGATTTTGAAAAGAAACATCGCCTTTCTCGGTGACCTTAATCGGGGATACCTTTGCTTCCAGCTCGTGGTCCGTTCTCTCGAATGCACCGTAATAGTCCCCGAAATTCGTCATACTCATCAGAAACATTGCCATCACGCTCTCCATCGGTGACGGCATGGGATTCGTCACGGAATCGTCGACCCCCTCCGGTGTGTTGGGGTTGTCGAACGACAGGAAAATTATGTAATACGCTGGAACAACAAGTACATCTAATAAAGTAGAATTAGGTAAGAAATGAATGATATTAGTACACTCGTAGATTTAGCGACTTTATCAATAATCTGGAATAATAATGTAATGTAGAGTATGACATAACGATAGTAGTGAATAGGAAAACTTATCCTTGAAAAATTGCAGTTAATCTTGCACGATAAATATAAGAAATTTCAAGATACGGGAGTAGATGGTTATATATAATAAAGCAGGACGTCTAATTATGTTTATAATATAACCTTGGCATAGTAGCTCCTTATGCAGCATTCCACGATGCCACAGACGCATTTTCAGTACGTAAACCATGTTTTAGGACGATTTTGGGTCGAAAGAAGTGGTTTAAAAATTGGTTTCGGTCAAAAAATGGATCGATCCAAAATCGCAAAAATGTAAAGGGGTATACCTTCAAAAATTGTCAAAAATTAAAAGTCGCTAAAATCTCTTCTAAACGACCCAAATCGATGGTGGGTGATGTATAAACATATTCTAGGACGATTTTGGGTCGAAAGAAGCGGTTAAAAAATTTTTATTGGTCAAAAATGGGTCGAAACCAAGTCGAAAAAATGTAAAGGGGTATACCTTCAAAAATTCTCAAAAATTGAAAGTCGCCAAAATCAATTCTAAACGACCCAAATCGATGGTGGGTGATGTATAAACATATTCTAGGACGATTTCTGGTCGAAAGAAGCGGTTAAAAAATTTGTATTGGTCAAAAATGGGTCGAAACCAAGTCGAAAAAATGTAAAGGGGTACACCTTCAAAAATTCTCAAAAATTGAAAGTCGCCAAAATCAATTCTAAACGACCCAAATCGATGGTGGGTGATGTATAAACATATTCTAGGACGATTTCTGGTCGAAAGAAGCGGTTAAAAAATTTTTATTGGTCAAAAATGGGTCGAAACCAAGTCGAAAAAATGTAAAGGGGTACACCTTCAAAAATTCTCAAAAATTGAAAGTCGCCAAAATCAATTCTAAACGACCCAAATCGATGGTGGGTGATGTATAAACATATTCTAGGACGATTTCTGGTCGAAAGAAGCGGTTAAAAAATTTTTATTGGTCAAAAATGGGTCGAAACCAAGTCGAAAAAATGTAAAGGGGTACACCTTCAAAAATTCTCAAAAATTGAAAGTCGCCAAAATCAATTCTAAACGACCCAAATCGATGGTGGGTGATGTATAAACATATTCTAGGACGATTTCTGGTCGAAAGAAGCGGTTAAAAAATTTTTATTGGTCAAAAATGGGTCGAAACCAAGTCGAAAAAATGTAAAGGGGTACACCTTCAAAAATTCTCAAAAATTGAAAGTCGCCAAAATCAATTCTAAACGACCCAAATCGATGGTGGGTGATGTATAAACATATTCTAGGACGATTTCTGGTCGAAAGAAGCGGTTAAAAAATTTTTATTGGTCAAAAATGGGTCGAAACCAAGTCGAAAAAATGTAAAGGGGTACACCTTCAAAAATTCTCAAAAATTGAAAGTCGCCAAAATCAATTCTAAACGACCCAAATCGATGGTGGGTGATGTATAAACATATTCTAGGACGATTTCTGGTCGAAAGAAGCGGTTAAAAAATTTGTATTGGTCAAAAATGGGTCGAAACCAAGTCGAAAAAATGTAAAGGGGTACACCTTCAAAAATTCTCAAAAATTGAAAGTCGCCAAAATCAATTCTAAACGACCCAAATCGATGGTGGGTGATGTATAAACATATTCTAGGACGATTTCTGGTCGAAAGAAGCGGTTAAAAAATTTTTATTGGTCAAAAATGGGTCGAAACCAAGTCGAAAAAATGTAAAGGGGTACACCTTCAAAAATTCTCAAAAATTGAAAGTCGCCAAAATCAATTCTAAACGACCCAAATCGATGGTGGGTGATGTATAAACATATTCTAGGACGATTTCTGGTCGAAAGAAGCGGTTAAAAAATTTTTATTGGTCAAAAATGGGTCGAAACCAAGTCGAAAAAATGTAAAGGGGTATACCTTCAAAAATTCTCAAAAATTGAAAGTCGCCAAAATCAATTCTAAACGACCCAAATCGATGGTGGGTGATGTATAAACATATTCTAGGACGATTTCTGGTCGAAAGAAGCGGTTAAAAAATTTTTATTGGTCAAAAATGGGTCGAAACCAAGTCGAAAAAATGTAAAGGGGTACACCTTCAAAAATTCTCAAAAATTGAAAGTCGCCAAAATCAATTCTAAACGACCCAAATCGATGGTGGGTGATGTATAAACATATTCTAGGACGATTTCTGGTCGAAAGAAGCGGTTAAAAAATTTGTATTGGTCAAAAATGGGTCGAAACCAAGTCGAAAAAATGTAAAGGGGTACACCTTCAAAAATTCTCAAAAATTGAAAGTCGCCAAAATCAATTCTAAACGACCCAAATCGATGGTGGGTGATGTATAAACATATTCTAGGACGATTTCTGGTCGAAAGAAGCGATTAAAAAATTTTTATTGGTCAAAAATGGGTCGAAACCAAGTCGAAAAAATGTAAAGGGGTACACCTTCAAAAATTCTCAAAAATTGAAAGTCGCCAAAATCAATTCTAAACGACCCAAATCGATGGTGGGTGATGTATAAACATATTCTAGGACGATTTCTGGTCGAAAGAAGCGATTAAAAAATTTTTATTGGTCAAAAATGGGTCGAAACCAAGTCGAAAAAATGTAAAGGGGTACACCTTCAAAAATTCTCAAAAATTGAAAGTCGCCAAAATCAATTCTAAACGACCCAAATCGATGGTGGGTGATGTATAAACATATTCTAGGACGATTTCTGGTCGAAAGAAGCGGTTAAAAAATTTGTATTGGTCAAAAATGGGTCGAAACCAAGTCGAAAAAATGTAAAGGGGTACACCTTCAAAAATTCTCAAAAATTGAAAGTCGCCAAAATCAATTCTAAACGACCCAAATCGATGGTGGGTGATGTATAAACATATTCTAGGACGATTTCTGGTCGAAAGAAGCGATTAAAAAATTTTTATTGGTCAAAAATGGGTCGAAACCAAGTCGAAAAAATGTAAAGGGGTACACCTTCAAAAATTCTCAAAAATTGAAAGTCGCCAAAATCAATTCTAAACGACCCAAATCGATGGTGGGTGATGTATAAACATATTCTAGGACGATTTCTGGTCGAAAGAAGCGGTTAAAAAATTTTTATTGGTCAAAAATGGGTCGAAACCAAGTCGAAAAAATGTAAAGGGGTACACCTTCAAAAATTCTCAAAAATTGAAAGTCGCCAAAATCAATTCTAAACGACCCAAATCGATGGTGGGTGATGTATAAACATATTCTAGGACGATTTCTGGTCGAAAGAAGCGGTTAAAAAATTTTTATTGGTCAAAAATGGGTCGAAACCAAGTCGAAAAAATGTAAAGGGGTACACCTTCAAAAATTCTCAAAAATTGAAAGTCGCCAAAATCAATTCTAAACGACCCAAATCGATGGTGGGTGATGTATAAACATATTCTAGGACGATTTCTGGTCGAAAGAAGCGGTTAAAAAATTTGTATTGGTCAAAAATGGGTCGAAACCAAGTCGAAAAAATGTAAAGGGGTACACCTTCAAAAATTCTCAAAAATTGAAAGTCGCCAAAATCAATTCTAAACGACCCAAATCGATGGTGGGTGATGTATAAACATATTCTAGGACGATTTCTGGTCGAAAGAAGCGATTAAAAAATTTTTATTGGTCAAAAATGGGTCGAAACCAAGTCGAAAAAATGTAAAGGGGTACACCTTCAAAAATTCTCAAAAATTGAAAGTCGCCAAAATCAATTCTAAACGACCCAAATCGATGGTGGGTGATGTATAAACATATTCTAGGACGATTTCTGGTCGAAAGAAGCGGTTAAAAAATTTTTATTGGTCAAAAATGGGTCGAAACCAAGTCGAAAAAATGTAAAGGGGTACACCTTCAAAAATTCTCAAAAATTGAAAGTCGCCAAAATCAATTCTAAACGACCCAAATCGATGGTGGGTGATGTATAAACATATTCTAGGACGATTTCTGGTCGAAAGAAGCGATTAAAAAATTTTTATTGGTCAAAAATGGGTCGAAACCAAGTCGAAAAAATGTAAAGGGGTACACCTTCAAAAATTCTCAAAAATTGAAAGTCGCCAAAATCACTTCTAAACGACCCAAATCGATGGTAGATCGTCCATAAATAAGTTCTAGGTTGACGTAAATGGATTTCAATGTTTTTCTGATTGACAAAGAAGTAAGTCCATCTTGGCAAAGATCGACTTTAATATTACCCAGTTCAGATATTTCAATTTGTTTTTCAAGCGGTAATGAGAATAATTAACCGACGAATATTAATTAATACCCCGCCGCCGCAAAAGTGTGTTAACGAACGACAAGGTGCGCCAGCATTCGACCGATCTCGTAATATTGTTTATACCCTTGAGTATTATGCTTGATCTGCAGTTATTTTTATCTATGAGATCAGAGGCCCGAACGGGACATAATGGCACAGATAATTACGAGCCATATGTAACTCTTCCGCGACGAGATACGCTAATTGAGGAAAAACAATGTTTCACAGGAGGAAGTTTGTCGTGGAATTATCGGAGAACTGCATTACTTTACCCTGAGAAAATCCCATCACGAAGACGAGGTAGATCGACACGAACCGAAGTAGATCACCCATAATCATCCTATAGATCATCACTACAAAGGGACCGACTGTTTTAAATCCTCTGCAGAAAAATAAAAAATATGGTGCCGTCGTCAACATGACGACAACGGCTAACATATCCTCGAGCTCGTCAGCACAGGCCCATCTTAGAAACGGAAAGGTGAGTAGGATGCAACACGAGAAGAGAAACATCACACGTGACGGTGCCGTCATCTGAAAGTAATATGGAAAGTAAATCATCCACAAAATTATCATAATAGTAGCATTAAATTGAGAATTATTAATCACTATATTGTTATCATCAGTTATGGTACTGCCTTACAAGGTTTTCTACGAACATATTCAGGCCCAGAAACCTGGCCTCTCGCAGAGCCGCCAGAATATAGAAAATCGCCGCGATTTCCATTAACACCTCCGCTGTTAATCGAATTTTTGCTGATAATACTGTGAACTGCATCAGTCTGCACTCTTCTGTTAAGTCGTCCCACCTGTTTTTAGAGTTGTATGTACATATTCCTGATTTCGCAGTAACTTAAAAAGCCTATAATTAGCTGCGTATAATTAACTATATTTAACTTACTAGATAAATTAAAAATATCTCTACAATTTTTAATAGTTTATTAAGTAACGCGTATAATAAACTTTCTTACCAGTCATCGTCATTTTTATCGGGCAGAGTGACTCTGTCGAGTAAAGTCTTGCTCGTAGATGTTGCTTTAAGTACACTTTCGTTGATTGTTTCTTTGGGATATTCCGTAATATTTTGATAATTATAAGGATTCCCAGTGACTCGAAGGTACGCTTCGAGAGAACTGTTTAAAAATTCACTCTCGTCCAATGGCAGAAGCAAAATGTTCTTCAAAGCCGAAGATATATTCAGAGTAATCTCACGCCTGATTTTTTCCAGAGACTCCGGAGTTACGTTTAGGGAGGAGTTCAAATTTGAAATTACACTACTCGCTAGAGTCCGCGTAACAAAATCGGATAAATCGGAGTTTTGAATTGGTTTGTAGACTAGATTGATGGGTGATGTGACGTTCGAAAAATTCGTTGTTTGAGTGGTTGTGGTTGGTGAATAAGTCGTTGTACTTGGTTGCGCGGAAGGTCCAGGACGAAGCGTAAAACTTATCAAGGAAAGTACAAAATAAAAACAAAACAGAAAGAATTGCCGGTAAAAGCTGAAATGAGTTTTTGCGATATAAAAGAGCCGTTACATTTATATTATATTTGATTATATTTATATTTGATATCGTCATCAATTTTGTGTTCTTAGTTAATGGATTTATTTCAGACTCACCGCGATTTTACGAAAGTGTTCCACTTCGCGTTTAGAAGGTCAACCAATGTGCCATCCATTAACTCCAAGTGTTCATCTTTTTCCTGCAATTAATATAAAGTATTTCTACGGAAACTGATTCGTTTCAATACACCAAGAGTGAGTGTCCGACATTTTGGTAAAAATTCAAATTCTCACCCCGAAGACTACCAAGTTCAGAGCAGAATTATGGCTAATATTTCCTGTGTTAACATCGATAGTATCTACTTGCGAGAGTGGATAGGCCGCGCACGTGATACTACCAATTTGCCAATAAATTTCTCTCTCGATATTTAATATATGGAAGAACATCTCTATTCTGGCCAATTTCGCTGCCAGCGTTAAAGGTGTTAGATGCTGAACATTCCTCAAGGACAATGATGCACCCACCTCGTAAGCCATGTCAAATGCGGTCTTAGAAAAAATGTCGAACATTATTATCACTGTTATATTACATTTTAGTCATTGTTTTAGATAGATTCCCACCAATTTTTCGTGGATGACCAACATATGTAAAACGGTGTTGCCATTGGTGTCCTGTTTGTCGGGATCCGCACCTCTCGCAAGAATTAATCTGTAACATTCTTCTTGGCCCAAACAGGCGGCGAAACTCAGTGGATATTCTCCCCAGTAAACGTATCTATATGGTCGACATAATTACAAGGAAAATCTGTGAAATACGGTTAAAGAATCTTTTCTTAAATTCTGATGGATGTGCTTGTTTTTAATCGGCGCGAGTTAGAATCATTTGACCTATTAAAATAAAGCAGTCGGTGCGTAGCGTTCACACATTAACGTAAATTGACATCGAATCGAGGCTTGTTTCGAGCGAGCATGGAATTAACATTCAATTTCTGTCCTTCGCCTTTTATTAAAGCTCCTACGTCGATGGACCACCTTGGTTTCACTGTCTATAATCGAGGAGGTAAAATAATTTGATTGCATTAATCACAGCTACTAGTAATAGTTTCTCCTCGTAACACGGTGGTGTTTAAAAATGATTACATTCCAAAACTGCTTTTTTCTATACATGAATTGGCTGGAAGTCATGGGAGCTAAATATTATGCATATTAATATCTTATTTGTTCGCCCGAAATTTTACCCGCTGTAATTGGTTTCCGGGCTGACGCAAACCCACTCGTGATCCAAACTATCCGTTCTCGAAGCCTTCTGGTCTTCCGGGCACATAAAATTCCCGAAGCATCTCTCGTTCACATCCGCACCGCTGTCTAGAAGGAACTTCACCATGGCCGGATCCTCGTTCACTATCGCGATATGTAAAACATTCTCTCCTGGCGAAATCGAACGTGGAATAAGTAATGACTAACAACGTATAATATTAATTGCAGAAGAATGCTGGGAGTTGCGTTCACCATAATATTCGTCACTTATGTATATGTCGTTTATAAGTTTCGGATAAAATCGTAAGAGCCTCTTCGCTAAGTCAACGTGGATTGCAGTAGCGTGCAAGAAGCACAGATGGAAAATTGTTTCTCCAACTGCTCCTCTCTGACTCAAACTCCAGCATACTAATCGGTACTTGCTCTTGTCTATCAAGATTGTAAATCCATTTTTAACATGGAATCATTTTTGTCGTTGTTTACATTGCACGTGACAGAATATTTATCTTTGAATTACCTATTTTAGTCTCATCTACTTCCTCGTCACCCATATCCTTGTCAATATCATAGTCCGCTGGGTTCTCCATCGCTCTTAACGGTCCTAGCTAAAAATTGGAGGTACCAGAAAGGATGTGCTATGATCGTGAAACGAAAGGAAAAATATCGCTACAAAAGTGGGGAGGATCGAAGGATTTCTTTTATACCATTTTGTGTTTTGGACGGTCTTTATTTCGCAATAGTACCAGTTTCTCAACGGGGATCCATTTACCTTTCCCCTTGTTATACAAATATGGCTCGACTTTCGTTCTCAAGGCGTGATCCAATTCTGCATACTGTTTTGTTTGTGTTGCTCTTTTCATCATATCTACCAGTAAACCACCTCCTGCCGGACAGGTATATTCTAGTTAAATACTTTGATAAATGATCTTTTATAGGTTGATACACGAAATAAGGCGGGGGGAAAAGGATCGCAGGATTTTTTCGTTATCGATACGTAGATGCGCCGCCTAAACCATGTGAATCAATTGCGTCATCGCTGCAAGTATTTAGATCGTCGAGACGGGTACTCTGGAGGATCGGACGAATAGCGGACATTACCACTTCACTTTCTTGAGACTCGTTGCAGTGACTCACGGCCAATAACGATCATCCCAGGAATCACGATAACAGCGCATCTTTAGAAGTTTAATCGGTTAGGGGGTCTGAGAGCTTTCCCATGAATAGCACCGACGTAAAAATACCTTGTTGCTAGTATTATTAATTCACGCTTCTATTTTCGGAAGATCGCAAAGCATTGGAATTCACATGTTCCGTGAAAGGATTAAAAATATTTGTTACAGGATCATCTACAGAAAGTGCATCTTAAAATGAAGCATGTTCGGAGAATTAATATAAGTCAAGGACGTGCAGAATCGGTGCGATTATTTAACATCGGAGGAATTCCTAATCAAAGATGGAATCTGCTGGTTATAAATTAAATCGGGGATGTAGTTACGCTTAGAACATCGATGAATGATGTTTACCAGCCGCTCGCGGTATTAAGTTGTAAATAAACCGTAAGTCTCACGGACTCGGGAGTCTGCTTTGCGGTGGATCTCGAATAGCAAATGCAATCCGCGATTTGCCAGCGATGTGGCGGATAAATAAGGCAAGTAGGAAGCGACTAAGGCATCGATGCCGTGGAACGATGTTATAGTTAATTAATGATGTCGCGGATCGTAGTTTACATAAGTCATTAAAGTCATCAAAGAAAACCCGAGGCGCAAAGGTGGAATTTTCCGTCCTTGAATTTTCAAGCACCGCATACCTTTCAAGTCGATCAATTTGTAAAGCAAGATCGACGATGTATCCGTTTGTTTCTTTACGCCACTTGCAACGTTACTCTCCGTGTTTCCCATCTCACTGAATATCGGCCACCACTATTTGCTTTTAAAACGTTATTACAAAAACAGATGATGTTTGTTATAATTTTGAAACACATCAACCTAGATAAGGAACGAAGTCGTGGAGTGTAGTGTCCGGGTGAGCTGCGTTTCCATAGTATATTCGATATCGACCAAACAATTAAGATTTGGCGGGACACACCGTGCTTTCATATTTTACCGAGTAGGATATTTTGATTGGTTGATTTACTTGGTAACATAAACAGGGAAACCCCCTTTAGTGCAATACAAGAGAAAAATAGGTGATACATTTTATATCTTATAACTAGGAAGAATAACAAATAATTATAGTAATACTAATAATAACGATAATAATAACAACGATGTTCAGTGAAACATTAAATTCGCGGACTTGTACGCAGTAATTTAGAATATTAAATGGGAGCCACTGTATTTACATCGATTCACATCGGTTGTAAAATTGTTATTTATATAATTTATTTATAGGTCAGCGTCCTGTTCGGCTCCTTATCTCTTCGTATCAGAAATTAAGCCGAGTAAGATTTCCGCGGGATAAACCGCATCCTACTTTGCGGACGGATTTCGGTGAAGTCACATTAAATCTACGAAGGATATCCTGCACACGGCGCTAAATCGAAAACCAAAAAATCCTGTAAAGCCAAATCCGGCTAGCAGAAAGCCATGATTTAATTTGATTGATAACAAAACCACTTCCGCGGGAAACCGGTTTGATCCGCCAAAAACTGCGAGAGGAATCAAAGGTGTATTTCCCAATCACACGATAGACTCGATCTTTGATGAATATTTACAATTTTTCGAGGGTCCACCAGTCTCCGTTTCCGAGGTTCGTATTATTACGTGGACGCGTAACATTTCATTCAGAATAATTTGTCGTATATATTATTTATCGCGCGGCATCGAGCGACACAAAACTCGTCAAGGAAACCCAGTCGCTTCTTTCTTTGTATTAATTGTTCCCATCCACATCGAAGTCGTGCGACTGTGGAAGATGTTTGCAAATTCCGGTAGTAAAAATGCTAATTGCTTTCGTCATTATCGACCGCTCGATAAATATCGTTACGCGAGATCGAAGCACGCGCGAAGACTATCTTGACGATTACATTTGTACCGTAATCAAATTCAATGTTGCATGGAAATTGCTACGTTAATTTGTACTCGATGGCATTCATTCTACTTATTCAGCCGCTAGTAGTAACGTCGATCAAATTAATACCAATCGGACAACGTACGGGTCCCAATGAACGGGCCATGATAATTGAAAGTAAACGATATTAGTAATAACCGAGATTAGAGACTTGAAGTTCGACGTGACGTAAGATATCGCCTTAAGCACCGAATTTATTCTCGATTCATATCCAATGATGCCAGGCCTAGTCATACCTTCGGACAACGTGTTATTATTAATAATATTCATGCAGAATGCGTAATGCTCGTGATGGTCGAATCTTTAATAACCCTTTCAGTTAATCGAGACTCGTTCCATTTATTTGTACATTTCTTGAGAAAGCTTTAACGCTTACTTTAATAGCTGCGGACGACGAGATACCCGGGTGTAGGTTACTTTTAACGACGAGGAAAATATTTGTTTAAGGGATGCCTGATCGACAAGCCGACCTGCTTTTGGATCCCACCTCTTTCCTGACGCCGTCGGTGATTCGACACGCCAATTCCCGAGACGAGTCAAGCGTGCAACCCTGTTTTTTTTCGGGCCCTGAGCTATTACCATCTTGGTAAATTAATACTTTCGTAATGCTTTCGATACTGTGTAATCAAAAATATTCCTGATTGATCTATAATTGCATCATTTATTTCACTTAAGCATACGAATTTCATTTTTAGGTACACGGCTCCTGTAAAAAGAAATCGAAGATTTGCAACAGCTATATACAGCTGGATGCAGTGTGGAAAAATATGTACGTTTCAGTGAAATTGTTATCCGGCTTGGTAACTGAAAAGTGCGAAGGAAAATGAATTGATGTGCAGTATCTAAAATGAAAACGTGGGATGTCAAGAACGAAGAAGAATCATGGCGCTTTTTCCGGGTTCTGGTTGGTACGCGATTATTTCCTCGCAGCGTTCCTCCTACACGTTTTGTTTGCCAGATTAGGTTGGTAGGTACTAACCCAAGGTACTAACCCAAGTAATCGATCTTACGTTAAGCAGTTATAAATACTCTTATGACGGGTGACTTATTTATATCGGTACTAAGAATCGCGAGACCTCAAACCAACAACCACCATACCATAATCGTACAGTTTTCAGGTGTACCACCTAGGAAATGAAACTTTATTACTGCACCCACTCACGGGTCTAATTTAAATCGTTTACTCAAGCTTCGTACACAATTTCCTTTACTCAAAATTCTTCACACTTGCAAGATGCTTTTGTATTAGACGATAACGTAATAAGATTAAATGTTTACGCGTATCTATGATCTAAAAGAACTCGATTCCACGACAAAATTAAAATTGATGATCCGCTTGTTTGGAAAACAAAAATAATGTAGAAGAGCGCGAGTTTGATTCGCGTTTCTAGGCCCCGGAGGGATTCGAACCCTCGATCTCCTGTTTACTAGACAGGCGCTTTAACCAACTAAGCCACGGCGCCGGATAAAGAGTTCTGACTTAATCGCCGCTGATAGGAACGGAAAAATATTTCTAGACATCAAGTAGACGGAAAGATTTATTCATAACATATCTGTCAATTACAATTCGTTGATACAATCCAAGAACCACGGAGGCCTTGGTCGCGAATGCAAATTATTTTTAAATGCCGGATCAGCCTCTGTTAATTGATCGACTTACTGAAAATACGATGTGTATCGGCTCGACCCAGATTCTTAGGGCATTAAATTCCGAGAAAAAAAAGTTGGCCGATCTATTTTTAAGATCAAACTATATCTTTCGCCTCTCGTGACCGAGGTGCAACCGATGCACGTTTCTTTCGGAGGTGGTTTAATAATAACGTGTCTGTATATCTTCGTGCGACATCGTATCTTTGATATTTTCGTAGAACTTTTACGATCTCCTGCTATAAAAAATGTTTTCTTCTTCGTACACAAATTAT
Source organism: Nysson spinosus (assembly GCA_910591585.2). Taxonomy (NCBI): domain Eukaryota; kingdom Metazoa; phylum Arthropoda; class Insecta; order Hymenoptera; family Crabronidae; genus Nysson; species Nysson spinosus. Next base: position 13,565,294 of record OU342832.1, read on the forward strand.
GGGTACGCCGATACATTATTGCACAGCAAAAAGGTATCGATGTTCCACACATGGGGAGCCAACGTATTTGGCCACGTAAGATGGAAATTATTCGAAGCCCTGTACTTTAATCGAATTTCAATTCTAATTGCGTTAATTGATTTCACTTTAACGGAAAAATTGAATTTTGTGTAAAGAACTAACCTAAATTTATACTGTTATTAAAGAATGTTTTTTGAATTTGGTCTAACATCGAAGGCTCGTTGGTCTAGGGGTATGATTCTCGCTTAGGGTGCGAGAGGTCCCGGGTTCAAATCCCGGACGAGCCCTCTTTTTTTTGTATTTTTCTTTACCAATGAAAATTCCAACCGATAAGAGAAGCGAACGAAAAAACAATACCGGTGAAAGTAAATTTTATATTTATTGTACGTTCCACGTAACAATTTGACATTTATAGCTGAACTCGAGAGCAACTTATCGATGACTCGACTCACGCGTACGATAATATCTCCGAACTCCTGTAATACGCGGAGACCTTAGAGTTATTCTCGTTAAATTACATCATTACGATTATATCTTACGGTTTCAATGAATTAGCATCTTTCGCGACTCAATGTCGAGGCAATGAATTATTCTCTCCCTACGGATGATCTTGATAATCGATGTTAGACGTATACTTTATTCGTTCGTATGTTATTACGTGTTTTCTCGGTACGATCACAAATACATCGTTCTCTCGAAATTGTACGATTTCTAAGATCGTAGTTCTACTTTGATATGCTAATTAAAACGTTAGTACTCTATGTTTCTTTACCGTTCTGCATGCGTCACGAAGTTTAATTGCTCTCAGTGGAATTATGTGATTATACGTATACGTGAGTCAGTCGCAATGGAACTGACATACCCTACGATAAACGGTCCTTTATTTTATATATTGTTATAAATCTAGGAATTTCAATGCTTCCCATCCAATGATCGCATTCATAATACGATGTTGGTCGTATAACTGTATTTCTATTTAATCTAATATACCTGTTGTAGATATCTATAATATATAAAATTAAAAAGCTTCTGGAGAAGAAAGAACAGGAAGAGTGCAAGGGATTCTTCCTTGGAAGAACTAACTTCTTCGTTAGACGGGATTCATGAATATCGAAAAATCTCTAGTTAGTGACTTTACGAGTCATTCTATACTTGGACTGTCTTTTTTGGAAAAAACCCGTCGGATAATATATTCACGAGGTAAAAAAAGCGAAATATTAGTGAACCCTTTATAAAGCCATGTAACTTTGAAGCCAATACTCGACATATTACTCAGCTACCCGTGTTTTCTGTCGCGTTTTATACAATCTTTTAGACGCGAAAAAATTGTTTAATAGTGGGTTAAAGACAGGAGGCGATCAAATTTGAAAATCGTAGGTCGAGATCTTAACGGCTGATATTTTGTTGATTATTGACGTAACGTAGTAGCTTTGGAGGAGGTGAGCGAGTGTTTAATCGAGGCGGTTTACACATCCGAGGAATGACGAATCCCTCGACGGAAGAGGGAAGAAATCGCAAGGAGATCCGACGACGACTCGCGTGTCGCGCTATACTTCCAACCGAATTGTGATACCGAGACTTAGTTTAGCTTGCGTTTACCTCGCGTCTTCGCGGGTCAGTCAGACTCGCGCTTTCGAGCTGCCAGCAGCGGCACATTTATATTCTCTTCGACAATCTTTTTTGATACGGTATCTTTTATACTTTTCTATCTTCTCTCCGGAGTTTAGACATTCTCCGATTATCCTACGTCCCCGTGAAATCGGGCGCTCCGAACATTTGTCAATCTTTTTAATCATTTTTATCGTGACGATCGTTATTAAAATTATTCGTGCATCCGTGACATTAGGACATTCAATATCAGACAGTTTTTAATTTAGAAACTGTTCAACCTTGTCGGCGTGTACTGTCAAGGGTGCACAAAACACATGCCAACCGCCAACCACGGAAGAAGTTAATTTCCCGTTTCCGAACCGAGGGACCCTTTGATCCTTTCGAGTAAGTCATTCTTTCTTTCGTTTTAAGTTTATTAATATTCCCGAGCCTTACGTTGTTTTGTGTTTCTTCAATTCACTCAACTGACGATCTCATACAATATTTTACAAACACGAATAGCAAGACGTGGTCCACCAGAGATGCTGTATATAAATATGAAAATTATGTGCAAAGAAGGTGTTAGTAAATCGATAACATCGACGAGGTATAACGAATCTTGGCTCGTTTTATCAACAATTTGCAATAATTTGGTAAAAACAAGTCACGGTGTCAATTGTATTTGTCGAGTACTAGTTCGAGCCTATCTCGAGTACTTTATCGGATCGAGTATCGTGTTCCGTTTCTATGCAAAACTACTTCAAAAATTCAAGCGTCACTGCCCCGAGTTACTCAAATCTTGCATCGAAAAAAATATTCCATCATTCAAGAAAATATAAGACGCAGATATTCGAGATAGAATGATAAGCGCGGGCACAAATATTTAATGAAGCGTGCCACTGATCCGTGGTTCCTTATCTCCGCGAATTATCGTTGAATTTAAAATTGCAGCCAAAGAATCTCCTTGCAAAATATTACTTAATCGGCGACAAATTAGTCAGAGTTTATCACGGTCTTAATAACATCGTGATTATTCTTGTTCGTAGGAATCCCGTAGATTTAAGAGTTTCAAAATTTGTGTACGAGTCTTGTCAGAATCCGCAGAACTTTTCGTCTTCAAGAGATCCTTAATTCGCTGAAATCATGCTAATTAATCCGTTTTATATTTGCATACATTTTTGGCTGACATTCACCGGGAGAGAAGTCAAGACATTATCATTTCGTCCGGCGCTAGAGCCGAGTTATTTCGTATCTTGCAGGTTTGAAATTCCATACCACGGATTTCATAACGCCCGATTAGAGATTCCTTAGAGTTTCAAATTGTCAACATAAATAATGATATCATACTTATATATCGCGAACATGCATTCTGAGTTTTATACATACACTCTTTCAATCCATATAGTATCTTATAAGTTTTCCAGGTAGCATACAAAAATATGTACCGTGAAAAATATGCGATTTTTGGGGTATTCATTAATTTTTCTATATCATTACATTGTTTAAATTATATTAAAAATGGAAAGCCGATACATCGGCACTAAGTATTAAAGAAGTTAATACGTTAAACGACTTTGCAGTTTTCATAGGCGACTATAAATATTAGGTTGGCCAATAAGTGTGTGCGGTTTTAACTTTTGGTTGAATAAAAGACGATTTTTATTCGATTTGGTATATTTAGAAAATGTTCTTTATTTAATTTTTGTTCGTTTTGACTTACAACTTTTCCCTATTTTTTGAAAAACTTCGTAATTCCGTGTTCTTAAAAACTCCACGATTTCACCGCAAAATAGTGATGTAAACCGCGCGAACTTTCTGGCTAATACAATATTTTGATTGCGAAATGTAAAGCAATATGTTGCCGAAAGTCTGGGGATCATTGGCCGAATTTGCAACGTTTCTAGCAGGAAAAATGTCGTTTACACAATATTTCGGAATTCAAGGCACGTTTCGAACGAGTAGCTTGCAACGCGCAACCTTATTCTCGTGATTCACCCGCGAGTCGCGTACAAATACAGGGCACGGCATAATTTAAAAACTTTGTTTTATGATACCGCTATAGTCGCGGCACCAAGAATCGTTTACAATACGAAGATATCCGCGGCAGACGTTAGATTGTCTGAAAATTGTAGAGATTTTGAAAGAATTTAGCGTGAAGAACACAATCTTGTTCGAAACAAACATCTACTTAGGAAATTATTTAAACAAAAATATAACTGTTACAACTGCGCAGAAACGCCATTATTATTTATACATTCTTATTCTACCGCTAGTATGATTGTTTGTCTTAACACACGATACGATTTTCGAAGGTACATTCACCCGACCGGACTTGGAATTATCGGACGTATAAAAATATTCGTGGCCTCGGTATCGGCCGAAAAATCACGGCACGCCGGATTAAAGTACACCGATACGACTGTGAATCATTGGTAAATGGCAAAGAACAAACGTGCGTATCATCGGGTACATAAATGAACTTCCGTCGTATCCGTTGGCTCTTGAGGTATTCTCCACATTCCAATGGAATTCCATTGATAATAATACGAAACATTTCAGCGATTCTATTTTATATTTACGTACTCGTAGAACTAATATCCTTATTATATATCGATATAATACGAGCCATTTATTTTGAAAGTTGTCCAAGTCCATTTTTCCAAGAAATCAAGTTAACGTTTGAAACGTTACAACGTAACTTTGTGTAACTATTATAAACGTTAACTTGATTTTGCTGAAACAGGGACTTGGTACGAGTATAAAAATGGTATATTATAATATACATATAATAATGATATAAAAATGAAAGATTTGTTAGCCACTTTGAACTCAGAGACTACGCCTGTACTACGTCTGTACGTTTATTACAGTTTCAGAAGAAACAAACGGGTATCAATATCGAAAGTACATGTAGGTCGCGTGCTGCCTTTACGAAGCGAGACGCTCTATTAACACTATCGTGCACTCTCATCGAGGACGCGTTAGGAGCCCGACAATTTTGTCACGGAATTTGACACTCGGATTAATCTCGGCTTTAATCTGACAATTAGATCTATTTTCCAATGTAAGACATTGGAGCCACTTTACGCAGTGATATCATCGGTATCGTATCGAAGCCGACGTAAAGCGTGGACGCTCACGGGAACTCGTTATCCTTTCGAATACTTTAATGCGGCTGATCGCAGCACGCGGTAGAAGTAATTCCGAACAGTAGGAGATCGTATTGAAGATAAACGAGCCGAATACTTTCGCGCTGGTTTTTCAGTGCCTAAATAATTAGTTCATCGAGCATGAAACGGCCAAGCATTTACGATGGGTTAGGTCAAATGCCAACCACCTGTTTCTGTCTAATTATTACTGTTACGCGAATCTATGGCACAGTGGATACTTCGAGATTCGTTGTGATTATGAATAGAAATATAGGTTATGATGCATTGTGTTAGTTAGATTTAAAAAATGCTGGCCGATTTGATCCCCGAACAGCTAACACCGTGGAGTGTACGACCAATTGCACGAACCAATTGCTCGAAGATATTTCTCGCTTATTGTCATCGTTATATTTACACGGAATACCTTTAAAGCGACAGTTGCTTGTCAATTACGATGGGAAATCCGATATCCCAATCTTGAATGGGTGAATGGGGGGCCAAGATAAAGAATGAAATCGGAATCCAACCCACGCAAAATTCTTTCTAATCGTATCGTTATCTATGGCGCCATTTATCGTGCTCGTTCCGAAGAACCCGACAATCGAGGTTCTTCAAGTATTTTTTACCGTTGGTACAAGATACTTAAAATAATTTTAGGATTCTCACCCACCGATCCATTTAAAGGTGAGCTTCAAATTTCATACTTTGCACGTCCAAAGTTTTTTTTTAAATTATCCAATGTTTTCTTTTCTGATTCCTCAACGGATATGTTAAGTCCTCCACAGTTATTGCAACCATATTTTTCAGCGCGATTTCTATTTTCAAGAAATTTTTTATTGTTTACGATGACTGTGGCAACATAAACTTTATGCTGAAGGAAATATTTAAAGATTGATATTATTAATTCTATTATTTTATTTTAGTAAGAAAATATGTTATCCTTTCATATTCTCATTGATCGATGTATTATTTTAGTGTATTGTGAGAAAGTTATTCTCTATTTACTATAATAATTTGAATTAAATATAAACGCTCGATAAATAGCTGAAAGATAAAAATAAAGGATATATCGGCACTTGGTAAACATTAAATTCTTTATCTTGTTGTTTATTGTGAAACTCTCGTGGGACGGACCCCGAGATCAGAAGCGAATTATTCTGGTATTCGTCAGACATTGTTTACCACGTTTATTTTACTCATATTTTTTACGATGAGCTCAAACAGAGTATCGGTGGAGGGTATCAAAGCATGGGCGGATGATGACAAAGATTCTACTCCGCTCGCGACATTTTTCTGAAATCTACATGATAATATGATCTCACGTTATACTCAGATTTGCAAATTATCCGGAAAATGCAGCCATTTGCTATCATTATCTTCACTGCGATTATGCGAGTGAATTGCGCCTCGTTTATCGTTGATTGTCAGAACCGATGAATTGTCTGGTACGCGTTTCAATGTTGACGCAAGAAAAGCTTGCTCTTTATTTCCGAACGCTGACCATTCTAACGTGGGTTAAAAGCTCTCGCTGATTTGCTTCTTTATGCTCCTGTGTGAATATTACGAGAGGGGCCGAAGTTGAATTCAAAATAGAAGATTATCTAATCAAAACATGAAGATGAATTTATAAATACGTGTACCTTTGACTTGTGAAATTTGCAATCAAATTATGCATACCATTATTACATTAACCTATAATGAACTTTCGTGAACCTGCAAAGAGGTTTTTTGTGTCAGAATCACTATGTAGGAGTGTGCCAAATAGATACATTGATCGTAGATCGACGCCATTATACTTTACCTTTATTTTTATCGATCTTAATCGAGCAAGCTAATCAGTTCGGTGAAGTAATTTTAGAACGACGATCTTACGCACCAATCTTTCTCTTTCTTTTACATCGGCGCACGGCGATTCGAAACATACGCGCGTTCAAGCGATACATTATCGATTAGCTGCAAGCACCGAGAATCGAGATATCGCATCGAGAATCGCATCGAGAATCGCATCCAGAATCGCAAAGAGGATTCGAAATTCCTCTACGTGCTCAACGGGTCTTCGAGTTTAGGGAATCCATAAAAATAAGCACGGCCGGAATATAAAACAGGGTGGAGTCTATCGGCGCCGTAAGTTTGTTTTTCCGAAATTCTTTCGTGAAACGTTGAAACGCATTTAAAAATACATTAATCGATATTGCTTTCACACCAGCGATGCGTGAGAAATAAAATCGGTCTCAATTGTAATCATTCCCCTGCGATTCCATATCGGTTCCATGACGGTTCCATGATGTAATAATTGTTACTTACCATTGATATTACGTAAGTACTTCAAAATGTTCCTCGGATCGCAATATCTAATTTTACCTACTTATCATGGGAACGTATGAATCTCTCTGCAGGTTTTGCCAATAACCTTTGCATTATCTTGCAAGTTTATTAAAGAAAATAACGGGAATCTTGATGATCCTCGGTCGGAGGACTCGTGGACATTGACATAAAATGTTGCTTTGGCAGTTGGAATTATGTCATTGCGTTTATTGACGCTACTTAGTAGTCAGTCGTGGCTGGAAATGATTACAGAATGCGTTATGAATGTATGGAAATATTGCAGACGTATTTAGCATAGGCGAACGATCTACGTACAGAATTTCTTATTCAGATTTCCTACCTCTTAGATTCTCAACATTAGAACCGGCAAAGATATCCTGGACTATTTATAAATTCAGTATTTATTTATTTCTTTGCTGTTTCCTCGTGTTTCACTTTGTAGAACGCAAACTTTGTAATAGACATATGCATTATTAGTCATACGGTATGAAGTGATTATTAAATTGCCACAGTAATATTGGTGGATATAACGATAAAATGCTGACGCAGGAATTATTAAGAATCGGAGGATGACGATTCATCTAAATATAAGTGAAAACGATGTACGAACGGTGCATCGCAGTAGCATGAATCATTTCGTTGATTGACACGCAATAAATGCATGAATGAAATGCACGCCCGAGGAAAAATGGCAAACTCGCGGATATGCTTGAAAGACGCGCGGGAGAACCAGGAAAAATTATCCCGCTTCCAGCAGCCTTTCTCCTGTTCTTTATTGACTCAACGATGTCACATTATAACGGAGAACACTAGTCTTTCGTATAAATAAGTCATGCGGAATTGACTCGATACATCAGGAATGTTAAAAGTACGAGTTTTATCTAATACGTGTCAGTTGACATTGAAGCTGGACATATCAGTTTTAATCGTTGGAAAAGTTTTATAAATACAAAGTACAATGAAGAATATGGAATTTTTAGACGTACGCGGGTGAAGGTTTTTTCACATTATTGTGATTCAATCGGGTACATTATAATTCTCCGTAGCAGACTGTGTGTCGAAATGTCAATTGTAATGCGGACAGTAAATGTTGCATACCATTCCGTTGAGATTTCATTGAGTAAATCTATCCTTGACGTCACGCAGATACCAACACGATTAACCGATACGTAGTAATATTATGATATATATCATATATCGTCCGCGGCATTATGCTAATAACACCCATCAGTGTCAAATTTTATCGATGTGTTCTTAGAGACGCATAAATTATTTCTTACTACCCTTCGCCTTTTATCTCGGTGCTCACGAATTAATTCAGGAGCGATGTGATAGTCCCGTAAGAAGATATCAAACAAATGACATTAGATGTTCTGGTTTGTTTACGCGAATTCTTTCCAATTGGTTAGCGGGTTGTTAAGTAATTGGCACGATACTTTGCAGTTGAACGTGAGTCAGAATGAATTGAGAAGAACAGGACGTTCATCCTCGGGAAACTAAGTCGTAGGAGGCTAAGACGATATCGCGGTAGCAGCGTTAAATCGGAAAAATGGGTCAAGATCATTTAATCGTGCACTCAAGTCTGATACCTTGCGACTTAATTTCACGCATTACGCGGATTCGTTGCTTAACTTCCCATTCGCTTTGTATCCTGATTTTGCCCGTTGCCAAAACTTAAAGGTAGGGCAAGAGCCTTAAAGTGAGTCAACGTTTATTCTCGTTTTATCGTACGGCCTTGCTCGTCATTAGATAACCTGCCGCCTTCAAAATGTGCTCGTTAATTTGGAAGCCCTAGAATTCTCTTACAACGTAACCTTGGAACCTTAGAGACTCCTCTCCTGGAGACGAGCCAGTTCTCGTCGCATGACCAGCCATCCCGTAAATTACAATGATGAGCCTGTTTGCATCCTAAACTACTGCTACCACTAACTGTTTTCTCGTAGTCTTTTAGATAAATGCCAGAAGTGTCGCGGAAATAACACTTAGAATTTATCGGTCGATGGCTCGTTTCATCCATCGTCCTAACACCGCGCATCGTCGTCTCAAAGCCGAGTAGCCAAGCGATTTATCTGTTATCGGAAAACCTACCAAGCATCTAATGAAAGTAAATCTGGATAGAGTCCAAAAAACCACTTTCGCACTTCACAAATCGAAGTCTGCGATCACTCTGTTTTCACTTAGACACATTGTTGACGAGGCATTCCTGAATTGTGTTTGATATTCATTTTTATGAACATAAAGATCGCATAAAGAATATGTGCTATTTTTCGAAAAACGACCCTGGAATTTTTCTAACCGAATCGTATGAAATTTAAAGAGCACAAGACAGAGGTTGGAAAAATTGCGAGGGCAGAAGTTGAAGCGGGCGAAGGATAGGTCAAACAATCGACCCAGTTTCGAGTAGTATTTGCATTAATTGTCTGGTTCTCAATGAACTCGCTTGTCTCATTCTCTTTCGTAAAATGTGATCGCGAACAATAAAGTGGCTTATTCTCCGGTTGTCAGCGGGATGACCATTACTCGCGGTAGAAAACTAAAAGAAATCGCTATTACATAAGTGGAAGAATTGGTTCTTCGAGGTCAGGAAGTCGGAGAGGAGATTCTCGTTCCAGTCTGGTAAATTTCATCAATATTATAATGCACTATGTAACGAGTCATACGTGTTAGAGAACATCCTTTTGAAAGTATACGAGCCGTGAATTGAATACTAACAAATTTATAGATGCACAATGAAAGCTACGGAATTGCTTATATTCGATGCATTTAAGTCCGAACAAGCTTGCGAACATAAACGATGTGCAAGAAACAAGAATAAATAAATTTTACGATCGACGGGGAGTGGGGACTCGTGTCATTCAATAAGCTCGTGGAAATATTACACAAGACCGTTGACTCGTCGATCTTCTTCGGAGAAGGCGACCAAGAAGCGAGGTGATCCCTCGAATGACAAATTATGCGGCATTTAACGAGACAGAGGAGAACGCTTTGAAGTCGTTCCAAGGCAGATAGACCATATGATTCGTCACCGAGAACTTTGCAAACTTGGCACTTGTTACTGTACTCCACGATACCATCTGTTACCGAATCCTACATACCGTGTGCACAATGCACATGGACATCTCTCGAAATCGCGCACGCCAGTAACTTAGTTCCACTACTCCTAAATCACGAGTGTCCAAGAAATACGAGTCTTGAATAATTCTTTGAAATGCTTTTACGCTGCTGACAAACGTAGGTTCATGAATTACTGGAAACACGCTTATGACTTACATTGACATTAATAATAATCGTTATTACGATATATTATCTATTCCTATTTCTTGTTTAACGAGGTACCGTAGAGATATCAAAATTCAAAGGCACATAAATCAAATGTAGTAACGGTTACATCTTTATTTATTTTATGTACTCGCACGATGAATAATAAAGGGATGAACATTTGTTTAGGATGTGGCATATACGCTGGCTGAATTTGGTGATCCTGTGCTTCGTCTTCTTGGTTTCAACCACAGAAGGAATACCCGATTTCTCGGGTTTACCACCTGGTCCATATTGCGCCGGAAGGTACCCTGCTGGAAGATGTTGCTTGGGACGACAGGATGAGTGTAGCGCGCCTATTCTTAAGACCTTGTGTTATTGCGATGATTTCTGTGACCGCTCCAGAGAGGAGGATTGCTGTCCTGATTACTGGAGCCATTGTAGAAACTGGTTTAATGTCACAACTTCGCCACCCGAAGAAATAAGGCGTAAGAAGACATGGAATGAAATAAACAGAATCAATTATGCGAATACTCCGAAGATGCATTTGCTTAGAACAATTTTGATATTTCAGGGTGCTTCTTCCAAGGAAGAGAATATAACCACGGACAGACCCTGAGAGTTAACTGCAACACATGGTAATTTTAAAGTATCCTCAAATATAATAAAATTAGGATGAAATATATATTGTCAACATTATATTAGAAGTAGTTTCTTTATATTAACACATAAACGCGGTTACAGTAAATGCTCTTCCATTGGTAAACGTGCCGAGGTACTTTGCGAAGAGAATCGTTGTTTAATGGACCCGGAACTCGTAGAGGAAGTGAATCTTCAATCTCTCAACCTGGGTTGGAGAGCGAGAAATTATTCCGAATTTTGGGGAAGAACCCTTGGAGAAGGTGTCAAACTTCGCCTTGGTACTCTAAACCCATCGCAATCCGTAAGCAGAACGATTTTAATACATTATTGTGTGACACATCTAAAACATCCTTTCGATTGATTAGAAACTAATATTTTTCGAAGGTTTACAAAATGAATGCGGTGCGCCGAATTTACGACCCTGATGCGCTTCCGAGGCATTTCGACTCTAGAACACGTTGGCCCCGAGAAATATCTTCCGTTCACGATCAAGGATGGTGTGGTGCTTCCTGGGCGATTTCCACCGTTGACGTTGCATCCGACAGATTCGCAATAATGAGCAAAGGTATCGAAGATGTTGATCTCAGCGCGCAGCATCTTCTTTCTTGTAATAACAGAGGTCAACGCGGCTGCGACGGTGGATACTTGGATCGTGCATGGTTGTACATGAGGAAATTCGGGTAAATTACACCAACTAATTACAGTTAAAATGAACCAATAAATCATAATAATTAATAAAAGCTATATTAACATCAAGTGTGTAAACATCTTGCAGGCTAGTGGACGCAGACTGTTATCCTTGGAGAGGTACAAGCGAACAGTGCAAATTACGCAAAAGAACTAATTTGAAAGCGGCCGGTTGCCGAAACCCACCGCATCCACTTCGCAAGGAATTGTATAAAGTTGGCCCGGCTTACCGACTCGGTAATGAGACCGACATTATGCAAGAGATTCTTACTTCTGGCCCCGTGCAAGGTAATAAAAAACTGTGCTCGATATATTACCAAGGTTTCTACACAAGTTGAATAAAATAATTCATTGGATTTTTGTTGAACAAAATTTTGTAGCAACTATGAGAGTCTACCAAGATTTCTTCGCTTACGAGTCCGGTATATACAAACACTCGCGATACTTAGAGAACCACGAATCCGGTTATCATTCGGTAAGAATAATCGGATGGGGAGAGGAGCAGTCTTACAATGGGCTACCTGTAAAATACTGGGTAAGTTGGTCAATTAATCTTGATTACAACTGTTCGAATTAGTAATAAATAATTAAGATTTAATCTTAGAATAAGAATAGCACTTGAAGTAAATTATATTTTAGCTGGTAGCGAACTCCTGGGGATACCAGTGGGGAGAAGATGGAATGTTCAAAATACAAAGAGGCACGAACGAGTGCGAAATAGAGTCGTACGTGTTGGGAGTTTGGGCGAAAACCGTGTAAAAAAGACGAAAGTCGTAGGCTCAGATCCTCCACAGCCATCATTGGTGCATTTAACGAATCTCCTTTGATTTACCGGGCACGATAAAACAATTGACTCGGACAAACGAGGAATGATTATATCGATGTTAATAAATATGTGATCTCGGGTCCGCCCCGTGTGCCTTATCACTTACGGGTGTTAGAATCATCCGGTAAATAATAATTATTTAATTAACGTAACTAGATGCTAGCTATTAGTCGAAGCTGCCGCCGTTATTATCCCGTTAGCTGAATCGCGATCAGCAACGGGCATCTTTGTATCAAAAATTACGTTTCCGGTGTGAGTTTTATCATATAGAATAAGTTCGTACTATATTATATATGTATATCAAAAACGTCTGTGAGTAAGATACCAAGTGCCAAGCACTAGAAATATAATTTTTTTAAGTTAACTATGCAAACTTACGTTATCCGCCTTTTTCCGAGCAAACCTTAACGTAAATATGTGTTGTATAGAAAGGAATATACAGAATCTGCCTTATATATTTTCGAATGACTTCGAAGAGCCAATATCTTGAAAGTGAATTTTTCCGTTGTCATCTTTACAAACAATTTTCCAGACAACCCATCCTTTTCCCTCGGAAACGAATATCATATTATAATTAAGTAGCATGTTTCAGCTGAGACACCCTGTATAATAATACTTTGTTTAAAATATCATAACATTTATTAACAACTGAGAGTATACATTGCAATCGCTGATTGTCTAAAAATAAATAATAGGTTAAGTGTATCCGCGAGTAGTGTAACGTTTGAAAACAGTTATATCTTGAACCACACAAAACAGTTATTAGTAATTATTTCGATTCCATTAGGACATTTAGACTACGACGCTACGTCGGTTGGTCTTGCAATGGGGATTGTAAATCTCCAATTTCTCTTTCGGCGTATTCATCGCGGAATAATCAATCGGGAAAAGTATCGTGTTCCCGCGCATTAAACAAGCGTCCGTCATCCCTAGGAAATGTTCACCGGGTCCAAAAGGACCGCGACCGAAGAGGAAATTCGCGAAGGCCAGTTGATATTGTGTCCAACTCAGAGGATGATCTCCATTCTGAAAAATGTCAAGATTTGTTATATGCATTGTAAATATTTTTATTACTTCTCTGAAGATCCTTTTCTATATAATATTGATTTGATTTATAAATAATGTTTACCGAGGTCATAGAGTCATACGCGATGTCCAGACACTTGACGATCCTGTCTGGATCTAAACCAACAACGGACGCATAAAATGATGCGAGTTCTTTCTTCGATATCACCCCACTTCCGGAGCTATTAATAGCAAGAAAGAAAACTTTCGGCAACACTTTTACCCAGAACGGGATATCATTGTAACTCGCACCACCGGGAGGTGCGATAACTTGAGTCCACCACGACAACCAATCCTCCAAATCGATTTTTTTCGTATGTTCACCTTCGTACTTTCTCTCCTGCAGGATCAATTCGGCGAGTCCTTCCTCGACCTCTAGTAGACGTAAATATTCTGGACCGTTCCAGGACCAATCCGCGAATCTTCTAAGACGCTTCGGTAAATAATAATTATTTTAACCCGAACCTTACGAAAAAAAAAACATTTGACTGTATCATTTTACAAGTATTACCTCGGAGAAAGTTCTAAAGTCTTTGCGATTAATAGAACCATCTCTATCGATGTCTAAGAGATACGTGAAGAAATGAAAAAGTTTATCGCGTTGAATAGGTGCCAGCACTTTCAGACTTCCGGTCTTACCGAACTCTTCTATCCCCGACAAACTTTCATCGCTCGGATATCTGCTTACCCAGGTAGCTGTTTGATGGAATATGTTTTATCAACGCAAATCTGCCTTCGATAATATTGTGTGGATGATACAACTTGATCTTAATTATTGGGTTTTTTTCAATAACCGATATATTTTCAATTATCTCGGAGGATCGAAGAGGATCGAACTTACTCCAAACATGAACACTCCAACCGGGGTGATCAAGTTCCCTCGCGGTAATCGGTGGTGGAACGATCTCGTCGACGTTCGAAGAAACTGTTCGCCATCTCTTCAGCAAGTCCTTCGTCCTGTCACGAGTACGATCGCAAGCTTGCCTCCAATTCGTAATGAATTTACGTGGTACTTTCAAAGCATTCGGTTCATCGAGAGAGAGATCTTGGCTACCAACCGAACTCCTCGGTTTCTCGAGCGCTTCCGTTTCCGGCGCGGATGCCTCGTTCTCCGAAGGATAATAAATCGGATCCTTTATGCTACCCGAACGACTTTCCATCGTTGACTACTGCGGTCACAGTTAACATGTACGTATCACAGACGGAATCTACTCTCCTGAAATAATCAATTCCTCGGTGAGAGGTCACCGGGTCGCTCGATAATACGACCGCGCCGTTTTTGCGACTGTAATCCTTAAACTTGCTTTTTTTACCGCGACCAAACTCTACGAGTCGTAAACAACTACGATTTTTCAATTCGATCTTCAGTTTTCTCTGAAATCTGAAATCAAATAAATGGAGTAAATCGTTATACTGTTAACTTTAATACTTATTTTCCAATTACAGTAAATCTTTACTAATTACCATAAACATTAATTCTTATCACGATCAACTATGAACGGTATCAATTGACGACTAACAATTAAAAAAACGAACCTGATAAAAATATAATGGTATTAAGTGTAAATAATATTTGGGTAGCATCTTATTATAATTTCCAGTACATCGACTTATCATGATCTTTTCAAAATTTAACTTCTGGCCATGAAATTGGTATTATATTGAATACCTATGTATGCCCATATAATTAGCAGAAATTTATTGTCGATCGAGAAAACGCACCATCTAGTTTTTTATTTTCCCCTAGATGTCTGGGAAGTTGGTTTTTGAGCCATCGAGTTCTTCATCATAGTTGTTTACGTTACAGTACCCCAACGCCAAGCTGCGGCCTCTTTCCTTCTGTTCCATTCGCGTTGGGTGAGTGTTGCGCATTCGAAATCGTGTTATACCGTAAACATCTTAAGTTTTTTCTTGGAACGTATACCGAGATGATCCGTGCCCATACATCATTTTCCAAAATGTTCATATAATTTTTTATTTTATTACAACGTTAACATTATATCGCCATATAAAAAAGTTACTTCTTGATAAGTTTACTTGCGTCCATGTTGGACATGCACACATTTCGTATACCTTAATTCTGGCAACACATTTCGCTTTTACTTTGTAATAATACAGAATTAATTCTAAATTTATTACTACGAGAACGATATTCTTTTTATTAATTTAACTTGATAGCTTTGTTGCATTTGATTATGCTTTAAGTGATGTTTCATTAACCACACATTTGTTTGCGTACAGGGTTTCACGATGGGTGCATACAAGTATATGCAGGAATTGTACCGCAAGAAGCAAAGCGATGTGCTTCGCTTCTTGCTCCGCGTTAGATGCTGGCAATACCGTCAGTTAACAAAAATGCATCGTGCCCCAAGGCCCTCCAGACCCGACAAAGCCCGCCGTTTGGGATACAAAGCTAAGCAAGGTACATACAAGAACCAGGTCCACGTGACTTAAATCTCGAATTTGTTCAGAGAACTTATTCAACTTAGAAAACTTTTCGACTAATTAGAAAATGCTTGTATTCTATGGAATAACAAATAACCAACTTGATTTCAAGACATTCTAGTATAATAAGTGTGATCGTAATGTTTGTAATTCACTTGTACTTACCTGCAGTCATGAGGGCAATCACACAATTTTTTTCCATTGTTTCTTTTTTTAGATACGGGCAACATTTACTCCTCCTACCTTGAGGGATGAAATTGACTCTATGACTGCGGGTAAATTTTTTGTTAGGATAATAGTCACATCTGGAGTAATAGTAGATTAACTTATTATTAAAAAGATATTAAAATGTCTTGGATTAAAATTAAATGATGAGATGTACCATGCACCACTCTTAGAGTTTTCGTGGGGAGAAACGTGTACACTGATTGTAGTTAGTTAATGACTCCCTTAAGTCAATTTTGAGGAAGACATAATAACAAGTAATTTTGAACTGCAGGTTTCGTCGTCTTCAGAATCCGTGTACGTCGTGGTGGACGTAAACGCCCAGTTCCTAAGGGTGCCACATATGGAAAGCCAAAAAGCCATGGTGTCAACCAGTTGAAACCTACCAGAAAGTTACAGTCCGTTGCCGAAGTAAGTGCAGTCTTGAAACAACCCCAAACTCATATTCTGCAGATTCTGATATGATGATAACTATATATGTTATTCCATGACCACGATGATTTTTTTCTCTTCCTTGGATGTCTGACAAAATTTTGTTAGAGTTAAAGTTTTATTACAGTATATAAGTTGATTGTTATAATATATTGAATGTCTTTCCAGGAACGTGTTGGCCGTCGTTGTGGTGGGCTCCGCGTCTTGAACAGTTACTGGGTTGCACAAGATTCTTCCTACAAATACTATGAAGTTATTTTAGTGGATCCCGCACACAAGGTAGATTATTATATTTCAATGAAATTTTAGTCTTTATATCTCTAATCTCGCCGCTTCCTCATTTATTATGCCAAGCGGCGCGTTCCGTACTTTTGTCGAGAAGTACAATGAACGCGTTAATAAATACACGATATGATGACATTATCTATTGCTAATGAGAGTAATCATGATTGTGCTTTAACTTCCTTGGATGTCTGAGCATTATAAAACTTTGGAAGTAATAGCAAGCATTACTCAAAATTCTACTAACAATCGCAATTATTCATGTTCCAGGCAATTCGCAACGATCCAAAGGTAAACTGGATATGCAATGCCGTCCACAAGCACCGCGAACTTCGCGGAAAGACCTCGGCCGGAAGGAGTTCCCGAGGACTTGGAAAAGGACATCGGTTTTCACAGACCATTGGCGGTTCGCGTCGTGCGGCATGGCTGAGAAAGAACTCTCTGAGCCTCCGCAGAAAGCGATAAATTATTTTATTTGTTGTGATCATCCTTTTCACAATAACAGGGTATATCATGCTATTGATATAATAGAATTTTATCTAGATAGCATGGTACATTCTGAACAAAATAAATATCTCTTTCTTAAAATACTGAAAAGCACTTCTCCATTTTCTTGATTCATTTGCAGGCACTTTCTCTTCATTGCATTTATTTTCGTATGTAAGATATATATGAAAATGCAAGGTATATATAATTTTATGGAAGAGGTAAAGATCGGGAAGAACGTAGAAAAATAGTCGGAATTTGATGATCAATCTTTGTATTTTTCGTTTGTACATACTCTAAAATAATGTTTAAAAATATGCCTCTACTGTCCTGGACCAGACAATGACTTATCCATGAACTTCTTTTTGGCAAAACACAGCCACCATTTACTTGGCTTACCATCCTCTCCATATACCTTTTCTACAAGCCTAACTCCAGTCTCTTGTCTTATTTGTTGTAAATATTGTCTCATGGTATCTAAGCAACATTCATTTTAGCTTAATATCTATTATTACATATCATGTTTATTTCAATGATAGTTAAAATAGATTTACCTCCTTCCATAGGACTGCTTGGTTTGGCATAAACAGAGTTCAAAGGAAATCCTTGATCACCAGGTACATCGAATTTCGAGATTGCAAGAGAATACATTTCATTGGTTGCTTGTGCCTGTGTTGCACATTTTTGTAACCTCTTCAAACACTCAGTGATATACAAAGTAATGTAGATTAAAACCCTATCTGCTTCACTCTATGAAGATTAATCGAATAAGTAACATACTGCTGCATAAAAGATTATAAATATAGGAGTAATAGTTACTTTAATTTCATAAGTCCTAAAGAATACGTTAGCTTTAAAGAAATATAATGCTTCGTCTATTATATCGAGGTCCTTGTTGTTAAACGGTGGTGCGGGTCCTCGGAAATGTGTTTTAATCGGCAAAAGCGCCATGTTTCCAATGTTTCCATTGCTTTCCACGAAACTTGAATGATACGCCTGTAATAGTAATAACAACAAGTATAAATATCGTGTACTGCGGGTGTATTAAATATAACCATAAAAAGGAAAGAGATTTTTATGCAAGTGGATAAACATATATAATGCTAGCATGTAAATGTAAGCACATATAACGTTCCTTTATTATTGTAACTTGTTAATTAGGGGCACAAAATTAGTATATCTTTTCAGTTTCTCATTTAACTGATTAGTGGATGAAAAAGAGTGTAGGAATGACACATTTGGTTAGAATGGGGTGACGCCCTTGTTTCGGTGAACAATTTTTGAATTTGAGAGCGAACCAACTTAATATGGAATTAATTCACTTACAGGCATTTTTAAGGAAGAAATATCTCCTTCTATAACCCTTAACTCGTGTATTCACATTAACCGAGCATGTATAAAAAATGACACATCGATACGTCAAATCTTCGGACTTATTTACAGTTCGATACAATACCGCACCCATACAAGTAAAATAGCACTAGCTTAGTATTTTCTTATCACACTTATTTCGGAACTATAAATTAAAGGGAATAATTAGATTACTTTCAAAGATGATTAATAATTCTTTGAGATTTCCTGGCTTCTGTAATGCAATTTCAGAAATTGTTTATATAAACACGGGCGCAAGAGATGGAATCGTGACGAACTCCTGAAAATCGTGCGAGGTAGAGTTAATTTATTTTCGGTATTAAAACTAACCACGTACAATATTTATAACATGTTGTTGCGCTTTCAAAGAAGTCAATTATTATTATTTGATATTAACTGCTATAATATTCAAAATTATATTTTGCGTTAATTCGCACCAAATCTTCGAAGACTACAACACATTGAATTAGAGCTCGCTAAGTTATTTCGACAAAACGTGAAAAATAATCCTTTCTTGATAATTATTTAACAGTATCTTTTATAAAAGATTTTGAAAATTCAATGTCTAGTTATTTTCGAATGAGCACTTTCAAGAGTGTGTTAGCCCTGTGTCATCGACGCGACAATCACTTCCGGTCGCTTCCGTCGCATCGACGATGATGGGTACTTCCATTCGAAGTGTGTTGAAGTGATCTCGGTCCTCGAAGAAAATTTTCGGAAGTTTTCCCGATTAATTCTCTTTGTCTGACGTGTTAATCAGCGTACGCACTGCGTGATTTCACGCATGACGTTTGTGAGATAATATCGTTTAAACAAGAAGTATCGGAACGGCGATACCAGTCTCTCATATTGGACAAACAGTCAGAGTATAATGGCCGATGTGGAAGGAAAAAAGCTTACGGAGCTACGGGTGATAGATTTGAAGACGGAACTCGAGCGTCGCGGACTCGACAAAACAGGAAATAAAGCAGCATTGCTCGAACGTCTGTCCAAGGTAGAATTTAACTTTTATTCGAAGGATTTTCAATATTCTTTGGCCTTTGAATAAGTGCGTTATCCCGTTTACTCGCCATTTTAACCCCGTGGAAACCAACACCACTTTGTTACGCATGCATTGGATTGTAATCGATACGAAATTTATGTTAGGTTTTATATTTGCATGCCGACAGTCCATTTAAAGGACATTTTATTTCAATTAACCTCCTTTAACATTTCGGCTTTCGAATAATTGAGGTTTGCCGTTTCCTCGCCATTTTATCCCTATTGATTGTGATAATAGTTTGTTGCGTGTGCGTTGAATCATAATTAATACGAAAAGTTATTACTGTTAGGCAATTGTAGATTACTCAATAATTGAATATAATATGATTTTGCAAATTATTCAAATACACGATAATATAGTCGAACTAAATTAGATCATATTGTCCGAGATATTTGAAGAATATATATTTCAGTAACTATTGATTATCTTTACACAGAACAGTTGTTTGTAATATATAAACTTGTGTCTTGTAGGCTATATTAGATGAAGGTGAAGATCCAGAGGAGTATTTAATTGTTCCATGTGGTGGAGTATGTAAAATCAGCCCCAGAAAAAATAGTGGTAAGTCCTGATAAGGTTGAATGAATTACTTACTTGCATTAATTAGTGCAAATAAGAGAATGTAATGTTGCTGCTATCCTATGCACAAATAGGTTATACATTTAATTATTTCTTTGTTAATATTAGTCACTGGTGTACCTAATCCGGAAGAAACAACAGAAGCACCTGAAAGTCATAAAGAAGAAACTACTGAAGTGCAAGAAAATAATGAAGTTAAACCCAAAGTAGAAGTCAAGCCAGAACCAGTGGAAGATACTTCAGTGGTCAAGAAAGAGGTAAATTGATATTGATATGCATAGCTGGTTTTGCTCCAGTTGTCTATCAGATTACATCACAAATATATACTTGAATGTACACATTGAAATCAACTACAATTTGTGGTAATTCAGCAGGAAGCAGAAGCTGAAGCACAGGTCAGTGCTGCTAAAGATGTGGAACAGAAGCAGGAGTCGAAAGTTAATTTGAACAGAACTCAAGCTGAAAGTGTATCAGGCAGCGAAAAAAAGACTGTAGCAGAAATGCCAAGTTCATCGAATCAACCTTTGGCTACTGCGATAACTGCCTCATCAACAGTTGAAGTCAATGGCATCGATAATGAAGATTCTATTAATTTAACAATCGGCGAGGACGAAGAAAATCTCCTAGCCGAGGAGGTAAGAATCACCATGTTGTAAATGTTATCTTTACAAAATATGCACACCCTGTGTATTGAAGATATTCAGTGATTATTAATCGGAATAAATTTTTGCTTTTTACAGACTGAGTCGCAAGACAGGCACAAGGGTAAGTTTCGCGATATGTTGCAATCTATGGTATTTAGCTTTAAGGTTTCATAAAATAGAGGTAGCAGTACATTTAATTATGGCCTCGAGTAAGTTACTTCAAGCTGCGGCATCAAGAGCACGGGACTGTGTTTTCTGCGCTATAATCTGGTGTTCATCCAGAATTGCAACCTCATTGGAAGTGTCTATGAATTGGTACTTCATGCCTTATCGCCGCTTGTGGTCGTCGAACTTCAGATTGTGAACCACTATATGGAAGTACCTGTGCTTAGAGCGTGACGACATCTCTTGCTTCGTGGATGTGGCACACGACGACGTATCACGCTTCAAGTCAACCATGCATGCCGATCGTCAAGGTTTTAATTTGGATGAAGTGCATCTACCGAAATTCCTCGCGCTGCCATATTGCCAGACTTATTTCATAACAAAACAAACAAATCTATCCCATAAGCGCCTAGTCTTTAAGTTAGTTAACGCTAGAATTTCAT
Source organism: Nysson spinosus (assembly GCA_910591585.2). Classification (NCBI taxonomy): domain Eukaryota; kingdom Metazoa; phylum Arthropoda; class Insecta; order Hymenoptera; family Crabronidae; genus Nysson; species Nysson spinosus. The sequence goes on from OU342832.1 coordinate 13,586,971, forward strand.
ATAAAATTACATTAATTATACCTACCGCATAGAGCATCGTTGGACGTCGCATCGTGGAAATAAGAAGATATCAAGTGCACACACTTCAAGCTGCAAATTTGCCTTGATTACGTCGGTATAAAGTTAATACCAGTTTCTCTCGGGACTCGAGAGAAAATTGATACCTTCGAACCATGTGCTACTGACTTAGCGTGACTCTCGAAACGGAATCATCGTTAAATATATCTAGATATATAAATATACATATATCGACAAATTTTTCTCAGCCGTGAATTTTGGTATCAGACGAATCATTATCATTGGCATAATAATACTCGTTGAAAAAGGCGAACACATTCCGCGTTTATCAACTGCACGCTCTGCAATACTGCTTCCCCCTTTCTAGTTTCTCTTCTTGTTTCAAGCTTCGATTATGAGTCTTGTATACAGAGGTACGAAGGTAGCTTTAAGTTCCTGCCGGAAAAAAAATTTTAAAAAACGTTAGGTTCGCTCTGGGACTTACCATTGAAGAGTGAGTTTCCGATTGTGCGATCCTCATCATTATTTGCTGTGGTGCCTATTAGTGGCTCAGGAAAAGTTCCATGCAGAAAAATAAGCAGGAGGTGTTAGGGAAGGGAGAAGAAATCTGGCACTTCGCAGAAAGTGACTATGCTACCTTGATTGTCTCTGCAGATGGAGGAGAGAAGAAGAAATTGGAAGATAACAACAAGAAGGGAGACTCTAAAGGGAGCGGTAGAGCAGAAGCCGGTTCCAACAACAACAACAAGGAAGGGACAACATCCAGTGGTAACGTCGGGACGAAGAACAAGCAGGACGGTGGTGGAGATGGAAGCAAGAGGTTGGTCTCTCATAGCTAAAAATGGTTCACCGTGGTTACGACAACGAAAATGTCACACAACACTCTATGCTAGTGATGTTCTTCCGCTGCATACCCTATCTCATCAGGATTCAAAAATACTATCGGACTCGATGGACTCCCGACATGAAATTACCCCTCGTCAAAGTCGCACGCAAGATCACTTTATTCCCTTTTTTTGCAAATCGAGATATACGAAGTTCTTTTCTACTCGTGTACATATATATCAATATATACATATATGTATATGTTTAGGCTGTAATTCTTAACTCTGGAAAGTATGTTAAGAAATCGAAAAATTGGCTAGCAAGCTTAATGGAGTCTACGTGTACACATATATATATATACGCATATACTGTTTTTTACTCGTAAGGAGAACAATTTGTCCAAAAGTGTGCCATTAGCACCACAATTATCGGTGAATTTAATGTGCTACGTTCCCTATTCGACGAAGATATTCGTGTACAAAGAGATACCAGTTTCATCAAGCATGATAACAAGAGTATTAGCATCCTTAAGGTAAATTACACCCTACAGAAAACCCAGTCGAGCACTAACGTGTAACAAGAAGCGATCTTCTCGTTCGCTGGAGACACTGCTGCTCCGAGTTACTCTAATCGTAAGTGTTGATACTTATTTCAACTCAATCACAAGAAGTGCACTTCCTGGAAGATCCGCCAAGGAGATGCTTCCTACCTGGAGAAACTTGCTTAGTGGGATACGAGCGTTACGAGCCTTCATCCGACCTGGATATACTTTGCCTTACACAAGACTGATGAAAAATGGATGCAGAACACACAGTGAAAATATATATACGTAGTTCATATAAATAAACTACTAAAGATATCTAACGAGGATATCTGTATATGAGTGAACATCGAAAAGATCACTGATCTGAAATTACTTTATTAATACAAGTATAAGTTGCTAGCCAAATTTATATACTTAACATAGTTACAGAGGTACTTATTAAGCCTCGAAAAAAGACGTAGTTTTAAAAGTATCGTTTCTAATACAATAATGCGTTATTAATGATTTTTTGATTCAACAAATTCTTAATTACTTTCAGTGCCGAATCTAGTAACAAGAGTCAGAAGAGGGACGATAAAGGTGAATATTTTTAAGTACTTTATTTCAGATATAGAATAGATATATTACTAAGAATTCTTTCAACGCAATGATTAATGGAGAAACGAGAAGTTTACTTATTATCTTTATAACTGATTCTTTAGATAAGAAGACTTCGCAAGTTAGTCCCGTCAATGCGAGTAGCAGGAATTTGTGGGTATCTGGATTATCTTCGAGTACTCGTGCCACAGATTTGAAGCAGATATTTTCCAAGTATGGAAAAGTAATAGGCGCGAAAGTTGTTACCAATGCGAGAACACCGGGCGCAAGATGCTATGGCTACGTGACAATGTCCACCAGCGAGGATGCTGCAAAATGCATTCAGCATTTGCACAGAACCGAACTTCATGGTCGCGTAATATCTGTTGAGAAGGTAATAGAAAGGGTGATATAAAATGTATCTTATTATTCAGTATACTTACTGTTAACTACATCAAAATGTATTTCTTGATTACAGGCGAAAGGTGATACTCAGCAAAGTCATATGCGTAAACGAGATACTGCCAATGGAAAGTCTGAAAAAAAGGAAGAGAAGGAAAAGCCTAAGGATAATCATGAGTCAAATGAGAGGAAAGATAAGGAAACAAAGAAGGAAATCGAAGATAAAGGAGCGGAAGCAGGTTAGTAATTCTATCGTGGTAACTATCAAATTGTGTACTGGTAAGCAAATCAGTTTCAAAATCGATGGAATGATTTACAGCAAAGAAATCTGACGAAAAGAATGAGCCCACGGAGAATAAGAAAATCGAAGTATCCGACAAGAAAGATGAAGCTGCCAAGGAATCTGATTCTCGATCAACCAAATCTACAAGCAAGAAACCAGAGAGTGAAAGAGGCAGGCGGGATGAAAAACGCATCCGTTCGTGGGATCACCATCGATCTCACACTCGTTCCAGAAGTCGCGAACGTCGTAGACGTGATGATGTATTGACATTTGCCAAAATCAGGGTAAAGGCAATTTGAAAACTGTTCATTCTTAACATTTTACCTCACTAAATGATCGCTTGTCTTCAAGATAGATGTGCATTATCTTGTAGGAGGAACGTGAGAGGCAGAGGTTACGCGAAAGAGAGAGAATGTTGCGCGAAGAAGAACGTAGAAGAAGAGAGGATATGGAACGACAGAGGGAAATAGAACGTAGGCAGAGAGAGGAAGCAGCTCGTTTAGAAAGGGAACGAGAGAAGCTGAGAAGAGAAAGAGAAAGAATCGAGCAAGAAAAGGCAGAATTACTGCGTATTGAACGAGAACGTCAGAAGCTAGAAAGGGAGAAATTGGAACGGGAGAGGTTGGAATTGAAGAGGCAGCAAATGCGATTGGAAGAGAGTAGACGGACTCCACCGCCACCGTCTATAAAGAGAACATCCAACGATAGAAGAGATCCAAGAGATATGTATGTCGAACCGGAAAGGAAACGTATGGCAACGGAACATAGTCGTAGGCACAGTCCAGATCGTGTAAGCGACAGACGTACGGATATGATGGACCGCGTTTCGGATCGGCGATTGGATACCTCACCACCATCCAGATATGAATCTAGTCGGTAAGAAAATTACTTTTATAATATTATTTCAAAGAACAATTATCTACGATGGTCTAAACAAAAAACAGAGAATCGTGTTATATGGTCTCGCGTAGTTCGAATTAACTTTGAATGAAAACGATTCGTCAATTGCCTCATAGGTCCACTCAGGATTTAGGATTGAAAAAGGAATTCAAACGTGGCAGTGACTTCACTTCACGAAGTAGTCGCCCAGATTCATTTTCCGACGTTTCTCGCGGCCGAGAAGTAATTGTACGTAGAGAACCTCTTTCTACAACAACATCTTCTATCGACCCACGACAAGTCAAAGAAAGGTATTTTTCGCAATTTATATTTTCACAGTTCCACTATTTTATTTTAGTTTTACACTTTGCACTACACTTTGCATTGTCCATGGAAACTATTATTGTGTTGATATTTCTTAAGAATTCATTCATCAAAGCTCCTAAGAAATATGAAATAATCCATGTCCCACGGATAATATATTATGATCATTGTTTGTATGCTGAATTGCATTTAATTTTAAAGTAGGTACGATCGACCAAGTACTACGACGTATACGCGTGATCGTGAAGTAAGACGATCCGAACCAGAGACACACAGAAGCTCCAGAGACAGCCACACAAGATACAGCGAAAGTTTTAAACCTCCGGGTTCTAGTACTCCACGTAAGTATCACAGAACGTGCTTGCTCGAAAGATGTATTTAGATTCTTCAGAATACTATATTTATTGCATACGTAAACTATTTCGTATACTTATACGTATACTTATTTCGATGTGTACGTTTTCTGCAAATATGCACTCTAGATCTTTTTGTGTATTGCCCATTTGATTTATAACGTGGAAGCATACAATGTGTTGACGTATTTTGATACTCTTTAGATGATTTTCACTGTTAAAAGCAGAATGTACATCGCAACGTAATAGTTGTATACTTTGTTAATAAAAACACATAAGTTTTCTGTTTCTGTTGAATTTTATTGTAGTTAGCAAAACCTAGTGTTGGTACATGGGGATGGAAATAGCACGTTCACTTAAAGAATAGTACCTTGTTTAGTCGTGAAAGTAATGAAATACTTAGTTTATTTTAAATATATATATATAAGTATGAATTGCATTTGATAGAATGATAGATGTATTTATTGACAATTTTGTTGAACTTAGGCGATAGTCGATACGTGGATAGCAACAGAACTACTAGCGGTTGGCACTCTGCTGGTCCTCCATCCACGAAATCATTTAATTCCGTGACAAGTAGTGGAACACGTGACCCTCGCAACGAGCCATCCAGCTGGAGTTCTAGATCCTCCGAAAATGTAAACAGGTATGTATTTCACTTTACATCTTCATCGGCATCTTCATAGTCATTCTGTAATCTAAAGAAAATTGATGAAATTGTTTTAGATGGAGCAATTCGGGTAGCATGGGAACCACCCTCCGACACCCGGTGCCACCAACTTATCAAAGCGGTCCAATTCAGTCGATGAGTTTAACTGCACCTGGAACCGCTCCCTCCTACGATCGTTTCGATCCATACAAGTCATCTATGCCTAGCATGAGAAAATATTGATCCTGTTGCATTGATTCTCGGTACAATAACGAATAATGTTAATTATGAACTGTAGCCAGGTCGTTGCAAGGTACAGATGTCACTTTATCGTGTCTACATTTTCTTATAAGGTGTAGACTGAATTGTGATAAGTCCATAAGTCAGGCGCGTATCGTTTAACAACTCTTAAATCGTACAAAGTGGATAATTTTATAATGACGAATGGATATACATATATGAAGCATATTTTTCAATTTTTCGTTTTACTTACAGCGTTTATCTTGCTATAGATTTGCATCTCTCACCTTTTATCGCAACTTATGTGACGTTTTAGTGGCCATACAGTTTTAATGAATGATGAAGTTTTAAAATCATGTAGCCTCGAATTATCATTCTGCGATTGTGTCGAAGTCTCAAGCAGCACTTTTATTAGAGGGCAATAGAAGGATGAGGTGAATCACGCTGAAAGATATCACCGTGTGTCAACAATGTCGAACGATACGCTGATTGATTTTTCCATACGTACGCAGCTAGAAACGCATAAAAATAATTGCACAGATACGTAGTAAAAACGTGAATGTGTAATAATCTTTTGTACATTTGTTAATAGATATCGCCCTTATAGATTTGTGAATTACTTGGACTTAGGCTTATGGATCGTGAATCTTTCGATCTGTCTTATATGTATTCATTTATTTAGCACTTGGGACTAGCGTGCCTAACATCTTACATTTTCTTTGCTATTTTCATGGTTTTCCTTCGATTAAGTATAATGATGATTATTCTAAGGTATGGAGACATCGTTTAAGCGACACATGCAGCTGTATTGCAAATCTTTAATTCTTCCTAGGGACACATATTCTATAAGGATATGACTGAATTTGTATATTGTATACCATAAAGAAGTGTATATCTGTCAGCATCCGATGTTACGTGGCTCACACGTACTACGTTTCAGTGTAGTGACTACTATTAAAACCTAAATAAATTTACGGTATCCAGAATTTATTCTTAAGTCATAATAATTTCATCACATTTCTGAATAGATCATCTCACGGTGGCTTATGTTTATCAACGTAGTGCAAGAATACTGTTTACTCCCCCGCGGCTATTACTGGATTTATATGCTTAATCGGATCAAGACTACAAAAGTGTCAATTTCATGTGTGTATTTTTATTTATATGAGGCATTTACATTGTTGCCTACTATGCATATGTTAACGTACAATTTTGTATTAGTCTCGTTCTTTATGACGTGCTCAAAAAGCGATAATCCGAAAAAATGAATGCCACCGGTGGCAAGTGAAGGGACCAGCTTTACATTCCTGGGTGTCAGACTGACAAACGATTGGCTCACTGGAGGGAAGAGCGTAGTCGAAGAAGAGGTGTACCGCTGTAAGTGGTAGGGAACACTTTCCCTTAGGGATGGCGCCTGAACGGAGAAACGAAGACTCGAGAGTTGGGAGAAAGAGAAAGAACGGGAGAGAGTGAGCGAGGCTCTCTTTGGAGAAGAGTAAAGTGTGTCGAGGTCTTTTCACGGACAGTCTTTCGTGACCGGGGCAACTCTGTCCTGTGCAACCACGATTGCACACCTTCAATTCTCTTGCTTCCTTCTTCTACCTATCTTTTTCATCGACTCCCCTTCCTTTCTGCCTCCTTCTTTCTCCTTGCGTCCCTTTCATCAATACTCTTTTTCACGGAACCATTTTTCTCTCTCTTTTTCTTTCTCTCTCTCTGAACCGTTCTCTGATAGACCATGCATAATTCGCCGGTACTTTGTTGAAATAGTCGGACGTTGGCGCGCCTCCGCTCGCGATTTGTCAGCTGCTGCGCCGCGCACTCGAATGATTGGCATGTTCCACGAAAGAAACCTGCGATTTTAATCTTTCTCGATCTTGTCAACATGTTCTCGTCAACGGTTATCAGTAAGTTCAGGGAATACTCTTCGATCTCCGTGTTTCAGTGTTCATTATAGTGATTTTACGTGAAATAAGTTTTACCGGCGTGCACTTTCTTTTTCACCGAGGAGAAATTCAGGAGAATGGTTAAAATTATACTATTAGTGTTATCATTGATTATCGTGCTACAAATGATCAAATAGATTACAAGTTATATTAATTCGTTTCTAATATACTTGATTACATCAATTGTCGGACATCAGTTCTCAAAGTGAAGGTGTTAATGTTCATCATCAGTGTCGATCGAATTATTAAGTTCTCGTAAACCTGGAAACGCCGTTACCAGATAAGATCAACATTTTTTAACTCTCACGACATTTATGTTCTATCGTTGAAATATTATTTGCAATTTACTCAAATCGAAAGATCGAAGACTCCACAATTGAATCTGTGAAACAATGCAACACAAAATGGCATGTTCGGGGAACACTTTTTCATACTTGATTCGCCTACGCGTTTTGTGAATACTTCTCGATTCAAAAACGTACAGGTCACTTTCACCGCGTATCTCCGTACAAAGGATATCCTGTTGTGTCCATTTTTGAATCGATCGTGCCATAGTTTCTCTTCATTTTGATCTCCACCGTAAATCTTAAATAAACCACCGAATCGGTGCAGAGCATTTAAATTCGCTTCCACCATAGATCGAACTCAGAATCGATATAAGTTGCAGTTCGATATATGAACCAAGGTTCGTTGTGGAATGTTTTCAAAGAATTCTCAGATCGCTATTAACCTGGAGATAATTTCGAATTTGGAGTAGCACAATCGAGATAGTAAAATATTCAAATCAACCGTTATAATCTAAATATACAGACAGAAAGGTAAATTAATAATCTGTTAATAATCTGTCCTCTTAATTACTCGGGATGTAGTTGCAATCTGTCAAATTGATATGGATTATCGGTACACTGACAATACGAGGTTCCAGCGTGACATTGAGCCCACATGATGCGGGTGATATTTATGTCAGATTAACGTCAAGTAATATCGTGTACTTAGAGAGTCCTTAAAAAATACATTGCTCAGAAAAATAGAGGTGTTTCAAACACCGGTGATTACGATAAGATTTAAGCTTTAATAGTAAACGGTGTAAACGAATCCTTGCGATGCGTATGGTACTGTATTGAATATTTTATTTTTATAATTATGGGCAGACTGTCAGCTATCTTAGATCTTCCAAGAATGTGTTAATGACATTCATGTATTGCTATTTAAATACGAAAGGAATTCTTCAGTGGATTCGGTTAGTTTTGCTTCTAAGCTTGAAGAAAATCTCATCTGTTACGGGTTTGATTTCATCTTCATAATATTCTTGATTCGATTCAATTAGTTTATTTCTAGGTTGAAAGAAATTAGTTTTTATTGAATAACTAATTGAAAAGATTATTTATTTTGGAGTTGGCATAAACGGTAAACTCTATCGGCGGTGAATCAGTGAACGGAAGAAAGGCACACTTTCTCGGCCAAGGAACTTTCACCATCGATGAGGTCCGTGCGTAGTGACTCGCGCCACGAAAAGTCCGTCGTCGCTGGGACACGTAATTTAGTAATTACACCTCCCTCCCACCCATCCCGAGTTCTTCCGAGCTCTTCGATTTTACGCTCAATCTCTTCTCTGTTCCTCCACCCGATTCCTACCGATTCGATACACTTTTCGAGAAATAATTGGGTCAACTATTCGTCATAGGACACTACTTTATTTCTTTTTCCTCCGTTCCTATTATTAAGGATCGCCCACGACGGCACACCTCCATTTTTCTGGCACAATGTTCCTCGGATGTATTATAATAATTTCGGTGGAAATCAGTCTTCAGAATTCATTTATTATACCTTGATCTTATTTATAATCCAATTAGACATCTCCCTCTGCTTCTTATACAGTTTTATCCTCTCTTGGGAAGATAAGAGATATGATAAACGTAATCAAAGGTGCTTGTACTTCCAGGTGTCAGAATATATCTTCTAATTCCATTGTGTTTATCATACAAAGGATTAATAAAACACTCTAATTGGTAGGATGCGAAGAAATAAGAATCAGAATTTCGTACGGAACACCTGAATTCGGTTATTGTAGACGAAATCTGGGTAACCCAAAAACCGGTTCTTCCGCGATCAAGATCTATTCCTTTGTAAGAAAATCTCTAAAATTGGGTTTAGATGGCGGGAACCGGATCTGCGCGGTCCACGAGATCACGAATCTCTCGCGGTATTTAGTTCAATGTATTCTACGTTGTTAATTGTCGCTGTTAAATCATTTCGTTGACTTCGAATTCTTCCAGTTGAAGAAGGATGTCGATCTCTTCTTTTGTAAGAAAATCTCTAAAATTGGGTTTAGAGCATGGAACCGGATCTGCGCGGTCTACGAAATTACGAATTTCTCGCGGTATTTTGTCCATATTCAACGCTGTTAACACTAGAACTAGCGGCGATATTCAGCTATTCAGCTATATTTTTATATTAAAAAGAAGGATGGACGGAAGAAATAAATTAATCGATTTATTTATGTCCATTGTGCAACGTGAACCGGGAAAAATCTCAGGAATTGAAATGTTATAAATTTGAACATTTCTATTAAATTTTACGGACCCATCATTTTCACTGCTTTGGTAGTTCTAGGTAGTTAATTATCGTCATTAAGTCATCTTTGACTTTGGTTTCTTCCAGGTGGAAATGGAAATCGTCGAGATCCGATCTTTTCAACGATACGAAATCACGATACAAAATATTCAACGCTGTTAATTATCGCTGTTAAGTCATCCCTTTGACTTTGTATCCTTCTAGTTGGAGATGGAAACGTCATGGTTGGCAATTTCAGCAAAAATTCTCGGAAGATTCGAAAGTAGCTCTTAGCGCGTCAGCTTGTCACATATTGCATAACACGTGCTCTACCAGGCGCGATCGTTTACTTATTCGAATCATGTGTTTCGGTAATGGGATTCCCAGTCGATCGGAGGACACCTTGTCCCGGACTTGCTCCTTCTTCGACCGACATTTTGTAAATTATACTATTAGGAATCGTAACTCGTTGTTACTATTATTATATTAATACTTCTGATTAAATGTACGAACACGGAGCTTCCTTTGAAACCAAATTTCATTGCAACCTATATTGTGGATCTTTGAATTACATCTTTGTTTCAGATCTTTACGTAATATCGATTTTAATAACGGGATCATGGTCTTACACCGAAGACGTCGTACATTATCATCGTAAGTAAACATTTATTAATTATTCCTATCCAAATTTTGTACTAACAATGCCTTACAGATTTTTAGAGTACCAATTGATCATCCTCGCGTATCCTGTACTAACAACTTCTGATTCCTCTGCCGGATAGGTTGTATTATTAACACTAGAACTACCGAAACAGTCAAAATGACTTGTTTCCAATTTCGAATTATTCAAATATACAACGGTGGATCGTTTGCGATTTGATGTACCTTTATTATAAGTACATAACGCGTATAATTGAATCCATTAATTAAATTGCATCCTTCAGCCATATTTTATGTACAAGCAAATGTAAAAGAATTATTGAATGTATGTTCGGTAGTTCTAGTTGTAAGTGACCCATTCATTCATTTTCCGCTGTCTTCACTTTCTTTTAACCCGTTGACTGTGGTGTGTTCCAATAAAAAAGATTAACATCTTACGATGCGATATGCGCGTGACAGTAGTTGACACTAAATTGTGTCGATATAAATAAGAAGAATCGAGGAGTTATTGAGATTTAATTGAGAGCATATATATTTTCGCAGTCAAAGGGTTAATGGAAAATAGCGCAGTAGAGTAGAACAGTTATAATAACAAAATTCGTATCTTGATAATCGCAGCACCCGGGTATAGAAATAGCCCGTATTTATCACCGGTGCGAGGATGGACGGAAACTTGGGACAATGGACCAAAGAGATCTGGTGGTCCGATTTACAGGCGAGATACGCAAGTCCATCCTTACTCCCATGTAGTTCGGGTTGAAAAAGAAAAGATAGATCCGCTGACTACCATCAGTGAGACTTTGGGAGCGTTGAACACTGTCGGCAATTATATAGTTAATATGACCAGAGGAGTGGAAAGCTCGAATTATCCTCCGAAGGAACTGCCGTCGGCTCTATATACCATCTCAAAGAATATTTTAGGTACGTTTCTATAGTAGTTCAGGAAGAAAGAATTCCCGTTTAACACTGGAACTACCGGCTATATATTCAGCTATATTAGTATATTTATGTGTACGTCCTTAAAAGAAAGGATGTATGGAAGAAATAAATTAACTGATTTATTTATGTCCATTGTGCAACGTGAACTTCGTAAAATCTCGGAAAATGAGACGTTATAAATTTGAACTTTTTTACACATTTCCGAGGACCCGTTATTTTGACTGCTTTGGTAGTTCTAGTGTTAATGAATTTGTCGAGTATTCTTTAAATATTGATTTATGTTCTTTAGGACGCAATGTAACGGACAGCATAGCACCCTTAGTGCGTGGGGTAGGATTACCATTGCGACACACAGTTCTTACTTCCACGGAAAGATCGTCTATCATAACTCCTTCGCCGATTTTACCGGAAGCACTCGAAAGGGACAAGGAATCAACGCCGTCCGTGTGTACAACGGCCGAGGGTACTCCCGGAAAATGTCAGGATCTCAGCAACTGCCCGCAACTTCTGTTAGATCTTACGAAACTGAGACAATCTTTGTGTTTCAAGAGCTTATTTGTTCCGGGCGTTTGTTGCCCCACGGATAAAACCGGAAATCCAGTGATCGACAGGTAATGAACACGAATGAATATGGAATTTACTTGGGAAAAGTATAAATACCGTAATACCACGATAATGGTTGTATTTCATAGATAATTCTTGGCTTTTAGCGTAAACGGTGGTACAGTGCCAGGCATAAATGTCGAACACACTCCGCGACCACCTTATCGTCCAACGAAACCACCGACTCCACGACCCATACCCTTATTTCCGGTGTCAACTTCGACACCTTCGATTGTTCGACCTACAACGCCGAGCACAGTTTCCGTTCCGGATCTCTTGGCGAACAACTCCAACAGCTTCGTCAGCCCGATCGACAATAATTTTATTCAGGACGATGAGGGTATTTAGTGCATCCGTATAATTATATGCGCATATTTATTTCAACTTCCATTACGTAAGACGTGAAAGTGAGACATTAACACGCACGTATATGTAAGCGATGATTAATCCTCCTCTAAAGTTTCAAGTTTATTCTTATAGATATTAATTAAAAGGGGGAAACCATGTTTATGAAATTTTATTAAGAAGTCATTTAATATGAAAGATATCAAAGTAAAATCAACCTTTTTTCTATTAGAATGCGGGGTAAGGAATTCCGGTAAGTATCGTGTCGTGGGTGGCGAGGAAGCTCTACCAGGTCGTTGGCCTTGGATGGCGGCCATATTTCTGCACGGTTCAAAACGCACGGAATTTTGGTGCGGCGGTTCTTTGATCGGTTCGAGATACATTTTAACAGCAGCGCATTGTACGCGCGATCAACGTCAACGACCGTAAGTCATATCCTCCTGAACTTCTTTTTCTACCCTTTCTTTTATTCTCCTTTCATCGTTATTTCTCACTTTAGATTCGCAGCAAGACAGTTCACCGTACGTCTCGGAGATATCGATCTCGAGAGAGACGACGAGCCATCGGCCCCGGAAACTTATACCGTTAAACAGATCCATGCGCACCCGAAATTCTCACGGGTTGGATTCTATAATGATATCGCTATTCTCGAGCTCACGAGAACTGTTAGAAAATCGCCTTACGTGATACCGATCTGTTTGCCTCAAGCCCGATATCGCGGGGAAGCGTTCGCGGGAGCCAGGCCCACCGTTGTTGGATGGGGAACCACTTATTATGGTAGACTTACCTTGTTCTTATTAACCCTTATCATTCCTCGTGTGCTTGTCATTTAATTCATTTAATTTAATGTTGAATGCACTTCACTGAATTTGATTATTTCCAATTACTTGAAAATTATTATTTACATGTCATTGTCGCATTTAAAATATGACATTAAAAACGTGCAAGCAAGCATATGTTGCCGGTCGATAGTCGCGTTAAACAGTTGGAGTGATAAGGATTAATATAATTAGTAGAAACAACTTGTATAATTAAAACACGGCATCAATGAGAGGATATCCATGGTTTTTCGATTGTTTTAATAGGTGGAAAGGAAAGTACCGTGCAGAGACAAGCCGTGTTACCAGTCTGGAGGAACGAAGATTGCAATGCAGCTTACTTTCAACCAATAACAAGCAACTTCCTGTGCTCCGGATATAGTCAAGGCGGTAAGGATGCGTGCCAAGGTGACTCTGGCGGCCCTTTGATGCTTAGAGCTGAAGGTCGATGGATGCAGATTGGAATCGTGTCTTTTGGCAATAAGTGCGGCGAACCCGGATATCCGGGTGTCTATACCCGTGTCACCGAGTACGTCGATTGGATCAAGAATAATTCCAAGTGACGGTTTGTTCAAAGAACAGAATCTTGAAACCGAATTATGAAGCTCGCATCGTGAGTTTCGGATAATTTATTTCGTTCTTTTTATCTTGAATTCAGTTGAGATAACTAATCAAGTCGCAACTCACATCGTGAGATTCGGTTAATTTATTTCGATCTTTTTATATGCAATTACGTTGAGATAATGAATCAAATCGCAACTCACAACGTGAGATTCGGATAATTTATTTCGATCTTTTTATCCGCAATGAAATTGGGATAACTAATCAAGACTGGATCGTTGTACCGCACGCTTTAAATTTAATTTGTAAACCGATTGAAATGAATGTTTCAAGAGTATCCGGAAGTAATACGGGTTGTACAGTTTCCTGTGGTAGCACGCATTTGTTAGTTGTGTATACGTGCCCAGGATTATTTATATATTTATACATTTGTTTGTAATTAATATATTTCCGTTATAGAAATAAGGAAGTATGTAGAATATTAGACGGATATTTTAGTCGTGTAATATAACTGTGCCAAGGAAGAACAGGATATATTTTATTCTATTTTCCATATTTTTGTGATGGCACAATGATGTGGCAACTTGTTAATAAAGAAATAAATTAATAACATTAGGCGTTATATATGTATACAGCGATTACGGCGTGAAGTTAAAGTTATATGACTCTTTAACATCACAATGGCTAATTATTATAATTGCTTGTTTCACGCTTTTGGTTCACGGTCATGCCGAGGCGTGACTTTTAAATTTCCGTAACATAAAATCACATGAAAAATAACAATTGAACAAATATTTGACCACGAGATTGTTAAAATATCTTTTTGCTGTATATCTGGCAAGAAGTTTAATTACCAACATAATGAAAAAGAGGAGTATTTCTGTAGAAGACCTGGGTAGCATCGTGAAACACATAATTAATGGAGCACTTGAAAATACCGGTTAGATATTACATTTATCATTCTTTAACCCTCTATAGCTCCATGTAACTTTCAAGTCACATACTCGTCTATCTGTATCTTTCGTTTTATTTGATTTTTTCGCTTTAATATTAATTATAAAAGTACGCGCAATGATTGTCCCCTTTTTCGGTGCATTTAAGTTTTTTTTTTCGTTACTATTTTCACGTAATGTACCTTCGTTAGAATCGAGTTTAAATAGATTTACGTTATACGATTTCTCTTTAGACATCAAAAAATTGGGCTACAGAGGGTTAATATATTAATGTATGCCTCCATCATAATATTTCGTATCTTTAAACAGAACAAATGGAAGAACTTCGTCAAGTTATTTACGAGGAATGGTACTTTAAAAAAATGACAGAATTAAAGGATCGCCAACTAACGAGTAAAAATATAAATACCGATGAACAGGTGTTAATGTTATTGCGTCAACATTTTTCACATCAACTTAAGGTTGATCTAACGTAAATATATTTCAACAGGAAATATCCGCAACAGTAGCACATCATAGACTCCGGAAGCCGAAATATAGGCGACAGCTCAGTCAGTCCTCCATAGAAACAAAAAAGTCTAGTACGAAGGAAATTTCAAAAGATTGTCAGACTAAACATTCTGAAAGTCTAATAGAAAATATTAAATGTCAAGGTTCTTCAAATATTGGACATCTGCCGCTCGCTGTTATTGACAATCAAAATGATTTAAGTCAGCCAATTCTCAGTAGTGCACGTTTTAATGATGCTATCAAAGTAAATGCAATATATGGAAAAGATAAAAAAGCGAATGGAAGAGGCGATGTCAATATCAATCTACAAGTCATCGAGATTTGGAATAATCCTATACAACGATCTAACAATAAGTTGGACAATGTTACCACGTTAAAATATAAGAATCCTATGAATAAAAATACTCAAAACGAAGTAAACGCGAAGCTATCCTTTGAATCTTGGAAGAGGAGGAAATCAATGGTTTATAAGCAGATACTCAGGGAAGAACGGAACGAGAAACGACAAACAGTGCTCGCGGAAGCTGCTGAAATGCAACGCCGAAAATACGAACAGGAAGTAATATTATTCCGACTAATTCTTTATTCCATGATAATATCTTGCAACAGGTGACATTGTATTGTAATAGAGTAATAAATAAAATATTTCCCATCTTCAACAAGGAACTTCAACGTAGCAAGAAACAACAAGAAAACCAGAAAATTCGAAGACTGACTACCAAATATCTCAATTCTCTTAATCAAGCGGAAGCGGATGAAAATTATATTAACGCAAGAAAAGAGATTAATGAAAAGGCATTTAAAGCGTGGAAAAGACGGAAGGACATGGAATTGAAACAGGAGAGAATGTTGGCAATGGCGTAAGACAAATTACTGAGATAATTCTTAATTATATATAAAGACAATACCATCCATAACTCAAAAAACGAAATGTAGGATGTGTAAGAATAATATCTGTGGACAAAGGAAGGAAAGGAATCCACCAATGAAACGTTTAGCGGTTAATATACAATTTGATTCCTGGTTGAACCAACTGGACTGGGTGTTGCATGAAAAATATTTGCGAGAGCGACGTTACAGAGTTCGATCATTTTATTGTCAACCAATTTATTATGGCGATGCTTCTTTATGTATGGGATAAGTAGAAGTATGTAAGCTATTAAATTAATTGCTTTTGCAGTTTCGATTCACGTTGCGTTACTAACAGGTAAATACAATTAATTACAGTCGAGTCTCTTTTTATGCGGTCTTGAAGTTATACGCTAAAGCAAACAAGCAAGAAAGAATAAGTAATGTAAGAAATCTAGAAAGTTTTAATAGCGTAACGCGATTTATACATTTATTTTTGTTCTTTTTACGTTTTTCTGCTCAGATTAAGAGAGAAGAAACAAATTTCTACACACAAATAAAGCTCATCTCGTTCGAATTAAAAATGTTTTTACACATAAAAAAACAAAACAACTGAATGTGTGTAAGTTACCTCTTTTGTAGTGCTCTTATTTCAACAAATTATCTCTAATTTTACAAAGGAAGCTATATTTTTTTGCGCGGATTTTTGTGGAACGTAGATGCCGCATAATAAGAGACTTGGGTGCATAATTTAAGTATATAAAATGACTTTGGAATGCTCAGGTAAATTCTTATCATTTTGTAACTTCGTTACAAAACATATAAAGTCCCTCAAATTTGGAATGTTTACATTTCCTTATAGTATACTGAATCTTATATAACATACTCAGTGACTAGAATAGTTTACTCTTTACCACTGAAGAGAGTGGTAAACTCATTCCAGGGTCGACGTAAATTTACAGATATACATACATCTTATGTAGATCAAGTTAACTGCAAAGGCTTGGTACTTTATTGCAGGTCTCATGCCTTGCCTTTGTCGTTGTCCTTCAAGTTGTTTAATGCCTTCTGAACCAACACGCCCAAATTCTTTGGGAGACTCATTTGTAATGAATATAGGTGTTGCATTACTTGTTTGTCCGAAGAAGACACGTCGTTTTGTGTATCATCGGTAGTCGTGATTATATGATTTTCCTGTAAGCATTCTATGCCACAGGCAGACGTATTTTCTATGTCATCCATATCTTCTCCTTGAACAATAATATGAAATTGTACTACATTACTACATTACTACATTTGAATCAAATTAATTAATTTTACACACCTCTGATATCAACGTTTGCACACGAATAACCCTCGAGTAATTTCATCGTCGGCGATTGTATTGCGCTGTCCAATTCGCATATTCTTAACGCTAATATCCTACAATTAATATAAGTATTATGATAAAAATAATAGAATGTTAACCCTCTGTAGCTCCATAGAACTTTAAAGTCACATACTTGTCTACCTGTATCTTTCAATTCATTTACTTTTTCGTTGTAATAACAATTATAAAAATACGCGCAACGATTGTCATCTTTTTCAGGGCGTTTAAGTAATAATTTCGTTACTATTTTCTCGTAATGTACTGTTGTTGGAATCAGATTTAACTAGATTTACGTTATGTGATTTCCTTTTAGACACAATCAAAATTGGACTATAGAGGGTTAGAAAAGAAACAGGATATATTTCACTAACTTATTTGCTTTCTTCTGATGTGCTAGAGCTAAAGTTTTGTCATTGAGTGCTTCCAACAAAGCTATACAGAGACATCGTAAATCGGATAATGCGGCCGCTGATTTTTGAGGCGGAACATGTGAACCTTGATGGAGCAATTGTTCCACTAAAAATTATAAAACTGTGTTCTTTCATTCTGCAACTTCTAAGTAATTTGATTTTGTGATGTACCTTGTTTGTGAGTCATAACTGACCCAGCAGCAGAGTTGGCCCCCAATTTTACTGTTCCTTTTGTTCGTTTACTATCCAACATACTCTACACAGAACAAGAATCAATGTTCCTTTAAACAATTAACACAATTGGAAATTCTTACAATAGATACATCAAGCATTTATTAAAGTTGTCTTACTTTGTACTTCGAAAGGGACTGCCGTGCAAGCTCCTTTTCTTCCAACAAGTGCTGCAATCTTTCTTGTAGATATCTAAACATTTATTTTACACTCTAAGCATTATTTTTTAGTTCATGGCCAATGTAAAACATTTTATATTACTTATTCAAAATTATTCAAAATTACCTATTCTCATTAATAAGTGCATCCAAATCTACAGGTTTTGATGCACTTAATGCTTTGGATAGTTCATGATTTAAACGATGGGCTTTACACTTAAAAGCATCTCTCTCCATTTCTAATTCATGTTTCTCATCAAGAACTGTTTGTAAGTCTGTTTGTAGTTGGGAACACTATAAAACATGTTACTATAAATGTTATTCATATTACTTGTGAAACCAGTATTCAAGCACTGACCTTAACATTTAACTTTTCTAATTGTTCTATCATTTCTTCCCTTTGATGTACAGCAGGTGCACATCGAGTCTCTTGCTGTTCCATACATATTTTACTATTATTTGTACGAAGCACCTTAATATCTCCTTGTGCATCCCTTAATTTTTGTCTTAGTGTCTCTACTTGTAATTTTAGACACTTATTCTGTTCCCGTGTTTCTGTAACTAAATCTAGGATCCTAAAGTCATCATCAGAGTTAAAACATCCATTTAAATCCTTGGTATCATTTAAGTGTTTCTTCAACTGTAGCAATCTTTCTTGTGTTTGCTCTGCCATTAACTTAAACTGATCTCTTTGTGCCCTGCATTCATCCAAATCTTGGCTCAGCAACATAAGTGCCTCTGATTTCAGTTGGACCTTCTTCTTCATTGTTTCCTTTAAATACACATATTTTATTTTATGTTAAACAATATATTTAATTAAGACTCTGAGCATGTACCCCCTCGAAAATATTTATATTTTCATTTTACTAAAATGTTTAATAATTGATGATTAAGTAATGTACAACTTACTATTGAACATGCATCCCCATCGTAACTATCGTTTGCTTTAAGGCTTACGACTTTTTCTTCGATTACGTGAGCCATTTTAAACGAAGAAAAGAAGTGTAGATATCAGACACAAAAAGTATACGAATTTAATTTCAAGTTAATTAAATACTTGAGTGGTTTATTTCACTGTTACTTCACATTTGTTTTGACGTTTTGTTGTGACAAAGCTACAGCTGATCGTTTGAAGTTGAATGCATGCGAAATGCATAAAGGGATGAAACATTCGATCCTTGATCACTAAAAGCATTTACTAATTTATTTAGAATTCCTATCGAAAATAATTCGCATATTATTTCATAAGAACTTTATATAATAACACGTTTGAATTAATCGCTTAATATATTAAAATTGTTGACACCTGAAAATGTTTAATAATTAAGTAATCCTCGCAAGAGTAGCGAATATCTTTCCTCAAAGTTCACCAACATGAAAGATTGCTTCAATTGACTTGAAATATAATATTGATGTTAACCCAAACATTTGGGCCTGTAATTCTCACATGTCTTCTGGCATAAAGATTATTAATTTGTGATATTTTTCACATATAATAAATAAACAATATTTGTTCTGGAATAAGATAGATAATGGAGAAGGAAGGTGTGTGTCACAGAGAAATAATGCGTGTATTTAATATGTAACTATAATATAGGAACAATATTGGATATAATTTAACATTGTTATAAAAATCTTATAGAAATCTGTCAATACTTTAATGGCATTATTAAGAATGAAAAGGATGTGTCTGCCGGAATGGCAGCTATTCGAACTTTACTTAAAGTTTTGGAGCACTCAAAATGTAAGTTTCCATTCGTCAAGTAATTATGCAACGATACAATATTGCAATAAAATGTATCCTTATATTGTTGTTTGCGGAGAAGGTGGATGAAATAATATTGTATTACAGCAGAAACGGTTCAGGAACTTCGATATTGCTTGCAAAATGCAGTCGAAGCGATGATGTCTACGGACAATCCTGTAACTGCCATTGCATCTGGTAGCGAATTATTTCTACGTTTCATCACGTTAGCGACGTTAGATACTCCGGTATAAACATTAATATTTTATTAATTACATACACAACTGATATTTGTGCACTTGGTAAGTGTCACATAGATCATTGAGTATTTACTATCCTTTCTGCGCAGTCCTTTGCAGAGTGCAAGGGAATTATGCTTCACAGAGGAAAAATGTTTCATGAAAAACTAGTGGCTGCACGAGGGAAAGTTGCTAAAGTTGCTGCACACTTTATCACTGATGGCTCTGTAAGTTTTTGTTCGACTAATTGTTACACAAAATTTGTAAAACAATTGTATTACTAATATCGTTTTTATGCTTCAGAGAATACTAACACACTCCAAATCCAGGGTGGTATTACAGGCAATGAAAGAAGCTGTGGCAAGTAACAAGATATTTGAAGTATATATAACAAGCTCTTCTCCAGACAATAGTGGGTATGGATATTTTATATTTGCCATCTTTTTTGTTTTTACTTCTCTGTTTCCATTACAAATAAATACCATTGATTTAATAGAATAGAAATGTGCCAGAACTTAAGAAAATTGGGGGTTTCATGTACTCTGATATTGGATTCTGCAATGGGATATGTTATGGAGCAAGTGGATATGGTAATGGTAGGAGCAGAAGGAGTTGCTGAAAGTGGAGGTGTTATTAATAAGGTATACATCAAGAATACTGTCTACACACAAGTGTTCAGTACAATTCAGAACTGCAGAAATTGTTCAAGTAAATTATTCATTGCTATAATATTAATTATCAGGTTGGTACTTACACAATGGCAATGTGTGCCAAAGAAGTTAAGAAGCCTTTTTATGTACTCACAGAAAGTTTCAAATTTTCGAGAATATACCCCTTGAATCAGGTTGATTTACCAAATGAATTTAAGGTGAGATATGATGTAATATGGTTTTATACAGTTGGCATACAAATCTGTGTTCTTACAGTATACAGCAAGTACTCTGAAGAATGACTTAAGGAAGGAACACCCGTTAGTAGATTATACACCACCACATTATATCAGTCTGTTATTTACAGACTTAGGTATATTGACACCATCGGCTGTGAGCGACGAACTTATTAAATTATATTTGTAAAGACGTGATTCTCGTACATAAAATTTCCATTCTGTACATATGTACATATACTGAGACACATACTGAATTGCAAATTTTTGCGTTGACAATATCCCCCATTAGCCCTTTGCACTCCGTAGGTACCCTAACGGCGACATGTGTTCGCAGCAATTAATTCGAAATTCAAGTCTTCCATTTGTTACAACTTGAATTAACAAAATAAACATATATGATTTATAAGATATATTCATCAATTGCCATAGAAAAAAACCATTTATAATTCGTTAATCGATATCACAAAACGTCTTAGAATAAGTCCGTTTGTAACCGAAATATTCTTCGAGTGCAAAGGGTTAAATGACAGCACTTTCGAAGAGCAAGGTGAAAGCATAAATTGAAACTTTTTAAAAGGCTATAACACAAGCTTTATTATTTCACTTTGCGATGATACTGAGTATTCAATAGTGACAACAAAATACATATTCTTCCTTAAATTGCACACAGTTTATGTAGCAACAAATTGCGTATACCATTTGTATAAGACGAGTAATATTTTCAACCGCGAAATCAGCCGAACTTTTTCTAAATGTAACGTGTATATAAAATGTCCATTAACATACACACATATGACATTCTTTGAAAGGTAGTTCAGCTTAGTAATCTTTCTCTGTGATTACGAAATTCGGAATAACACACAGCTAGAGTTGTTACACTTTGCGTTGTTACATATTGCACAGCAATAATTATAATAACAAAGTAGACGATTACCGATCACTTTCGTTAACTATATTTAATACTTAACGCTAATAAAAAATACTTGTGGATATCTCTTTCATCATATATATTCGTAGACACTAGACCAGAATAAAATATTTTCCGACAGTTTAAAACCTCGCGAAATAAATAGCTATCTTAATAGCTTGTAACATTTCTATATACTCTTTGATATATTGAGATTCCGTAATATTTTTAAAGTATCTCGATCGAAAAGAATAATATATAATACATTAAATAATAATCTCGGCACAGAATTAGCAACGTCGATACCTTTTTTTTTTGTTTGATACAATTAACTTGGTGGCCAAGTCGCGAGTTCGCGTAACCGATCGATTTTCAAGCGTAAGATTATTCTTCATAAATAATACGCACGTTTACCAATAAGGACATTAAAATTATATAGATTAAAAGCATATTAATTCAAACTTTGATCGCAATCGAATAACGAAATACAACAAGAAGGAAGAAATACTATATGGTCGTTGCAAGGAGAAATTACTAAATGGACGGAGAAGAACGATGATTTATAAAATGCCGTTATAAAATTACAAATTATAAAAAGAAAAGGAAGACTATACGAATCGACGAAAAACGCGCAGTCACTCGGTTGACACGGTAATGTGAGAGGTAATGATATAGTATACGTGAGTCCGCATACGTGAGAGCATATAATACATCGCAATGAATAAAACATCGATTGAACCGAAACGTAATAGAATTAACACATTCGCACCGGATTACGCACATGTGAGTCTTCGCGATTTTTTCCCAGTACCCGGATAACTCAAATGTGAGTATTTAGATACATTACACTTCGGTCTCAAAACGTTTGAGTAACATTTTGACTAAGTTACATGTTGGTGTTTACAACATTTCTTGTAAATTCCGCGAATTTGCCCCGTTAGGCGCGTATCATTTGGCTGAAAATGCCCCGACGCGAATGTGTTAAATAGACATTTCATTTGTATTACGAATTTCAATGCAATCTTAGATAGTTTGGTAATGAGCGTTTAACAAACATTTATAAAGCTCTTAACGTCTCTGAGCTATCTTTCGTATGTCCTGATGTGTAAAAAAATATGAAAGTCTATAAATCTGTACGTGATACGGAATAGAATCCAGATAGAGAGTAGTAGCACCGTTGATAACGCGTTAATGTTTTCTGCGTCATTTTAACGACCGTTCGTACGTCACAAATACGCCTGCGATAAAGTTTCGACTACCGTAAAAATCTGATCGAAATGCGGCCGTTTTTCCGGTTCGTACTCCCAACATCGTAACATTAATCGGTAAATTTCATCAGGCGTACCGTCGGGTGCTGGCATTCGATAACCTGACGAAAACACAAAGACACGTTGCTATCACGTTATTCGACTCGCATAATCATACGAACACCTTATGTGAGACACATGGAATCCATGTGCTTTGAAAAGTTATTAACGAGTTATTCTTACTAAAACAATTACCTGCATCTATTTTTTCACGGGCCTGAGAGTTGGACATTCCACTGTATGGATTTCCACCCTTGGAAAATATTTCCCATACTAATACTCCATAGCTCCATACATCACAGAGTGACGTATATTTTCCTACAAACAATAAGAAAGTCGATGAGGATTTTATATTTATAAAAAGAAGGCGTTGTTGATAATAATGTTTGTTACCGAAATTTAATGCCTCCGGTGCAGTCCATTTAATGGGTATCTGTTTCATGCCATCCGAGACTATATATTCTTCTTCTTCCCTTGACATACCAAAGTCTGAAATTTTCACTATCGAGTCGTATCCTAAGAAACGAAATATTTGTTTACGACTACTCCTTGGCTTTTAAAATAAATTGTTACATAGCTTTTGGAAGGTGATGAATTAGAATCATTTACCTACGAGGCAATTTCGTGCCGCTAAATCTCTGTGAATGCAATACTTAGACTCCAAATATCGCATACCGGCTGCCGCGTCTTTGCACATACGAAGTTGTTCCCGTTGGGTTATTGTACTTGCATTTTTTCGCAAATACGTTAATAAGGAACCACCTGTTGCAAATTAATGTTTATATCTTTCATCAAATATTATTATTCATTACATATCATTTCAGGCGTACCTGGTACCAACTCCATCACTATCATAATCGGTTGCTTCTGAACACAAATTCCAATAAGTTTCACTATATTCGGATGATCATACTGCTTCAATATACGACCTTCTTGTAAAAACTTTTTCTTCTGCTCATCAGGCAACGTTACTTTGCATGTTTTTACAGCTACTTCAGTCTTACAGGTTTTCAGTTGCGCCTTATATACATCACCAAAGTTACCCTACGATAAGGGCATATTATGGTACGACAATAATACGGTATTGTCTCGTAAAGGACGCGGTTGTAAAGTAATTATATCGGTACATACTTGACCAATTTTTACCGAAATTACGGTACTAGAATAATACAGTATTGAGTCGTAAAGGACGCGGTTATAAAATAATTATATCGGTACATACCCGGCCAATTTTTACCAAAAGGACGACGTCGTCGTTATTAAGTTCCCATCGCTCGCGTAAAATTGGCGTCTTCAGAATAGCTCCTGAACGACTAGTCACTGGTAAACCAGACAACCATTGATGGCTGATTAGTTCTTGAATAGATGGGAAAGTTGGACCTTCGAATCTATAATGACCCTACAAAAGACACCTTTTTTTCTAATACTCGCGCACAGCATGTTTTGGTGAATATGGATATGCACTTACTTCCGGAGTAGTTTGTACAATAAAATGTTTGTGTCCGTCCCAACAAACAGATAGAACTATTTGGCACTCTTCGTTCCTCGTTGTTTCTCGTACTAAAAAATCCCCTTCTGTTACAAGCAATCGGACTACTTCCTCTCTTGGCAAAACGCCATGGAACCACTCTTCCTCTATGAGATCGCCATTTCCATATCCCTTTTGATTATTCATTAAGTGAGATATTCCACGTAGTGGTACCTAAAGTACACGTTAATCACGCTTAAAAATACTACATGCAATTTTAAGCAGCTAGCAATTTCTGAGCATTATTCATTAATTGCAAACCGTTCAACGCACACAATGTATAATAAACATACACACCATGCTTAATATTAAAAGGGAGATATCTGAAGGAACGTGTATATTAATGATTTGTATGTTTCAAACACAATTCTGCGTTAGGCATCACCCATAAATGTAATACAGAATGTTCCTAAAAGATTTGGCGAAACATAGAAGTACGTTTTAATAATAAAAACGTATTGAATTTGATAATTTTAGAGTACAATTTTTTCGCGAATATCTTCGAGAATATTTTAGAAGCATTCTGTACATTTATTCACACAGGAACTCAATATTAGGTAGACATACAATCGGGGGAGCATCGCCAGTTTTTGTAGAAGGACCTTCGCTTTTAGCTCTAACCACTCCATTTTTAGAGTCATTTATCGATGGTAACGATTTGAAGGGTGATTTAAATAGGACCTTAAATCGTTGATGCCGTCGCAATGTAAACAGACCAGTGTCTGGAAGTACACTATTCTGGAAGGGCATTGGTACCAACTCATCTTTCAACTTTGGATAAGTCGACACTTCTATTTCAAGTATTATACAGGGTGACCCGTTTTTATTCAAACTACATGAATGTTCCGAGAGTTTTAAATAATAACGGGATATCCTGTATATTACGCGAATGCATTGAACTTTTAAACATGGATAGTACATTTAAACACTGTCTTCCATAATCAAGATTTTTCCATGAAACCATGAAAGCTACCTTAGTAATTGCCGGAGATTCAGTGAAGGAACCCTCCATCGAGAGATCACATCCAGAGGGTAATTCTTCGCAGCCTAATTCATTAAGGGCTGCTCTAATTACTTCAGCCTGCCTCTGCAATTTTTTTTCCTGGCAACGAAGTCTTAATTCCTCCCGTTCGCGTGAGTAATCTAAGACAGATATCCTAAAGTGGAAAGATAAACATTCATGCAATAAAAGAATATAAATAATTCATAAAAATATGTAAACGTTAGTAGAAAATATATACTTAGTGTCGCTATTATTTTCCGAGGGATACTGCGGATTTTGCCGGCTCTGTTGTGTCCCTTTAAGGGAAGTCTCCAGCTCCGTGAGTCGGCTTCTCAACCAGTCGATAGTTAAATTATCAACCGTCAATTTATTTGGCAAGAGTTTTCCTGAAGTATCATCCACAAGATTTTCGTCGAAAGTAAATCTTATTGGCGATGCTGGCCTTGTCCTACATTATACATTCTCGACTAAGTACAACTATCCAGCAAATTACAGTAAGCAATTATTTAATCGTTTGCCAGACGGCATTCGCAAAAATCCGTGCGAACAGTGTCGAGCTGCGCGATCGCGCTCGTCGGCTTTCGTGTAATTCTATTTCGTTTACTTCGTTAAAAAAAATGATATTCATTAAACATATGTGTTTTTATCGCCTTTAAAAAAACGCGATAAAAGTTCCTTGCCACATCTGCTGGCATTTTTTGACGTGGAACAGAAACGCGATCGCGCCGTCGGGCACTTGAACGGTTAACAGTATACCTATTTTTTCCTATAAAATCTCTATATTCGTCAATGGGTTTCACCATATCTACTGCTTTTTGCATACGTGCATGGATTTCCATAAACTTTTCTGTCGTAAAATCTGAATATTTTACAATGTCCTGAAGTACAGCTTTCCTATTATAGAAAAATAATGAACTTTGACAAACTGAAATAATTGTATCTAATACTTTCCATATAAGAAACATAGATAGCTTTTTACCTTTCCTGTATCTAGATGTGTGCATGGAAAATGAAGCACAAATCAAATGTATAAAGAATAACTTTTTTTACATAAAATATGATCCACTTTTGCTTACCATGCTGTTATAAATTCCTGATGAATAGCTTGTTGCCTATGAAGTAAACTAGGCAAATAACATGTTCTAAGATCGTGTTCGCATTCTGTCACTGCACCCAATAATAATACATATTCATTGTGAGTCAGATGAAGCTTTCTACATGCTTTTTGATATTTTTCCCTGACTTCATCTAATTTCCTCCCACCTCTCCCAGCTGAAAAACATTTTCTTCATTGATATACTACAATGCTTCTATTCATATAATGAATCAATTTATCTTTGATAATAATATCTTACATTTAACATAATGTTCCTCGAATCTGGATCTCATTAACTTATACATCTCCAAGTTTTTCTGATACTCCATTTTCTTCCTCGATACATCATCAGTTAGCTACAATTATAATACCATTCAAAGTATAAAGATTCTATGTTACTTAACTTTATTTCTGATAGTTCTAATTGCATATGATATATGCAGTATTTAGTGTTATACTAAAACTTGGAAAAAAAGTACCTGCTGAAACTGATTATTCAGCCAAGTTTGTTCTTCTTGATATAATTTCCTAGCTCTTCTCCTTTCTGAGTATAAGGTAGTAATATTCTCAACTACTATACTTTCAATAGAATCAGCTTGTTGTTTGATTAATTTGGCTGTTTGATCCATGGACTCCATTATATCCCTCCAGCTCTGGAGTGTAACATATGTATGAAATCTTGGGAATCATTCTATTCTATTATTAGGAAAAAAGCAGATTCTAGGATAATACCTGAGCTATCAAACTACCAACGAGATCCTCGGTTCGTTCGATCTTTTTGCCCTGCAGACTCAAAGAGGTGATAGTCGAAGCATACTCTCGATCGGATTTAACTTTGGTCGTTAAACATCGTCGCATTGTTTCAAGGAGTTTAATCTCGGCATCCTGGCGACCAAGGAGAGCCTCATGGGAAGCCTGTCCCTGAAGACTCGTCGAGAAACCCATTTTCTTCGGTCGTAAGTCAAACTCAACGACACTGTTCTATAAACGTATTTCTTTTAATGAGGGCTCATTCTTTATGTTCCTATCGTGAATACTTAGACTGATGGCAGCCGAATACTTTCGCGACAACAGTTAGCCCTCGAAATACCACATCCCAATCGCGATTTTCGCTACTTAATGCCAAAGAAGAGCATTTTCGTGTGAGATCAACATTTATATTTATACGGAGTTGGAATTGTAAAAATTGGCTTTTACTCGCGAAATACCGCCATGGAATACCGATCCGCGATAGATGGTTGATTCTCGCTTCGAAGATTTAACACCTATTTATACCTATCTCCATCGTAAGTATGCAGTTTTCTTTCACTTTACTCGCGCCCCGAACTTCTCGAACTTAAGCCTAATTTTTCATTTCCAATTCGGGAATCCTTCATTGAAGCACAGACCAGATTTAAATAGCCCCAACGCGCAATGGAATCTGTAAATCTAGAGTTATTAATTTATTATTATTTATAATTCTATTATAATTATTTAGCATATTCTTATTAAATAATTCAATAAAATAGTATTCATTAACCCTTATGTTCTCTAAACTTATGATGTACCCAAATAAGTTGACAATGGAATTTATTTCACACAAGCGTATGCGCACGATTTTATATTAATTATTTCATGCAGTTTATTTTAATGACATAATATTTTGAAGAATTAAATTTAATTAAAAAATACTTTAACTTTTGGATAGCGCTAATTTTGTTTATTAACTAATTTATTAGATTTATTAACTAATCGGGCTTTTCGCCAGGACGTCCGCAGTAAAAGAAGATAAAAAGAACGAAGGGCCGTCGTCAAGATATTTTATTTACAAGTATTTATTTAGTGCATATATTTATAAATTTATGTTTGTTATATTATAATATTTATTAGTATACAATGGTGTATGAAAATTGTTGTACCTTGTGAAATTTACATTTACAATAAATAACTTTATTACAAATATATTGTGTTATATTTTATATTTACGCAACGTACCGAATATCCAGAATCCCATATGTCCTAAAAACTTCCTCGAATTTTGCGGTTCCTGGAATACGCGAAATTCTCGGAAATTCCTTGCCCAAAATCGAGGAAATGTATCAGGAGAACATGATGTGCGAGGAGGTATTCGATTCGCACAATTCTCGGAATTTGACGTCATTTCTTGGAACCGGAAAGTTCTTCAGAAATTCAGAAATTTTGCCGAAAAATCGAGGAAATGTATCAGGAGAACATGATGTGCGAGGAGGTATTCGATTTGCACAATTCTCGGAATTTGACGTCATTTCTTGGAACCGGAAAGTTCTTCATAAATTCTGAAATTTTGCCGAAAAATCGAGGAAATGTATCAGGAGAACATGATGTGCGAGGAGGTATTCGATTCGCAGAATTCCTGGAATTTGACGTCATTTCTTGGAACCGGAAAGTTCTTCAGAAATTCTGAAATTTTGCCGAAAATTTAAGGAAATGTATCAGGAGAACATTATGTGCGAGGAGGTATTCGACTCGCAGAATTCCTGGAATTTGACGTCATTTCTTGGAATCGGAACGTTCTTCAGAAATTCAGAAATTTTGCCGAAAATTTAAGGAAATGTATCAGGAGAACATGATGTGCGAGGAGGTATTCGATTCGCACAATTCTCGGAATTTGACGTCATTTCTTGGAATCGGAAAGTTCTTCAGAAATTCTGAAATTTTGCCGTAAAATCGTGCAAATGTATCAGGAGAACATGATGTGCGAGGAGGTATTCGATTCGCAGAATTCCTGGAATTTGACGTCATTTCTTGGAACCGGAAAGTTCTTCAGAAATTCTGAAATTTTGCCTTAAAATCGAGCAAATGTATCAGGAGAACATGATGTGCGAGGAGGTATTCGATTTGCAGAATTCCTGGAAATTGCCGCCGATTCCTAGAATTTCTCGAACTCCGCGAAATGCAAGAAATTCTACGGATAAGAGGAATAGAAATGAAAGGTTTGAATTGAGAAGTTAATTTGTTACGTTTCTTTCTATTTATTGCAACTCAAAAACTTTCTATACATTAATCGTACATCTAAAATTATGATACATTATAATATAATATACAGAGACTGTATTCGCATATATTCTAAAATATAATCTAATATATAATCAGCGCATCCACTTGACCGCATTCGAAGTGCATTTCACTAATCATCCGCATATTTCTTCCAGAATCGGTATGGAACTTTTTCGATGAGGCCAGTCCATTGCATCGTTAGCACTGCAAAAAACAAAAACCAGAGCTTTATTAACTCCATCGTTCTCAAAGAGCACTTACACTGATGTATAATTACAGAAAAATGCAGTTGGACAAGCATAATAAAGATAAATACATTCGGACACAGACGAAATATAGAAGAACAATCTTTAAATGGGTTTTC
The DNA here is from genome assembly GCA_910591585.2 of Nysson spinosus. Classification (NCBI taxonomy): domain Eukaryota; kingdom Metazoa; phylum Arthropoda; class Insecta; order Hymenoptera; family Crabronidae; genus Nysson; species Nysson spinosus. The sequence continues at coordinate 13,617,061 of OU342832.1, forward strand.
ATGATTCCAGTCAGCAATTACTGACGCGGTGAAATTCAACGCTAGAAAAGGTTTCCCATCAAAAATGAAAAAAAAATCTCTGAGTTACTCGCACTTAATCGTGTACTCTGATAGAATAACAAGATGGACGAACAATAATTTAGGGAAAGATTTAAAAAAGAAATCAAGATATATGTAATGCATAATTATTTCCCTTACCTCGTCTGTCATGCATTTAAAAGACCCCCAAGGTGGATAACAAAAAAATGCATTTCAGTTCTCGTCTATTTGACATCTTGACTGTGATGTTACCAGAGTAAACCTAGTTAAAAAATCCACATAAAATATTCCCTAAAACTTCTTTAAGAACTCGCTCGATGAGAACTGGCCCAACACTGCGTACGTTTTGCGGTGGTTTCTCGATACTGCGTATTTGTGGAGAACACGTCTGTAAGATTCAGTGTCGTAAGAGATTTTGTTACGGTACCGAGTGATTATCCGAAAAATTGGAAAAATGAAGCAGCTAGGACTGAACTTGGCGATGTTTAAAAAACATCCCTCCGTAAGTTACGCGTATAGAGATGGAAACAATGAAACGTCAAAGTAACGTTCGGTCTACCTTGAATTACAGCTGATACCCTTGTTCGTCTGCCTTGGTTTCGGGGTATTTATATCGGCCGGATATACTTTGCGACTTGCTATTAGTAATCCTGAAGTTTCTTGGGCACCCCACGGAAATCCTGAGCCATGGAACGAATACAAGGATAAAACGTATAAGGTACGTTTTCAAAGTTCTGTAGGTCATCAAGTTCATTTCACCTTTGATGACCGAATGATCGTCATTTCTATATTTTTCTACTTGCCTCTAATGGAGCAATTGTCTTTCTTTGTTTTCTCCAGTTCTATGCACCCAAAACTGCAGGTCTCAAGTCCCAAGCACCCGAATATTAAGTTATCCAATGGTGTCTTAGTATTAACATAGATCAAATCAATTGAATACAGAAGCAAATTACAGTTTTGATCCTCCCAGAAGTAATGATTACTGTCCTGATTATATTCTGAACAGATTCTTTTTACCTCATATTATGTAAGTTGTGAAATAATATTGCTTCATTCCTTTGTATGACATCACTGTGGTTCAAACATTGTAAATAAATAATATATACTGTCATTTATCTGTTCACAACCATTCTTTTATTCCTAAACTTATTCTATTTCGTGCAACTGCATAGATTTATCCTCTCCAATGAGTGGTATTAATAAAAAGAAATGATTATTAATAGTAATAATACTCCAAAAAGGTTTTGTAGGAGAATGGTATAAAGTCAGGGTGGTTCGTTTTGCGTAATTATTATTAGTAAAAATAAAGGGAAGAAAGAGGCATATTTAAGTTATAATCGCGAGGTTCTTGAATTGGATATTCGTTTAAAGCTGATCATTCCGAGATTTCTGAATTGTTGTTCGAAATTTGATTTTGATACTTGATAATTTTTATTTTAAAATAGTCGTTCGAAAGGTCGTACATTCTTTACTGGTTTGTTACTGTCGGAAAATATTGGGCCAGAGGTTAGTTCCGGTGCATCTGATCGGCACCGATCACATAACTATATTTTCTTAAATAATTTACATCCATTCCTAATATTATCTATAATATTTCATCGATGATAATTAATATCAATTTCAAGGACGTTTCGGGAAATTGAATATTACGTTATATTTGTCTTACGTAATACTTCGCAACTCAACGTTTTACAATTTCCAATTCTTAAAGACATTCTTAGCGCTAAATAAAAGTTTATCATGAATTCGACGTGGGAAGAATTCTACGCGACTCATCCTCCTCCGAGCGATTTAGCGCAAAGCGAGAAATTGCTGAAAGAATTTACCGAAAAGCAAATCCAGAACAGTGTTAAGATCGTTCTGGTGACGGTAAGCAATGTTTATAAATCTACGATGCAAATATATTTCCGTCCTTTTATTCGCGGGAAATATATTTTCAGAGTGGAGGCACGACTATACCTTTGGAACAGAATACTGTAAGATTTGTTGATAACTTTAGTGCTGGAACTAGAGGTTCCGTTTCGGCAGAATACTTTTTAGAAAAGGGATATGCCGTTATCTTCATGTACAGGTAGTTCTATCTGTACTCAATTAATTAGAAGAATAATTAAATATTACACGTGATATGTCTTCGATTATAGGGCCAAGTCCTTGGCACCGTTTTCAAGGCATTTAGTAGGGCAAAAGTTTTTAGATATGCTCTCTCTGTCTGAACAGGGTGGTAAACAGACTATTACAGGTACAAAATTGTGTAATATTATCTTCAATTATATGTTATTCAATCAATGTTTATATTTCCTTATAGTATTGCCAGAATATACTGACAAATTATCAGATGTGTTAACTAAATATAAGACGGTAGTGAGCCAGGATAAATTGTTGGAACTCACTTTTACGACTCTCTTCGAATATCTATGGTTGCTTCGATCTGCTTGCCAAACACTAGCTTCTATGAAGACTAAAGCCATTTTGTATTTAGCCGCAGCTGTTTCAGACTTCTACATTCCATCGAACGAGCTTGTATGCATACAATATTTTTAAGACACTATTATCAGTATCATTGATGTAGCAAAACATTCTGACCTATTTTTAGGCAGTTCATAAGATTTCATCGAATGGACCACCCACAATCTCCCTTCATTTGGTACCAAAAATTTTAGCACCTCTTGTGAGTCTATGGGTACCAGAAGCATATGTGGTTTCATTTAAACTTGAAACTGATGAAAATCTACTAATTTCAAAATCCAGAAATGCACTCAATAAGTACAAGCATAATGTAAGGATAATTGAAATACATTGATTAACGAACGATTACTTAACACGTTCGCTACCAAGCGTCACATATATGTGACACGCCGTTTTTTTCGAAAGTTCGGCGTCACATATATGTAACATTTATATTGAATGCTTTGTTTGGCTTATTTGCTATAATTTATGTGTATTATTGAATATGTCCAACATATTGTGTAAAACTACTGCAAGAAAAGTATGGTCTGTAGCGTCGGTTTTTTTCGATCGGACCGCGGTAGCGAACTGTTAATTATCTAACAATTTACATAATTGGTCATATTTCTTTTAGCTGGTAATAGCTAACATGCTGCAAACTCGAAAGCAGAAAGTTATAATCGTCAATAAAGAAAGCGAGCTCGTCTTGTCTTTAACGAACGACGAATTAAGTAAAGGCGAGGAAATTGAAAAGTTGATTGTGGATTTCCTCGTCGAGGAACATCGAAAGTTTATAGAAACTGCGAGGTAGCTTAATTGATGCGTTCACCGCATTCCATTACTTTTTAGTTCGCATTAGTTTCTAAAAAATGCATTTCAAGGTGATTAATGATAAGCGCAGGCCGAGTACATGAATTTCCATAGGTTTTAAATAATCGAAACTAGCATTAATAGTATTTCTTTACAAAATAATTATGCTACTTTCTATAGATACATTTAAGGTTTTATAAACAGAACATATACACTTACGAAGTGATATGAATACTTTGTTATAGATTCAAAAATTAAACTATTGGTTACAGGTATTTGATCATATCTTTGTAAATGTTACATTAGTATTTTTAACAAATATCTTCATTTTTATGATTAGCATGGTACATCCAGTTATTGCCATTTATAAGGTAACAGAACCGAAAATGTCACTTCATAGGTAGATCCTCGGAATACGATATTTTATATATTACTGTATTGATTACCGAAATAAATTAAAAGGATTTTTCTCTACAATAATGGATCTGTCGATGCATTTAATCTCAACTAACGCAATTGTTTTTGCAAGATCCGCGTAGAGAAGTGTAAATATTTGGTAAAAGCTTCATAGGAAAATGTGAGAATTTTCGTATAAGAATTCCGTATAAAAAGTTATGAGCTATTTAGTTTTTAAACATCGTTATATACATATTAATTTCATTGACGAGTTTTGTATCCGATGGTCCGCATTGAGCTAACACGAAAGTTAACGCGGCAGCGTCTTTTTGTTCGACTGCCGCCTGAACAGCCTCGTTCAACATTCTGCAATATTAAAGTATGCATGTTTCTCGTTCAACACTTAATCCTATCAAAAAAAGAGTTCCACGTACTCTCCGCAAATAATTTTGCTGAATACTTACTTTAATTTGACAAAATACTTTACTTTCAACTCTTCCTTTATTCGTGGCAAATACTTCTTTGCTTCCGTTTCTTTGTGGTACTTCAAGCACTGATCTATAAACGGCTGTTACGGAACGAAATCAAATATCGGAATCAGGCTAATCAAATTATCGTAAAAAAATATATTTTCCGTACCGCGTATCCAATAGGAGACTTTTTGCTTTTGGAAAACTTGTCCAATTCGTCCCAGTAACCTTGGTCTGCTAAACACTGTATTCGCAGCCACCAGTATCTAGCAAGAATTTAATGAATCGACGGACAAAAATGAACAACGCTGTATTCGAGAATACAGTACATCCAAGTCTCTTTTTATGTGGTAGATATAACAGCAGCACAAAAGAGGTAATTTACACACATTCAGTTGTTTTGTTTTGTTTATCCATAACAAGATTTTAAATTCGAACGAGAAAAGCTTTATTTGTGTGTAGGAATTTTTCCTTGCTTTTCTGCTTCACCACATAACTTAAAAAACGATATTAAAATGATACGCACAAAAAGAGACTCGACTGTATTTCGGATGCAAAATGTATACCTTCTATCTGGTATTCGATACTCCGACCGTAATTTATCTGCCAATTTTAGTTCGTTGTGTAATAATAATAACTTCACTGTTTCGTGAAGTGGCTTCCCAACAATGGATTCGCGCAAAGTGTCTTCTAAAGACCTCTGATACTTCAGCAATTTAATCTGTTCTTCCGTTAAAGCTGCATTTGTATCGTTACGAGCCAATTTAAAGTTTTCTTGAGCCGATTGTAGTAACGCCTCCCTCGACATTGTATTCTAGAAGAGCATCATTCGTGAAACTAAACATGTATGGATATCAAGAAGTGTAATCAATGATGTTTATTAAGATGCAAACCTTCCTTTGAAAACTTTCGGTAATGAACCACACAGCCTGAGAATGAAAGTCATCGTACTGATTATATATATCTCGAAGTGTTTCGCGATTATGGCTCTGACAATATTTAATATACAATGCCATTGCTAAAGGACAATGCATTATAGACATTTGGAAGTCACCGAGTGTCATATTCTCTCTGAGATGAAGTATAACTGTGTAAACTAAATCCGTATTGCCACTCTCGACTGCCTTGTGTAAGGCAGCTCTTTCTTCGCCCAAAGTTAATAGAAGAGGTACTTGCTGATGCGCTCGTGGCTCATAGTCGATTAACTAAAAAGTTAATTGTTAGTATACCTTCGAACGAATAACTTTAACTGTGATGATCAAAATGTATTTACTTTTATAGCTAATTGTTTTCGGCCACAATCCGCGGCTCTTTTGGCGATTTCACTGTAGGATACACCTGGCGCGTAACCCAGTTTGTCGGCTATTTCTTCAGCAATTTGTTCTTTGTCTAATTGTGTTTGTTTTACTTTATAACAAGCCCAGTGTGCCAAAATTCTACTTTCTCCATCAATTTCCGGTAGCTGAAGGTGCCGAGCTATTTGTATGCTTAAGTAATAGTGTCGTCTGGCTACAAGTCTATCCAGTAAAACTTGATTCGTTAAAATAGTAAATCTGATAACATTAAGGTACTCTTATAGTCTTTAATCGCTTAACGTATAACGACGTGACATACTCGTCCATGTCTAACAATCGTACAAATATTCAGCGATGTGTATGTCACGACCATTGCCATTATCAAGTATACAAATATTTTTATTGGAAAATATAGTTCTTCTTCTAAAATACCTGGATGACCAAAGCTATCAGGACACCTTAGATTAACTGGAAGATATTTTCCAAAAATTTGTACCCAACACAAACGAACGTTACGTGGTTAAAATGTATGCCTCGATCTGGTGGATGAATAAACCGGGCTTTTTAAAGGATACTGTGTGTACGTAAGTGGAATGCCAATTGCAGGATGTCTGATTGCGTTTAGAACTCTCAATGTGCGGCACATATTAACGTAATATTCAGGATCCATTGTTTTACTGAAACCTTTGCCAAACTTTGCAGCCTAAAATTTTTCAGATTACTGTGAACCTTCTCGTGAGATAGAAATAATGTACATATTAGAATGCACTTTGATATATACCCTCATCAATAGTTTTTGAGTACTAAAGTCAAACTCGTGACTGGCACCATCGATGCACGTTTTTATTGCAGTATCCAATTTATCTTTTACCAAGTCTATGTAACTATCAGCCTTGTGACTCTTTCTTCGAAACTGTTTGGATGCTTCTAAAAGGAAGGAAGCAGAATCTGTCGAATTGATTCGGAATATTTTTTGCACTACATTCGGTACTTTTTGGATCATTTCGTGAGAACAACTAGACAATACACGCACTCCATCAATTTCAGTAATAAGATGGACTGGGCCATCGTAAGTATAAACTATGGTCTCGGCAGTTCGACCGACTACCATTACTGTACTGCTCCAACTGCAGACAACAGCTTCAGTACCACACCTAAAAGTTTTATGAAAAAAATTAAGAAATAATGATAGTTTCGCAAAAACGTTAAATTTAGAAAAGTATACTGACCAAGCAATATTCTCCAATGGTTCTTTCATGTTCGTGTAGTGCTCGCAATATTTTTCTTTGAAATCTATCGAGCCGATGTACAAGTAACCAGTATCGGTGTACAAAGCGATATGGCGATTATTTCCCGAAACGGCCATCGCTACTACGCTATTTATTTTGTTATGCCTCATAAAAAGACTTTCCTATGTGCATAATTTTCAGAAACCTTTTTTAAATTTACTATTAAAAGTTAATTATTACAATCGTCTAAAATATGAATATAACATACAAATGCAATTTGCGTTGCGTTCTGTTGTGATTGCTGGATTATAAATATTCCTTTTCGATTAGACAAAATTACTCTTGTTTCCCTATCACAGTGTACCATGCACCAACAATCAATAGGTCCTCCATGTCCTACAAAATTAAAATGATAAATGGATATAATGATCACCTACATCAATAGATGAACATAGAATTGTTTGGTAAAACATACTTGGTACTTCAGATATTTGTCTGACTTTAGGTTCAGAAACATTATTCACTAAAAAGAGACGATTTGTGGATGTAAGAACAGCTATTCCAGTTCCACTGGAACTTGTAAAGAGCTTTGCTTCTACCACCTTTGTATCTTTAGCTTCCTAAAAAGATAAAGCTCTGCATAGAAAAACCTTTATGGTATTGATTTTTTAAAGAATACATACATTTCCCATGGTAAAGGCATGTTGGTAAGTACCAAACATATCATAAATGTGAACCATGCCATCATCTTGTATACATAATAATTCTTCCTGATGCGACCACCCTAACAATACTAGTTGTCCGCTACTCCACTGTAAACATTTCAATCAAATCTAGCAAAACTTCTTATTTACGATCTAGTTCTCTACTTGTAGATTCTACCTGGAATTTCGCTGTTAATTTTCCCGAGGACGTATACAAAAATATGACGGGTTTACTGGCTCCTTGAACTTTAACCAATTTTCTAGGATTCCTGGTGATGGCGATGGAACCTCCATAAGGAGCTGCCACGAGTAAATTATTGTTCGATACTTCATGTTGAAATGAAAGAGGATATAGCTCGAATTTCCTGCCAAACGTTAATGTTTAATCATCTTTTGATCACATGAATATGTTTCTCGAAATTATATCGCATAACCTAGGATTACGATACCTACCTAAAATATATATCTCGTCCTAAAGGAAACCATTCAGCTGTTAACATCGTAGTCATTTTTACAAACAATATTATTAATAACGCCCTATTTTAATTGAGGAAATTCTACGAATCCCCTTTTTTAATCGACGACCCACTGCGCCGATAACGTTCTTTGACAGCTACTTGACAGTTAGCAGGAAGTACTTGTTTATGCTTGTAAAACTTATTTCAACATCCTAGGATAATCAACTACATTAATAAAATCTTATTATGCAATATTATACTTAAATACTATATATGCACTCATCAGTTTTCCTGCCTTTTTTAATAATTCCGTCGAATAGTTTCTCGCTTGACTCAAAATGCGCTCGAACGTGCCCAGTTTAAATTACACGCGCAATTCTTAAAGATTAATTCCAAAACCTTAATAATATGTGAAGAACATGCTATGTCAATTAGCATTAAATTATTGTCGAATTCATTAGAATTATATAACTGTATTATTTTTATTAGAATACGAATTAATAGAACGAATATAATCATTCATAACGCGAACGTTCCGTAGATCGTTTCATGACAACATGGATGGGGTACGGTATCACCCCGTCTTCTTTCAAAAAGCTTTTCACCTAGCTCTTTCTTAATAAATATTTACGCATTCTTTCCTGTTCAATATAGCAATATTCAACACTAGCATGGGAGTAATTTACATCGGGGAACGATAAAATGAAATATGTTTCCGTTTTTTACGTTCACGAAAAAGTATTCTGAATCTGATAAGTTGAAGTTTATTTCTCATGTATAGCGTACTTGCATTAGCCACGGAGTAGCGCATGTTAATTGTGCTCAGTCAAGTGTTCCTGGCAATCCGGTTTGTAGAGTGCGGTTTAGACAGGAAGATGGAAGAGTAAATAATAAAAAAATTCCAGCCGGTACGGTTACTGAGGTTCGCTCACTTCCCGGTGAACCACCTTTCATCTTTTTTCCTTTAATGTAACGTAATAAAATAAATCTATGTAATGGAATAAAAGACATGTTTATATCGTTAATATTTGTCGACATAGTCATCGGCATTGTCTAAGCACTTATTTAATGTGGAAGTCAGTTATCATATTCTCGGGTTATAGAAGTCTGCCATCGATTCTTTGAACCACGACGTGACCTCTTCTTTCAGCACATCTTCGTCGTCGAATATTTGCCTTTTCCAAATGTGATGTATTACATCTTCCAGCACATAGCGTGCACCAATTTTCACAGAAGTGTACAAAATATATGTATATAAATCATTCTCTCTGTAAGATTTGTAACTAATTTTTAAAGAAATGTTTTAAAGAAATCTTAAGAGCTTCACATTTTTACTTTCTGTACCCAGCTCGTAATATTACGAATATAAATAAATAAATTACACGACTCTGTTAAGATCAATGTTTCCGATTAACACGATTTCACTGAAGGTAGTTTTTCAATGGATACATAAACAGCGTTAACCGCGGGATTCTTGTATAAGCAGAGAAGGAATGAGAGAAAGAGTAATAGAGAGGGAAGAAGAGAAGTGTACCGGGTGTTGGTCGGTGATGCCGAGTAAAGTAGCAGTGAAAGGCCGTCCCGAGGAACGTACCTCCCGGCGTTCTTCCCACCTCAAGCTCTTTTCCCAAAGACCGTGGATACATTTCCATCTCCTTCCATCCTTTTTCTCCCTACCATTACTTCCTTCTTTCCTCTGAGGGGAAAGGAAACTGGTAGATATCGTACACGGAGGTTGGCTCACAACTAAACTCGCAATCCCCGTTATGTCGGAGTCCGCGAACCCCGTGGAAGGGCACGATACTCGCTATACTCTCTCGTGGCTTCTCGTTCCTCTCGTTCCTCTCGTTCCCGATTCGATTACGATTTTTCATTCCTCCGAACTCTCCTTGCTCTCTGGATTCTGCTGTGTTCTACCTTTCTTATAATCTTAAAAAGCTGCCCTTATCGTGGACTAAGAGGCATCGAAAGATACAAGGTCACCGTACATTTCCCTTTACTCGATACCATTGAACAGTGTTTGAATAAGTGAATAAAACAGCAAGTGAAACGATTGATGTCCTGATAAGGGACTTCTCTGAGTTCCGTGCAAAGATTAAAAGAGAGAGGAAGAAGAACGATATACGTTTACACGGAGGAGTGTGTACACCTTGTATGTGCCCATACGCGAGTGAATGTGTTAAAGAAATAAATATACAGAAAGGTGATACGAGAAAAGTAGCGATGAGAAGCTACTGGTGATCCACCTGTGTGTCTCTTGGTTGGTGCAACCTCGAAGGTGATGCTGACCTCGAAACAACGGTGAACCGAGGATCCATCTCTCCAGCAGTACTGATCCGGTTCTCTTAATCTTATATTTGTCACGTGGAAAAGTGACTATGGTGTAAGTTCATAGTTTTTTGCAATGATCCATTCTTGACCGCCTTCTTAAAACATCTTTTCTGATCTTATACTCTCGAACAATCAAATACTGTCGTCCATCGTGTACAGTGATTTGGCGAGCTGAAACTTTTAAATATATCTATCCACGCAACGTAGAACATCTGAAGTCGATGCAAACAAAATAGTTATCATAAATGACATATAATTCCTTACGCTTTGGTTTCTTACAAAAAGAGCAAGGTTTGGCATGCGATGTACATTAATCTCTTACTGAATTGTCCCCGAAGAATGACTCTGTATATTGTTCCGTAGTTTCTATAATAGGATATTATGGTATTTAATGTCCTCCAACAATTTTGGAAGAAAAAGAACTCAAACAGATTAAGTCACCAGCTTACACGATATCGAAACGAATGTCTCGGTGTAATTCTTCAAGAAGCGCGGAAAAATGCATTCCTCGGTAGAAGCGTGGTTGTCGAGTTAGATCACGTCAAGCTAATCCGGCGTCCTTGTCCGTATCCAGTTTGCAAGGAAGAGGAGGATTTTACTGAAAACTCCTTCGGGTCTCACCTTCCCCGTAATTCTTTTGTCCTTAAACCTGTTCTCCGTTCCAGAGTAATTACCAGGCACGTTTAAGAACCAGCTGGATGTAGAAGTCGCAACATGTAGCCAACTCATCTCGTTGAAGTCCGGTCCTTTCCAAACTCTATCACCTTGCTCCTCTCGCACAAATATACATCTACGGCCCGGTCGAATCACCGTTATATTTTTCTTTCGACATTGTCCGAGGATGCGTAATCCAGGACACACCTCCCTGTATACGTATACGACTATTTTTTACCGCAGAAATCCTAGAACAGCCAGACTACTTCATCTCAATCTCTTTATCCTATTCATCTCGCATTAATTCGCATCTGACTAATATCATAAAATACATTAACACTCGAACTACGGACAATATATTCAGCTATATTATATGTTCACGTGTACTAAAAAATCAACATGGATGGAAAACATAAATTAATCGATTCAGTTACGTCCATTATGCAACTTGAACCGTAAAACATCTCAGAAAATGGAACATTATTAATTTAAACGTTTTTATTAAATTCCACGGATCCGTCATTTTGACGGCTTCCGTAGTTCTAGGGTTAGATAATCATGTTTGTTGGAATACCTTAGAGTAGATTTCTTAAAAGTGAGAAAGTAACATGGAAATAATTTCATCTGGCAGTTGAGTTAATGTAAGTGTATTAAACCACGTAGTGCGGAGGAAATTAATTTTCATAATGACTCCGTAGAAAGTAAATATTACGGTAGATCTTCGCGTAGATTGACTAAGGCTTACTTGTGCACCTGTGTATATTTAAATTCTTATTCTGAGACGAATTTACCATAGACGGCTCAATTTATTTTAATGGACGATCAGTGAAATTCCTGGCAGGCTAGAACAAGATAATATCATTGCACTTTCTATCGCGGTGCAATTAACACTAGAACTACCGGCGATATATTCAGCTATATTTATATATTTATGCGTATGTCCTTAAAAAAAAGGTTGGATAGAACAAGTAAATTATTCGATTTACTTATGTCCATTGCGCAACGTAAACCGCGAAAAATCTCAGAAAATGAAGCGATATAAATTTGAATATTCTTATTAAATTCCGAGGATCCATCATTTTGACTGTTTGGTAGTTCTAGTATTAACACCCTGTCGTAGCTTAGAAATGAATGACACGAATATTTAATCGCGATTAAAAATTAAGAATCCAACTCATTCTAACTTAGTTATATTTTGTTTAAGAACTATCTGAATCTATAAACAAATGCTTACACGAGCTCAAATATATGTAAAGTGTGAATCCATCTTCTTGTTCCTTTTTCTCGAGAATTAATTTCGCCACAAGTTTTTACAAATGAAGAACAAACGAAGTGTATTTCATGCTCTGTAAATAATAAGTTAAAGAAAAATATACTTTAAATTATAAAAGTTATATTCGAAGGGAATATAGTGAAAATAATGTTTAATATTAATAACACGTTACACGGATGACAAGAGGAGAATTTCTGATGACCTACCATTTTTGGAAACTGATCACATATTGCTTTCGATAAAGTTCTAACTTAAAACGCAAGGAACGTATTTTTCGTTGGCATTTATAATTCGTTCGTTTGCTCCGTTGATATGTAATATGTAATACAAAGGATGCGCGAGACATTGTGTAATTGCACCGGGGTATTTCTGCAACTGCCTTTCCTTTCGTAAGGACAATTAATATTCCGAGTGACAAACAAACAACAACGTGGACTCAAATAGATTCATCAATTAGAAAAGTAATTCCTCGTCCAGCAGAAATGAACTAGCCTAGTCTTGCGGGGTTTTCAGTTTATAGAGAGCTGAAGGAAGTCCAGCCCAAGGCAATCCGACTGGTATTACATGCCCCCTGACTCTCTGCAAATAGCACCTACCGTTATATGCGCAACGTAACTTATAATTCGTATGCCTGTATTCTTATTTATACAATTATACCCGGAAACGAGCCTATTAGCGCAACCAGCCAAATATAATAAGATACTATTAGATGCCCAAAAAAGTTCGTACGGTGTTCGTTATCCAAAAACAAGACGAAACTTCATACCGAATGAACTGTTTTCAACTCAAATCAATTGCCAGCTACTCATAAGTAATCAAACTTTCTATAAACTGCTTATTTAGTGCTTCTGACAAAGATATTTGAGCCATTTATTTTGAAAGTGGCCAGAGTCCATTTTTCAAGATAACCGGACCATTTATGTTTTTTAACAAACAAATTTATTTTAAATGCAGAAGTACAATTGAACTCAGTGGGTTAATTGTATATTTCTCCTTTTAGCGGCACTGTGTTAGAAATTGGAAAACTACTTTTCACGTGATCAAAATTGATGTGAATTACTGAATAGTGGTTTCGAAATTATGTCACTTTTTGTTCGTTTTGGAACTGGAATTTAAAGACCTTTTACTACAGGGAAGAATGATATTGTATATTGAGATGAGCTATTTGATTAGCTTCGTTTGTACCACCGGTGGTACAGTCGGAGTGATCGTGATAAATACCAAAAGATATTCCCTTGTTACTTTAATTAATGCTGTCTATTACTCTTCATCGACGTATTTACGAGACTGGGAATTAGCTGGTTGCCCATTCACGAAATAGAAATTTCCTTCTTAATGTAATTCCCTCGCTTTGAGCTCTCACCGAAATCTCGTTAAAGTTGGATTCTTATAGCAGCAGGAAACTCTGCAGTCTGGGAAGGGAAAGTATTTTCTCAACAATCCAGCGCCGATTAACTACACACACAACGATTCCTAAAATCGAGACTTGTGTTATTTAAACTGTTAGAGACACGTACTCTGTACAAGTATAAGTAAGCATAGTAATATCGAATTAATATAAACACGTTGAGTACGGCACCGAAATCCGTGTTATATGATACCTCGCGATACACGTCCGAAACCATACATAACGTGAAAAATAAAACAGTTTAAGAGCTCTACAATACATCGGTTACTTTACATGGTTATCGTTATCTTTATTACGTTCAAAATATTGCAAATTTGACGAATATTAGCGATATATTTGATTCGAGTTTTAGTAATATTGGCATCGGCGATCACCGGTGACTGCCATGGCGTTCAACGTGTTAAAGAATGACCTTTGCCACTGTTGGATTTCAGGTCATTTCTCTTCTTGGTGTTTATACTTTCAAACACATTCTCAATCAATTTGGCGCAATGGAGGCCCTGCATCGAATTGAAGCGAGATCTTCACGTACCCTGCAAATGTTCCGTGTCCATCGAGTATCCGAGAGCGATCGAGATGGATTGCGATCGCGTGGTCTTCAATCGAGACACGATCAACGGTTTACGGGAGCAACCGATAGTCGCGATCAGTCAAAGAAACGCCGGCTATCAAAGTTTGCCGGAAGATTTGCTCAACTCAGGCTTGAATCTGAGGAAGCTCGATTTATCTGGAAATTCGATCTATAGGCTCATGGATCGTCTACTAGTGGTACAGGCTAAATTACAAGAACTCAGGCTGGCAGATAATCTGCTGGGTGATAGTCTGAATCCAATTTTCTCGAGTAACGAATTCCATGGAATGGAAGAATTGAAAATACTCGATTTGAGTAGAAACGGTTTGAAGAGCATCGAGGAAGGTATACTGAAGGGATGCGATAATCTTGAACAATTATATTTGGATGGTAATAATTTGACTACGGTTCCGACTGCTTCGTTAAAGGGTCCAAGGTCGATCAGAATACTCTCCCTTTCTGGAAATAATATTGGTAAGTTCGACAAACATTTCACTATTCCTCATGTTAATAAATCAATTTACCTCGGTAATCTTTATATGTCCATCGTTATCTATCTTGAGAGGATATGCTTACGCCACACTAACGAGCTATAAGAATTTTCGCGCTTAACTTTCTCCACGCACCCCGCATTACAAGTCACGCATAACAATCTCGCGCGACTTTTGCATTCTATGCGGCTTGCTTTAAAACGTGGGATCGGGTAACTTCGTTCTACGCTGTTTCCAACAAATAATAATGAATTATTTCTCAAAGACTACTTAACAATATAACATTTCATTAATAGATATATGAGCAGTTTATTTTGAAAGTGACCTGAATCCATTTTTCAAGAATCATGTGTACGTTTATAATAGGTAAACAAAGTTACTTGTAACTATTATAAACGTTACACTGATGTTTTTGAAAAGTGGACTTAGGCCACTTGCAAAATAAACCGCTCATATAATGAATTAATTAATTTGCCTCTTGTAATTCAATTTTCCAGGGTCACTTCCACGTGGTGCTTTTTTAACGCTGGGTGACTCGTTATTGAGATTAGATCTGAGCGACAATGAATTGTCTCATATGGAAGATGGAGCACTCGCAGGACTCGAGAATTTACTATTCCTCAACATCTCGCGCAATGACCTTAACCGTTTCAACAGCGACGTTTTCAAAGGTACGCCTTCTATTTAATTATTCGCAGCGTTTGTTCCTAGAAAAAAAGTAAGGCTTCATGCTCGGTTGTAAAGTAGTTGCTTTCAACCATGAAAACTGCACCGTGCACGGACAGGCGGAACAATGCAATTGTTGAACCCACGTTCCCACGAGCGAGATGCTCCCACAAGACACTTTGATTTCTCTACTTCTTCCTGTTAGAATAGAATGAAAATGCATATGATGGGAATGTTAATGTGACACCTTTATACTTATGTTGTCCGAGATTTTTCTTCTAGGGTCAAGATCATTTGAAAATATTATTCTTAAAGATGATTCGAATATGTTATTAGAATAATATCGAATATAATCATTCTAGGCGCTTACAACTTGCTACAGTTAGATCTTTCGGCGAACTATCTTCAGGAGTTTCCGAGCGAGGCCCTGCGACACTTAACGGAGCTTAAGTTTCTCAACATATCAAACAACTTGATCACAGTAAGCGCATCAACATAACTGGTTAGAACGGTACCTCTTAATATTTCAAATTAAACGAGGCCAGTTTAATTCGGCTGAAACTATAACGACGAGAATCTGAGAAATATGAATGATTTAAAATGAATTCTTTTCACAGGAAATTGAACGGTCGCATTTGTCTGGATTAGTCGAGCTACAAGTTTTAGACCTCAGTCGAAATAATATAGGACGTCTCGGCATTAACACGTTCTCCAGTCTATCCGCCCTGACCAGACTAGACTTAAGTCTGAACGCACTGCGCACAGTAAATAAACAAATATAAAATAATTGTAATAAGCGTGATTATTTATAACTAACATGAAACTTGTTAAACGCAGATCGAAGAATCATCTTTCGAGGGTTTGACAAAGTTGCAGTGGCTCTCCTTGCAAGACAATAATATTCTACTGGTACCAGCTTCGGCGCTAACAAGATTGCCATCTTTATCTCACCTGCACGTAGAATTTAATCGAATCGCCGCGTTATCTACGGAATTAATAAGGGCAACGTCTTCGAATCTCGTCACCCTGAGTCTCACGAAGAATTTGGTACGAGAGATTCCTGCGAGGCTCTTCTTCAACTTTGAGAATCTTGTTAGCATTGAGTTATCCGGCAATATGCTATCCACTATCTCGCAGACTACGTTTGCTGGCTTGGAAGACACGCTCGTGAACTTGGACGTTTCTTACAATAGACTCAACTCCATCAGCGAGCTTCCTCTGAGAAATTTGGTGTATCTGAACCTTGCTGGTAACCAGTTGACACGGGTCTCGCCGGAGACGTTCAAGCACTTACATAGATTGCAACATCTCAACTTGAGCTCGAATCCACTGTACGGTGGATTTCCACCACTCTTCCCATCCTCGCTCATATCTCTGGATATATCTCATACCGATTTAAAAATTCTGCCGACCGTGTTACTCCTGAATCTGGAGTTCCTGGAGAAAGTATCCGTAGCCGGGAATTACTTACAAGAAATAGAGGAGGGTACGTTTCAGCATTTGTACAATTTGACGAGTATCGACTTGTCCTATAATTGGATAGAACGAATCGATAATGGCGCTTTCGTTGGACTAATTAATTTGTACGAATTAAACTTAAGAGGAAATAGACTGACCTCCTTCGTCGGGGAGAATTTTAATACCGGAACTGGTTTGGAGATATTAGACTTGTCGAACAACCAAATCAGTCAGTTGTCGTCGACGGCTTTCGCGATCCATCCGCGACTGAGGAAAATCGATCTGTCTAATAATGAATTTATACATTTCCCGAGTGACTTTGTGAAGCCTCTGCAATTCTTGGAGTGGATAGATTTGTCCAGGAATTTGATGAGGAACGTGAATGAATTTGCTTTCTCACAAATCGGCCGGCTTCGAACTTTAAATCTCTCTGGAAACAAGATCGAAGCAGTCGACGAATTGGCCTTCCACAATTCTACTCAACTACAGATCCTTGATCTGTCCAATAATGTTATCGAGATTTTAAGCGAGAGAACAATGGAAGGACTCTTACGTTTAGAATTTCTTGATCTTCAAAATAATAAATTGGCGTCCTTGCCGGAGACCATCTTCGATCAGACCAGAATCCGATCAGTGGAGAGCATAGATTTATCGGGAAATCGATTCAACGAGATTCCGATTAGAAGTCTTCAGAGACAGTCCGCAGCGTTGACGTGTCTGAGAATCGCGAGAAACAGAATGGTGGAAGTTTTCACTCAAGACATCGTAAACAAAGTCAAAGAGCTCGATTTATCCGAAAATCCTCTGAGCGATAACGCGATCAAAGGAATACTAGGGGAAGCAAAAATATTGCGCTCCTTGAATCTAGCCAATACAGGAATTAAGACTCTGACCAGACTGGAAACGCCGTTTTTAAAGCATCTAAATATTTCTGGCAATAGCATTATGGATATAAAACCCGCCATATTGGAACGAACCACGATGTTAGAAGATTTAGATATATCGAGCAATAAACTCTCGGACTTTACGAACATAATAAGTACTTTCAAAATACTTCCGGCTCTCCAAAGCTTGGATCTCTCAAAGAACGACGTGAAGACTATTAACGAGAGCAGCTTCGATGGCTTAAACTCCCTACGGTCTTTGAAGATGACTGATCTGCTTAATTGCACCAGGATTGAGAAAAATGCGTTCAAGCCACTGAGAAAGCTTCGTTCTTTATACGCGTACCATTATCCGAAATTGGGCTACTTCGACGTGCAGGGAATCCTGAAAGGTATGACTAATTTAGAAATACTGGATATTGAGATCAAGGATTCTTCAGTAAGTAATGAACAATTATCCATACGCACTCATCCTCATCTGCGAGAAGTCACCCTGAGAGGGGAAAGATTACGAACGGTACAATCTAGTTCATTGGTTGGTGTACGAGCATCAAATTTGATGATCGGTCTCAAGAACACTTCCGTTGACATGATACCAGCAGCTTTGTTCTTCCCGGTACCCCGATCAACAAAAGTGCAGTTAGACGTTGCCGGAAGTAAATTTTCAACGCTTCCAACTCAACTCTTGGCCGCTTTAGACGAAAGAAGTGGCTCGATAAGTATTAAAGGACTAGAGGGTAACCCAATAAACTGCAGCTGCGAGGCAAAGTACCTTTGGAGGTGGTTGAAATCTTCCGGAAGTAGAGCCCCGAATGTCGTATGCGCAACTCCTGATTACCTATCAGGATATTCTCTGACGAATTTAACAGAGGACCGGCTTTCGTGCGACCTCACGACGTCCACGAGACTTCAAACGACGGAAACCACACCGCCCTCGAGATCAACTACGTCGGAACCGGAAATAATCTGGACAGTGGCGCCAACGGTTCGAAATAATCGTAACAAATATCACAACGGGGATCACCTGATAACATCATCGATGGGAAATGTTTCTGGGACCGACGACACTTTGATTATTGGAATTGTTGCTGGTGTGGTTGCTTTCATAGCGATCATTGTTATCGTTATCTGCATATGCCGCCTGAGGTGGAGCAGCCAGATAAACGAAGCACGAATGGCGGCAGTTGCATCGAGTATACACGAAGCTTCGATGATCAGACCTGCCAGCACGTATTCTGGAAAAATGAACCACGATTTATATATCGGTTCTTATAATGGATCTACTTTGGGACGTGGTAACGGCGGTGGTGGATCGGTTCCAACTACCCCCGTTCAGATGATGCCCTACGTTCAACCCGTACACATGGTGCACCCTCTTGCAGCACAACATGCTCCGCAATCGCAGCAAATATACGGATATTACGACCCTCCCCCGGTACCTATGTACGTTACCTGCCCCTCGGACACCAAGGGAGATAGATAAATCTTCATCGACATCTTCAACGAATATGCAAACAATATTCGCAAATTTCTAGCTGCGTTTCATCCGAAAATACGACCGTTTGTCGCACCGACCATCACACTTTGTTTTCGATCATAAGGAATACCAATTGATCAGGTTGATTAACATTTAAATTATACGAGTCCCGCCAAAGGAGGAGAAGGGAATACTTAAACTTCGGCACGACTATGGCATTTTTAGATGAAACGCAATACAGAATTGAAATCCAAACTTTGGTCAAGATTCAAAGAAATTAATTTTTACCTCTGTGAGTCGGCTACATCGTTCTATCTCCGATTCACGGTGGAAATTTATATAAATATACCTCATTTGTTAATATCGTGTCCAGGACAATTAAACGTTCCTCCGTGTCCTGGGAACGATGTCACGTGATACAAGGAACAAGCTTTTGCACGATTATTCTCCGTAAACTTTTGCAACTGCTTGTTCCTTCATAACACATTTTATGTCCCGTGTAAATACGAGACGGAAACAGGTGCATCCAATCTTAGGTTAAGAAAGCTGTTTTTAAAATATCTAGTTGCTTCTTGGCAAAATTAAGGTGCACGCCGAACGTTCATTGTATCTCTGCACTTCTTATTACGGCGTAAGAATGCAGCAGATCAAAATAACGAAGTGAAGCGAAGTGCTTCACACGGAAGAATGTGCTTCACGATTATTTCTTATTTAAACGGGCATGACACGCGCCTCAACGTATCACAACGTGTACATATATATTATGCGTTATTTAAGAGAAATGTATCACAAAGAATTGTAATATAATAAACTTTACCTAAGGAACACTTTCATCACTCCCAGATTCCACAGCCTGAACCAACTTCAAATTTCAAATAAAATCACTATCGATTCTCGAGATGTAGTAATCGACAGTCCTTCGGATTGCCGGGGATAGACAAGATTTTAATTTCCAGCACTTTAAAAAGTAATTTCGACGCCTTCACTTTATCAAGTTTACCAATGCTATTGAGATTTTCTGCGGGGAATGTTCAATTAAACTCAATGCACTTCAAAATATGACAATATTTTTAAACGCCCGGAGAAACCTTCCCCTCTTTTCCAGCAAAGGGATTCCGCGGTACTGACCCCTGGATAACTTAAAGCGACTATGTTCAGGATTCACATGAATCATCTAACATGATATGTAAAGTAGGTTGATGCACGTATACTTACGTATACTACTTTCGAAAGGGAGTACACTCCCTGTGTCCTGAGAAACGATAGTTATACAACTAAAAACGGTGCACGATGCGAAAGTCTTTGAACCTCCGTTTCGCGGAAATTGCCGAAGGAAAATCCTTTATCATATGAATTTAGAGTGACTAAGAGTCTTTGGAAAGATGCTCCGATGGCCCAGCAGAGAACTGACATTTAATAAGAACCGCGTAAAACCCCATGAGCGGTGCAAAAATGTTTATTGTTCATCTCGATAACTCGATCAGTGCCAAGCGATCCTGCCGAGTTTGAAATATCCTCTGAATTTCCTGAATTCTATGATTGAAATACTTGGACTATTTTCTGTATATATATCTTGATAGAACTATAAAAAAAACTGTAATGTAACGCAGCATACACAATGACATTATGAATTCCAAGCGATCCGTGCCCTCCTCAAGGAATTTATTAAGCTAGAATTTCATGGAACATCCGTCCTCGCGTGAGGCAATGAATCAAATATGTGATCGAAATATTGATAACGAAACGTGCCAAAAAATAAATACAATAATGACAAGGTAATCCCAGATATATGAGATCAGTAAAATAGACGTGTACACTTCTGCATTATATAAAAAAGATCTTTGCTTTTATAGTTTGAATTCTATCCTGTTCCAGGATCTAGGATATTATTTACTCGAAAAATTAGACATGATACGTCCTTTTTTGGAAGAAGATGCCTGGTGTTACTGGGTAGTGTCTGTTGGAGCTTTACTTTCCTTCCTTGGCCTTATTGTCGCGTGTATTTGCAGTTGCCGCCGCAATGAGAATAAGTACATACAAAATTATTATATTAAAATAATGGATGCATTCCAAACTATAATTAAAAGTCCCTTCTCTTATACTATCATATTATGGACCGTGCAAATAATGTTGTTGATTAATGTATTATGAAGAAATAATTAGTATTGTGCATTGTCATAAACGTGAACTTAGAATCTTTAAAAAGATCTGTGCTTAATGTAATTTTAAAACAGGAACGAGTTCCTTGGACTCGATGGTATGGTAACTCTGAACAATTCGGAAAATGAGGGTTTTGACAGGATTCCAGCAGTGGATGTATCTCACATTGTTACGCAAGATAACATCGATAATGGAAAAAGGTTCCTACCTTTAAACTGGCTCTGCTGCATGCAGTTTTTTCTGCAGACACCAAGCATTGCCTTATACTTTTGCAAAGTATTTTAGTTAGCTTACTCGTACACATATATTGGTATAGCTTACTCCTGGAATTAGCTTAGTATTTTTATCCAATAGTTTCTCATATAATACAGTCAATGAGAAATCTGATCATTTAAAAAAAATGAATGCAATGCTCGTATTTGTACTCTTGAGATTAATAGTACTAAAATGCTTTGTACAAACGCAATTGCCAATATTCACTCTACCGTGGATTTGACAGCTTGAAACACTCACTAGACCGCATTAATTCAGGCGTTACTAATATCACTCGCACGAAAAATACGATCGTAATAATATAAAATCGCTTATTACAACACAAATAGGATCGCTTGCTATTTTATAAATAATTTCCAACTTAAGAGTCGTATTATTTATGCATTCTGGTAATATTTATGTAGGACAACCAGTGCCAATAGAAGTCTTCCAGATATACCAAAAGATAAAAATGGAGGGCATGAAAGTAGAAGTGAATCAGTACCCCAGGATATATATGAAACTACTGAAACAATTGGTGATCATTCTGAGCTTTACGCGACTGTACAAGATGCAGGTATATTTTCCGAAATATATATCGTATATATTTTCAATGCTTATTGAAAATATTTCCATAATTGTCTATATTTTATTATTATTCGAATTAGCGTTGGAAGAACAAGCGCCCGAGCGAGAGATACAAGATATGTTACAGAACTCTTCTATAGCCCAAGAAAACCCTTCACGACAGTACACTAGATTTTCGTCCCCAAACTCTGATAATGGTACATATACAAATAGCTAAACTACTAATAAAATAAATACCCATTTGCAATTTTGTGTTACATGTACATAATCGATTTATTCAAATTAATCAAAATATACTATTTTTATTGCAGTTGAACACCCTTATGCTCAACTCCAAAATGTTCAAAAGACTGAGGCTAGTCAACAAATTAGGTAATTATTTTAAAACGTTAAAAGCCGTGACTTTGCGCTTAACGTGTTATATCGATACTCCTTGGATATTGACAAATATTATTATTCTATGATATCATTTCGCAGAAATAATGTTAATCAAATGACAAATGCCGAAAAACCAGCTACATCTACCAGCCAAGTAAATGGAAATCCCGTTGCACCGCCAAGAACCCGTAGATCTTCTTCACATAATACGCTACCACAATCTGATTCTCCTTGTGATATACAAGCAGCTAATGCTATATCAGGTGGTGTACAAGCTAATCAAGATTTACCATACATGACTCCACCACTCTTAATGCTTCTTCCACATCCACCTGCATCTCAACACAACAGCCCACAGCAACATTTTAGTGGGGACTCTCAAGATTCAAGTAATTATTTGTTTCAATGCTACACAAAACCTAAATCATATATTAAGATACTACTTAATAGTATCATATTTATTATACAGAAGGGTACACAAGTATAAGTGTAAGGGAACCACTGGCCAACATAATTGCGCAAACAAAAACGGCGTATCGTCAAAATCAAGCGACACGAGCACTTACGGATCCACACTATGCAACGGTATCAGACGATTCTGGTATGTTATATTTGGGAGCTATAATATCTTTCGAGAATATTTGGCATAAATTCTTAATATTCCGTTACTTTCAGATGAAATGTATGCGGCTATCGATGAACAAGAGAAGGTGTACACTAGCGGCAGTGAGACGTATGCACAAATACAACCTATGACTACCGAAGTGCAAAGGGTTGTTCAAAACGAACCCCCGACATTTAGTCAAGGATCTCGTACCGAAGATGGACACAACGTACCGCAACCACCAAGCGTTGATAGCTTACGGCACGTTGCTCATGCTCATTCCCGACAAGGTAAACATTCATCCGAGTAGTACTAAATCAAAGATATTGTACCAACTAAATTACTTCTAATTATGTATTCATGATTGAATTTTTCGGTACAGCTTCATCGTCGAGCGCAACTAGTTCTATCATAAATCCTGGTTCACCTAAACCTGAAAAGCGTCAAGCTAACTCACCACTCCCTCCGCCACCGGAGGCAACAATGGAGGGTTATGCGTCAGTGGAAAAAAGGGTAAAAAGCGACGATCGTGTGAGATCCAGTTTATCCATGGGAAAATCTCTCGAGGATATGTACGCGAAGGTTATGAAGAAGAGAAGAGACGTGGAGGAGCAGAACGACAATCAATCGGTATCCAACAGTGTGCTGTATCCTGAGGTAATTAATTCGAGCCGAAAACTAAGCCTCGTAGAGATAAACAGGGCGTCATGGTCTAGTCATGAATCAGTAGACGTTCAGAGAAAAGAATCTGAGAATGTCCACTATGCGACTACGAACAATGTCATCGCGCCCATTCACACCGATGCTGATAACTCCAGAGTATGCCGCACTAGCGACGGAGCCACTAGTATATGGAATTTGAATATAGATCATGGTTACGAAGCAGTGAATTCCAATCTGAAAAAGAATACCGTGACACGGGTTACTTCGGCCCCTGATCCTAATTACGAGATGTTACGTCCTCAATGTTCGCGAGACGGTGATTATCAGAATAATGCGAATCAACTGCGAAACAGCATGGATAATCTACCCGCGTACCCTGCTCTGTTTAAACATAGACAAGTTAGCAACGCCAGTAGTGAAGATCCTGGCTACGAGAAGGTTCGACCGAGAAGACGTGTCGATTTAGATCAGGACACTGATTCCGAGCCTAATTACGAGAGTATGACTCTTGATTCAGGAGAACCCAATTACGCGTCCGTTTGTCGTCCCGGTGATAGTGACACGGATCCCAATTACGAGTCTGTAAGTCACGGTGATCCCAATTACGAGAGCGTTAGATATATGAGCGTCGCTCATGGCGCAGAACCACCCTATGAGCAAGTAAATAATTATAAAGCTCGCACGAATTTGGATGGATACGAGAAGGTCAAAGACCAGAAACTACTCAATTCCGATTATGAGAAGATAGACTCGAGTCAGACTGAACAAATCAGCAACGGAGACACAGATGACGAACAGTACGTTCAAGTCTAAGTCTTTGGAAGTTTTAACAGCGGCAGAATACGTATAGACGATTTTACACTGGAATTTTTCAATGGTGACATCAGTAAAATTCTGTAGACGTATCAAGTAGAATCTATCGATCATTCGTTCAGTTCAAGTCTAAAACTATTTTTTATATGCAAAGCACAGTTCATGAAAAGAGATATGCTCAGTAATCAAACTACTTATCAGTCAGTCACAAAGTAAGTCGAGCTTAAGCTTGGGAACGTAATTCTTGACTCGAACTCGAGATTTTCCATTGACATTTTCTATTTATATATACATATATTGATATCGGTATATCAATGAGGATAAGACTGACGAAGACGAGCGGAAAACGTAACGTAACGTACAACGTAACGAATCAGAGTTATCCTTATTTCTTTGGAGTTTACTTTTGTATTCGAATGTTAGAGGACGCGTCGTTTAAAAAGTTACCAGTACGTTAGTCAAATCGGCACCGCCACGAGAATAGTGCCGCTATTAATCGCGCAAACGGTGAGCACCATTTTTACGAAAACACTCCATCCATCTTTTGCCTACTATTAATTTTAATCTAACTCGTAATGTCACGCGTAAGCTCAATTTTTCTATATTTTATAATTCGATAAAGTTCTATCGTAGCGGACCTTCGCGTATTACCTTCCAAAGGGCGCGACCATCAAGCTTTTCTCGTCGCTGGAATTACCGTGTCATTTATAAATTATTTTCTATCGAATATAAAAATACCAGCCGCGTATTCTGATCGGAGAATAAACACGCATCTGAAATCTACTGTTCGTAGTTTATCGAACGACTCTAATTTTCCAGATATTTGGTCGTCAAACTTGTAAATAGAGATCGTACATTTACTTAATATATTCACCTAGAGACGATGCCAAGATGGATTATGAATAATTATTTATTTGTATATTCGTTGCGTACGACACGAAATATTCGCGCTACCCTCCACTCTATATAGTACGATATTTTTAATTAGTCAACTTTGCGTATATATATATTTACCGTACCGACTAAACTTTAATAAAAATATCACTAATATTCCCAGTATCTTGTATATTATTTTTATCTTTAATATCAGCTGGTCTGCCATTATACTTAAATTAACGATTATTTAGCTCTAGAATTGTGGTAACCCTTGGCGAATGGTTCACACTCTTTTTCTTCTTCGTTTAAACCGGTGAAACTCGCGTATATATTTTCGTCGATGAGTATATGAGACGATTAAAGCAAAAAGATGATTAGTGTTATTATTTCTTTGTCAAGGTATATCAAGTTTTATTCTTCCGTACAAACTTTAGCCTTTTGCACTCGAAAAATATTTCGGCTATAAACGAGGAATCCACTTTCAGAATTCAGTTTGCGTGACGAATGGAAGACTTGAATTTGGAATTAATTGCTGCGAACACATGTCGCCGTTGAGGCGTCTACGGAATGCAAAAGGTTAATAAAACTCGATATACCCCGAAACAGATGTAATATTATTTACGTCACTCCTGTTTGATCCGGCTTTGTTAATAATAATCTATCCAAACGATATGACTGCAAACACAGTAGACAACATCTTCCCAGTGAAAATTAATACGAGAACTACGGAACCCGTCAAAAACATGTGTACGTGGAATGTAATGAAAATGTTCAAATTTATAACTTCAAATCTATAACTTTTTTCCAACCATCCTTATTTGGAAGGATGTATGTATGAATGTTATAAGTATAGCTGAATATATTGTCCGTAGTTCTAGTGTTAAGTGACACGTGCAATCTCACCTAACGTTCGCAAAAAATACAAGGAACGTTTTGTCTGCCTGTATGATTTCTTTTCTAACTAACCGCTCAATTGTAATTAGAAAAGTGCGTGTTTCTAGGCTAGCTTTATAGAATACTGTTTACGTCGCTTCAAATATCGGTAAACGTACTTTGCGCAAGCGCGATTGTCTCATTACGACATTAAGTTACAAACGAGGAAATTAGTTGCGAAGTTGTGGTCCATCGAGTTGAATATGTTAAATTTCTTGAATTTCGTAGCTTTCCCTTTGAACGAGGGAAGAGGATTAATTACTCAAATGTTTCCAACGATGTAGATACATGTTGTATATAATGGAGTTTATTATATATTAGGTTGTTCCATAAGTTCGTGCGGTTTTGTTTAATGTGAAAAATTCTGTTCTTGTTTTTCCAAAATTAATACCAATTAATCTACAATGAATTCTTCATCATTATTTAATATTCACATGAAACAATTAAATATAAGCTATTGAATAATGTATAATACATAGCTGATTGAGAATTATTACGAGATATTCAATATGAAATGAAAACCGCACGAACTTCTGGACCAATCCAATACGTGTTCGTAGAATCTTTCTAAAAAACCTGAACAAACTATACGAAAACATCTTACTACTTCGAAAAGTGAAAGTAGTCGAGGTGATATTATTCGTTTTCATACCTGGAATTAGTAGAATTTATTTATAGAGCTTGGTTTGATCTTTTGGAAATATTAGGTTATCCCATAAGTAATGTCGTTTTTGTACTCTAACTCTCAGCGGAAATTATGTTTTAAATGAAAAATGTTGATCTGACGGTTAAGTTAATTACAGTGTCAAAAGGAAGGAGGTATTTTTGAGTCTTGCAATTAATGTTGCAATTCGATGTTTCACCGTGATAAAATACAGAAATTTGATTAGAAATGAAAAGAACTTGAGTGCCAATAAAAACATGGCAGTTACGCGATATACTTCCTCTCGTTTCTATGCGATGGATTCCGCAACGAATTAAAATGTACCGCGCCAATAACGAATCACGGAGGATTAGATTACATTCGATTAAATTATATCCAATTAAAAGTATAATTTACTCGGACGCAATTTGAATTCTTGCAAACGGGAGACTCCCGATGTTGAATTAAAAGAGAGAAGCTCCTCATTAACCAAAATTTCGCGCTTACATTTCCAGTACGACGATTTGTATTCTTTTACACTTTTCGATAAATCGAATGATTTTATAGAATAAAGAAGACTTTACATGGAAATAGAAAGATGTGTCTGATATTTAATGAAACTTTTATACCATGCTACTTTCGTAGCGTGTGGATATTACTGAATGAAAAGTCATCGGTTTTTTGAAAAAATGTATTATCATCGGTGAGGATTTACGTGTTCGTAGACATCCACAGACTGATAATTCGCGTTACGGCCTCTAGACGGGATAACAATGTATATACTAATTCTCCTACTTACATTAATTATTAGGAGTATCGGAAAGTAATCAATTATTTGTTCACATACTTTATGAAACTCCATTTATTTTTTCATATTAAACATTATTCTATTAGATAATCCCCATCGTTATCTATGTTCCTTAACCAACGGTTCTCCAATGCCATAATTCCCTTTTTGAACAAATTGAATTCCCAACTTACGGTGGGGAAAAATTTTCCACTTCCGAATTGATTACTTTCCCGTATCCCTAACACATCGTATCTTACGTTAGAATGATTTGTATGTAACTGTCCAATGTCGGACAGAGATCCAACCGATGGTCCAGCCGATAACGCCATCGTACATATTTTTGCGGAATTCCTTTCACCGTTGTTTTTAACCAAGCAACGGTGTTTCGCATAGTTCGTACACGATCGACAATGATCGACAAGAAAAGCTACGTTACCGCTTTTAAAGCTTCGTCGCTTTTTAAGTTACGTGTTTATAAAAAATGGACTTCTCTGCCTCGGAGAAAAACTGAAGTCGCGGCGTCGATGTCGTTTTAGTAGCTCGTTTCATCTTCGAACGATATCGTTCTGTAAAAAAGCAATGTTTTCGTTTCTCGTAAGATCGAATCTTGCGCTTGCGCACTTATCGCGTGTTATCATTGGCGGAATTAAGGGCAATTTCCTGCTTCCGGCACCGAATATATCACAAATCTGAAGTTCGTCCGATTTATCCACAGTTTCTTTCGACATCTTTCGTACTCTAAATGCCGTAGTTATTAATTAGCGGGATATTAAAATATTATTAATTTCCTAGTACTCCGTGCGCTAATTTCGTATATACAGTGCTAGCTGCAAGAATGCCTCGTTTAACACGGTTATTAGGCTATTAATCCAGCCAATGACTATCTATAAACTCAGACTATTTATTAAACAGGTTAATTAATATTGATAAATTTTTGACGTACTATTATTATAATTACTACCGTCAATTCGTGTAGTAGTATATATGTGATAAGAAGCGTACGCAATGAAATTGATCGAATAACTTCACCGTGTTAAACGAAACATTTCCGCGATAGTTTACGATCGTCGTAGTAATCGGGCTGACGAGACTACGCGATAAATGAACGTAAATGCAGAGAATCAGTTGTTGTTCTGTTTGATCGTTTATAGTTTCGTCTCATAAAATACGATTACATACTTTGTTTACCCTAATAAACGCGTCCGAATAGCGGGAGCCGTGATCTTCCCCTAAGAACTACGCTCCGTTATTCCTCGGCTGTTCGTTACTTTCCTAATAGAAAATTACTAAGTTACCCGGCTTGCAATTCGCCGACCAACGTCGTTACCCTAGGATTGTTTTTTTCTAATAATACCGAAGGTTGCACTCCTCGCACTCCAAAATCAGGTAGAATCTCGAGTAACGACGTTGACCGAAGTTTTTCTCGAAGCTCCGAAACTGTACATTTTTTTATTTCGATGTCTTCGGGCTTCACGGTAAACACGCAAAGAGCCGATCATTCGTTGCAATGATATTGTCTTTTTTATTCGCCCTCGCAACTCCCATTTTCGTTTAACTTCAATCATCGAATCGCGGATGCTTAAAAATGTTATACAGCTGTTGATTAAAGCGTTAAACGGTTTTTAATTCTTTAAATAATCGACTGGAAATTGAATAAATTGAGATTGTACAAATCGGAAATATAAATGAAAGACTGTCGAATCAGTGGGAGCGGAGCGAGTAAAAAAGAAAGCCGAGGTCGTAGACAACCGAAACCTCGCGAAACGGGTTCGTTTTATGATATTTTTCTTTAGGTAAATGGTCCTGTTGTTTTCAGTGCAAGTTCGTTCGTATTCTGGCTCCGTAACAAAGAAAGACTCTCGAAGGTCTTCCTTTCTTGTTTTTACGACTCTTAATCCAAATGGAATAATTTACCATGTATCGATTCAATAACAATCTTCGATCTACCGCCAATCTCCCAGATACAAACAATAAGAAAAGGTTCCATTCCCATTCGGTCCTTCGAGAGGATTAAGTACCACCGAACTATGCGGTTCTCCATCGATTAGGCTCCTTTAGAATTTCAAAGCTTTCCTAAAACATTGATCGTGGGAACGTTCTCGGATTGTAATATCGCACATATCATATTTACGATGCCCTAAGTATCACTAAAGGTGTATTACGAGTGTATTACGAGTTTGTTCGGTGATATAATCGACAATTACACTTCTTCCGTCGATTATCTTCGCACAGAAGTGGTCGCCATCTTCGAGGACTATTATTCTCCCGTGCAACACGCGCATCGAATACTGGCTAACGGTTCTCACAAGATTGCCGAAAGTAATCGCTCTTTTTAATAAAAATCTGAGTAAAATAATGGGTTATTATCAGCGTTATTGATTCAACTCGTACAGAAAATACAGCTAATCCAGTTTAAGTATTAAACGGCTGAAACAACCGATCTTTAAGAATTCCAAAGGTGGAAATATTTTTGGAAATTATTCGACACCGTAGATAACACGGTTATACAATCAAAGGAAGAACCGCGTCTTTTCTTCATTTAATGTAACGACTCATTGTTCCGTGCATTTAAAATCTGGGAAGTAAGGACATTTTTGTGCGGTAATCTTTAGGAAGCGCGACACAGAATCCGTCGTCGAGCTTCGATTCTGCGTTTCTCTCGAAGCTAGATCATACGGAGTATCTCGTGCGATATTGCGCTACTTTATAACGTTATCTATCATGTATGAATATCACATCTTTGGTTTTCCTCGTATGTTAAAGAAAATTTGAACACAGTGGTTCGATATTACAAAGTCTCGCTACCGTAAACACGCGTTCTCCAATTTCTTAGTTTCTTGCGAACGCTCTAACGCAAAGGGTTCTACATTCGTACGGACGACGCACGTAAATCGTCGTCATTCTCTCTTTTTACAGATACACGAATCCCTTGCTTCGTACTTTTCGCTTGTTTTTATACATCGATCAATACTCGCGAGTACCGCGATTTCGCTTAGCGCCGTTCCGTCAATGGATACATTAATCGTAATCGACTTACAATTAGATGAAGGATTCCAGTACCTTTCGCTTTTTATCTCTTCCATTACCTCCTCCTTTTCCTAACCTCTCTTCGTCTCAGTCATTCACTCTCACTCACGCATTTACGGTCTCTTCCTTCGTTACTCCGTGGTTCGTCGACTCGATACATACTTTAAGATAGTTTAGAATATATTCTGTTACAGCTTTGAGTGGCAGCCTTTACTGTGAGACGTATATATTTATTTATTTATTTATTTATTTATATATGTATACGTATGTTTATATGTACATATACGTAGATACACGTTATGTCGTACTCGACAATTAGGAGAGTCAGGAAATAGTTTAACGCGAGAATCTACGATTATAAGCGTTTGTCGGTCAAACGATAATCGGATCGAATAATCAAATTCTGAAGCGCACTAAACCTTCCTATACCATCTTCCTGTTTTATGGATCTACTCTAACGGTCCACGCGGAACTTCAAAATTTGGTCGATTAAAGTCCTGTTGGATCTTGGAACCTTACGGTTTCAAATCACGCATCTTACGCTCAATTATTACTTTCGATACACTCTCTCCACTCATCACAACTCCGGAAGATTCGTGGTTCCAAATACACGCGAGCTCGAAACGATCATGTTCAAGAAGCCTAGAACAATAAACAATGTTGCCCGTCGACGACTAGAAATCTCTGGGTACCGCAGTTCACCCACATAAACTATCATTCGCGTTTCACCCGGAAAGAACATTGCGTTCTTTTCTATCGAGCGATAAAAATTACCTACAAGCTACTGCGACATTTTTCTTACGGCGATGCAGCCACTTATCTATTTCATCGTTCGTGAGCATGGGAGAGCATCGCGTGGAGTCCATGATTATATCGTCGGCTCGGTAAAAAAACACTTCCGATCTGCAAGCGAAATACCGTAGGATTACCGGCCACCAACGTCTACCCTGTATCGCGACCATTTCGAGTTTCGACATTGACGGTGTACACAGAATCACTTCGTACATGAAATGCCATTGTACTTACGCGGAAAATGTTTTACGAATAACATCACGTTCCCGTCCTTTTTTAGACCGCATTATACCTTGTCGGAGATAGTGGAAGAGATAAAAGTAGGTAAAGAATATACGGCAAAGTCTCGGGAAAGGCATTGAATTCAATGAAACGTCTGCTCGAGAGGGGAACCATCAAAATGGTGCGAGGACAAGCGACGATGTCTCCACTTGCGTTGCTCCATGTACGCATTCAGGAGCAATGATAACGATAATGAGTTAAAGAAGACAAAGAGTCTTTGCAACGGGTAGCAACGTGGGAAAAGGTGGAGAATCGAGGGATCGTAACCACGCTGCGATTGGCCACAGTCACACG
Source organism: Nysson spinosus (assembly GCA_910591585.2). Classification (NCBI taxonomy): domain Eukaryota; kingdom Metazoa; phylum Arthropoda; class Insecta; order Hymenoptera; family Crabronidae; genus Nysson; species Nysson spinosus. Next base: position 13,649,215 of record OU342832.1, read on the forward strand.
CTATCCGGGCTGCTCGCGTCTTCCTCGCAGACGTGTTCCACCTCGCTGTCGCTCGGAGGACTCGGTTGTTCCAATTGATACTGATTGAAATCATGTGTGTGATCCTGGTGATGATGATGCAGGAGATTGTGGTGATGGTAGCAAGGATGTAGTCCATCCACTCGCTGATGCAGGTCATCGATGTGTTCCGCCTGTACACTACGTTTTAACTTTCGCCGGCAAAGCAAGCAAACCAGCAGGACCATTAGGACGGCAGCAACGGCGTAGCCCGCTGGAGCGGCGTAGTTTTCCGCTGGTACCACCATATGACCTGAAATTACAGACTACTGTATTAGGCTCGCATTCCATCTTCTACCACGGTGTAACATCCTCTCAATACTTTTAACACGTTTCGCTACCTGACGTCACATATGTGTAACACGCCAATTTGTTGTTAGAGTCCACGTTACCCATGTGTGACGGCAACTGTTTGCCATGTATTCGGCAAAGCAAATTAAATCCGCCGTGAAATTAGCAGACAACATTATTCGTTCAGTCTAGCGTCCCATGTTTTTAATACATTTTTAAACATGCGTATTATCGACTTTTTCTGGGTTGTAAATGTGTCGAAGTGAAAATCTGCAGTATATTGTGCAGAAATACGAAAACGTGCTACGGTCCGTGGTGAACGGTTTTCCGTCACAGGCCGTGGTAGCGAACGTGTTAATACACGGTAGATCTGTTATCAGGGTAACTCTAGCTTAAATACGCGGATTCTTTGCAGTTCTCAATGTTCTAGCTGATACGCAAGGGAACTTGTTACTTCTCTGTCTTTCTGGCACGCGAAACTCTATTGCTCCAAGTTGGGGAAACTATTAGAGGTATTGGAAAGTAACCAATGATTTTACTTGTTCATATTAAACATTATTGTATTAGATAATCCTTATCGTTATCTTTAATGCCTGACCAACGATGTTCCAATGCCATAATTGTGCCGTTTATTTTGAAAGTGGCCTAAATCAATTGACTTACTTTTTCCAAAAAATCAAGTTAACGTTTATAATAGTTACACCAAGTTACTTTGTAAGTATCAAAACGTTAACTTGATTTTTTTGACAAATGGAGTTAAGCCACTTTTAAAATAAACGGCTCAATTCTCTTTTTGTAAAAATCAAATTGCCAACTTTCGATGCAAAAGAATTCTCCACGCCCGAATTGATTACTTTCCGGTACCCCTAATAATACCTTTACCCGCCGCACGATTCCTATGTGATAGCGACCGTATATACACCTGCGATTAATTTGTACAATGTGGAGAAAAAACATGCGTGGTGTTTATGACGTATTAATTGTAGGTATTAATTAATTATGGGTGTTAAGTGTATTTGATAAGTATCACTCACCAATTGATTACACGAGTAGCGAGACGTTAGTAACGAGTCAAATTGCATGTAGTTTAAAGTAGATCAGAAAGGGTACAAGTAAAAGGAAAATATTACAATTCAGAAGACGTTTCGCAAGATCCACTTATAGAGATAGAGAATCGCATGCAGTTGTATAATCAGTGAAGGCATCAAGTTGCATTCATCGTGGTCATGCGTCGTTCTGTTTTCGTGTCATTCACGAGACGATCGTAATAATTGCGAAGGAAATTGTCACGTATAATCGATTCCGTTGGCATTGTTGCGCTCGTGAAAGAAATCCGATTACATGTCCACGAAGCGTCGATGCATCCATGAATCGCGGTATCCGGATACCGTAGAATTCGAGTCCTGTTGTCGTTGTTAATGATAGAGACTGAAGGTACATTCATCATTCCAAGAATAAAATCGTATGTGTGTGGTACGTGTGCATTACTGTGAGTGAACTCACGTGATAAGGGAGATCATAACATGCCGGATCGTCGGAAGCTTCATGAAGGGCTCAGATGGCCACGAACACAAAGCACAGAGAGAGAAGAAGCATGGCAGAGACTCCAGCCAGTGCTGGTGACAATGGGGCTGATGCTGCACCTGCGACACCACACAATCATTCACCCACTCGATCTCACCATTCTCTCACCTCTACATACGTCTACAAGTTAGGAAATCATTTTGAGCACATCTTTTCTATTGGCGTAACAAATAAAGAAATAATCACATAAAAGAATATTACGTTGCTTGAAATGCGGAAGTGAATCGATATAAGACAGTTTTGGTGTAAGTATATTATGTAAAAGTATATCAAGTAAATATATCATATAAAAGTAGATATAAGCCAATGTCGGAGTAAGTATATTAAGTCAAAGTATATCAAGTGAATGTATCATATAAAAGAAGATATAAGGCAATTTTGGGGTAAGTATATTATGTAAAAGTATATTAAATAAATATATCGCATAAAAATAGATATAAGGTTACAATTTTAATATCATCGTGGTCTCATCGAGGTGCGCGTTTACGTTCGAGGTAACGCCATTTTCTTTTATGTGATCTAACGCTTCTCATTGTTACATCAATCGAATGGATGTGCCGAAAATTATTTTTATATTCGTGGACCTGTCCATTTAATCGATTGGATAAATTCATAACTAAATCGAATACATACGTCTACGTAGATTTATTTAACTACTTACCTAAGAAATAAGATTTCTGTGTATAGATATACATACATGTCTTTCGACTACTTAAACCCGTGTTCTTTTGTTTCTTTAAATATCGAACTGTCCTCTATACTATGCCCTTTCGAATACTTTTGGAAGAGAGAAAAATACTAGTGAGTAGGTAGATACAGATAATATGCGTATTAAAAAACGATAGGTGGTGGATCAAGTACCGGCCGGATTGTACGTGTTAGTAGATCTTTAGCGAAGCACTTGACTTTCAAATAGAGCAAACATGAAAATACATGCTTCGTGCAGTATCCGCTAAATCGTGAGTATTCGTGTATGTCCGTACTTGCGTGTGGTTTCGATAACAACGTTCGTTTTCCACGGTCCACGTAACCCGACAGAAAAATACATTAATAATCTAAAATAATACAGGTTTCACACTGCAAATTAACTCTATTGCAGATCCTATTTACCTTTTGCACACGAAGTTAACCATTTTGCAGATCATATTCATCCTTTTGTAAATCAAATTCGCCTTACAGCAAATCAATTTCCCCCATTCACTTTACCTTGGATTTAATTTTTACTAAAATAGCTTAAGAAAACAAATTCGTAGAAAAGATTGATTTGCAAAAAGGTAAATATGATCTGCGAAAGGGTTCATTTGGAATGCAAAGCCTGTAGTATCGTGTAAAGACGATACACCGATACACGCGTTTCCTTAAAACATCGTATGTCAATGTGAAGTGTACAACAATGTAACATAAAGATATTACCGGTTATATTAAATAGTGATTGTATATCGCGAATGTATGTAGGTACTGAACGAGACATGTATTTCATTATTCATGCTAAAGAAAGATAAGTATTATAGTACAACGGACAAAGAATGTTTATAGTAGAGTGGCAGTAGAGTGAGAGGAGCACTTTTAGGTGTTGCAATACACAAAGAGACAAAACACCTGGAAAATTTGATAGTACATTGTGTCTATTAAACAGTCCAAAGGAATTACACTGAATATCGGATTAGAATTGTAATATCAAGTAAGTAGAGATAATGTAGGTCATGGAAGCGAAAGTAAAAGATCAAAATCACACTGCTTTGTCTGTTAAGGAGGCTTGCTCTTCAAGTTTTTGTACGATTAACGAAACTTACAGTTCTCCTCGTCCGAAGTATCGTCGGGGCCGCAATTATCAATGCTATTACAACGCAGCGTTTCTGCGATGCAGTATTTACTTTTGCTGCAAAGAAACTGGTTCTGGCAGTCGGTGTCGGTGCTCACTTCCGTCCAAATCGCTCGGAATCCGTGCTGCCCCACCGCTTTGTCCGCGGATATAAAACTGACGAGCATAACATTTTCGTGAAAACATAGAAATAAACAGTTACCCTTTAAACTAACCGACGTCCATTCGTTCATCTAGTAAGCACATATATGTACCTAAGGCGCATGTTGTTATCTTCCGACAAAAAACTCCACTTAGTATCTGGAGTTTTAACGCCGCACAATTCAAGTGGCGTTGCGGTTATGGAATACCACATCCGTAAAACGGCAGCTGGACAGCCACGCACTGGAAACAGATATTGCGTAAAGAATAGGGACAGATGGTTTTCCTCAGCAAACGTATCCTATTTCACTAAAGGTTCAATCACATACCTGACTGATCACCTTCCACGGAAAATAGCTCGAAATTCAGAAGTATCTGCTGATTTGGTCGCACTCGTATAAACCAATTGCAAGTTTTACTAGCGAGATTCCGCGCAGGGGCGTCGTACTTGTTAGGAAAATTCGGGCTCGTAATTATTCCGTAATTTAAACTACTAATATTTGATCCACAATCTGTAAGCGAGAACCATGCAGGACTATTAATTGCAGACCGCGAGAAGTGGTTCTGTTTTATGAAAAATGAAGTAATATTAGTGATTGATTAAAATGAATCATACCCCCAAAAATAGGCTTAGCCGCCTCAAAAGTATAACGCGCTTTAAAGCCGCTATAAACAAGCTCGGAGTCTGAGTGCAGGATAACTCTCAACCCCAGAGCACCCAGGTTTGATTCGACGGGTCCTGGTGCAGTGGTACCGCAATACCTTCCTATTAATTTTTCTGTATTGTCCCGGTACATGTTGTATATTTCCAGCCAATCGTCTTGGCAAACGTCGAGGCTAAGTAACATGTACGAGTATGTCAGTTAAAAGTAATGCAGTAGTATAGAATATTGTTGCAAGGAGTGACAATTCATATAATTATATACGAACGCACTGGAAGTTGCTTACCCGTAATGCCCGATCGAAGCGTTCAGATGTTTCGTTCTGACCTTAAAGTGATCAAAGATTAAAGTGACTTGTTCGTTCGGCGTCGCTAAGAACAAATAAGTGCAGTTTGTGTCACTTGGATAATTACTAGGATATCGCGGGGAATTGAACTCTCCCCTTTTGCGAGAGGAACTGCGATAAGTGAATGTGCAGCTACCGTCAGGTGCCGCGGTACCTGGTATTTTGTACTCCGTTTCAAAGCTATACCTGTGTGGAGTAAAAATCACCATTAATTACATGTACACATACAGACGAAGGTGGAGTGACGAAAGGTATAACATTCATAGTTGCGGTAACGTTCGCATTTCAATTAGGCGGCAAATAATATTTACCGCGCTTTAAAACCATGTCCCGGCAACTCTCCGCTGCTAAACACCATGACGAGCCTGGGCCCATCGCTAATTACGTAGCTCGGATTACTCTCTACACCACACAATTCGTAATCAAACTTATCGTAAGAATCCGTCACCTCTTGGCCCTTCAGATACAATTTTAAGTAGCCATCGGTACACGCGCTAGAAAAAAAGAATCGAATGAAGGGACTTCATAGAAGTTCGTCAAACGGCAAAATCGTTCGATCATCTACTTACTCTCCTACGGTGTTATTCTTCGGTATCTTAAACGTCGTAAAGTCTAATCGAACACGCTCGAGATGTTGCGAGTCTTGCATGCCATAAATAAAATAGCGGCACACGACTTTCGGTATGTACGGATATGGAAAGTTCGGGCTGATCACGTCACCGAAGGATTCCTTTTTACTCAGAATTTTTTGATCGCACTCCGACCCTCGAATATGTTCGCCCTGGTACGCTGTTATAAAGTCTGCGAATGGAATACCGATTTTAGAAGCGGCTTACGATCGAGCAAAATCGATTCCTCGATTCTCGACCGATTACTTGGAAGACGGTCAATTTGCTCACCTAATTTAACGAAGCTTTCCGAGAACTCGAAGATACCCTTGAATCCTCGATTCTGTGTGTTCGCGGTACGCTGAAGAGTGACGAAAAGTACGAACAAACTCGATTCCGAGGAATATAATACTAGGTTTCGTTGCTGGCCGCAATACGTCCCGATAACGGCGGACGTGTTGTCGATGCCGTCGTAAACTTTCACGAAGTCCAATGGACAGCTGTAAATGGACATTACGGGGATGATATTTGAAGTATTCGGCCAATGAAAATTCTGAGAGTAACAAGTCGAGACAATACGTACTGCGGCCCACCAAAGTACAAATCAAAGTCTCGGAATTCCAGTCGTACTCTCTGACCCGATTTTCCGACAAACTGGTAACTACACGTTAAATCTTTTGGATAGATTCCCGGATAAGTGGGAGAGAGTATATTTCCGCCAAGTTTGTGTGCCGCGTCTACCGTGAACGAGCAGGGTGTACTCGGCGCAGGCGTTCCAACTTCGTACTCAGCTGTGAATTCGTGTCGAACGTAAGTAATCCGTTTCGCGGATGATATTCGAAGAGATTGTTTAACTTACTGAAGGAATGAAACTTACAAGCATTGATGAAGGTATATGTACCACTGAAAAGACTCGGCAAGGTGATATTCTTGTCGGTGTAAAAACTGAGCGCGATTCCTTGATAGAGCGAGACGCGTCTACGGGGTAGTATCGGACCGCAGAATCGTCCACCGAACGGTGTTTCTATCAGCTTCGTCGTATTTTCGGATCGTATCTCCGCGTATACGTCCAAATATTCATGGGAACACCTGAAACGATTATCCCGTTATTCGCGTTGCATTTGACATGATTCGTATGAAAGTTCGAGAAGCAGACAATGGGGAGCAATTATGTTAGGATAAATACTACGGGGCATTAACACTCACGCAGGTAGCTCTCCAACAGCTGCTCCACTGTGTTAAGTGCGTGTAAAAAGTAGATAATCAAAGGTAAATTCGATTTACGCTTTAAGAGAATACAACGAGGAAAACCGTAGTGGTAATAAGACAAAATCAGATGTCAGAAAAATTATAGAAACAACAGGCGACTATATATAATTTAATCCACTAGCTTTGAATCAAAACGGTCCTAAAACATGTTTAGACATCATCTACCATCGATTTGGGCCATTTAGGAGCAAAATTGGCGACATTGAAATTTTGACGATTTTTGAAGGTATAACCCTTTACATTTTCGACTTAGATTCGCCCATTTTTGAAAAATAAAAATTTTTTAACCGGTTCTTTTGACCAGAAATCGTCCTAGAATATGTTTATACATCATATACTATCGATTTGGGTCATTTAGAAGTGATTTTGGCGACTTTCAATTTTTGACAATTTTTGAAGGTATACCCCTTTACATTTTTTCGACTCGAATTCGACCCATTTTTGACCAATAAAAATTTTGTAACCGCTTCTTTCGACCCAAAATCGTCCTAGAATATGTTTATACATCATTTACCATCGATTTGGGTCAGTTAGAAGTGATTTCGGCGACTTTTAATTTTTGACAATTTTTGAAGGTATACCCCTTTACATTTTTTCGACTCGAATTCGACCCATTTTTGACCAATACAAATTTTTTAACCGCTTCTTTCGACCCAAAATCGTCCTAGAATACGTTTATACATCATTTACCATCGATTTGGGTCAGTTAGAATTGATTTTGGCGACTTTCAATTTTTTACAATTTTTGAAGGTATACCCCTTTACATTTTTTCGACTCGTATTCGACCCATTTTTGACCAATAAAAATTTTTTAACCGCTTCTTTCGACCCAAAATCGTCCTAGAATATGTTTATACATCATTTACCATCGATTTGGGTCAGTTAGAATTGATTTTGGCGACTTTCAATTTTTTACAATTTTTGAAGGTATACCCCTTTACATTTTTTCGACTTGGTTTCGACCCATTTTTGACCAATAAAAATTTTTTAACCGCTTCTTTCGACCAGAAATCGTCCTAGAATATGTTTATACATCACCCACCATCGATTTGGGTCGTTTAGAATTGATTTTGACGACTTTCAATTTTTGAGGATTTTTGAAGGTATACCCCTTTACATTTTTTCGACTTGGTTTCGACCCATTTTTGACCAATAAAAATTTTTTAACCGCTTCTTTCGACCAGAAATCGTCCTAGAATATGTTTATACATCATTTACCATCGATTTGGGTCAGTTAGAATTGATTTTGGCGACTTTCAATTTTTGACGATTTTTGAAGGTATACCCCTTCACATTTTTTCAACTCGAATTCGACCCATTTTTGACCAATAAAAATTTTTTAACCGCTTCTTTCGACAAGAAATCGTCCTAGAATATGTTTATACATCATTTACCATCGATTTGGGTCAGTTAGAATTGATTTTGGCGACTTTCAATTTTTTACAATTTTTGAAGGTATACCCCTTTACATTTTTTCGACTCGTATTCGACCCATTTTTGACCAATAAAAATTTTTTAACCGCTTCTTTCGACCAGAAATCGTCCTAGAATATGTTTATACATCACCCACCATCGATTTGGGTCGTTTAGAATTGATTTTGACGACTTTCAATTTTTGAGGATTTTTGAAGGTATACCCCTTTACATTTTTTCTACTTGGTTTCGACCCATTTTTGACCAATAAAAATTTTTTAACCGCTTCTTTCGACCAGAAATCGTCCTAGAATATGTTTATACATCACCCACCATCGATTTGGGTCGTTTAGAATTGATTTTGACGACTTTCAATTTTTGAGGATTTTTGAAGGTATACCCCTTTACATTTTTTCGACTTGGTTTCGACCCATTTTTGACCAATAAAAATTTTTTAACCGCTTCTTTCGACCAGAAATCGTCCTAGAATATGTTTATACATCATTTACCATCGATTTGGGTCAGTTAGAATTGATTTTGGCGACTTTCAATTTTTGACGATTTTTGAAGGTATACCCCTTCACATTTTTTCAACTCGAATTCGACCCATTTTTGACCAATAAAAATTTTTTAACCGCTTCTTTCGACAAGAAATCGTCCTAGAATATGTTTATACATCATTTACCATCGATTTGGGTCAGTTAGAATTGATTTTGGCGACTTTCAATTTTTTACAATTTTTGAAGGTATACCCCTTTACATTTTTTCGACTCGTATTCGACCCATTTTTGACCAATAAAAATTTTTTAACCGCTTCTTTCGACCAGAAATCGTCCTAGAATATGTTTATACATCACCCACCATCGATTTGGGTCGTTTAGAATTGATTTTGACGACTTTCAATTTTTGAGGATTTTTGAAGGTATACCCCTTTACATTTTTTCTACTTGGTTTCGACCCATTTTTGACCAATAAAAATTTTTTAACCGCTTCTTTCGACCAGAAATCGTCCTAGAATATGTTTATACATCACCCACCATCGATTTGGGTCGTTTAGAATTGATTTTGACGACTTTCAATTTTTGAGGATTTTTGAAGGTATACCCCTTTACATTTTTTCGACTTGGTTTCGACCCATTTTTGACCAATAAAAATTTTTTAACCGCTTCTTTCGACCAGAAATCGTCCTAGAATATGTTTATACATCATTTACCATCGATTTGGGTCAGTTAGAATTGATTTTGGCGACTTTCAATTTTTGACGATTTTTGAAGGTATACCCCTTCACATTTTTTCAACTCGAATTCGACCCATTTTTGACCAATAAAAATTTTTTAACCGCTTCTTTCGACAAGAAATCGTCCTAGAATATGTTTATACATCATTTACCATCGATTTGGGTCAGTTAGAATTGATTTTGGCGACTTTCAATTTTTTACAATTTTTGAAGGTATACCCCTTTACATTTTTTCGACTCGTATTCGACCCATTTTTGACCAATAAAAATTTTTTAACCGCTTCTTTCGACCAGAAATCGTCCTAGAATATGTTTATACATCACCCACCATCGATTTGGGTCGTTTAGAATTGATTTTGACGACTTTCAATTTTTGAGGATTTTTGAAGGTATACCCCTTTACATTTTTTCTACTTGGTTTCGACCCATTTTTGACCAATAAAAATTTTTTAACCGCTTCTTTCGACCAGAAATCGTCCTAGAATATGTTTATACATCACCCACCATCGATTTGGGTCGTTTAGAATTGATTTTGACGACTTTCAATTTTTGAGGATTTTTGAAGGTATACCCCTTTACATTTTTTCGACTTGGTTTCGACCCATTTTTGACCAATACAAATTTTTTAACCGCTTCTTTCGACCAGAAATCGTCCTAGAATATGTTTATACATCATTTACCATCGATTTGGGTCAGTTAGAATTGATTTTGGCGACTTTCAATTTTTGACGATTTTTGAAGGTATACCCCTTCACATTTTTTCAACTCGAATTCGACCCATTTTTGACCAATAAAAATTTTTTAACCGCTTCTTTCGACAAGAAATCGTCCTAGAATATGTTTATACATCATTTACCATCGATTTGGGTCAGTTAGAATTGATTTTGGCGACTTTCAATTTTTTACAATTTTTGAAGGTATACCCCTTTACATTTTTTCGACTCGTATTCGACCCATTTTTGACCAATAAAAATTTTTTAACCGCTTCTTTCGACCAGAAATCGTCCTAGAATATGTTTATACATCACCCACCATCGATTTGGGTCGTTTAGAATTGATTTTGACGACTTTCAATTTTTGAGGATTTTTGAAGGTATACCCCTTTACATTTTTTCTACTTGGTTTCGACCCATTTTTGACCAATAAAAATTTTTTAACCGCTTCTTTCGACCAGAAATCGTCCTAGAATATGTTTATACATCACCCACCATCGATTTGGGTCGTTTAGAATTGATTTTGACGACTTTCAATTTTTGAGGATTTTTGAAGGTATACCCCTTTACATTTTTTCGACTTAGATTCGCCCATTTTTGACCAATAAAAATTTTTTAACCGCTTCTTTCGACCAGAAATCGTCCTAGAATATGTTTATACATCATATACTATCGATTTGGGTCATTTAGAAGTGATTTTGGCGACTTTCAATTTTTGACAATTTTTGAAGGTATACCCCTTTACATTTTTTCGACTCGAATTCGACCCATTTTTTACCAATAAAAATTTTTTAACCGCTTCTTTCGACCAGAAATCGTCCTAGAATATGTTTATACATCACCCACCATCGATTTGGGTCGTTTAGAATTGATTTTGACGACTTTCAATTTTTGAGGATTTTTGAAGGTATACCCCTTTACATTTTTTCGACTTGGTTTCGACCCATTTTTGACCAATAAAAATTTTTTAACCGCTTCTTTCGACCAGAAATCGTCCTAGAATATGTTTATACATCATTTACCATCGATTTGGGTCAGTTAGAATTGATTTTGGCGACTTTCAATTTTTGACGATTTTTGAAGGTATACCCCTTTACATTTTTTCGACTCGAATTCGACCCATTTTTGACCAATAAAAATTTTGTAACCGCTTCTTTCGACCCAAAATCGTCCTAGAATATGTTTATACATCATTTACCATCGATTTGGGTTGTTTAGAAGCGATTTTGACGACTTTTCATTTTTGGCAATTTTTGAAAGTATACCCCTTCACATTTTTTCAACTCGAATTCGACCCATTTTTGACCAATAAAAATTTTTTAACCGCTTCTTTCGACCAGAAATCGTCCTAGAATATGTTTATACATCATATACTATCGATTTGGGTCATTTAGAAGTGATTTTGGCGACTTTCAATTTTTGACAATTTTTGAAGGTATACCCCTTTACATTTTTTCGACTCGAATTCGACCCATTTTTTACCAATAAAAATTTTTTAACCGCTTCTTTCGACCAGAAATCGTCCTAGAATATGTTTATACATCACCCACCATCGATTTGGGTCGTTTAGAATTGATTTTGACGACTTTCAATTTTTGAGGATTTTTGAAGGTATACCCCTTTACATTTTTTCGACTTGGTTTCGACCCATTTTTGACCAATAAAAATTTTTTAACCGCTTCTTTCGACCAGAAATCGTCCTAGAATATGTTTATACATCATTTACCATCGATTTGGGTCAGTTAGAATTGATTTTGGCGACTTTCAATTTTTGACGATTTTTGAAGGTATACCCCTTTACATTTTTTCGACTCGAATTCGACCCATTTTTGACCAATAAAAATTTTGTAACCGCTTCTTTCGACCCAAAATCGTCCTAGAATATGTTTATACATCATTTACCATCGATTTGGGTTGTTTAGAAGCGATTTTGACGACTTTTCATTTTTGGCAATTTTTGAAAGTATACCCCTTCACATTTTTTCAACTCGAATTCGACCCATTTTTGACCAATAAAAATTTTTTAACCGCTTCTTTCGACCAGAAATCGTCCTAGAATATGTTTATATATCATTTACCATCGATTTGGGTCAGTTAGAATTGATTTTGGCGACTTTCAATTTTTGACGATTTTTGAAGGTGTACCCCTTTACATTTTTTCGACTTGGTTTCGACCCATTTTTGACCAATACAAATTTTTTAACCGCTTCTTTCGACCAGAAATCGTCCTAGAATATGTTTATACATCATTTACCATCGATTTGGGTCAGTTAGAATTGATTTTGGCGACTTTCAATTTTTGACGATTTTTGAAGGTATACCCCTTCACATTTTTGCGATTTTGGATCGACTCCTTTTTTGACCAGAAAAAAATTTTAAACCCCTTCTTTCGACCCAAAATCATTCTAAAACATGTTTATACATTATTTATCATCGATTTGGGCCTTTTAGGACCAAGAAAACCCTGTATACATAAATCTGCTTAACAGTAGAACAACCGACAATATATCTCAAAAAAAAGAATGTTATAATTGTAAACATTTCATTATATATTGTAGACATGTTATTTTAACAGCCGGGTAGTTCTAGCGTTAAAATTGTACTAAACTACCCGCACTCAAATTAAAACAAGCAAATCTAAAAGCGAATATAAGTGAGTAACGTAAGAAGTCGATAAAAAAGAAATCCAAAAACAGTACGAAGAGAAACTCACTCGGGTGGTGTTCCGCGAAGACCAAACGTTTTGAAAACCAACTCTACTCGCTGTCTGGGTCCGGCAAGGAACGTGTAGACGCACTGCCTTGACTCTCCGTCGGAATTAATCAGAGTCGGTGCGTGAAAGGTTCCATTAAACGGACCATCCGGGGTGCTTACGAACTTCTGATCACACTCTGAGAAATGAAATGTAATCGAGTGTGGTTATGTTTGAATTATTTGTACGAAATACAAACGTTATCTTACTATGATCTTTCTATTACAATCTCCACATATTCCGGCAAAACTATTCTAGGTTCCTTACGGAACATCGAATTCCTGACAGTGAAAATATAGAAATAAGAAGGCTCAAAGTTGGGAATAGAGAAAGAATCGAATGAAAGAAAGGGCATGTAGTTGGATACACGTACTTGGGGTTCTGGCAGTGGTAAGGCGTCCCGGTGGAGGTGGCAGCGGTGTCGGAGGTGGTGAGGACGTCGTCGATGCAACGATGTCTTGTTGTGGCAGTGGAGCATCAATTACCTCGCGGGCTGAATCGAGGGGTAGGACGGTGCGGATAAAAAGCAGATATCCCCCAAAAACCGAGAAAATCCACCGCCACCGGGAACACACCGTACCGTACTCAAAGTTATTACGTCGCAATGACGATACACGTAAATGCGAAAGATATTGGATACGCTTTAACGCCGCGATGACGATTACTACATTATTATTATTGATTTTTAACCGAATCTATCGCTCCCTGCGGATATCTTTTTACTACTTTTGCGTTATAACATAAATTACCATGAAACCGTTTGAAGCACAGCAATATATCACATTTTCTGGATCAACTTGTATGTAACAGTTTTTAGTTGCCAGCACAAAGAAGCGTGCACCCGTAAAAACTATCTCAACCCTTTAGACTCGAAGAATATTTCCATTAGAAATCAGAACTTATTCTATAATAAAACGTTTCGTAATATCGCTTAACCAATTAAAAACGTTCTTTTCACAGAATTTAACGAATGAATCTTAGAATATAAATTCTGTGCGTTAATTTTGTTAATTCAGTTTATGTGACGATAAGTAAAACCAGAATTTTGAATAAATTATTGGGAACATGTCGCCGTTGAGGCGCCTACGTAGTGCAAACAGTTAAATATTGTTAAGTATTGTGTTCTATTAAAAAATTCACGCGTCCGACATTTTTTAAAACATCGATGCTTTCTCCACGGAAAAGGTGCCGGCGAAGGAATTACATAAACACGTCGTAGTTCGTGCTTCAAAGATCGTAGATTTTCCGAAGAAGTAATTGATTTTGAATAAAAATGATATCGTTACTATATTGTTAATAATATTGTTATGAAATATATTACTAACCTGTACTGCTGTGGGGACATAGTAGCAAGAGCAAGATAAAGGCAGGAGAAACAAAACTATTCCCAGAAACATGCCAGAGTACTGAAGCCATACTGCATCCTGAGAATATACATTTTACGTTCTTCTCGGTTATGCTGCATGATTCTCGGGTTAATTGCATGAATCGTGTTACTAGTATCGATACTGTCTTTACCATATCGTCAGTCTCTATTCCAGACAGAGGAAGAGTGCGAAATACTGATCCGGAAGATCATCTGCAATGGACGTTCACACTTATTATTATTAGTATTATCAGGGATGCCGGAAAGTAATCAATGTAATCAATTATTTTTCACATACTTTATGAAACACTACTTCTTCTTTCATAATAAGAATTATTCTATCATATAATAACCATCGTTATCTAGGATTCTTGACCGACGATGCGCCAATGGCATAATTCCCTTTTTGAACACAACAAATCCCCAACTGTCGATGCGAAAGAATTCCCCACTCTTTATCGATTGATTACTTATGAATTGATTACTTGCCGGCACCCCTAATACATAACTATTATACCTAATAAGGGTAATGAATACTATAATAATTACATATTCTGGATTTGGAATTAGATTGCCAAGTGTTTGGATTGTAAATGGGATTTTTGCTGGTAGCAGAGAGTGTGTGAGTTAAGCGTTGACGGGGGTGTGAAGATTAAAGTATATTTAGGGTATTATTAGAGAGAATGAAAGCTAGGGGTGCGTACAAAGGAAAAACAGAGGTTTAGAAGTGAGAGGGAAGGTAGGGGTAGGAGATTAAGAATAAGGGTTATATACTCGTAGAGAGGAAAGGGAAAAGGGTAAGGATAAAGGTTAGGTGAGCAAAGAGTATGATACAGAAGAATGGCGGGAAGTAGATAGGTTAAGAGGCAGTTTAGAGAGACTAGTGGACGAGAGATACTGCGAGGAGAAAGTAGATTGGCTGAGAGAAATAGAAAAGAAAAAAAAGAGATGCAATTTAATACCAAAGTTAGGGTTAAGCTGTAATAAAATAGGGTAGACTAAGTAAGTCGGCGACTAGTAGAAGAAGTAAGGCGATGAGTTCGGATATTATAAGTATGGAAGGATAAATGTAAAGAATAGTAAGCCAAATCCTTTTCTCCAGGCTAAAGAGACCGAAGAAAAATAATAATTACATAATTGAATACTAAATAGGAAGGTAATTCAAATAAACACAAACATTGATTAAATATAAAAAATTGTCAGTAAGCCAAGCTTACTTAACAATAATAACAATGATAATAATGCTGAATAAGAATAGGGAATAATATATCTTTTAGAAACATGGCGAAAGGAAATTTGAATTGGAAATTCGCAGGAATTCATTTTGAGAAAACGAATTCGCATCGCCGTTAAAGCGAAATACGCGGAACGTCGGACCAATTTGCGTTCTAACGATCCGTGAACAATAACGCTCGAACGTGAACTTATAAAAAACACAATACACCTTCGTCCAGACGGGATTTAACGAGAAATAATACAGATTCCAAAGGAATACGAATCCAATAAGTGACGGATGAACTTCTTGGTTTCAGGTCGTCCTACGTTCTACGATACTAATAGTATTAGCAGTGATTAAATTTGTTTTTTAATGACAACTTTGAAACTTCGCGGGGTATACTTCCGACAGTTTAACATGAAGTAGAAAACAAAGTATGCATTGCAAAATAAATATTTGCCACGCCCTTAAATATATCTATATCTAGTCTTATAGATTGGCGGGGTGCGAGCAACGATCGAGTGAGATGTTTCTTTAATTTGAATGCTGGAAAGTGTGGAGGGAAAACTGATTTAAGAATGCGACTGATTTAAGCGTGTTATGGGGATCAAGGCTTAAGTATTAAAGGTAGAAGATGATGGTTTGAGATCGGTGGGCAATATCGTGGTATCGGAACCGCGCCCATGCGCTCAGAAGAGGATAGAAAGATGGTCAATAGCAGCTCCTCTGATGATAAGCACCGGTGTGTTTTACCGAGAGACTGCTTCTGTGCACGCCCACGGAGAATGATATGCTATTTACGTTTTCCCCTCCTCCACCCTTTTGTCCAATAAAACCGTTGCTGTTTGATCGAGCAAAAACAGCGCCGATCGTGTACGCTCTTTTCATGCTCTCGTTACGTGTCTAACGGAAAAGGCATCCGAACAACCGAGTCTGTCGCGAAATATAAATGAAGGTTATAGTAGAAAGAAATCAAAGTAAGGAACATATTCGAAATATCGTATCACGATGCACCATGAATTTTTGGTTACTTCAATTGACTGTAGCGTAAGGATACTGAGAGCGTGTAGTAGGAGGGAAGCCGATGAGTATAGATTTCGTAAACCGTAGGAGGCTGAATAACGAAATGGATTCGATTCGGCGAGCGCAACTGAGATTACGTACGGGGGTGTGAGGTTTACATCGCAAGGTTTAAATGCCGCGTGCTTCAAAGAAATATTTCTCATCTCGAGATCGCTTTCTCTCGCGTAAATATGAAACACAGATTTGACTCTATAGAGTTTCTTAT
This sequence comes from Nysson spinosus, assembly GCA_910591585.2. Lineage (NCBI taxonomy): Eukaryota > Metazoa > Arthropoda > Insecta > Hymenoptera > Crabronidae > Nysson > Nysson spinosus. The sequence continues at coordinate 13,665,980 of OU342832.1, forward strand.
TATCAGCTTTCTACCGAATGCACGTTCTCCGAGACACGAGAAAAATATTATGCAGTTTCGTGACACGATTACTCGGGGTAGCGATCAAAGAAAAACAGATGAGGGTAAAAGTGGGAGAACCATCGGGTCACCACCCTTCTGCATGCGGAAAACGATGTCTCGCGTGTTCGCTAATGACGAAGTGAGATCAAGGAATAATTGGAAGGAATAAATCTGAGATTCTCGAGGCATTAAGTTCGCGGCATACTGATAGTAAATAAGGATATACGTACCGTAGTCGAGGAGGTATAGAATGACCAAGGGAAGGAGTGTTCTCCACCGGGCGTACCGGGGAAACAGTGGTTGCACCCTAGTCACAAACACACACTCGCCACACTTGCTTCTTTAAGAGCTCATTGCGCGAATCTCAACATCGCGCAGGTTCACGCGTTCGAAGTGTAATCGCGAGATAGGGCAGAACAATTGGAAAGAGATCAGCAACAACACTCGAAGATAATCAACATCGGGTTCGTCACTAAAGCATCCCCGACTTGCACCCGGACGCGCGCGTTTCACGCAGAACAGCACTCATAACGACGTTGACCGATCTTTCCTTAGTTTCCGACGCGCTCGACGTATGACCAACGTTACTAGTGTCAGGGCAATGGAATCGATGTGGCAGCATCACTAGAGTCACGAGAATAAATAGGAAATACGCGGTGAAACGCACCTTCTCGTTCCGTTTCCACAGATACACTGCCGCCCAACACGCCCTAACGATAGAGGTCGCCGAACGGTTTCCGCGCATGCGCCTTTGTCCGTCTCTACAAGGGGTGGTTTTCCGAAGAGGATGCAAAAACTAGATACGGAGGATAGCTACGTTGAAGCGAGCGAGAAATAGAGGGTACCACCCTCCAACCGATAGAAATTCCATTCCGAAGGTTTCCAAAATTTTCGTGATACTGTACGACACGCTCAACATCCTTCCGCGGTACACTCCGTTTATAAAACAACTATCCTATTTCATCCTGTATTTCATACTAATCGAGCTCGCTGTACCGAACACTACGAGCGAGTCACTTGGAAAAAATAAAACTCGCTATGCAAAAGAATTTGTTTTTTATCTGCCTCTGTCATGTTTTATCCCTTTATCGCTGTTTACGCTTAACTAGAAGCAACCCTAGTCAAAGTAAGTGTCGTAAGAGGTTAAAGTGACGACCGAGAACGGCGCGTATTCTCCGAGTTAAAGACGCCGTACGAAACGAATGTAAATATCGGGAAAATAATCGTACATTCACGAATTTGCATTTCTGAGGATACCGATATGGAAGGAGTATTGGTTAGACATGCGCGAATAATCGACTTTCGTGGGAAAGATTGGCAGTCGTTGATCGAAAATTCGGACGATACACCCCAAACGATCGGAGTTTAAAAGAGCTTCGCGAAATGGGTTGCTCTCGTCCTGTATAGTGTCCTGCATATTCTCCAGTGTGAAAATTCATTGAAATTCAATGAAGGGACAGAGTGGGATCGAATGTATCTGTAAAATGTAAAAGATTAGTTTAGTATTCGCATGTAATTAGAAGAAGTGGCCTGTCAGCTGGAAACGCGAAATAAATATAACAGCAATTAAGAAAGGTAATTCACATACAACTGTTTATTGAGACATGTAGAATACATCTGGTCATACACAAAAATCTTTGACACTTTAAATCAAGCTCCTAGCCCGAAAAAAGGAACCATTTTATAACATTGTTTTTTTTTAATTCATCATTAATCATTATGTTTAACTACGTCACACTAAAATTAGGGGCAACTTTTTAAAATTGCGGGAATTAAAAAAGCAAAGCAATTGGTAGGTGAATAATTAAAAAAAGTAAGAGAGAAATTTGAGTAACACAATTAGTAAACGATAGAATAATTTGGGTCGTAAGAAAATAATTTCCGTTCGTTTAGCCGTGGAGCTGACATGTGGCATGTGGCGCGAGAAACATAAAACATTATTATTATTGTTGTTGTTGTTGTTCTTGTTCTTGTTGCAAATGGTTTTTGTCTGGAGAGGGTATTTCGTTTAGATTCGTATTTCCGTTACGTTTTTTTTTCTTTTCTTGTCGTTGACAATTCAAATAAACCGCGAAGTTCGCCTTCGTACTTCTTTTTTTTTTAAGTTTTCCTCATTAGTGCTAAATAACATCATCACGTCACAAAATGCATATTCGCAGGAATATAATATATAATATATTTTATATATAATTAAAAAAACACGTGTTTGGGCCGTAATTTTAACATAAATTGATCGGCCCAAAAATCACACAACATCCGCCTGAGAGAGACGGGCCAACCAAAAAAGAGTCGAGTTCCCAAAAGGATTTGTATGCCGCGAATTAAAGGGCATTGGCCGGGTAGTAAAAGGGCTACAGCATCGTCAGCCACAGTGCTGGTGGTGCATTATATATCCTAAATGCGACATCACGATAAACCCCCCACACGCTAACACACACTTTACAGAGGCACCCCAGCTGCCACACACTCAAGAGAGACACCGGTCTTCCAAAACAGTGTATAAAAGCCAAAATTTCATGGGGTACCCCTTTACGCAGTCGGGGCAGGGCCAATATATCGTAAACGCTAGTACCTAGATCAGTCTAAAGTCTCCTCTCTCTTTCTCTCACACACTCTCTCGTATTCTCTCTTACTCTCTCTCTCTCTCTCTCTCGTTCTCTCTCTCTCGCTCGCTCGTTCTCTCTCTTTCTCTCTCTCCCTTTCGTTCGCGCGTACTACCTTTCGCTCACTCCCTTTCTCTCACCGTGAACTGCCTCCGCCGCTTTTGTCTGCATTTTATGCTTCCTTGCCCCCGCAAGCCGAACTCTTTTTCCTTTTCCTTTCTTTTCTTAACTTTTCTTTTTCTGTTTCCTTTGCTTCGCTTTCCTTTAGTTATTAATCTTTACTCATTTCTCTATGTCTCTGCCTTCTTTCCTCTATATATATTTATATATGTATATAATAATTCGTATATTCTTCCTTTACCATGCTTTATGCTTTTTTTTACTTTAAGAATTTTCCAAAAAACCAAAAAATTTATATTTACGGAGAAGAACATTATATCGTGTCACAAAAACCCACTCAGTATGATTAGCAATATCATCATTCTTATCATATTGTTAATATTAATATTATTATATCCTCGATATTATGCTTTTATAAATAGGGTTGTGTAGGTAAGTAGAGTAGGTAGGTAGGTATAAAATATGGTAAGTGTGAATAATGAATAAAAAGGTTTCTTCGAGGGGGAGGGGTCGGAGGTGGGGGGGTTGGAGAGGGGCTCGTAAAAAGGAACGAAAAGGTAATTACACACTCGATTGATTACTATGATATATCGCCGCTCTTGATTCGAACGTTTTCTTTAAACAATGATCGTCTATTAATCGTAGAAGACAGGAAGATCGGGATGAGTGGGTGGGTGGGTTGGTTGGTTTGAGGGAAATTAGCCGGATTGGTCGATTAAATCGACTGGGCATAGAACGACATTTTGGGGGAGTGGGGTTGCGGTGAGGGTGGGGGGTGGGGGGATGAGGAATTTTGCAATCGTTATTACCTAGATGCGAATAACCGCGCACCGATACCAATGCGGTAACGACGTCGGAGAAAAATTAGACTTAAGTAAAACATGAATAAAAATTAACAAAATGCTCATAAATACGAGGGTTTGCGAACAATCGATCGTCATCTAGACATTTTGTCCATGGTGAGTCTATCGTTTAGTATTTAAATCGTATAGAAATCGTAATCGTTTCTACTTTTTCTTTCGCAGGTATAAATCTTATTCGGGTGGTCGGTCGCGTTTCACATTATTTTCCTTCGTCTGGATATGAATTTCTCTATTTCTTTTCTTCGACCGTTCAATAACATCGTGGAACGACGTTGCTCGAATCTGCTATTGTCGCGAATAACGCTCCGACGAGGCCAGTACAGATCATTGTTAGGTGGTATTTGCATTTGATCGATAGTGTCAAAAATGAAACGGAAGTTCCAACGGATATGCAGCTGTTTGAAAATTTGTTTTTCCTCTCTATCTTTATTCTGTATTTCCGATCTCGTGAGTTCGCTACCGATCTTTCGTTCGTTAGTACTTTCTATCTTTTCTTTCTTTCTTTTGTTTTCGGGGGTGCGTGTAAAATATATAGATGATTCGCGTATATTTTGTTTCCCTTTTCAAATAATCTCCAGAACAGGGGGTGGTCTGGGCTCCAGGGACAGGGACCAACTACAGCCCGCACTTACAACTCTTACTAATTAACTAACAGGCTAACAATAACAACGAGTCAACACTCAAAATGTGTGCTGTATGTGTTCATGCATTTCGTAACTTTTGCGTACACTTTACATCCTACTTCAATCCGTGACTATCATTATCAAATTCGTAGTCAGTCATTCATTGTTTCTTTTCTTTTAAAAAATGCCGCGACACGCGGAAGAACACGAAGCTAAAATTTAGATAATAATAAAATTCAAAAAGAAAAATCTAAAGGGGAAAGGAGAATAGACGTTGAAATTTCCCTATTTGCCTCGATCGGTTTTTCTACGACCTTCCTTTTTTTTGCAACAATTCCTTCCTTGCAATTTGCATTCCTTTCAATAAAAAAGATATAGCCATAAATATTTATATATATATATATATATATAAAGCTAAAAATTTAAATTTAAAAATCCGAGTTCTCGCGTCACTCGTAGTACTGTCATTGAACAATTTACTGTACAAGTGGGTTTTTTTAATCTAAATCTTTTTGCATTTCTGAATAACACGTCAGTTCGCTTCTCTTCCTCTATCTCTCTTATCTCACTTTTAGTTTTTTTGTTCGACCAAATAGACCCTCTCTCTTTCCATAAGAGAAATTCACCGAACGAATCTGGGAAACATCCGTTGGACCATCAACGTTCGCAACGTTTCGTTCCCATATTTGTTCAATTTTTTTTGTTTAACAAAACTTGTCTGACCCTTAATAATAATAGTTTCACCGACTGTACACATTATAGACCAACAATAGAAGGTCTAGCGGCGCTTGGCGCGCTACACGCATACATACACACACAGGCACACATGTATACCCATACACACGATCTGCGGAAAAAACTTCCTTCTCCTCGCAAATGTGTTCTCAGAATCGGACATCAACTCACGCGCATTTTCGCCCATTCTCTCTACTTGCCAACGATTAGCTTACTTTTCTTCCTCGTTCTTCTTGCACTTCGTCACGCGGGTTGAACTCTCTTTATGCCTTTCTGCAGTGTTTCTATCTTTCTCTCTCAATACTTTCTCTCCCGCTCTTGCTCGCTTCTCTTCTTTCATTCCCAGCACTGACTCTCCCTCGCTTTTTCTCCGTGTGCTCGTGTCCCTCCGCGTTCTAGTCTACCTCGTTTTTCGCTATATTTAATTCCTCTCGGCCTATCTAAACATGCACTCTCTCTCTTTCGCTCACACTCTCTCTCGCTCTCTCTCTCTCTCTCTGTCTCTCACACACTCTCTCTCGCTCGCTCTCTTTCTCTCTCGCTCTCTCTCTGTCCTTTCACGTAGATTCAAAAATCTAGATATCGCGCATAATAAAACCGCAGGCTTCCATGAGTTCTCTTAGTTAATACGAGCCATCACAATCCCAATGTCAACATCGCTGGTCTTCACATCACTTGGCAGTAAACAATGTGACAATGCAGTAGTGGTACTTAGATTAGTATTATCATATTATATATAATAATAATAGTACGGGGTGGGTGGGTGGTCACTCCGATGTAATAATTAGTCCCAGTGGCACATCACTGTACATAATCACAACAACAGCGGGCGATGGTGGTGGCGCAGAGCTCGATGCTGCGCATTCTTTTTCATTCGTTATCAAAACATTTACAATAAAACCAGATCGACAGAGCAAATGGTACAAATTCGATTGTTTCTTTCCCTCCGGTCCTCCTATTTTATGGTCTATTTTCAATCTCTCAACCACTCCCTTCCTTCCTCTCTCCCTCTCTCCCTTTCTCACTCCCTCTCTCACTTTCTCCCCGTCTTTCTCGCTATCTCTTAAAGATCGCATTCTCCCCCTGATTATCTTTCGCCACCTCATCCCTTTGTTCACGTATTCCATGTAAACGCTCCTTCACCATCCCCTAATCATTCTCACTTTGTCTATCTTAGGTTCGTTTGTATATTTTGTTCGTGCGTACGTGCGTGCGTGTTCACTCACAGACTTGCAGAAGTTAGCTCCACGACTGGTAAGAGTCTTGGTACCACTCGTGATCGTCGCCGGAAACACCACCGAGGGTAGCGGATCTGGCACCGAACCCTATGTCACCGCCGCCACCACCACCACTGCCACCATTCACACTCGCCAATCCGTACGCATTGCCCAGTGGTTGTTGGGCGAGGGGTTGGTTTCCCCAGTTGCTCTGGAAGCGACGCTTAGATTCCCCCTGGTTCTGGTGACCCCCGTCAAATTTTCGTTTACCTGCTGGAAACACAAAAACATCCAACGTCAGTCGAATGAAACCCGCGAGCATCACCCTCAAAATACCCCCTCTTTCCTCCTTCGCCAAACTCTACCCAGGGCTACCTCTTTCTTTTATCGTTCCTTTCTCTCCCATCGCGGTTGTTTGCGTTTATTCGTGTATCTGTTTCACGGCACATACGCGGAAGTGTAAAAAACATGTCGGTAATTCTTGTGCCCGGTAAAATCAATTAAAGACTGTTGCGGTAATGATCACTAAACAATCACGAATAAGCCTTGGGGTAGATTGTAAAAATATCTAAGGGTGTGGAGGTGGGTACCAGTGGTAGGAAGGTAGTCGAGGAAATAAAAGGTGGAATCATTTACCATGACACGTACACGGCAGGATTCTGGATTCGAAGAGGAATATCTGCAACTATTCGAAGAATGACAAGGATAAGATTCAATGTGTCAATTTTCTCGGTAAGCAGCCAATAGTGCTAATCGAAATTTGGTACTCTGGGATACCTTATATCTGCTCGACTGATGATCTCGATGCAAACGATGCAAACGATTCAACTCTAGACCAATTAAGATCACTTTGTTCTGGTACGATGCCAAATGTGCATGAAAACAAAAATGTAAGTAAACCGCCTCTAAAAAAGAATGCAAAAGTGTACGGCGGAAGAAATACTAGCATATAATTCTGGTGATATTTGCAAAAGATACCCATGTGGTATAATTAATGAAGTATGATAGGAAAAGGCGAGTAATAACGCGAGAAGTCTCTTGCAGGAAGGCCCTTATTGCCCATGTATTACTTGTAACAGCACGAGCCCGCACTTGTTATCGTATTAATGAATTAGCGTGGCAAGATATACAAGCAGTACTACCAAGTATAACTATATAGTAGGCTTGTTAACACATTTAAAACGTTATGGAAGTTTGTGTCTGTGAGTATACAAGGTATCCGCACTATCAGACATATCTTCTTCGATCGATCTGCATAGAATTCGCGAAACAATAAGTTATTCTCTCTATTTCGTATCTACTCTCCATCTTTAAGTACCTGTTAGCAGAAAGTGATGAAAATGGTTCACTGGATGAAAATGGCAGACAGGGAGAGTGAAAGGGCGTTCAAGAGTCGAAGGAAGTCGTAAAGTCGAGAAATAAAAAGTGTACGCGAAATGGAACTTTGCGGATTAACAAAGAAAAATCTGTGTGAACGGATTAAAAACAAACGGTGTAAAAGATGATTGATTTGTGGAGATACAGACCATCCTCACCTGGTAAACTTCCCTTGGCGCGGACCCCCCCACGTGCGGCCAGCCGCTGGACCCCACGGGCCCCTGAAGTTCCGGGGTTGCGTCCCCCCCTGACTGGCCCACGGACTTGCGGGCCACCGACTCGGCCACGCGGCACTACTCCACGGCCACGTCCAGCCTGACACCAAATAACACACACCCAATCGTTACCCTATTTCGTATCAACATTAAACTCCAAATTTTAACAAAAATCTTTTCTCCCTATTCTTTCTTTTTTTTTCTCTTTCGTTTTCTCTTTTTTCTCTTTCTGCTCTTTTGCTCTTTTCTATTTTCTCTCTTCTCTTACATCCCTATCGCATCTGCATTATATTTGCGCATTTCTTTCTATGTGTGTATGTGTATATATGTGTCTATCATACAACTGTACAAATAGGTAAATGCATAAATACATAGATATATACGTATAGAGATAGATACGTATATATTTATGTATCCAATGAATATGCTGCCCCCAAAAGGAACGAGGGACAGGAAATCCTTGCATCGCGCTGATCAAACGGAAGGGGTTAACTCGATTGTAGCCGGCCTTTGCCAAAATAACCTATGTACATTATTCCTGGTAAAAATGTATACACATTTATAAACACGATATGTACATACATAAATATATATGGTGTGTATGTGTATTGTGTGTGCGTGTGTGTGTCAGTGTGTGTTAAAGACGATAAGATAAAGAGACAGAGCGATGGACAGTTATGTGTGCAACTGCTTCTTCTGGTGTAATACAGAGATGAAAGAATGAAATGTGAAGTAACGGCAAAGAGATTTAGATTTAGATTTAGATTTAGATTGAGATTGAGATTGAGATTTAGATTTAGATTTAGATTTAGATGGTGAAAAAGTAGGAAACGGGGGGAGAGTGAAGGAGAAAGCACGTTGTATTGCCGAATGTAATGCGTCTGTTGGTACGGTATACGTATATGTGAATGTACATGTGTGTATGGTAAAAAGGAGAATGCAGCAGAGGAGATCACCTAAAACCAAATCTTACTAACCACATTGTTTACATACAGCAGTAGAGTTAGCAGAGTTATCCAATGTAGTAAAGCGAAAAGCGAACTGTATTGGTTGGCGAAGGAACTTTAAGCGACACAACCTACTGCACTGGCAGCTAGAACAAAATTCAACCAAGATATTATATAAGCAGCATTATAGCAGTGTGTTTAAGCGTAAGCGGGTTTTTATATACATTGAAGCAAGCAACAGTCGCCATATAAATGTCGTTATCCTCTGGCGCTACCACATACTGATTACGAGCTAATACATCGCCTCTATATCAACACCTCTCTTTTATTATCCATGGGATATACTTCTGACACCTAGAGATCATTGAATGTACAAGTAAATGCGACACGTCACAGCAATTCAAAATATCTGTGTTCTTCACAGTGCAATCCAAAATCAAATGTACATATTTATGCGTATATAGTGGTGTTAGCATTTTCATCCCAACACTGCTGTGCGACTTGCGAAAAACTTTCCCTCCTGCTAGCAAATTGGCACATTGAATCGAAATCGATAGTGACGTATGCTCGTACTGGAATCAACACATTATTCTCAATGGGAACGAGAAATGTATGTGAACTGAGCACCGAGGTTTTGTTTAAGATTATCCTGGAAGAAACTAAATTAACAGATATAAAGGTTCATTTTACAATTTGTATACCTGGAGCTTCGTGGCGCGAATCTCCCTGGTATAGATCTTAGATTTCTAGCATCACGATGGACCAACCATTTTGTTGGGATCTCGACTGCCTACCGAAACTATATTTGCCTCTGTGTAGAAACCGTCAGGAAATGTAGTTTATTCTTGAATTAAATTCGAATATGTTATATTTTCCAAGTGGAAAACTCTGTCAGGGAAATTACGGCAATACGAAGAAATATTCATATTGAATTGCTACTGATGGGGGGAAGCTTGTCAAAAAGTTACATACGTCACAAGGTATACGACATAAACTACACAAATATATAGATGAAAAGCGAACGCAACATTCTTACAAGAAATGTATCCATTAAAACCACTATATCTACACGAATACACGAATACACGAATACACGAGGAGAACGATTATCGATGACGAGGAACGATCATCGTATAATTACGAGAAACGCGGATGCGTACGAAGAAACGAGTGAAATCTCAATCGAGGAAATAATATATAAAACAGATAACGAGTCAAGCATTAAATATAATACTACACAGAACGTATACACCACAGAGACGAAAAGTAAGGGAACGGCGAATGCATCGAGGGAAATGAACGACATCGAGAGTGCATTTCGTGTTCGTCGCACAGCGAAACTGCCAAGAGAAAAAGTTGATCGCAATCAATCAATATCAATCAACCAGTCTGTCAGTCAGTTCGTCGTACAGTTAGTTCGTTGGTCGTCCGATCGGTCGGGCAGTCAATCAATCTATAATATCAGTCGATAAAAAATGTAATAATGATGTTCACAGGGTGCCCAATGCTCTCTTACGATATTTTGGATAACCCTGCAACTTGACATAGAATATATATATAATATATCATATCCGAGCCACGAGACGTAACGTCGCTCTCCGCGGAATGGAAAAGTGTGCGAAAATCCCGTAACGTTAATTCAATCGGATATAGAACGAACCCGACGAGGCGAAACGAGGACGCGGAAAGTACGCGATATTATATATCGTTCTTTAAGGCACATATAAATACGTGTATATATATATAACGAACATATATAACGAACTCTGTCTCATGTACACTGGTTTCTGCCTAGATCTGGAATTCTCTTCGGAAACTGCTAGTAGTGTGGTCGGTAGTGTTAGGGAACCCTGCTACGATCTGAACATTTTGACGACGATCCGTTTGCTTCCCTCTTCCTCGCGAGACGAAGATGGAGAACTCGTCAAAATATCCAACTTGTACTCTTGCTTTCTTTTCTGTACCACTGTCTTTCTTTTTCTCATTTACTTTTCCTTTATATATAGCTTTTCCCGGCTGTATCTTTGGTTCAGAAATTTAGAATGGGTCTACCATGGCTCAGATATGATTGGCAAGCAGTTTGAGAGTGGCAATGTGTTCGGATTAAAGAGGGTTACGTTAGTACAAGCGTTGGAATTAGTAATCGGTACGTTTACTAAGGGCCTAAAATGGTGGATTCGAATACAGTGCACTCACAGCGTGCAAAATACGTGATTACCTCCTACCGAGATGAGGAGATTAATAAATAGACACAGTTAATTTCCACGCGCCAATTCCAATCTCTATACATACTACCACAGTTCTTTCTCTCTTGCAAGTATCAAACATTTTCCGGCTTTATCTTAACTCTCATTCTCTCATGCGCCCTCTCTCTCTCCTCTCTCTCTCCCTCCCTTTCTCGCTTTCTCTCACGCTCTCTACTGTGGATGCAGTGTATTTCCTTCTATAGCTTCAAATTAGCATTAAAAAGTGAATCCCCGCGTTAGTGTATTGCATCGTGTATTACACAAAAGCCCAGCGCTTAGTGCGTGTGTACGTAAATATATAATATATATATTATGTGTATGTATAGGTATATATATACATATATGTGTATAAATCTTCAAATTTTTGAATATACACATATATGTAGTTCTATAAATATACGTGTGAATAAGTATATGTATATATTTAGTACGAGAATTAGATAAAAGTTAATAATTACAACACGCTCATCAGACAAGAGAATGGGCGGGGTTGCTGTCGTTGTTTGGATACAGAGAACAGTGGATTAAACAACGTACTTAAAGGAGTCCGCGAACACTGTGCCACAGTCAAACTACCGCTGATGTAATATCAAAAAAAGTATAATAATGATTCAAGAACGGAAAAAAACGACTTTAGAACCATTAAAAAAGGCGACCCACCGGTTGAGGCTGCCTGCCTCTCCCTCTGGCAGGTGGTGGAGGCGGCGCGTAATCGAAATAGTAATCTTCGTATCGATAATAGTCATCGTAATATGGATCACTGTAGCCACCTCGATAATCCCCATAACCGTAATAGTCGTAATCATAATCTATAAAAACACACATTACAAATAGACCCAAATTTAGCCACGATATATCCAATTAAAAAACTTACTCAAAAAATAATACTCTTGTCTTGTAGTAGAAAAGGCATGCCGGGAAAAGATGATGTTTTTTCGTTCATAATGCCAATAAATGGAAAAAAAAAGAAAAGAAAAAAAAATAATACATAAAGTTCAATCAGAAATGGTAGTTTCACGACTTAGATCTCGCAAAAGAAACCAGCAAATTCGTGTTAACAAAATTCTGTAGAAACTCCGTTTTGGCTTTACGGTACTCCACGCAAAAGAAGAAAAACTTCGCAACGATTACCCTACCACCATCACATGTCCTGAGATTCTACGCCCTTGCTGATCATCGAAAATAACAAACGGATACTTTACGCGCTTTGGATGCCCGCAAACAATATTCGATATCTTCGATATTACGAATTTCCCTCCTCAGAGCTAATTTAGAAGTACCAACGTAACTAACGGCTCCGAATGAGAGATCACGTTCGATTTTCGATGATCTCACGGCGCATCTTAACGTCGGATATCTAACTCAAAGTAAAAAGTACGGGAAGTACGGAAAGTACACAAAATACTACAAAACGATATTCTACAATAGTTGCATTCATCATTGTAACATCGCGGCTTACCTATATCCTTGAGAGCTGTAAACAGATTTTTGATTTGACGATGCATAGTACAGAATCAACGAGGTACACACGCTCACAATTAAACGAAATAGTGAGAAAAAAAAATAAGGAGAAACCGACATTTCCCTGGCAATGCGCGCGGTTGTACACTGCCACAAAAGAGATCTCACTATTAGAGCACCATACATAAATACAAAAAAACAAACAATACGCATGCAAAATGATTCGTTTTGTAAAAAAAGAAAACAGGTATCACAGGAAGTGGTAGTGGTAAGGCAACAAGGTGCTCTTATTACAATGCTAAGCCACACCTCGCTTCTCGATTCTCGATTCTCGATTCTCGTGAAATTATTCCTATCGTTACTTAGGATCTTTACATAGATTTATATGTATATTTATATGTATATATATATAAATTTATAATATATAAATATATAAATATATATCGATTAAAAAGAACACAAATATAGGCTCAGACCAAATATTGTAACAAAAGTGACTGAAATAAAAGCACTGCGAGACTACGGTATAAAAACGAAGAAAATATTATATATAGGGTGTAAGAAAATGTGAGCACTCTCTCACTACAACCTCGTGAAATATTCGCGGCGGATACAGCTTTCTTTTTTTACTCTCGCTGCTTTTTAAGCAGGTTATTGTTTTAATTGAAAAACAATTTGGTTTGCGGCTTAGTGAAGGTAAATGGGAACAGGCCACCCGCACTCTAGGATACAGTAGTTTGCTTGTAAATATTATTTATATCTCTTTCGCACGTAATCTATCATGCGCGTAAGCAAAGGTATGTAGTGAGATAGTGAAAAATTCCCAAAAAGCATGCGGGGTATTTGTATTACGTAACGTTACCATAAGGTATGGATATTAAATGATTGAAAAAGTATGTTTAATTAAATCTGAAAAAATAAAACAGCGTTTAAATTCAAGTTCGATATACCTTGTAAAACGATAGTCGGATCGGTTTCGCCGATACGTTAATGTTACGCTAACACATGTGTCTCCAATTTTACGCTTCGTGATTACTCCCTTTGAATAACTCATTTTCATTACGTTCTAATTAATCAGCATATCAACGAAAGCAAATGAACGAATGCGTTTAAAGTAATATTTTTATAGTACCGTTACTCTATTTACAGAGTGTGAATAGTTAGTTACACTTAATCGTGATGGTCTAAGCCTAAAGTAAAATAAAGACGACACCGTTCGAAATGCACTAACGCGAGATGCCTTCTTGATCACGCGGAGCTAACTTTCTATCTTCTATGTGTAAGAAAAAAAAACGGGAAATAATCCGATACGACGACAGGTAAATCTAACTCGTTACCCGCCGACATGGTGACAATTAGAAGGAGGGCTCTCAAAACGCACTCCGAACGTGTTAAACTTGAAAGCTTATGAGCAAGTTGCCACAAGGACGTGAGTGAGTATATCGAATAACCTTACATGTAACGAAAGAACGGTTTCGTACTTACCATAGTCGCCACGTCCCATTTGTCCTCGCATACCTGCACCGGTACCCCGAGGACCCTGCCCAGGTCCACGAACTGGCATTGGTCCTCCCATCATGCTAGGATGTGAAGGAGAACCACTGGAAATCATTAAACACTATGTTACAATGCGTTTCTACGTATGGGTACACTACTTTGGATTCTTCCCAAGAGTGTACAGGAATGCGGTTAAATGTAAAAGTATCAATGTTAAGTATCGCTGATGCTGTAAAATGTAAGTGTGCATTGTAAAGTATCGCTAAAGCGGTACAATGTAAGAGTGTCATTATAAAGTATCGCTAACATCGCTGTAAACTACGAATATCTCACCCGGCTCGGCCCTGTAACATTTGCATCATCCTTCGCTCCCGTGCACGAAGCATCTCTTCCTTTTTCTTCTTGTCGGATGGTGGTTTTGCAAGTGAAACTCCGATGTGGGAACCACCGATTTCTTTTCCGTTCAGTTCATTCATGGCCTACGATACAAAGGACAAATATCCATGCGATAAATACAATACAGGTTCACAAAACATTATAAAACCCGAGGAGTAGAATTAGTAGCAAGAAATTTGTCGTACCTTGACAGCGTTATCCCTTTCTTCGAAATGCACAAAAGCATAGTCTTTGATTTTTTTCACTCTCTCGATCTTGCCGTACTGCTCAAAGCTTTCCTTCAGAATCTCTTCCGAACAATCTTGCGTTAAATTCTTAACATACAACACTCGTACCTGGGATGTAACATTCAGCATGGTTAGTAGTAATTCAATAATTATAAAATTAGGCGTGAATTTTCATGCACTTTTTTGCATAAAACTTAAGAGGGAAAACATAAATAAATTTACTTTGGACATCGTTTGTTCGTCGGGCTCCTCCTGAGGATCTGCCCAATCAACTATGATATCACAGCCCCAGACCTTGATGCGACCAGTACTTAGTCTTCGCTTTGCTAAGGAAGCTGCTTTGTGAGATTCATACTCCAAGAAGCAAAATCCGCGATTTTTCTTCTTATCGTCCGGTGAACTGTAGATGATCACCTCGGTCAGGCCAGCTGTGCGATGAAAAATTATACAGAAAATCAACATACACTTCCCCCTATGATCGCAGCATTATAATGATTGGTATTTAACAAAAATATAACTACTAAACAAAAATCAAAATGCCGGAACTTGTTTAAAAAATAATTGACATTAGTAGATACGACAGCCTCACTATCGAAGTAAGGAACAATGAAAACACGACCAGGGCGAAATTACAAAATTTAATCAGAACTTTACTTAAGCATCGGCTGTAAATTAGAAGTGAATTGAATCACCCGGAAAAGATAAGAAATGAATATTAAATCTAAATTCCGAGCAGATTCGTCGTGGTCTTCGACAATTGCTACTGGATCCAAAGTGTAATTTACTTATGTAAATTAGAACACTGATAATAGGATTCGATCAGGCAAATATATACTAGCGGTTCAAAATCAACTCTTATAACTAAACCTTACAACCCTTGAGAATTGAAAACATCTTATACAATCGACGCTTGCGACTGCATGAACATGTTGTACACTTGTTTATCGCAAACAATACAACGTTTACTTAACACTGTACTTAACACTAAAGAAGAAATACAAGTATACAACATGTATAAGCGGTACGCGCAAACTTGATTTAAAAATACGAAAAGCGTAAAATCTTATTGTTAGAAACCCAATAAGAGACACGATATGTCTTGTAGAAATACAAGCTAACACAAACAAAAAAAAACGAGAGATCTTTTGTAGAGACCTGCACACAAATCAAAACAATACTGAAAAATTACTTTACAAATTTTAGGTGAAATGATTACTGGCTGCGAGAATGCAGTGGCATTCCGTTCATGACAAACCAAACCTAGGAATAAGTAAAGAGATGGAAAGATAGCGAATTTTTTGGACGTGAAACTGCCCACTCGTAAGGACTTCGTATACAGAAAAAGAAATGGAAATTTGTATCTTTGGAGTAACAGCCTATTGAAACGTAAGGGCTCTGTAAAAACAGGTATTAAGAGAGATACAGAGAGAGATTGCAAGCTCTAGTATTTAATTAGAACAAAATCAAACACTGTTCAGCCTCCTCGCTGTAACAGTGTCCGACAGATTCTATCAGAGTTTGAACAAACTTCCTTTTTTTCTTGCTCTCTTTCGTTAAGTAAATCGTTCGTGATCAAAGGATTTCATTCAAGATCAGTTCGAATTCTATCGATAAATGCAATAGTTAACATGCTATTAGAATTCTCATGCATTGCAATGACTCAATTATGTGTACACAAAAGACCGGCACTCTGAAAAACAAGAAGTACTTGTCTCCGTGAAATTCTCAATGAACAAGGTATGGGGTTTCTCGGGCACACATTAACCAGTGCCTGAAACTATGGCCTTCTTACGGCTAATCAAAGCATCTAAAGAAAGGACAAAGAATTACTTCGCTCGGCGACTGAAATTCATCGTTTACTATCGATTTTCTTAACTCTGTATAGTTCTCCTCTCCTTCCTCTCAGTTTAAAAGCTGGCCTAAATTTGGATGACAAGGCACCTGATAATCTAGATGTATCACTAAGAATGATTTATCTTCCTAATTATTTCACCCGTTAAAATACTATTTTACGATCGGTATCTACCGATGCCTTGCACCCTATTCTTTAATTTCATTACCCTGCGCCTGCGTAATAATACCGGCTACTTTTCTTTCATCATTTCTTGTTTACCCTCGGTCTCCTCTCTGTGTCCAGAATTTGAAATTACATGCAAGAGTACTATGCAAACACACACGCGAAACGTAAAATGCGTCAAAGAAGACACATTCGTTCAATCATACCATACAGTAGACCGCTAGATTTTTCCCCTGTATAAGTTACGTGATATTAAAGAAAAAAAAAATAAATAAATACATGTATTGTTTGACCGGGTGCGCATTCTTTTAGATCCTAGCTGCAATGGACAACCCTTTTCCTTTTTACCCTGGGACTTGGAGATCTTTACGATTAAGATAACTGTCGGAAGAGAGTATTATTGGCTTTCGCGTTGAACTTTGCATTGAATGCTTCCGTTAATCTACCTCTTGCAATCTGTGATTTCGTGTGTCCCAGAACCAACGAGATCCGTGCGAGTAAACGCGAATACGAAAGCAAAATCGCAGGACGTTCTATTAAAGTTAAAACAAAAACGGAGAAAGAAAGAAAAAGAGAGAAGAGTGAGTGAGCGAGTGAATGAGCGAATGAGAAAGTGAGTGTGCGGGAAGGTATGTGCCTGAATATACATAAAATATATCGCGGCACATTAGGATCGAATGAACGTTCAAACATTCTGCTAGAAATGGTTAAAGATCGATTTCCTTGGTTGTGGGACATGAAATATTTTCAGCGTCGGAATGATTAATATTTAAAAAAAAAAGAATCACACTAAAGTGAAGAGTTCACATTCAGGTAATAGGTAAATGGCATCGGGATTGATTTGATGAAAATTATATGAAACTTTCGAAGAGGAAATAAAATTTAGTTGTATCCCGCTGGTACCGTTCCGCCCAAGTTTGAAAAAAGAAATTTGCCTTGTTGATAATGATGCAAGAGGGCTAGATTCAACCCACCTGGCACCTCTGCTACCAACCGGATTAATAGAGCCGATCGTTAAGAGACAAATTTTTTTCCGTACCATCGTCATTCCCAGATAGAACTTCCTTTGGTTACTGGTTGCTGATTTAAGGACAATTGTCAACTTACGTGCGTGCTTTGTAAACTCTTCGAACAAGTCATCTCGGTCTCGATTCTTTGGAATATTTCCCACAAACAAGCGGTGATTGTTATAAGATACGGTAACACCAATCTTTTTCCCTTTCCGAATCTCATAATCATTCAGCTGTAAGAATAATGTGGAAGGAGAGTGCCAATTAAGCTTGCCTTTTACAATTTCACCTGCTTACTGGCTGTCTGAACGTGGGGTGTTTTTTTTGTTCATGAAGCGACCTTCAGGGTTGGTTGTACGTAACAAGGACGAAAAAGCATGACCCGTAGAGGATGATGGTAGAGGTATCGGAAACCAAATAGAAGGTAGGGCACGACTATATATAAAAAAGAATTTTTCTAGGTGGTTGGATGGTCGATTGGTTGGGTGATCGGGTGGGAGTGCCTGTCCGTTTGTTAGCGAGCCAAACGCCCCAGCGGTCCACGCAGATCTCCCATACCCCCATGCTCGAGGCTTAGTCATGAATCACATTCGCGCTCGGTAGAAATACCGAACCGAATTCTATGAGAACGACGTAAGACGGACGACACGTGTCTCCAGGCGTCGCGTAACGATACCGCACGGTGTGGTGCAGGCATGCCACGGCACGCCGCTACTTTTCACTCGGAATTATTCCGTATTCTACAGAGTAAATCTAGACGTATATACCTGGCTTCCACATTTTCTCTTCCCAACTTCCTCGCCTCTTTTTCACATTATAACCAAGAGAGAAAAAAAGAGACGAAGAACGAACTGGTAGTCGTGTAGATAAACGTTGGTGGATGTAAGAAAAAAATGTGGGAAACTGGTGATATCGAGAGAGGTGTAAAGAGAGAGAGAGAGAGACACGTGAGAAAGAGAGAGAGACGATGAAGTAGAGATAGTAAGAGAGAAAAAGAAACAGAAAGAGAGAGAGAGAGAGCGAAGGTGATGCGGAAAGGTTACAAGGCGTATAAATGATCAGTTAAGATATATGACGCATGTAATATGAGAGTAGGAGGCGGATAACTCATAACCCAACCTAAATATGCGAGGAAAAGAAGACTTGGACCAGAGAGGTGTTACTGTTCACTAATAAACCGAGAGGCAAGGAGACTGTCCAGAACTGAAGGTGCTGCATATATAGGTATCGCAGATCGCAGAGTGATGCGATCCGACGATCGTTTTGGATGCTCCGTAGTTTCCATACCATCTACAACCACTACTTAAAAGCTACCACTCTTATGTTACAAATACAGGTAAAGACAGGTAGAGGTATAGGTAGGTAGGTAAGGTACACACGCCTCGAATTCACTTTACCTGTTAATTTACCAAATTCCTCCAAGATCTCCTCTTTGCCTTTTGACTTTGGTATGTTCCCCACGAAAAGTCGTAGATTAGGAACGCTAATGTTTACTTTCAGACTCTTGCCGGGTTTTATTTCGTGATTATCGAGCTGTGGGATGAAGAAAACAGACACATGCCTAATATTGTTCCAATGAGGTACTTTGTTTTTTGTTTTGGATTTTTTTTAAGTGATAAGATTATTTGCGACAAATAGAATTTGGGAAAAAATTTCAAAATGTGCAATTTTGGTTAAATATTTAGCATGGCGCGGGAGTCCATGAAAGCGAAAAAGTGGCATGCGCTTTATCGCTCGAGTCTTCACAATATAGGAAACCGGCGTTCGCGTATCATGTGCTCCTGTAAACAAATTTTAAGCCTACCAATTTTTCAAGAATTTTGTTACAAAAATTGTCACTGTCCAATCAAAGTCAACCAATTAGATAAATACACCCCTAACCAATTAGACCACACAAGATACATTTTTTTTATCGTCATTATCAGGAACGTTCTCCACTCCCAATTTTGCCCACTGAGCAAAGAGGAGAGCTGGAAAAAGAAACTCATCCATAGGATATCATTAATACGTGTATATATCGTTATATATGTATATATGTATAGATATATATAGATATACATATATATACACACACACACATACCCGTCATTTAGCTCTATACATATATGTATCTATACGTATACACGTACGTGTTGCATTGTTAAATATTTGGGATAAGTTGGGTGTAATTATATGCTTATATATGAATCTATGGTCAGGGACATGTAAACGTGATAAAGATATGTGGGTTGTTCCTATATCTAATAAAGTTGAAAATGTATCATCGACGTATCCCTATTGTTTCACTTATGAAAAGTAACAAATAAATTCCGTAGAGATCACCGGGGGAAAAAAGAAAAAATGAACAATACTGAACAAGATAGAACAAGCCACATAGGGATATGAGAACAATCGTTCGAAATGTTTAACAGGAACAATTTTTGTTAAAGTCAGAAATATATCGCGTAGGTATCGGAAGCATCATGTTTTTGTGCTGAAATCGTTCCAAACTACTGAAGCGACACAATTCAGAAACAGTAAATCGAGACAAAAAAGAAACGAGGAAAATACTTGGAAAGCTACGCGTATTACTTAAACATTTCGAAAGAGTACATTCTGGTAGCAATAACAATTTTGTAACATTTCGTGAAATATAGAAAAGAATATGTAAGGACGGGTCTGCCTGTAGCGAGACGTCGTGAATTAGGACAAAAAATATTTCGCTGCGCTTATTAAACGGGTACCTACGCGAAGATTAAAAAAAAAACAAGAGTCTACATACCTCCCTAACAGCCTGTTGGGCTGCCTCCCTGTTAGTAAAAGTAATAAATGCGTATCCCCGATTGCAACCTGCCATTGGGTCCATCATCAGTCTCAAATCCCAAATTTTTCCACATTTTTCAAACAATGGAATTAATTCATCCTCATACATATCTTTAGGAATTTTTCCACAAAATACCTTCACAGATTTGGAATACCCAATGTTAATAAATAAAACAATGGCTATAACATAAATAACAATCTTTTATCTGCAAAGTGAATCTACCTCGCAACCAGTTCCTGGGGTAGGACCTTCCCAATTTGGAGGAGGTCCACCATACTTTCTTTGCCCAGTTGTTACGTCTAAGGGATAGCCAGTTCTCTCAAGAATCATCTAAAAATGTATCAGTTTATTAATTAAAATGATAATGAGAGCTGAGTAAGCCTTAGCGGAACTGTGTGAGACTGTTGGTAATCTCTACTAATGAATAAGTTTATAACCAATTGTATACTGCGCGTTAAAATCATAAATATCACAGAACAAGAAAAACAAATTTATTGAAATGATTTTAAAATCGCGATAATATCCTTAGACTACATACCTTTATCTTATCTTCGTCCGGTGCCTTGGGTGCTGTACTTGTGCCAGTCCCTTGACCAGCACGACTCTTTTGTCTATAAGTTTTCATAACGCCACATAGGTACGCAGACTTATTCGATACATGCTCTAAATTGGACTCGAGAAATTGCGTGAGTACATTTAATGCACCCTCCACCGGGAATTCTTTTAAAGCATCCAGTGCTCTTTCATCCAAATCCACATGAGCCAATTTTCCCGTCTTATAAATTTCGTCGAGTTTGGCAGCTACTTTTTCGTCTAATCCATATTGAATAAGTTTCGCGAAATCTTCCGTTCGTTCTGAATATTCCATTTCCTCCTTGGATTGTTTCTCTTCCATTTTTATTTCCCCATTCCCTTCTGCCATAGCTGCGAATAATAATTATTTTGTATGCCCGTCATGCGACCCGTGATCTTGGTACGAATGTTTACCGTCTCTATTAAAAAAATGCTAATTTTAAAAAAGAAATATTTTTCCCGCTATATCAAATTCTAAAAACAAAATATAAAATATACGTATATATAATGTTAGTTTCTATACACATAATGTGTATGATATTGCGAGGGAATAAGCGCGCGCGCGCGCAACGTCAAGGTGTTCGTCCAATTCATAACGAACAGTAATAATTGTTTAAAAACTAAATATCGTCTGCCTTTTGCATATTTCGTTAGTATTTTAATAAGGTCTTTAACTAATTTCACAAATATTCGCGGAATGTATTAAATAAAAATTGTTTGTATTGGAATTTCGATAATGAACAACAGAAATCAACAGTTCCCTCTAGAATCGCTACCTGTTGAGTTAGAATATACTCGTAGAATGTTGGGAAGAACGGCGAATATAGTTTTTATACACCGATGTTAAAACGACGAAGATTCGCAATTGGTGTAATGCCTATGCAACTGCATGCTTTCCTATCACTTCCGATATGCACTCGAAATTTACCCGGAGGAGTCGCCGTGTGTCTACTAACGATCGCACTTCAAGTATAATAAAATGGAAGAGAACAAATATATAATCACTATGTTTTAGCAACTAATAACAGATACACGATGATCGATTTTTGCGATAAATGGCAAAATTTTGCAAATACTACGAAGCGCATACAAATATGGAGTATGCCTCTGACAGGAAACCCGATGCATCGTGTCTCGACTTAAGAGGTTCCGGTCGCGTAAAGCGTGGGGGATTCTGCAATTTCCCGCGTTAATGCACGCATCCACTTTGGCCTTGAACACAGAAACCTATGCTGCATGAACGTTTTAATGCGGTGAAACGTGATCATACTGATTTTATGAAATTTCGAAAAGTTTTGTAGGTGACACTCGTCGTGTGTGTATCCTAATTAAATGCGAGCTGAGTGGGAATACGTATAGAAGGGGGGAGCAGGGGGTAGGGAGGGAATAAGGTAGAAAGAGAGAGATAGAGAATTCACTCATAAAGAGTATAATAATTTTCAGGTATTCAGGCGGGATTCGGAAAAATGATTTAATTCGATGCTTTGTTTTGATGGGAGATAAATTAGTAGAATCGATTTTCGGGCTGGTGAAGGGAGGAAAGTATAAATGCAATTTTTTGCGAGTAGCTTGCCGGCCGGCAATGGAGCTGCATCCACGATCGGAGGAATACGATGCACTTTTAAACACGCGATAACACTTTAGCAACTGGCTTACGGAGGGATGAAATTTCTCGGTGACGAACGCCGGCGCAACAAGAAACGGGCAGCACAAGAAACAAATCTTCGTCTCCCGCGGTGTAGAGTACATGTAAAATTACCTTAGAAAATAAATGAACGGAATCCTCCTGCGAGGAAATGGCGACAGACGTCAACGTGATTGCAGACTACGGGGTTCACAAAACGACGCGCAAAGATACGCTCGAACCCAGCGACACAAGTTGGCCATTTTCTTTCGAGGCGCACTCGCCAATTCTGATTGGCCCGTGCAAAAACCAACGATGAAAAAGTTGGCCGTGCAGTATGCACATGTAAAACAATGAATCTTCCGATGGAATTCCTTCGAATGTGTTTATGTAATAAATGCGACTTTCAAACGGGGAACGTTCGTAGACGTTTCTTAGAAGATTTGCAAAGATGACGGTCTACTTTAAAATGTTTGCAATACTTGCATTATTTCAGTCGAGGAAACGCAATATTCTGCCACGGTTTGGAACTTGCTTATATCTAACCGACTTCCGAATCACTGGATTTCCGAGTAAATTCACTCGCAATTTTAATCAGATTATTCGCAAATTCGCGACAACCATATTTGCGTGGTTCTCGTTCGAAAACTGCATCTTTGGTTTAACCGCCAAAACCACGAGAACGTACAGGTAGCTCGGTTACTTCGGCTGTTGCGTTCGCAAAAATTTTGCGAATTTGCAAAAATTTCTAAAATTCATTACGAATGCATTCAGCACGTATCTTGTTCCTTAGACACGTTCTCGAAAATTATCGAAAGTTTCCAAACCGAGAGGCAAAAAATTCGCGGGACATGCAGAGATAGCCGGAATAAAGAGCGTAAAGGAAGTGCAAAAATCGTGTTGATAAGCAGGAAGATGGAAACAGATGCCATAACCTATTACTAGAGAAAAGGCGCGTACGAAAAAATTTCACAAAACGTGGAAACAACATTTACTCGTGAGAATGCTTTTGGATGAGTACGAGGTCGATGCACGGTCTTGTGAATCGTGTTAAAGATCATTAAAACAGACAAATTAGAAGGATAAAATGAAATTAATATGTACCTGGTTTGGATTCGGATTCTTGTGAATGTTAAGTTGAACGACTCGCGTGACGAAGCACCAAAGATAGAAGATAAAAACAGTCACAGTCTTCGAATTGCTACACAATTCATATTCTCGACACCACAATGTAACGCACGTCCGAACGATGTATAATTAAAAATCACACTTTCTTTATGTTCCTTAATAGCTCCGCGTAAAATCGGTGTGCGTATCTTGATATATAAAAACACCAAGCAGTTATATGGTACTCGTATTGTTTGTATAATTGAGTTGTTGAATTTAGTTTCGTAGGCACTTGCGAAATTCTGATAATATTGCAGCGATGAAACGGTGAATGGTGAGTTAAGAGAAGGCCCGGGCGCAGCGTTTTGATATCGTGTAGTGCCTACATAGCCGCAATACATAAATTGGACTGTCTCACTGAAAGAGCGATGCAGTGGTGCAAGCCTCACAAAACCAAACCAGTTTGCTCGGCTTGCTTGCTCGCTAGTTGCGCCCCAATCCAATCCGATTCAACCGCGCTTACCTCTCTTCGCGGTATACGCCGGCCCCGCCTTACTCAGGGCCGTCCTTAAACTTTTCGAAACCCCATTCCCGCTCCTCTCCACTCCTTCGAACTTCATCCGAACCCTTCCTTCCCTTCCCTTCCCTTCCCTTTCCGTCCAACCCTCCCAACCCTTCCCTTCCCTTTCCTATCCTACTCTACCCTTCCATTCCCTTCTCTTTTCCACTCAAACACATCCGTTTCTGCGAGAAACACTTCTTTCTTTCTTTATTACTCCTCTCCCTTCGACCCTTTTTTATTCTTCCAACCGCATACCGATAATCTGTCTCTCCGAACACTATCATTTATTAACCAACATCACGTTCACCTCCTGGTCTTATCAACTACCTGGCAAAAGGCTTCCTTCGTCGAGACTCCAAGAAATTCCACTTGTGGAATATGAATATCCTATCTTTGATTATTCGAATACGATTCCTTCGAATCTGCAGATTTACTTCACCACACTTGGCAATGCCTGTTAGAAACCGAAAGCACCAGAAAGGGAGAGAGATTACGTTTGATGTTTAGAAACAATCAATTTCGATAACAAGATCAAGATTAACCTGTCGCAATATTGCATAAAGGAATGGTAGTCGTAAAATCACGTGGAATATTTGGTATAAATAGCTCGATATACTCAGCGCCTAAGAACATTGATACTTTTAATATCCGGCGATGAACTATATATGCACACGGAGAGTGAACCAATTCCAGTACTATCGATTAAACTAAAAGATCCGTTTGTTAAAATACTCTACAGTACGATAGAATAATAGCATTCAACAAGTCATAGGAAAGGTGCCAAGGAACGGACGAGAGGACAACGCACGGTTTTGAAGTTGTGGACGCGTGACTCGCGGTTTTTCAAGGTACTTAAAATTTTCGGAAGCTCGATGGCCTCCACAGAAGGATGATGAATCAACTAAAGTGACGACTTAGGACGAAAGGAGATTAGGTCTATGTCTATTGGTTGAAAAGTCCGGTTTGGATTCGTAGCTGGTATTCCTAGTGGTAAATCGTGGTAGAACAGGGCACAAGGTGGTCGAGACGTTCCTGATTTCAACCGTAAGCCGCCTGTCTGGTGAGCACGCACCCGCGTTTCTCAGACGTAGGGGAGTGAGAGAGATGCATGCTCGCCTCGCACGCTCGCTTGCAGAAACCTGTTCATTCTCCGATCTTTTCTACTTTCTTGACAATTATTTTTATCCACCGAAACCCCGCTTTAGCCTGCCTCTCTCAGGCCGGAAACGAATCATCCTGAAGAGCATCGATGTAGCTTACGAAACCCCGATCGAAAACCGACACTCTATTCCGATGCATAAACGTCTTATGGACCTTGCAATTTCTTTCTGCATTATTTCTCTCCCTGTTCCTCGCTCCTTCTTTCCTTCCCGCCCCATTCGACGAGGAAGTCTCGCTTACGTTCTTTCTCCGACTATTTCTCTCCTCGTTTCTCTTATTACTTGCCTCTCTGCGTTGTCTGCAGACAATGCACTTTTTGCACGACTCTCGCGCCATTGTCGTGGGAGGTTGAAATTTAACCAGTGAAATATCGCCGGATTTTACGAGTTCCTCGTACTATTTAAATACTTATGTAAGCCCTTCATTATTTCTTCACTTATTAATCTACCGCATACGGATTTTATCATTCTTTAAATTCGATGGACTTACATGAAATTTTACATTTTGTTGAAACCCTAGCTAATGGCACTGTACGGCGATTGTATGGGTTTCCCACGAACGATTGTAGCACCGGGAAACCTGATAGATCGTGAACGATTCTAAGACCGTAAAATAAATTGCTAAAATTTCAGCTTAAGTATGGAAAAGACGTATATTTTCAGTTTAGTTCTGCCGCATAGACAAAATTAAAAACACGTGGTCAGATTATAAAAATTTGCTTCGATTTAAGTTCATGCCGTGCACGAAACTTAGGTGCAACGTGGAATGTGAGAATTAATGGTAGTATTTAATGACGATCTGCGAAACTGTTTCCCACGTTAATATCGAGAATGTTGAAGTGGAAAGTAAAAGAGATAAAGAGAAGCAGACTGGTGAACTGCAGTGAGATTTTCTCAGGAAGGAGAAGAGCTTAAAGAGTGGCATTAACGCGAAGGGTAGAACGAGGCAGACCCCCAGCAAGTTGTCTCTCCGTTCATAAGACTTGTTTGGCTATGAGAAATTCTCCTTTTTCCCGAATAAATAGGGGTGAACCTGTATTGGGACAATAATGGGACGGCAAACAGGATACATGTATACACGGGGGAGCGGAACCCCTAGGGGGTCGTTGGACTGGGGCGCTATGGGAATTATCATTACAAAAGACGCTTAAATGTTATCTCATATTAAGTCATACTTTTGTCTTTTTTCTTACGATGGGAACGCGATGGCCCTTCGGGTTTTGCGGCCAAAATTTGATCTCCTTCTTCCGTGAATATTTCAAATGGTAATGCACTTTTTGCAGACGAAACTCCGCTAACACCTTCCCAACCGAACTCTTCGTCCCCGGTCTTAATATTTCATTCCTTTTCCAAAAATAACATATTTTTATCTATACAGATTCTATACCCATTGAGGGTAGCTTGAGTTTAAAGCGGTTAAAGAATAAATGAAACTATTCTGCCGGAACTTCGAGCACTCCGAACGAGAAGCCGCGCGAGGCGAACATTCTTACCACCTGTATCCTGGAACACCTGGATATCGAAATACGTTGCAGAGGATCTGGCCTCCTTTACACGAATTAATATCTCCAATATAATCCTGTTACGAGTAGTGTTTCTAAAATATTATTTGCTTATTCGTTTACTGGTCACTATCAGCAACATCGTATTTCCGATAAATAAAGATTGAAAACAGGACACGATACAATCACTTACCGAACAACAATATTAATAATTTCGATAAGAAACACTCATTGACTTAATTCGACGGCGTACGAATGCCGTAAAGAAATTTTTTATCTAAAAAGATTACTTGAAATACTACTTAAAAGCTTGTTAGATGCGTGATTGATGACGTCACGATGCTCGGGGTGCGTAGGACGGCGGTAGTGTGCACCAAGTCCATTGCTTTCAACTATTGGACTGGGCGTGTTTACTTGGCAAGTTTGGACGGTTACAGGTAGCCGCGTGTGAAAAAACGTAACTTTATTCCGGTCATCGGCTAGTGAATATATCGTGGAAATAATGGTGTGTAGATGAAGGACTTTCAATTAAGAAATATCACACGAAAATGAATACCAGAGATCTTATTTGGCACGTAACGCTGATCGCGTGTCTGTGTTTGGGCGTTGTCGGACAGTATGAATGGCAAACGCGAGATGCTTTCGATGAGATTCGACTCAGGATGGACAAGATCAACGAAAGAAACTGTCCGATTCAACATCTCGGCGATCTCTACTTGCCGGAGGATTCGGTATCCCATTTGCCCGACATCAAAGACATCAACATTAATCCGGTCTTTCCAAATCGTACAGCTCTTCTTCATCTTCATAACATGGCTCTGAGTAGATCCTTCTTTTGGAGTTATATATTACAGTCACGATTTATTCGTCCCGCTATCAACGATACGTATGATCCCGGAATGATGTACTACTTCTTGTCGACCATCGCGGATGTTTCTTCGAATCCGTACATCAACGCGTCTGCTATTTATTTTTCCCCGAACATGTCTTATTCTCCCTCGTATCGCGGCTTCTTTAATAAGACAATGCCACGATTTGCTCCGAGAACATTCAGGGCGGATGATTTTAATGATCCTATTCACTTAGAAAGGATATCAACGCGAAACACGTTCACAGTACAAGATCTAGGTGCATTTAGCAAAGACGGTCTTAGCGACGATTACGCGACAGATTATTATCGCATCAATGAATGGTGAGATGATCATGATTTTCAAGCATCATCATTATAGCTTATAAAATTCTAGGTTTATAATTATTTTCCGTCGTTGTTATTCTTTGCATTTTTGTGGACAGGTATAGAAAATGGTTACCAGATAATGTAGAAAAACGACATGATACAAAAACAACTTATCAGGTTGAAATTCGATATGCCAATAATACCAATGAAACATTCACATTTCATGGTCCACCAGGTATTCAAACAGTTGAGAATATTTCATATAAAAATGTTTATATAAATCTGACACTGAATGTTACCCTCAGGTGCGGACGAATATCCTGGTCCTGTTAAATGGACTAGACCTTACTTTGATTGTGGTAGATCTAATAGGTGGTTGGTAGCAGCTGTAGTACCAGTAGCTGATATTTTCCCTAGGCATACAGGTTTCAGACATATAGAATATCCCACTTACACTGCCATATCTGTAATGGAAATGGATTTTGAAAGAATTGACATAAATCAGTGTCCTAGGGGTAAAGGGAACAATGGGCCAAATAGATTTGCCAATACTGCTAGATGTAAAGCAGAAACTACAGAGGTATGTTCAGTCACAGCTTTCCTTGCCGTAGTTTCTTTTTTATTTCGTCACATTCAAACAAGTATTGTTAATCCAGTGTGAACCATTATATGGATGGGGTTTTCGAAGAGGTGGATATCAATGTAGATGTAAACCAGGATTTAGATTGCCCACAGTAGTACGTCGGCCGTATCTCGGCGAAATTGTAGAAAGAGCTACCCAAGAACAGTATTATAATGGCTATGATTGTACCAAAATTGGATGTATGTTTTTATCATATATCATTTTTTTTATAATGCTAAGAAAAAAAACGGTATTTTCATGTTGAATTTTGTCTTGGCTTTTAGGGATTCATAAAATGCCTGTGCAATGGGAAAAAGCAAAACCGTATATTAGAGAAAAATACCTCGAGCAGTTTTATCATTATAAAAATTATACATCGGGACCAGACTCATTGCGATCGGAAAAAATGAATATCGATCAGGCACTGAAGTTTATTCTAAGTGTAAATTCTAGAACCTGTAAGAAGTATACTCAGGAACAGTTAACATTGCGGGGAGACGTGAGTTTCGGCGCTGAAGAATTCTTCGAAAATGAAGCGAAAATGGCAACAAGACTCGCTAATTTTATCAGCGTGTTTTTACAAATTTCCGATCCTAATGAAGTTTACTCGGGCAAACGGGTGGGCGATAAGCCGCTTACCGAGGATCAAATGATCGGAGAAACATTAGCATTGGTTCTCGGTGACTCTAAGATTTGGGCAGCGGGAACATTCTGGGATCGTAATAAATTTACAAATCGAACATTCTTCGCCCCATATGCTTACAAGACTCAATTAAATACTCGTAAATTTAAGGTTGAAGACTCAGCAAGACTCAACGCGACTGGTAAATTGAGATATGCACATTTACGAACATACATTAAACAACTAGACTCCCCTACATTGAATCGTTCATTTTATAATTGCAGACGAAGTTTATACGAAAAAAGATTATTTTAAAGTACTAAAGCAAAGATGGGCAACGAATTTTGATGAACTGGAAACATATCACATGAAAATTAAAATCAGATATAACGAGACTGGTGAATATCTCAAAAAGTTTGAGCATTATCCTACATCTTATAGGTGAGAATAGATTGGGCCAATACAATCTTACGAAATGTTAGAAATCGTTATTAGCAAAAAATTAGACGTTAATTTATTTGCTCGTGGAAAAAAAATAATAAAACGTGACAGGATTATGTTGATTAAACAGGGAGGGTGGGAAGCGCTAGAGGAACATTCTCTTCTAAGTAGGATTTATTTTAATGTGTGGGAATATATGATCGTCTGTGTAGGGCGGCAAACCTGAACCACGGTCACTGGACAACTCCGTATTTCGATTGTAACGGCAAAGTGAAGAAATGGGTAATTACCTATGCATCCCCATTTTTCGGCTGGGACAGCTTGAAGGAGAAACTTGAATTCAAGTGAGTGTTTCGATCTGTGCGGATATAAAAAAAGGCCAACATACACGTTTGCGTCCATGAGAAATCGAACGTAGAACTGCCAGGATAGAAAACCAGTTTTATTATAAAACGGGGGGCGAGAACGAAGATCGTATTTAACATTAAGACACTTACAGGGGTGTCGTAGCTGTTACCATGGATTTACTTCAGCTAGATATCAACCAATGTGATGATGTATTTTATGCACCAAATGCATTTAAGGATACCCATAAATGCGACCAAAAAACTTCATACGTAAGTTTACCAAATTTCGCTTGCTATTTTTTTTTTAAAATACTTCGATACGAATTGCAACTATTTGTCCTGTTCAATCATAACTTAATCTTTTTTATGATAATACGTTCAAACACATTGTGCAATAAATTGTCTTATAAAATGCAATTCTCCGAAATTCTATACTCCTTATTTCCAGTGTATGCCTATTCTGGGCAGAGGCTTTGAAACAGGTGGATACAAGTGTGAATGTAAACAAGGATTCGAATATCCATTCGAGGACTTAATTACATATTACGACGGACAATTAGTAGAAGCCGAATTCAGTAACATAGTTAACGATAAGGAAACTAGGTACAGGAAACAATTTCCAACTCTAATTATCGAAACGAAAATATCTAACCGTGAGACATTTTCATTACTTCATCTATTCTTTCTTTTATGTTCTACAGGTACGATATGTTTAAGTGCCGTTTGGCCGGTGCAGCTTCCGCCCAGGCAAGTTGGATACTTCTGTTCATATCGACATTATTTTACTTGATTAAGAGGCGTTAAATTAATAGTAGCACGAGCAATAGAGAATAGCGCCTTTGGCCGTCCACTAGATTAAGCTTTTATGATCTGTTTTATAATCTGACTGGAAAAACATCTAAGACTATGTACAGTTAAAGTAACGTTTTCTACTTGGTAAGTTTACATTCCGTCCAAAGTACGTTGTTATGCAGGTTGTGCACTCGAAATTGAACTTGTTGCAAATCAAGTTTTTCTAAAAATTGTTTTCTTAAGCTTTTGTAATAAACATAAAATAGAATGTGAATTTATTGTTACATAGTAAATATCCAAACGATATTGTATGTAATGCAAAGATGTACATGAAATACCTATTTAATAGTAATTATTATATATTCATTGGTACTATTGTATGCCATTCGATTTGCAAAAGGGTGAATTTGATCTGAAAAAGGATGAATTTGATCCGAAAAAGGCTGAATTCGATTGGCAGAGGGTGGAATCTGATCTGAAAATGGGTGAACTTGATTTTCAAAAAAAACCGAATATGATCTGCAAAAGGGTGAATTTGGAGTGCAAAAACCCTATAACGAAGAAAGTACATACATTTTATTAAGTAAATGTATGTTATTGTTACTAAATCGTAATTTTAGTAACATGGAATTTTATGGCAGTTACCGCGACATCACATCTCGTAAATATTGGCAGATTTTATAATGTTGCAATGATGTCGAATCAATTAAAATAAATCGCGTCATTGTTTTTTTAAACAATTCTTGTTGTGCATTAAGAAAATGTGCAAGTATAATTAAAATATTTTGTACCATTTGTACTTTGAAGAAAATATATATATATATACAACTATAATACAAAAATGTTGTTTTATATTCACCCATCCTTATCGGTGAGCCAATATTTTCAACAAAATCTGGAAATTGTTCACTAATACCCTTTGATGTTGAGGAATGGGCTGCACATGGTGTATCAACATTTATTTTGCAACCTAGGTTCAGTTAACATTATCATGTATTTCGATATATATAACTTTCTAAATTGAGTATACAACTATAAAATCAATTGTCCTATATGTATACAAAGTTTCACAGATCTTTAATGATCATTAGGTTTGTCCATAAAGTGATATTTCATAAATCTACAACCCTGAGTAATTTGTGCACCTTCATTGACAAAGTGGCAGGCAAAAAGAAGCATGTTGCGTGGTTGGACCTTGATAGCAAATCTCATGAACATTGCTGAATACAAACATAATGCTGAAAACAGATTAGTATCCCATCCTAAGATTAGACGCACAACAAGAACTATTTCATTGTAGGAAATCATAGGCAAATGAAACATTCAACCTGCATTACATAATAAACATTCACCCCTTGGAATTCTCTTGCATCACTTCACCCTTCCAGTAGCAATACTTGTATTCTATGTTTAGCGTATTACGTCGATAACTGGACTGACATGTATACGATAAACCCAATTTGGCGTTAAAGTTATCGATATAATATCAACGTGACTGTTGTCATAGTAACAAAGAACGTACTTTTCTTGTCAAACATAAGTCTTAAGTTACTTTAGTAACAAATTCGCGATATGTCGTAATTGAAACTTCTTAAAGAATATCAAATCTGGTAAATCGTAATGTCGGTGAGATAGATAAAATAAACAAACTAACCAAAGGTCATTTTACCGCTGATGTACTTTGGATCTCTTTGGATATCGGCGATCGCAGCTATAGGAATAGCCCAATTAGCCACCGGACCCCAAAAATGCGTGCTAAAACAAAACAATTACCACTCGCGCATGTGAAAAGATATCTTTTAATGATATCGTGTTTCGTAACAGAGAGATATGCATTTAATAGGAGTCGTGTATCGCTTGCCTCATAAAATACTCCCGAGTCTCCTTGCTCGACAGTACTTTCATAACGCGATTCATCTTGGACGATATCTTTTCTTTCTTCTTTTTAATCTTACGAATACGACCGGTTTAATTCTCACCGACAAGAATAAGAGACTCGAAAGAGGAAGAAACAGCACGGAAGTGTGTACCTTAGCACTCTCGGTTTAAGCTGTTTCGTTCTCTTTCGAACGAGTTACAAAGTTAACCTCTTACACTCTCCCTGCCTAAAATACTTGTTCCGATTAATTAAATACGGTTAATAATTCATTGCATAATTAATCTGGGTCAAACGCTACGTAACATGTCGCCGCTTTTGGACATTTTTCTGTTACCCAAGCTGCCATTAACATCATGTACAAACTAACAAACTTTATCATTGGTTGTAATAACGGAACCCGCACGATTGCTTGTTGCGCGCGCGCCTGTTTGA
This sequence comes from Nysson spinosus, assembly GCA_910591585.2. Taxonomy (NCBI): domain Eukaryota; kingdom Metazoa; phylum Arthropoda; class Insecta; order Hymenoptera; family Crabronidae; genus Nysson; species Nysson spinosus. Next base: position 13,699,219 of record OU342832.1, read on the forward strand.
ACATTTTATCTCTTTATGCGTTTAATATTAACAAATCAGATTAAATGTCTTTGAATTGAACAAGCCAACGAACGGGTCAAAAATGAGAGCAGAGGAAAACAAAAGCATTAGATATAGTTTTAATTTAGAATAGTCATCCAAAGTATGTACAAAGTTTGTGTGTGTGTATATTATATACCGCCTTACAAAACTAACTTGTCTCTTATGATTTTTATAATATATAATTACACAAAAGAAAGGGGAGGATATTACAAAATGTACAACTATGATTAAAAAAAAATAACTCGCCGTTGACGCACGGGTTAACAGATCTCGGTGTATCGTATAATGATGCGTAAAGATAATCGCAATGCAAGACTCATTTGGATCCACACTACACAAATTTATTAGCTGAGTTGAGCTTATAATTCGATGCCTAGTCAATCAGAGTATAGTATTTCTTCGCTTTAAACTAACTATATACGACTAAGTTCTAGAAGGTAAATTATTATATACACGCTCTTTGTCTCGTGTGCACGGTCAAAAAAATATAATCTTTTCTTCTCTCGTAAAACGACCTAAAAGATACCCGTCGATCGGAATCTTTTCAAGTCGAATATAATCATTTAACCGGCAAACGCATCTACAACGATTCTATGTAATATAACTCACGGAGCCAATCTCGATCGTAGATGTTCGGTTTTCTTCTTGTAATTAAAATGTATAATAATACAGCCACTTTGAATGTTAACACGTTTGACGGTCGATTGTTCCGCTGCTTTCGAATTACCGGCAGAAACTAATCAAACAGCCCCTTTCGAGACTTTGTTAGCGTACCAATTGTGTCACACGCCTCTACCAACTAATTATACGCGCAAACTGATCTATACAAAGGAGAGGATTACTTTGACGATAATAACAGTGAATCCCTTTGGTATTCGATATTTACGAAATGTGATGTCGCATAGTGCCCGAATTTTCTTCGAACATCTGCAAGTAATTAAAATATTCTAATCTCTTGTTTACTACCGATTATAAGTCGGTACGGCGCATCCGTATTTTTCAATAGCGAATATCTAGTACTGGAAGATTTTTAAAAACTTATTGACACAGCAACGATCAGATTGGCGATAACAAACGGTAAAATCAGATTAATATTATTATTTAATATATACTATTTAGGATTCATAATACCGTAATAATTGGACTTCTCGATCCCATGGAAAATGTGGAATACAATTATCTCGAAATCTTTTCGAAATTCCTCGATAGAAGTGAACAAGATTTCAATAACTTATTGAATTATAATTAGAATTACCCGATCGTTACTGCATGTATCGGATACACGACGGAAGTAAAAAAAAATACAGTTCGCCGCTCGTTTCTTGCGAGGATCAGTTAGTCGAAGATTTCAAGGGGCGTTGGATGTTAACGAAATGATGCTTTTTTTAGTCTTTACTTTGTACATAGTACATACATTTGTAAACTCAGCAGTGTACACTGTTCCATGTCTAGCGATCGTGTGCTTCAACGATGAAATCTCTTTTGCGGCTTTCAACGATGGTCCAGCTACCTACGAACTGTATACGGATGCGAATTTTTTTTCAAAATTCTACTTTGCACCGAGACTCCTTGCTGGTTTATAGAAGTACGCCTTTATGGAGAACGTAATTCCATATCGAAATCGAAAGATTCGAGTTTCTCGTGCAAAAGATTAATACTATTCGACTGTTAAGATGAGGCGGTTTAGACTTGTCTTTCACACGGAACTATCCACAAAAACTACCTTATAAAAAATATATATACGCTCGTGGACTCACCATTGCGAATATAATGTTGCCATTAAAAAAGTAAATTGTTCGGTATGTATATACAATTCCTTTATATATTTAGGAGACGTTTCGTTAAAGACGGACCGGGAAGATTCGCGGTTGGTTGATATCGTGCGGATTTTCTCGCATTCTTTTTTTAGTAACGGCGACTCTTTTTACCGCTTAACAATGAAGAAGAATTGAAATTGTACGATGCGTAAGAAAGAGGCACGTAATATATACGGGATGATAGTAGATCGGTACTTTCTTAAGATTAGAAGGTATTGAAAAAGAAATTAGACAATTAGAAGCTGCATAATTACGCAATGAACACATTACATCCATTCAAGAATCTATACATTAATTAATTAATATTTTAATAACAATTATTTATAATATTCATCATAGGCATTTGATATAAAAGAGAGTGTTAAATAAAGCCGATACATTTATAAGCCACGTTATTCTAATTATCTGCAATATCACAGTACTTGCTGAAACATACTAAACACGTATTTTTCGATATGAAAGCCAATAAAAAAATGAAAATGGCAAGCAAAATATCCTTTTTTTTTCCTCTCATATTTTAAAAAGAACATGCTACACGATAATATATTGCCTAGCCATCAATCATTTTCCTTTCCCTCGCTCTTTCACATTCCTCTCTGGATCATCACATTTATAATTACATTCAAGTTAAATATCCACCGGCGCGAAATTGATTGTGACATTCGAATCGCACGTGACTCGATCTAAAAAAAAAGAACTGTTCGACCGATGCGATTTCATTGATTCATAAAAGAAATCGATAGTATCGTACTCCAGATCGCATCCGGATGACTGCATAAATACCTAGCTGATTCGATTTAGCGAAACGTAAGATCGATCACTTCAGATTAAAAAGATGTGGATGTGTGGAGATAGAAAATGTCCTACGTAAAGATAGGAGTCGCGAGCCATTATCAAAATGACGAAATGAAAATTTACAATGACACGACGGGCTACGTACAAGGAGCATTCTAATGGAATAATACGTTAGAAGAGAATACAACATGAACATGAAGAACATCTAGGCACGCGTTTCGGTTTTAAGGCACACTGAAAGGCACAGTTAATCTCTGGTACAAGTGGGATTCTCGAAGGTATCTTTTTATCGTCGCGAGACCTAATGTCATACGTAAACAGGACCTTGATTATCGTTATCATCCAAACTTATTCGACTAGGATACGCAGGGCCGCCACCGTCGTCAAAAAATCGTCGGAAAGTGAATTCGAAGAAACCATGAAACGGCTTCCCGTTATCTAGAAGCTCATCTGACTTGTTAGAATCGGAGGATTCGGAGTTTCGTAATTTATCAGGGTCGACAGGATCAAAGTTACTCGTATCGGTAGGATACTGTATGCGAGGTATATGAGGTGCTACTTGCCGTCGTAACCCCTTTTCAAAATCGATATTCGCGAAGAACGGATGGCTCTTTACTTCGTCCGCGTTTTTACCTAATCGCCGATCCGCCCCAACGCATAGCTTCAGTATTAAGTCCATACCTTCTGCGGAGAGGTTCGCTTGCTTGGGGATGTGAAGTGTTGTTTCCCAGTTAATCACCTATCCAATGAATTCAGCAAAATTAATTATTACATCGAGAACGCATATTCGGTTCGGCGATTCTTCGAATAAATCCAATCATGTCAAAGCTAACTAACCTTGTATTGTGTCTCGGCGGGTGTGTTAGCAAGGAAAGGTGGAGAACCAACCAACATTTCGTATAAAATCACTCCTACACTCCACCAGTCGCATAACTGGGTATATCCTGTTCGTTGTAGTACCTCGGGTGCAATATAATTTGGAGTTCCGACCAGTGAATGTGCTAAACATCTTTGATGTTCCCTGTGTCGTCTACGTTCCAACGGTTTCAATTGAATGCACCGGCACTCGTTATTCCAATCATCAGCTGGATCCATGGAATCTTGTTTTCCATGACCTGTTTTTAAAACAACATTCATCGTCATTTATTGCGTTTCATTCTTCACATATTATTACGTAGCGGTTGCATTAGACTAAAATATTTATATCTTTTACAAGATGGGACTTACCATTTTGCTGATAATATTTGGAATTGTGCGTCCAACGAAAGCCAGTACAAAGCCCAAAGTCTGTAAGTTTAATGTGCCCATCTCGATCGATTAATATATTATCTGGTTTAATATCTCTGTGAATAAATCCCATCTTATGAACACTCTCCACAGCGCAAGTAAGTTCAGCGATGTAAAATCTCGCCAATGGTTCTTTAAAAATGCCGAATTTGATTAACAGGGACATTAAGTCACCGCCAGGTATGTAGTCCATTACGAAATATAAATTATCTTTATCTTGAAAAGAATAATACAGCTTGACTACCCATTCATTGTCAGCTTCCGCCAATATGTCTCTTTCGGCTTTTACATGGGCGACTTGATTGCGATTTAAAACATCGGCTTTCCTCAAAGTCTTCATTGCGTAAAATTGATTGGTATCGAGTTTCCGCACGAGAGTTACTTCTCCAAAAGCACCAACGCCGATCGGTTTAATTTTCGTGAACATAGACTTATCCATCTTCGCTCGTTTCAATCTGATATAATTAGATTCTTTTTGCGATAACATTTTTCTCATTTGACATTGAGCTTCCGAACTTAAGCCTATTTTAGCCATCTCTGTTTCTAACTGTAAGCGACGATACAGCCGCTGTTTGTGTGACTTCAAAACATTTTCGACGTGTTGTTCCATGAAGAATTTAAAAGCTTGTGGAGAATAATTCCGCACTTTGCAATCCCTACGCTCTTCCTCCTTCTCTTTGCTCATGTGCTTTCGTTCAGGTATCGGTGATTGGTGTTTAATCTTATAAGAAGCAGGTGGTGTACCAGCTTTCGGAACATTTCCTTCTGGTAAAGAAGAATGGTTATTATTGTTCCTAGTTGGTACCGAGGTGGAAGCCACTGGTGGTAGAGGCGGTGATTCCATCGTGTGCTGACAATTTTCGCCTGGAGAATATTTCCTTTGCAACGGTGGATGATGAGCAACTGGAGATGATCTGGGTGCAGCATTACTTTCTACGGTAGACATTCCGGTTGAATCTTCGGTAGGAGTCCCATACGGAGGTGGAGGAAGTGGATGATGTATTCCCCGTTGAGCAGCCAGAGCTTGCATCGTTGTCGCGTAACTGGGTGGTTCGGTTGTAGGCACTCCTACCGAAACTCCTATGCTCACAGAATTGGTAGAACTTGCTCCTGCATTATTTGTAGGTGGGTAAGCTGGTGGTGGTGGCTGTTGTTGTTGTTGTTTCTGTTGAATCGACGAAGCATACGATGGTGGTGGCGGTGGAGTATTGCTTGTAGTTGAAATCGGTTGCGGAGAAGTCGGAGCGATAGCAGTCTGCAGTACTGGTTTCTGAACTTGTGTACTTTTAACCGATTGCATAATGATCGGCGGTTGTGTCTTCGCCTGTCGTGCGCCCCAAGCTTGTAACGGAGTAGGCCTGGCCATCGAGGATTGCGTGCTAGGGGACATGGTAGATACGGTAATAGGACTCGGCGATCCTGCCGACGTGGGTCCGGAGTATATACCGGAAGAAGGACTCTTACGATAATCTTGCTGAGATTGCGTAGGGCTTTGCCTATTTTGCATGGAGGCACTGTAGGATGGTGGTTGTACCGGACCAGCCGATGATGAAGGGACTATGGGGTATGGTGGAGGAGGTTCGACTTGAGTATTCGAGTTACTACTACCCGTTTGATAAATACTAAGGGCCTGCATTTGCTGCGAGAGTTGCTGCTGTACTTGTGGACCGTTTTGAACGATCATTGGCTGCCGACTATTAGAATTATTGTTAGAACTTGCTACTGGACTTGTACCTCGCTGGGGTGGATTAACTGACGTAGAGCTTGCACCAGCACTACCGGGCGTTGTTGGAGGTGGTCGAGAAGGTACGACCGGTGCAGGAGACATACGCTTGAGCATTTGTTGCATATTAGTAGGCACATTCGGTTGACTATAAGGAGCATGTGGTGGCGGTGGTGGAGGCGGTGTTGAACTACATCTTGGTGGTGGTGGCGGCGGAGGTTCACGTTCTACAAAGTTACTCGGCGAATATTGCCGACTTAGCTGCGGATGTGGACTGAGTTCTGTTAAACGTGGACTATCCGATCGCGAACTCCCGGCTCCGCTGTCCAATGCCGGACTTCCGCGTTGAAGACTCAACTCTCGTTCCAAACTCGGTTTTCTTATTAATTTACTATTTAGTTTCCCAAGTCCATTCAGAGATTCTGCCTGAGCTTGTTTCAAAAATTCTATAGCCGCGTCCAATCGCCACCCGGCAAGCTTTAGGGCGCGCAAACCAATCTCCTAAATAATAAATCACCATTATAGAAATTTGTATTTGGCAAATGTCCATGTATACACAATTTTTCAATCAATTTTGTACCTCCGAATATCCCATGGCTAAGAGCTGTGCCAATGCCTGTCTTTGATCTGGTTTATCCGCGGTAGAACCAGATGCACCAGAAAGTCCACTTAGACCAGACGCAGAACTGATACCACTGGTTGTGGATAAAGTTGATATCGTACTCGCGGCACTGGAACCAACTTCACCCGCGCCACCGATATTCGCGAATGGTAGCAAAGAATTGCGGATCTCAGCCAGTGCTTTTTGATGATACCCAGAGCCGCGTGTGCTCGATTTGCTGACCACAGGTGGATTCATAGTGGCCCATGCTAGGCCCTATAGGACCTAGCTTTAATCTGGCTGTGACCTATACATATACACATACACCTGAAAGATGTAACAACAAATTTCTCCTTAAGCACAAAATTATATCTTTAGTAATATGTATCTTACAGGTAAATATCTTATAAATAGTTAAATGTTACTGATGAAAATAAATGTAATGAATGATGCTTACAGGTCAAGAGCGATGTTAATAAGTCCTAGCAAGAATACTCCGTAACTTCATGGCAACAGGAGTACAATATGTTGAGTTCTTCAACATTTAAATAATAGAACGTCAAAGATTACCAACAATAGTATGTAGGTTTAGAATCGTTCTACAGCTGAGATGCCGTTTTAAAACAAAGTACACTGTACTTAAGTGGTGATACACTGATATCATGTAATTAAACGGCGAATAAATGCCAAAATATGTTAAAGGCCACTGTGTAATTGCGAGGTTTCCCATAAAATCGTTTCACTGGTTCGTCCATAGTTCATTAGATACTTGATTGGATTAACTGAAGGTACGAGAGAAATAAGTGAGATCCGCTGAATATCCGAGTAGCAAAGAAGGTACCCTCATCTCTTCGTCGGCTGGAGGGTCGATCGGATGGTTAACCTATCGGTCGGATATTGCCTCAAGGGTCAAGGAGGGCTGCGTATTAGCGGCAAAATAGGATAAAACACTTGGTTCTAAAACGCAGAGCTATTCGCTGGCAGATCTCTCGAAATAAACTGGCTTAAAGCAATGGTGACGAGAGAGTAGGATTTCCGAGCATATTCCGTTCTCACGTTTCCGCAGGGTCCATGTGTCGAGAGTATCGCATTCGTAAAACGTTGACTCCACTAATTTTCGTTAAATTCAATTCCTCGGCATTCCAATGGACGGCCGTAATTACATGGGCGACAACAAAGAAAGATACAGCCGTAAATTACTAAAGTAACTGGCAGCCATTTTGAAGTGCCACATTCCTACACCGACTTGACACTCTTTTTCGTAATTTACGGATGTACATGAAGCTCGTGCGCAGAAAAACAAATAAGACCCCTTGCATCAACGTTTACGGCTAGGGTTTACGGATAAAACGCTGATATTATTCAGGCCAAAGGACATCAAGTTCCTTCTTTCGGAAACCTACATTAAAAAGCTCGAGAGCCGACCGTTTGGTCGCATTTCTTCGCTTATTTGCAACTGCATTCAACTGCATCTCTCTGGCAAATGGATGTCAACATCGTTCTAGACCGATCCTATCTGATCTTATCTCCTCCCTGATTTTTTATTATACTCTACGTCTGAATCTCGATTTAACAATCCGCGTTCAACATTCCTCGATCGAAAAAGACACCTTTGCACTCGGATTCCAACTAATATCCCTTGTCGAACCTTCCCCAATATCGGCCGATTCCACGATCATGATCTGACATTACTTCGACTACATGATCCTACTAAAATAACTCTCCTCCCTCTCGATTAATCTTTATGTATTATCCTCCCTTTTCTCTATTCATACTCCACAAATTCATTAAATGTCCAAATATTCTTTTCCAAAATCTTGAATCCTGAATTTCAAAGAAGACTTCCTCTTCGATTACACTTCTCTTTATTACCCTCCCTTCCCCTACCCAATACCTTTGCGCCCCTTTTTATTACGTCCTTCTAAAACTTCTACAGAGATAACCCATTAAATTGTAATCAAATTTGTTATATTATCTACTATAAATTATTAGTTTAAACCTTCTCGTACGATCTTCGAGACTCGTTCAATTTCCCTTTTTTTCTTTTCAAAGGCTGCTACATTCATTTCGGAGACGAACTATTAAACAAGAATCGAATTTGCGAACTGCTCAGAAATATTTTCATGGCTTTGAGTACTATTATAGGTAAGTTAAATGATTTTTAGGAACTCCTATAATTTATTTATAAATTTCATTCCTTTATATCAATATATTCTATAACATATAATTTTTCAAATAGGACATACTAGTTGTGTGTTATGAAAGAAATTGGAAAACATATCCTTCAACATGCTCCCAGTATACCAATAATATAAGTTAATGGATTTTCATAAAGGAAGCAACAGGCAGAAAGTGAAAGAGATAGATAGATAGTAGTGTGAAGGGGTGAGGGAGATTATAAGCAGCAAACTGACAAAAGCATAAATTTTAAAGGATTTAAATTAAAGATATCATGGCAGCACATATTATGTGTCTAACTTCTCCAGGAGGGATACCATTATTTTCCAGACAAAAGGGAGAAGCTGACACAGTATGGAAATCTTTCTGCATTTTTCCTCATTATGCTGCTTGGAAAGTGTATTTATTATGCACAGAACAAATTTTCAGATTACATTCACAAAGATGGCCTCTTTGAATGGGGTACACATGTTCCTCAAATCTCATGATATAACATTATTAAGTACTGACTTGCCTGATACTACAGTTGCATGGAAAGAATTTGAGGAGAGTATTGTCTTAATAGTTATAGCTAGTGGTGCTACAAAATATATTCTAGACAAATTATTGGATGCAATCTTTGGCACAATGATCTTATTCATTGGCATAGATGAAATAAGAAATGGAAAAAATATTGAAAGGCTTAAGAAGGACATGCGTTTATGTAATCCAATAATTGATAGACTTTTGGAATGCCTGGATGTTGGTGATAGAATATGTGCAAGAACAGATATTGTTAATATGACTGAATGCATTATATGCCAAGAAAGTAATTGGCTACAGGTAATAAATACACTATCATGATCTTAGCATAAAATCTGTCTGTTAACAATTTTGAACAAAGTTGCATTTAAGACCTGCTTGGAGGGATACACAGAATGTTTGGATTCCATGTATGGATGTGTATTAATACATGGTTGCTTGGCAGTAGCTACAGAGGGTTGGTGGAGCTTAGATCCCATAGAAAGAAAATTACTAATTATAACAGTTATAAGCGAAGGTGTTTCCACTACTCGTGATATTCCTGTTTTCTTGCCTTATAAAAGTCCAAGTGTGAGTATTTTCCAAAATGTGCATCTATGAAAATTAGAAGGTTCAAAGGATCTATAATTGAATCAATAATATAGGTAGCTTTTCGACTAGTGTCTGTTACACTGATAAATCACATAGAAGTTTTGGCTCTTTGTGGTCCAACTCCAGAATTGCCAGAGATTGAAAGACTAGCTGTACAATGTTGGAAGAATAACATTGATGCTTTACGGAATGCTGAACAATGTTACCCGCGGAATTTGCCCGTGTCAGTAACTTTAGACCTGGAGACTCTTGGGTAATGCATAAACCAATTAATTTCAATATATTTTGGCATTGTGGCTTTTCCATGGCCTTCAAAAAATCATACTTTGCATTCCAGGTTTCTTTTGACAAATTACAAAGTAGAAAAATTTGTCCTTGGTAGAAATACACAATACACGAAAAATCGTGTAACCGGTTCGCATAGACTGCATATTTTGCGAACATTTTATCATCAAGCAGTAGAAACTTTCATACTATCGTCAGAAACGGTGGACGAAACGTCCGAATGTACCGATTGGAAATTTCTTGGAGCTAAGGAAGTATATCTGTGTTCTGAGTATCACAAATGCCATGCAGTTAAGCATGGTGATAATATACTCTGTGTTCTGTATGCTTCGGTAATACCCACCCACACCATGAGATTAGTTACACAGAAGATATTAAAAATGCTATTGCTTGACAAGCAAGGTTATTGGTAAGATTTTAGTATAACCCTTTTTTATATTATGTACAACGACAAATAAAATGTTTATACGACATTTACATTAAATTATATTGCTACGATCATTTTTTATTAAGTCCGCTAAATGTAAAAATACTGAATTCGTCAACAATATTCGGAATTAGGTTAAGTTATATTGTTTGGTTATATGAAATTATGTTGTTTTCTACCTGACCTATATAACTAACTGCAATATAAGGAATCATCATTGAAAGTGAGACGATTACATCCGAAATACGGTTAACGGATAGATCAATTAACCTCTTTCGATGTAATTTCCATGTACATATGTGTATGTACTAATAGAAAGAAGTATATATACATAGGAGTAGGAACACAAAAACGTACTTATATCAAAGTAAGAGAGTATGTGAAAGTTCCCTAAATTGTAATTTTTACAAAAATTATGATGCAATGAAAAATCGTTCACAGGAAAGGGAAGCGCACTATTTTTGTATACAAACTAAGTGCATACATAATACATATATGTGTGTCCCACCCTCCGTGCGTACCATCGAAAGCGTTTACCATAGTCATGATTGTACTTGATCTTAGCTCTTATTCGCAAATATTACTGAGATACACGACAGCACAATGAGAAGTACTACGGAAATTACAACTGATACCAAAACTTATGATACAAGAGACTTTTATATAGGTTTATTTCTCGCTGTCAGTTCCAGCGGCTTTATAGGTTAGCTGATTCCTCCGATTTCTAATTCTACGAGTGAATAATTATAAAGAATATTATGACAGCCTTTACTACTTCTACATTTAGGTGCTAGCTTTATTATAAAAAAGAAGGCATTAATTCGCCTTCAAAGATACGGAGTAAGGGCCTCGGCTGGTGGGTTTGGTTATTTAAGAGAATGGATTTGGTGGGCTGGCCTTTTATGTAGTATGTTCAGATTTCCTTCTCTATTTTATCTTCATATCTGTGATATATCTGCGTATTACGTAATCTATCAATTTAAATAACATTTTATTTGACCAAAGTGGGAGTTGGAGAAATAGCAAACTTTGCGGCATATGCTTTTGCACCAGCATCATTAGTAACACCTTTGGGAGTACTTAGTGTCCTTGTGTCTGCAGTGTTAGCATCACATTATTTAAATGAAAAACTTAATTTATTAGGAAAGGTGAGCATATATCAACAAAATTAGTGTTTTCCAATACTTTAGTATGTCTTCAGATCCTGTAATGGAAAACAAATTACCTTCCAGATTGGTTGTTTATTATGTATATTAGGTTCTACAGTAATGGTACTTCATGCTCCAAAGGGAGAAGATGTAAATAATTTAAACAAATTGCTGGAAAAAGCTAAAGATCTTGGATATATCAGTTATGTTCTGCTAGTCATCATAACTGCTGTATTAATTATTTTCCATTTTGGTCCAAAGTATGGAAATCGTTATATCATAGTATATGTATGTCTTTGTTCATCAATTGGATCACTAACTGTGATGAGCTGCAAAGGTCTAGGGTTGGCTATAAAGGAGACAATCTCAGAAGGAAGCAATGCCTTTGCAAACTGGTTAACATGGATCTTCCTGTTCAGCATTATAATTTGCATTAGCATTCAAATGAACTATTTGAACAAATTGCTGGATTTGTTCGAAACTACCGTTGTTACTCCGATTTACTATGTATTTTTCACGACTTTAGTGATAATCGCGTCCGCCATATTATTCAGAGAATGGGAAAATATGAGTGCAGAGGATGTCACAGGCGCATTGTGTGGATTCCTTACAGTGATAATTGCGATATTTCTGCTGAATGCGTTTAAAGATATGGACATACAGTATGGCAAAATTAAGCACATGTTAAGGCCAAAAAAGGAGGGGTTGATAGGCAATCATTTTCAATGGGGTTCACAGGACGCGAGGGATGGACAACGATTAATAACGAGAATTGATAATGATACCGATCGCCCATACGGCGCTTTACCAATAACAAGAACAGTATAGCGAACTAACAATCAAAGTACAAAGTCAAATATTTACAAAAATACTAATATTTAAACGCTCAGATTTCGCATATTAATCTAGTATTGTAGTAAACAATCGCAACTTAGAAGCAAATTCTACTAAATATACTAGCGGAATTGTGAATGTGAAGTCATTTTTTTATTATATTTATTAGAGTTATAATGCCTTACATCATACTGTTCCCCTGTCGAATACATTAAAAGTCATTTGTGTTCAAATAAAGAAAATTGAAATTATTTGTCATATTAATATTCAAATCCTACAATACTTTTCTTCCCTATATGGCAAACTAAAGGTAAGGAATAGACGTAATGGTCACGTGCTCAATGGGAATCCTATTTGAGGTGTCAAGATCTGATCAAGCCGGCGCCCCCAAAATTACGCTATATAACACTATTGTGTACAGACTCCACTATTTCGGTGGTTTGCAATGGCGTTCAATTTAGCCGCTTTTTCGTATATTGTAGCTTTAATAGTAGATGCCTTTTTAATATTCTTCGCAATATTTCACGTACGTTTTAAGTAGTCATCTGATCGACTAAAGGAAATGGATTTCCTGTGTTGAACAAACATTCGAATAATGTGACAACGATATATTTCTAACCAAACATTCTCGCTCGGCGGATTGCACATAAATGATATTAAATTTTTCAGGTAATTGCATTCGATGAATTAAAGACTGGTTATAAAAATCCTATCGAACAATGCAATAGTTTAAATCCGGTAAGGCATACGATAATTTTCATTGAAGAACTATGGATATTAGGCAAACTGACGAATTACAACTTGCATTTCAGTTAATCCTACCCGAGTATGGACTCCACATTCTGATCAATTTTTTATTTTTGATCAGTGGCCAATGGTTTTCATTGTGTCTAAATGGTCCACTGATAGCGTATCACATAGGAAGATACATCAACAGGCCTGTGATGAGTGGACCAGGTTTATATGATCCTACTAATATAATGAATGCACATGATTTGTTGATATATCAAAGGGAAGGATGGGTCAAGCTTGCTTTTTATCTGTTATCCTTTTTTTATTATTTATACGGGTAAGATGAAATTATTAAACTGTAGTATTTCTTCTTATGGAACTTGTCATTATAATCTATATTCTTTTCTTCCAGCATGATAAATTCTCTAATCCACTGAACAAAATGTCTCATCACAGCAATGCAATACATTTTTTTTCTTTATGACACTGGAATGGTATCGCATGCACAGTCAAGATTGTCCTGCATACCCCAGTACAAATGAAGTAAGGTCAACAATTTTGTTAAAGACATTACAATTTTATTGAATAAAATTTAATATAAAGAAAATAACGATCATGTACTTTCTAAAGCAAATACGATGTTGAGTCTCATTGTCAATACTGTCATTGCACATGGGTGCAGCTGACTAAAAGTTTCTAATAACTTAAACATAAAGATTCTTTAATTAGCATAGTTTAATGTTTGATGTATACAAAGTACTGTTCAACTGTTTTCTAATACTGCCAGTATTAGAAAGTCTCCCCAGCAATACATAAATAAGAGCCAATGGTTGGCAAATGTATGGTATATACATTAAATATGAATATCTATTCTGAAGAATTATTTTATGTAACTTTAGAATTATAATTACTGATTAGACAGCTCTTGCTATTTTTAATGAATCCAAGTCGAATCCAAGTCGAATCCAAGTCGAAAAAATGTAAAGGGGTATACCTTCAAAAATTGTCAAAAATGAAAAATCGCCAAAATCAATTCTAAACGACCCAAATCGATGGCGGGTGATGTATAAACATATTCCAGGACGATTTCTGGTCGAAAGAAGCGGTTAAAAAATTTTTATTGGTCAAAAATGGGTCGAAACCAAGTCGAAAAAATGTAAAGGGGTATACCTTCAAAAATTCTCAAAAATTGAAAGTCGCCAAAATCAATTCTAAACGACCCAAATCGATGGTGGGTCATGTATAAACATATTCTAGGACGATTTCTGGTCGAAAGAAGCGGTTAAAAAATTTTTATTGGTCAAAAATGGGTCGAATCCAAGTAGAAAAAATGTAAAGGGGTATACCTTCAAAAATTCTCAAAAATTGAAAGTCGCCAAAATCAATTCTAAACGACCCAAATCGATGGTGGGTGATGTATAAACATATTCTAGGACGATTTCTGGTCGAAAGAAGCGGTTAAAAAATTTTTATTGTTCAAAAATGGGTCGAAACCAAGTCGAAAAAATGTAAAGGGGTACACCTTCAAAAATCCTCAAAAATTGAAAGTCGCCAAAATCAATTCTAAACGACCCAAATCGATGGTGGGTGATGTATAAACATATTCTAGGACGATTTCTGGTCGAAAGAAGCGGTTAAAAAATTTGTATTGGTCAAAAATGGGTCGAAACCAAGTCGAAAAAATGTAAAGGGGTACACCTTCAAAAATTCTCAAAAATTGAAAGTCGCCAAAATCAATTCTAAACGACCCAAATCGATGGTGGGTGATGTATAAACATATTCTAGGACGATTTCTGGTCGAAAGAAGCGGTTAAAAAATTTTTATTGGTCAAAAATGGGTCGAAACCAAGTCGAAAAAATGTAAAGGGGTATACCTTCAAAAATTCTCAAAAATTGAAAGTCGCCAAAATCAATTCTAAACGACCCAAATCGATGGTGGGTGATGTATAAACATATTCTAGGACGATTTCTGGTCGAAAGAAGCGGTTAAAAAATTTTTATTGGTCAAAAATGGGTCGAAACCAAGTCGAAAAAATGTAAAGGGGTATACCTTCAAAAATTCTCAAAAATTGAAAGTCGCCAAAATCAATTCTAAACGACCCAAATCGATGGTGGGTGATGTATAAACATATTCTAGGACGATTTCTGGTCGAAAGAAGCGGTTAAAAAATTTTTATTGGTCAAAAATGGGTCGAATCCAAGTAGAAAAAATGTAAAGGGGTATACCTTCAAAAATTCTCAAAAATTGAAAGTCGCCAAAATCAATTCTAAACGACCCAAATCGATGGTGGGTGATGTATAAACATATTCTAGGACGATTTCTGGTCGAAAGAAGCGGTTAAAAAATTTTTATTGGTCAAAAATGGGTCGAAACCAAGTCGAAAAAATGTAAAGGGGTATACCTTCAAAAATTCTCAAAAATTGAAAGTCGCCAAAATCAATTCTAAACGACCCAAATCGATGGTGGGTGATGTATAAACATATTCTAGGACGATTTCTGGTCGAAAGAAGCGGTTAAAAAATTTTTATTGGTCAAAAATGGGTCGAAACCAAGTCGAAAAAATGTAAAGGGGTACACCTTCAAAAATTCTCAAAAATTGAAAGTCGCCAAAATCAATTCTAAACGACCCAAATCGATGGTGGGTCATGTATAAACATATTCTAGGACGATTTCTGGTCGAAAGAAGCGGTTAAAAAATTTTTATTGGTCAAAAATGGGTCGAATCCAAGTAGAAAAAATGTAAAGGGGTATACCTTCAAAAATTCTCAAAAATTGAAAGTCGCCAAAATCAATTCTAAACGACCCAAATCGATGGTGGGTGATGTATAAACATATTCTAGGACGATTTCTGGTCGAAAGAAGCGGTTAAAAAATTTTTATTGGTCAAAAATGGGTCGAAACCAAGTCGAAAAAATGTAAAGGGGTACACCTTCAAAAATTCTCAAAAATTGAAAGTCGCCAAAATCAATTCTAAACGACCCAAATCGATGGTGGGTCATGTATAAACATATTCTAGGACGATTTCTGGTCGAAAGAAGCGGTTAAAAAATTTTTATTGGTCAAAAATGGGTCGAATCCAAGTAGAAAAAATGTAAAGGGGTATACCTTCAAAAATTCTCAAAAATTGAAAGTCGCCAAAATCAA
Source organism: Nysson spinosus (assembly GCA_910591585.2). NCBI lineage: Eukaryota > Metazoa > Arthropoda > Insecta > Hymenoptera > Crabronidae > Nysson > Nysson spinosus. The sequence goes on from OU342832.1 coordinate 13,715,346, forward strand.
TTCTAAACGACCCAAATCGATGGTGGGTGATGTATAAACATATTCTAGGACGATTTCTGGTCGAAAGAAGCGGTTAAAAAATTTTTATTGGTCAAAAATGGGTCGAAACCAAGTCGAAAAAATGTAAAGGGGTATACCTTCAAAAATTCTCAAAAATTGAAAGTCGCCAAAATCAATTCTAAACGACCCAAATCGATGGTGGGTGATGTATAAACATATTCTAGGACGATTTCTGGTCGAAAGAAGCGGTTAAAAAATTTTTATTGGTAAAAAATGGGTCGAAACCAAGTCGAAAAAATGTAAAGGGGTACACCTTCAAAAATTCTCAAAAATTGAAAGTCGGCAAAATCAATTCTAAACGACCCAAATCGATGGTGGGTGATGTATAAACATATTCTAGGACGATTTCTGGTCGAAAGAAGCGGTTAAAAAATTTTTATTGGTAAAAAATGGGTCGAAACCAAGTCGAAAAAATGTAAAGGGGTACACCTTCAAAAATTCTCAAAAATTGAAAGTCGGCAAAATCAATTCTAAACGACCCAAATCGATGGTGGGTGATGTATAAACATATTCTAGGACGATTTCTGGTCGAAAGAAGCGGTTAAAAAATTTTTATTGGTCAAAAATGGGTCGAAACCAAGTCGAAAAAATGTAAAGGGGTACACCTTCAAAAATTCTCCAAAATTGAAAGTCGCCAAAATCAATTCTAAACGACCCAAATCGATGGTAGATGGTGGATTAATATTAAATTTAATTCTTTCAGAATAATGAATCCACAATTTACCAATGTTGTGGATTGGTTATTTTACATTTATAAATGAAATGTTAATTCTACTTACGAATGTAAAATAACCTGCAGCCGATTAGCTCGAAACTATTTATGGTGTAATAAGAATAGCAACTAAATTATAATGCTGGTATTGCTCCGTAAAGAAATACGAAATAATTCGAGCTTTAACTACTATAATTCGAAATAAAGTTGATACTGTAAGACGATGTCTTAAAATCATTTTCGTGCCATTATTACACGACAAATAATTCCGATTGCCCAGGTCTCACCACGTGGAGGAGGCTGCTTCGAGACCCGCCCTATGCGCAGGGCGGGAGGTAAACACCTACCTCCCAATCATTTAAACAAAATTTTATCTCTAATTTATATTCAGCATAAAAAAGTACATGCTAAACTGAACAAAATTTCCTTTTTATACCAATGCATAACGCCTAAGATAGCGGTTTGCTTTTGTTATAAAAAGGTGCTTGACTCGACCTACCCGAGACAAAGCTATCACACTTAATTCTACCAGAATGCATTCTGTTTAAGGATGGTACCATCCCCCCTTGTCAGTATTTCTTTCGATTGATCGATCGATCATTAGGTATACCATGTTTTCTTAGATATTAGTTTAGCGTTTTGTTTCGCTATATATTCATGTATCACTTGCATTCACATTTTTCATATTGGGTTGCATTCCAATCTCGCATTCCTCGTCATACATTCAGTCCATCTTATCTTTCATTTAAACTCAATTAATCTGATCATTTATCTGCACTCTTCAAGGATCATACACAATTAATAATTTAACACTTTCACACTTTCATACTCATATAACTCTTCCCATTTTGCCCGCGATAATTTTCATATTAATAGAACTTACTCTTTCGCGAGTGAAGTGCTGAAACTCCAAAAAACTTTTCGATTAATTTTAATACAATTAGGAACTCTGTTAGGAACCATTGTGCATTCATTATTGCACAAAAATTTTATATTTCATACTTAACCCATAACTTAAATTTAAAACCTGAACTTGATCCGTTCTTCGGAAATTTCGCACCCAGATTAGCTGAAGATCTGAAACAGCTCAACTCAAAAATTAAGTAGACAGGAAATAGTAAACAATATGGAGAAAATGGTGAAAAGATATGAAAATTGTTTCGTCGGTCGTTCCAAACACTACAATCGTCATCCCGGACGACTAGAAAACGGAATTTAAAACGGAATTTAAAACGAAATCCGATCAACTTATGAACACATTAATATATTAGCATATCGGCCATGATATACTAAGGTATCAACCGTTCCCAGCTGAGGGATGTACCAGGGAAAACACGATACCAATTATCCTGAAATCGACTGGCAAAAGGCTGTGATCCATTGCGAATATGGTTTAAACATATGAAAAAATTCAAAGTATACTACAGGTACCTTTTAGCGGTACATTCCACGCTCGCGATTCCATTTACTTCATACAGGAGCTAACTGTACGAAGTAACTGGAAGAAAATCGACTCTACATCAAGCTGACATAACTTGATTAAAAGGAAGCTACTTGAGATCGAAGACTACGTATATTCATAGTCGAAAAGACACACATAGTCAAAAGCAGACTATGGTTTAGTAGACTAAATCGGCCGGCTAAAGTAAAGAGATTCACTTTCAAGCGGGGTAGACAAAGCCCTCGGGCCGTCAACCTCGCAAGAAAATTGATCGCTTTACCAAAAGTGAAAAAACCGACGAAAAAACCCCTGCCAGTCGCAGATTGCGATTAGTTTAAATACCAAAATTAAACCATGCCCACTGTCCGCATCCATCCGATTCACATCCGAGATCCACGGCTGACTGCGGACCAGGCAAAATGGGCATGGGCATAAACTACGATTTTTATCCCGGACCGATTTCGATATGGAAGTTTAAAAAAACAAAATGGGATTCTCGAAATAAACTGATCGTTATTGAAAGCAGCACAACTCGCAGCCAACGAGACGGTGTGGAATCGAAGCAGGGAAACAAAAGAAGCTGGAGGCTTCAAAATCGTTCTAACAAGATGCAGAATTGCAAGAAAATGAAACTCACTGAGAGTCAAAGTACTGAATCGTGGAAGTTGATTCCTCAAAATCTTAGAAAAAGGAGCCTAGAGCCGCGATAAAGGGCTAACAAATTTCACCCTCGTGCATGACTTTTATATGCAATTGCAAATTAGTATCATGCTCGAGTCTACGTGAAAAAATTTTCGTATACCTCTCAAGAAACTGATATAAATCAAAGCAAACATTGAAAAGCACGTGATTTTCGGACACATACAATTATATTTCATATATGAATATACCGTAATGTAATAATATATTTATTGGAAGCTACTGAGAGCCAGAATTTATTGAAAATAAAAATGCTTCTTTTACTCGGTTTTAACCGTGACGATAATATCCACCAGGACAAAAGTTTTTAAAATATCGATACTTGTAAGAATGAAAATATTTAAATATTTTATTGAAGCACGAAAGGTGCAAAAAATAGACAACTTCATTATAAATTATCAATAATAAGATGTTTTGATAGTGTTATGCAATGAAAGTCAACCTTTCACAAACGCTTGGCTTATCAATAATCCCTTTCATGGGATTTCATATCGTCATTTGGACGAGCTATCTTAACTCTCCAGAACCCTCTTTCACACTACTCTTTATTTCATTTCATTTCCATTGTTATCAACAATATCATCAATATTACCATCATTATTATCAACAAATAAATATATATATAATTAATTATATTTCCTCTCAAAAACAATAAATATGATCATCGTATTATTATTTCATACATAACATATTCGAACCCCATCGAGGGATTCTCGAGGGGTTATTTGCAAAAACATTACCAAAAATGGTGTTAAAATATGGTACATTTTACAGGTAGAAATTCTCTCTCCTTTGTATTTCCATAAAAATGAGGGTTCTGAACAGCCGAACTGGTTCGAGTGACTCGTCAGTTAGCTTTTACAATCGCTACAACCCCCTCGGCACCTCGAACTGTTTCGATCAAACAAATCATCGAGAATTTTCGCAATGACGGTCCGAACTCTATCCGGATAGAGTTGCCACAGTGGACTCCGTACAACCCTCTCAATTGTTTAAATCGATCCAGTTCAAGACCTCGGAAATCTACGACAAACCGCCCTCGGAGTTTATACTCGTGCAATGAACCAGTTCTCCTACGTCCCCCCAAAGAATTTTGTGCAAACAAGGCTCAACTCGCCGGAGAGTTCAAAATTCTCATGGGGGTCCCTTCCTTCTCGTGCCTCTTTTTGGGCATTGAACTCCTTCAAGACGCTTTATCGAAAGTATTTATTCGGATACGTTGCCAAGTGCATATTAGATTGGGCAAAATGTATATTGTGATACAATTCTTCATTTATATATATTTGCTGGATAACAATTTTTAATCGCGCACGAATTCCAACAAAATTCATCCTCCATACTTTTCAGCATAAATTTTAACTATATATTTCTATTTCTATATACATAGTTGCAATTTACGTTAAAGAGCTGGCAGACAAATATTGTCTTCCTCCTTGGGATCTTAAAAATTGCAATGTCCAGACAATATGTGCCAGAAATGATATTTGAATATGCTCCATACATACATGGAACGTGAAATCTGTTATTTTCCATTTAATGCTTGATTTAAGTAATGTTATTAATTGTTATAATAATGAGTCTTGAAGGAGTTCGTATTATTATATTGTCCAACAGGCCTTTCTATGATGAATTGGTTGGAACTATCATTCAACCAATTTTAGGCCTTATTGCCATATTCCAAATATGACCATTCCAGATATACTGAAAGCCGTAATTTCAGCTTTCGTGTGTGAACCCTGGGGACGCGGGGCAACGGGGTTCGAACACTACTAATTCAATAAAAATTACTCATAATATACTAAAGTTAATTTAAAATAATATACTTCTTCGAAAAAGATTTCAAATCATAGAATCTATAAATATAAAAATTGACTCGATTTCAATAATATTTGTGTTACCTAGAAATATAAAAACTGACCCGATTCTAATAATATTTATGTAATCTAGAAATATAAAAATTCACCCGATTTTAATAATATTTATGGTGTTCCAATAATTACTTCGTATAGTTTGGATTTTTTAGGAAGGGTGTCTTTTCGGACATTATGGGTCACCACATAAGAGACGACTTATGTCGCAAGACAGCGCCCCGTGGTAATGCTGTGTAGAGAGGGATACTATACGAAGCAACTGGAAGATAATTGACTCTATCTCAAGTTATTTATAATAAAAGTTTGCTTGAAAGAGTAAAAACTTTGTAGGGATATGAAACTATTATTGGAATAAATATAACTTTAATCAAATTTCTTAAAGATTCGCGACGCGGATGTTTGCGTCCCAGGTTCACAAGGGGGTATGGGGGTATGGGGGCAGGGTGGTCAGAATAAAATATAATTAGCGAGCATAGCGACTTAATAGCATAAGAATGACGATCCATCCGAAGATGAATCGTCATTAAATAGGTCTTCGCCACTTGGGCTCTTCGCACTTGGCTCTTCATCCCGCGTTGCGTGAAAAGTATTTGCTCGGACATTCCCTTTTCGTACAAAGAACTGGTGGTTCCACAGAAACGACGAGTGTTCCGGTGCAATAAACCAGCTCATAAACTACATTTACTACATTTATATAACTTGAATTATTCTTGAATATCCGCGAACATTCATCCGTCGAATACCCTTTAACATTCAAAGATTGAACGTTCTCCGGAATATCCTGCGGTGAAACATTCTCGAGTACCCACGAATAGAATATTTTCGGTGACATTCTCCGAAAAATACTTGAATTTAATTCAATGAATATAATATTGAGATTGACTTTACTTCGACAGAAATTAGATATGAAGTTAGATATATAATAAAAAGTTTACTGGTATCCTAGCACAGAGCACGCCCAGCCATTTCATATTAACGAAATGGATGCTCGTACCTGTACACATTTAATCGAATGTCCAAGCAGAATACAATCCACGTGCTGAAAGAACAACCTTACTAGTCCGTGATTTAAGGACTCAGCGAATTCAGAAACCGGTGTTTAAGAACCACTGCAGCCTGTTAAACTACGTGCGTTCTAGGATTAATACTTATGAATACATTAACACTTTAGCATATCGGTGATGATATACTAATTTATTAACAGTTCCCAGGTGAGGGATCACACCTTTACAAAGATCGCCTATCAATGCTAAACCGAAGGTGAGTCCTCAGCCCTGGCCCTACCTACTTAAAATTAACTCATAATCAAGCACACAAAGTTAGAGAAGATATGCTACCTGCCTCCCTCAAGCTATATTTAAAATGGCAAAAAGCAAATCAGGCACACCAACACAATCAGCATCAACCCACTCCACGGTTCTCATTCATGAGCCCTGGGTGCAAAGCCTACACTAGGGAGAAGGTCCCGGGACCCCTCCGACACCCGAACTCGATACCAACTCATACCACGCAAATGTACGTACCCTTTTTCCTGAAATCGACTGACAGAGGCTGCGTCCATTGCGAATTTTTATGCTTTGAGCATATATGCAAATATAAACTCGCGTTCCAAGAATTACTTCGTATAGGCTATTTTTTAGGAATAGGTATTTTTGGAGGGATCACCACATAAGAGACGACTTATGCCGAAAGACGGCGCCCCGTGGTAATGCTGTGTCGAGAGGGATACTATACGAAGTAACTGGAAGATAGTTGACTCTATCTCAAGTTAATTTAACTTGAATAAAAGGAAGCTACTCGCGTCTAAAGACTATGAATATTCATAGTCGTCAAAGTATAAAATATAGCAGATGACTATATTTTAAAATCTATTACGACATTATGGATAGCAAAAGTAAAGAGATTCACGTCCAAGTGAGGTAGACGGGCCCCTGAGGGCTCGCCAACCTCGCAAGGAAGTTCATGGCTTTACTTAAAAGTTAAAAACGACGCAATCCCACGAAAACAACCGGTCATACACACGTGTGGAAATGCGTCGTGCACGGACTGCGAAATCCTCCGCCAGCCGCCACACATTATTAGGAAATATTAAAATTAACCCATGCCCACCGCCCGCACTCATCCGTATCACATCTAAGATCCACGGATAATTGCGAGCTAAATAAAATGGGCATGCCTTAAGACTAAATAAATGAACACAGTACACAGGAGCTTGAGGTTTGCTGAAAATCCTGACTAAATAATCCACTTAACAGAATGGAAGAATAAGTGTCTGAGCGGACTAAATTGACTTTACTTTAAATCATTTGCATAAAGGGAGCGCTGAAGAATTGATTTATACGAGGGTAGGGAAGGATGTATTCTTTATTTCAGTGACGCGTGTCAAAGGGGTATCACAATATTTCATTTAATATTCAGAAAAATTCAAGTTCAACTAATATATATATGAAAGTACGTACTGAAAAGTACATACGGAAATTGAAATCTTTATGTAACCTCGGGCGACCCCTTCATCGAAGACATTACATTTGTCGTTCGACTCCGGAATCTACTCGTCGCGAATTGCCTTCTTGCTCATATCAACAAATCATTTTTTGCATCAAGCGTACGAACGAAAATCGGACGAAGCGAAATGCACATTAATGAATACATATTCATTTATAATCAAATTAATAAGGACTAATATATAATATCAAATCGGATGCATGATCCAATTTTAATCGAATAAAGTGAAATAAAATCGCAATTAATTCATGCGACTCGCGTATTCGCGATTCGCGATTCCACGGTACGAGACTCTACAATCGGCGGAAATAATCCGCGCATGCATATTATTATTGAAACCGCGAAGCTACAAACAAGACAAGAAGGCCTACCTCAGCTAATAAATATAAACCACATTCAATGTTGATGCTACCCATGAGCAGATTCCACAAGTAGAATCTGCTCGCGGTCGCTATGCTCGCAAATATTTAGAAACAATTATAACCGGCACCCCATACCGATTTGGATCAATCGTCCTACGGCATAGGATACTGGGGGGACAAGATTCTAAATTTTAAACTTTGAAAATTGAAAATCGGGTCAGAGGGTATAAAAAATATTGAAACCATTGTGACTCACTCGGCGATGTCTTGAAACTGCCTGTAGTAGGTTGATGTAGTAGGTTGATGTTGAAGATGATGTTGAAGATGATGCTGGAGCAGCTGGAACTTACGAGCGTGAATTTAACACTCCCGAAACGGATTTTAGAGTCCATTATGTAGCAAGTTTTAAGTCGCGGCCGACTTTATTTTCTCCGGCGAAAAAAGATGCACTCCCGATATTTTATCCTGTAACAAGAGAGAAGAAATTCACGATAAGACAACGTTCATAAAAATACCCAATATAATGAAAGATTGAAAAAGAGAAATAAACATGGATTTTGAAACTTACCGATCCCTTCGCTGCAGCCATGCCCGATGGAGGACCTCTCCGCAGGAATCGCCTTTTGACTCTAATTATCGCGAGCGAGCAAATTGCAAACATTTTTATAACTCTAAATACTAACATCGCGACCGTATACTTATTTCCGGCGAACAACACTGATTCTAATTTCCGCGAATTTTATCTAAGATCGCATTGCACGCGATCACAAAATACGGAACTCAAATAGCTGGAACCTGGAACCTACGGACTTGAAGTTAACACTCGCGAAACGGATTTTAGAGTCCATTATTCAGCAAGGTATAAGTCGCGACCGACTCAATTTTCTCCGGCGAAAAATATGCACTCCCTATCTCGCGATATTTTAAGCACACACTGATGAATCCTGTAACAAGAGAGAAGAAATACATCATAAGACAACGTTCATAAAAATACCCAATATAATGAAAGACTGAATTTCAAAATATTTTCTTACTGGAAAATTAGAATTGAAAAAGCGAAATAAAATATGGATTTTGAAACTTACCGGTCCCTTCGCTGCAGCCATGCCCGATGGAGATCCTCTCCGCAGGAATCGCCTTTGGACTCTAATTATCACGGACGAGCAAATTGCAAACATTTTTATAACTCTAAATACTAATATCGCGACCGAACTCTTATTTCCGGCGAACAACACTGACTCTAATTTCTGCGAACTTTCTTTTCGGAAGCAAGTGACTCTAAGATCGCATTGCGCGCGATCGAAAAATTGCTGGAAAGAAGAAATATTAAACACAAGAAATATTCAAGCCAAGCGTTTGTTCGGTTCTACCAATGTCAATAAAAATTGAAATATTTAATAAACGTTGAAAACACAATATAATACCACAATACATGTAATACAAAAAGCATTGCACATGTTATAATATTAACTATATTTTCAATTCATGGTGGATGACTATCGTCGTAGTCAAAATCGAGTATAATAGCCAAAGTTTTAAATAAGAAAATAAACCGGCTTCCTCGTTCTTCAAGAAACTCTAATTGGCAAGATCAAAGTTTCTTGAAAAACCGTACGGAAATTAGGTTTATGTACATCCAAACATTTAAGACGAAAATGCAATTGCATATTATACACACACTTCGAGCGAAATCTTAAGCCCTTTATATGACGATACAACGGATGAACGAGTAACGAAGAAATGGAGTGAACAAACTTCAAAATGAAATACTGTGAAAGTGATACCTGAAGAAGGTGAAATCTTGATGAAACAAAGGGGAGCAAAGTCAAGAGCAAAATATTGAAATCAGAAATTTATTTCTGAGAGAGAGCGCGAGACAGTGTCGCTAGCGTAGTTGCGCCGCCGACAGGATTTGACTTTGAAAGGTCAAGAAATAATACGAACCAACCGCCTCGTTGAACTGCGTAATTAGCTGACAACTCTCTACCAGACGAAAATTCGGAATTAATTTCGCGTAATTTACGGAGATCGAACTTTAATTGATACTAGAAGGACGGAAATATTGGAAAATTCGAAGTAAAGGTCGCTGCGCCACGAAGCTTGCGAAGTGCGTCGCGAAGAAAGTGACGCTATGTCGAAAAACGCGAAAATTCACTACGTAATTATCAAAAAAATTACTAAACCGAACCGAGAAAGCTTCGTGGCAGTTGTGGAAACACGTTTTGAAACGAAAAAGTACAATTGTGAGGAAATAAAAACCGAAAAATCGGAGCAAACTGACAACACGTCCACACTACTCGAAGAACGACCGGCGAATGCCTTTACCACACACCGCGCCTAAGGTTCGCGCGTAGCGCGCATGCTCGGCGAGGGAAGAGTGGGCCTGCTGAGCACACCGACGCTCTCACCTACTTGAGCCTTCCGTAAGTGTACATATTTTATCTACTCACACATTTAACGCTATACAGAATGATATTATACATGTGAATATTTATTAAATAATTAATTTTTACGAGTTTTTAACAAATAATACTAGCTCATTAATGAATATACCTTTGCACTTTATCCCTATCAATGTATATTATTGCGTATAAACTTAGAATAAGCATATTTAAAGGCGAATTTGTTCATATAACGACTTTAAAATGTTAATTAATATCTCAAATACTTAATTTTGTGTAAATTTTATGAATATATACACAATCTTGCAGTCTGTCGCTTCACTAATTGCCATCTATTCCAAAATAAATTGTTAAATAATGCTTAAATTAGGAATAAACAATAGAATATGTACGACGCAGTCATTGTTGTGACACATCCTAGTCAAAATATTATTAATTAACAACAAAATTCGACACTTTGAGGCTCAGGCAAATGGAAAACGAATGCCATTATTGTTAACAACTGTTTCCTGATTGAATTTTTAAAGTTGTTGTTGCTTAATATCAGATAATCGAAAAATAAACAAAAAAATACAACGAATACGTAACCTAGCAATCATATAAATGTTCAATAAAAACGAAACACGATTTCTTTGAAATATCATTGAAATTCACGTCGAAATGAGTCATTAAACAAACTAACGACATTCAGAGTCATTAATAACGTCATTTGATCTATAATTTGAAGTATTCATATTCTAGAATTATGAATATTCGTAAAATCATTCGTATCACTGCTAAGATTAAATTGTTCATCAGCTTGCAAATAACTGCATATTTATATCATATTTTGCCGAAATATTATTGAAAATAGGCCTTAGTGTTCATAAGTAATAATATAATTAAAAATCATTGCGTATTTAGCTCTGAAAATGGGAAAATATCTAATTTTCTAACAATATTACAGAAACTACGCATATACTTTGTATCTCTTTAGAAGAAAATCGATAACAGGTAAGAAATACATTATTTCCAAGAATTCTCAATGTTTTGATGTCGACGTACCTTAATTAAGCCTCCGGCGTTCGCGATTTGTTTATATCAAGAATCATTCATGTGGAAATATCACTGACGTACGAACTGTACACCTGGCCCGATCATTTCAAAGCGATGCCAGAAGCGTAGGAACGAGGGCTCCTTGCTGTGTTATACATTTCTAATTTTAAAATTTACTAAATTTATTAAAATTACGACTGAAATAGATAGTTCAAGTTGTTTAATTAACGCTATATTAGCCATTATTCGCACCTTATAACTTAATTTTCCATATGGCGTAATAATTAATATTCGTCGGAGTCGCTTAATACAACGTTATTTAAGTTTATAATATTTTCTGATATTTGCTATAAATTTTCGTTTGAATATCGAGTAATATGTGTGCTCGCAGATGTAAGACATTTGGAAAAATAATTCCATGTTTTATTTTTGCATTTTTAGTACTGAAAACAAAAAAAAGCTATTTTATGTGTCCAGTGGATAACGTCACCAGTGATACGAAAATGCTTATCGAGCTTTAGAACCCGATAACTCTGGAATAGAAGAATACAGGGTGTGTTAGGTCTATTTATATCTCGTCTGTGATATAATTTTATTCGGCACATAAAATGCAAACATTCGAATAACCATAGAGAAACATTTTTTCATGTACATATTTATATGCTTTTTCCTCCTGCATTTTTGCCAATTTATTAATGAGGGTTATCAATTTGAATCGTTGATTTATGAGTATTATTCAATGAACAGTACAGTTCCCTTGAGGCTTACGTAATCATCCGGATTTCTGAGTCCATGCGTTATATATTTAGTGAATCATAGCGGTTTACAGCCGATATTTACCATATTTATAATTCCTCCTATATCGTCCAACTTCACATTGTTCTACTGGCCGGTGTACCGATTACAATCGTCGTTTTAGTATTTAATCGGCCGGTAGTATATTACATTAGTACTAAATTTGTATATAATTCAATCAATTTTTCGAAGAAACTTATTTATTGATATTGGTAACAAAGAAAGAGACATCCTTATTGAAAATGCCTACCATAGCTGTGAAGCGTGATTTATTATTCAAAGCTCTTGGCAAAACATATTGTAAGTTTCATGATTTTGCAAGTACTACGTGAGAAAATTTCACAATTAAGCCTCGCGAATAAATTATATCAGTATTTCAGTAATCTTGTCAATATTGCTGACGAAGTTCATAACCAAATATATGCAATGTAATTAACTACACATAGGACGTTGCAATTTCTATTTAGTTTAAAACTGATTACAATGATTTATTTCAAAATGTATTAACTTCTAGCGGATGACGAATTCCAAAATTTATGTTTTGAATTCGGATTGGAATTAGACGAAGTGGTAAGAATATTTGGAATAAAAAATATTAATGCATTGCATTAAGTTGGTTCAGTTTTCATATAGTTTTAGAGATATCTTTTACTTGTAGACTACTGAGAAACAAATGATTGCAAAAGAGCAGGGCTCGGTACAAGGGCTGAATGCCTCGGAAGAAATTATTTATAAAATTGATATTCCTGCAAATAGATATGACCTCTTATGTTTGGAAGGTCTAACGACTGGTCTCCTTATCTTTTTAAACAAGTAAGTTGCCATGCATAATGATTAAAAAAAGTAAACTAGAATACTTTTCAGAGGAAATCATTTTAACTACAAAGAAATTTGTGCATAGGATAGATATACCACGGTACAAGCCAATGATTCCACAAACAGGTGTTCAAAAACTGACAATGACAAACACAGTATGTTATATTATATTCCATTGGTGATTCTATACTAATGGTTCCTGCATGCATTGTTTTATAAAATGCATTTTCTCTCTTAGTAAATCATTATCATATTTCAGTGCCTGAAAATCAGAGGTCATGTTGTTGCGGCAATATTGCGTGATGTTGTACTTACCCAAGATTCTTATAATAGTTTCATTGATCTGCAAGATAAACTTCATCAGAATATAGGAAGAAAGCGTAGTCTTGTTTCTATTGGTACTCATGATCTTGACACAATTAAAGGTCCATTTTTGTATGATGCAAGACCACCTGCTCAGATTAAATTTAAGCCACTTAATCAAGATAAAGAGTACACAGGAGATGAAATTATGAACTTGTATGCTGTGGGTGATAATTTGCCATTTTATATACGGACTAGGGGTGTGCGGGTACCCGAAATTACGGGTACCCGAGCCTCGGGTCAGGTTGGAATCAGAAAAAATTTATCGACACATAAACATATTCGGGTAACTGTTATTTCGGGACCCGATTTGCGATCTTAGTCTCGATTTTCAATTCGAAAACCGACGCTCAATTCAGAACAATTGTTCTGTCATTTTGTACTTAAACTTTCAAGTTGCGATTTTTCAGTATAATTAAATGTAGGTATTATAAATTATATACTGAAGCGAGTGTCGGATCCCGAATTGAAAATGGGGTCCCAAAATAACGGGTACCGAAATATGTTTATATGCCGAGAATCTTTCGGGATCCCGATCCGCACCCGAAAAAAATTCTCGACCCAACCAGAATCTAAAATTTCGGATACCCGCATTTCTCTAATACGGACCCATTCTGATTGTTTAAAAATTACAGTTGTATACCCCTTATTTCAGAATCATGCGCAATTAAAGCAGTATCTTCCTATCATAAAAGACAGTCCTGTTTACCCAGTAGTTTTAGACAGCAATGGAGTTGTATTGTCACTTCCACCCATTATAAATAGTGATCATTCCAAAATTACACTTAACACAAAAAATATATTTATTGAGTGTACAGCAACTGATCTTACAAAGGTAAATGCTGAGATTCTACAGATGTATTTCAGTACATCAATAATTACATATTATTCCTTTCACTGAACACTTGCAGGCAAGAATTGTATTAGACACAATTGTATGCGCTTTCAGTCAGTATTGTAGTTCCAAATACACAGTAGAATCTGTGGATGTTGTATATCCTGATAATCAAGTTCATCATTACCCAGATTTGAGATATCGCACAGAAGAAATTGATAGTGAAAGAGCAGTCAAATATATTGGCATCAAGTAAGATCAATGTTTCCCTATTTTTACAAGAAATCATGTTTTATTATAAAAACTAATAACATGTTATTAGACAAACGCAGGAGGAAGTAGCCAAGCTGCTTTCAAGAATGTCTTTAAAAACATCTGTTCATAACAATAATAAGTTGTTGGTAGAAATACCTCCAACAAGGCATGATGTAATACATGCTTGCGATATTTACGAAGACGTCGCAATCGCTTATGGGTATAATAAAATTGAAAAAACTATACCTAACATGTCAACCATTGCAGAGGAGGTAATTCTATCTCCTCAAATTAAACATACATCTCGCTTATGTTGTAATTGGAAGAGATAAAATTTATAGTCTTCTGCCTTTGCTATTTTAATTTTAGTTTTCACTGAACAAGCTTTCTGATCAACTAAGAATGGAACTGGCATATGCTGGATTTACAGAGGCATTGACTTTTTCACTAGTATGTGTAATTTTTTTTGTAATCTTTCCATGCATAATGGTTTCATCGCGATTATTTGTCTATGATCAATGTTTTACCATGTTTTCAGTGCTCGCGCGAAGATGTATCAGATAAATTAGGACATAAGTTAGAAAACGTACCAGCAGTGCATATATCCAATCCAAAGACATTGGAATTCCAAGTCGCTCGTACTACCTTACTTTCAGGATTGTTAAAAACGTTATCAGCGAATAAAAAAATGCCTCTGCCGCAAAAGTTGTTCGAAGTCTCGGATGTAGTATTAAAGGATTCAAACGCAGAAGTCGGAGCGCGTAATATTCGACGATTATGCGCGGTTTATTGTAACAAGTCAGCAGGTTTTGAAATAATTCACGGTTTACTCGACAGAATGATGCAAGTGTTGGAAGTGCCTTGGTGTATTAACATGGAAGATAATGGATATTATCTTCGCGCGGTCGATGGTACATGCTCTATAACGAACTTACAGTGAGAAAGAAGAATCGATGATGATTCTTAAAATTGATTTTTCAGATCCCACATTCTTCCCACAACGTTGTGCAGAAATTGTATGCTATGGAAAAGTTATTGGAAAAATGGGTGTCCTGCATCCAGATGTTCTATCACGGTTCGAGTTGAATGTACCGTGCTCGGCATTAGAAATCGATATTGAGTCATTTTTATAATATAACAATGGATTGTTTGTTACCTTGTTTAATAAATAAGCTTCACTTGCGATGCTCATCCTTTCATTACGCTTCGTGGAACGGGGATTAAATTATTTTCATTTTACTACCTGTCATCATCAAGAATTTGTAAAATAATTGTTTTGCGAATGATTGCAGATGTAACTGCGGCATTTGCGTTGTCAGAGTTTTTTAAAATACGAAATATGCAGTTTGAGAATTTTAGTAAAAGGCATTTGAATTTTTATTTTTATATTATTTTTAATATTCGTTGGAATATAATAATACAAATACATTGTATCAAATTTTCAGTATTAAATCTTTAGAACTATGCAATGATAGAAAATCTCATCGCTTATCCTAGTTTCGCATATGTGCCAAATTATCGTAAATTTCGCGAGGGGTTAGTATCAGTATTGAATTGGAAAGGGAAAGAAAATCGCGATTACAATAATAACGAAATTGAAGGAGATTTCTAGAAAAAGTATATAATACTGTTCAAAATCGTAATATATCGTAGGAGTCATGATAATAAAAGCGTAAAATTAAAGTTACCGCCAAGAGAAAGGAGTGATGGCTCGACGAATCGTGGGGAATCGCAGGGACGGCCGATGAGGCATCCGGGAGTTTGGCCGTCGGCCATAGTAGAAATGGCGGGTGTTAGCTTACGTGAATGACGGCGATCGTGCTTGAGATTATTGTCCGAAAGCAAGTGTTCTGTGTGTGTTGAACGACACGGGAGTGATAGCTCGGTGTCATATGATTCAACTGGAAGGTAAAGATGCAGAATGTAGCACAAGGAACGACCTCGGATAGCCAGAAGCACGAAAAATCAGCGAGCGTTCACCAGCACGACATTGGGAAGACGTCGTCGACTCCCCAATCCTCAAACTCCAGTCCCACCAAATCAGAGACCGAGACCTTCTCCGAACTGCAACCACGCTTTATGACAGACTCCTCGGAGAGCGAAGAGGACAGCGTTTCAGAGGTAAAACTCTTTAAACGATCTCTGCCACGTCGCGAAAATAATCGGATATCCTTTACTGCACATACCACACTAAACAGGCACACGAGTCATCCACCGATCATCTCTCCTTTCCTCTCCTCTCCTCTTGTCTGCTCTCGTGTCTTCTTGTCTCTTCTCCTCGCATCTCCTACGATCTTCCTTAGTCTCCTCTGCTTTTCCTTTTTCTTTTCTAAACTTCCTCTGCCACATGACGGAACGTCCGACTGATCGAATCCGATGTCAATCGCATAATCTTAGATCACCAGCAACTTATCTTCAAAAGGAATCGACGACATTCTACGAATAGATTCATTGCGCTATTCTCTCTCTGTTCCACGGACTATCTCACTCTTCCTCTCGAATTAGTCACAAAACTATAAGAAAAGTTAACACCGTGTATTCTGCCAGCTATTATCATTGGTATGTACCAAACTCTCTATTATCACCGTCCGATCTAGCGTCGATGACGAACGGAGAATTTAGTTTATAGCGGAATATCGAGCGCTACGGTTACCCTCAACTTGGATTTCCAGGAGATCAAAGTTTTTCTTAAGGGAATCGTAAAACAGTTTAGAGGGCAAATGACCGAGAAATTTCGATCGAACGAACATCGTCATCGGACAACAGATAGAGTCGTCGGAGTTATGGCATTCGAATAATGTCAGCGCAAAAGCAGACTTTCGTGCCGAGAACCCAGGGAACGAGTGAAACCGATGGATAAGAAGGTTCACCGCTTTGGCTTCGGCAGTTTGAGGTGGTGCGCGATGTCGTCTACCGGGT